>JAECXW010000042.1:0-600000 GCA_018153365.1 Drosophila fuyamai | reverse complement strand
CGTCTTTCTTGTCGTCTTTTTAGTGTAGCTTAAACTAGTGACTCATGTCTTGGGCATCTCTGAGATTAAATTTACATCTTTCTGCCCATGATTTCGAACGCTTCCATATTTTTCTCACCAGCTTTTCACTTTCACTTCTGTTATTTTCAGCCAAGAGTGATCTAAGAAATTGTTGAAGCTTAGTAAGTCGCATGCATAACTCGAGACTTTGATGCGCCTCAGTTGTTCCACATGTGGCACGGAACTGAAACCGATGTTGCCCGGAGCTTCTTCTCTTTTTATGGTAATTAAGTTCGGTTACTCGTTTGAATTGCAGTCGCAGTTGCCAGCACTGCTCGTATTGTTCTGCCAATGAAGGCCTTGTGCCAGATTCTGGTCCGAGTGCAATATTTATGATTATGAGGCAAATTGAAGACGGCATTCAATTGGTGGTGAACGATAGGAGGAGTTATATGGGTACGCCTATTTATAAGAAGTTAATGTGTGTAATTAAGGCCCAAATGACAAACTATTTAGATCAATTTGTCATTTTGCATTAACTTTGTCGTTAAAGTTTTTCTGACAATGCCAGCTTTTTAGCTCATCTGCCTATAATTTGGATTTACCCGGGCTAGGGTATGGAATCGGTCAAGTATTTTGCAACCACATCTTCAAATATAAAGATGACAGGTCTTAAGTCAAAACCCTTTTCGTATAAAACATTAATGCAATTAAACTTAATTTTGAGTTTATTATTGTCTATTATATAAATATATATAGAATCGAGAGAGAAATCAGAATCAAGAAAAGAATGCTAAATCACTATAGTCAGATTGTCTGTAAGTCTGTTTGTAATAGGGATGTAGGGATCGGATGGGATCGGACCAGCATTTGCAGCCACAGCTTCAAATATGCAGATAAGAAGTCAAAACCTTTGTCGTAGAAAGTATTAATACAATTCAACATCAATTTGTAATTATTGTCTATTTTTGTAGTATTTAACTTTTAAAGTGCACGAAGGAGAAAGTGAAATCAGTATTAGAAAAAAGCCAAATCATAATCATTAAGAATCCTGTCGTTTCTAAAAATCCTCCATATCAAAAAAGGTGTCGGAAGAGCTTGGCGACACTTGAACAGTGGAATCACTCTTGGTAATGGGCAATAAAGTTTGTGCGCCTTGGGAGGACTCTTCGATTTGTGTGGGTGCTAAGGGAGCCTTGGAAGTTTCCTGCAGGATGTAAAGCTTCTCCCTGAGCCGAAGGGACAGATCTTCCGGAGTTTCGATCTGATTGCAGAGTATGGGTTTTCTTAGCAATCCTCTGGGCAGAGATCCCCCACTTTGCCGCTGCCTCGAGCGCACATCGTAATCGTGCTTGCGGCACTTGGTGGCAGGTATGTTTTCGTTCTTCGAAGGGGTCTCTAGAAGGTTGCCTCTCCGGGACTTGCTGGACTTGCTCGACCGGGCCTCCCTAACCTGCGCTGCCTGAGAGGCGTACAGACTGAAGCGGCTGTCCAGGCTGAGCTTCACCACCAGGACGGATCGCTCGGTCTCGTAGTTCCGACGGAGGGCTTCCAGGTGCCGGATGAGCTGCAGCTCCGCCGGATGAACCGACCGGCGGGCGGTGACCTTCCGCAGCCGCTTTGTGATCTCCACCTCGGACATGAAGCACTTGACCAGCCGCTTGATTAGCGCATTGAATTGCTGATCGCTGAGGGGCCTGTGATCGGCCTCCACCACCCGGAATCGTGCGTTGGCCACCTGGTCCGGATGGATTTGACCCTTCAGCATCAGCGGCGGCAGTTGGACGCCCCCTCTGCTGCACAGCCCGGAGCTGCTCAGTTGGGTCACATCGAAGGTGGGGGAATCGAGTGGGGTCCGGCTCACAATGCGCCCCGCACTTGTGTTCTTGGAAATTGATCCCGGATTCGCGGAGGTCCTCATGATCTATCTTGCGGGGTCTGCCGGAAATTTTGTCTTAACCACTAAACTGGAATTTGAAATCCTTTGCAGTGTTACGAGTAATATGAAAAGCTCACATGACAAATTTTAAAATGGGAAAGTACCAAAAAGAAAAGGAAATATATTCACATTTATAAATTTTGGGATTTTCTGATCAAACAACATGCTTGCAAAAAATGAAAACATGACGACTGTGATTAATGATTTTCTCCTCTTAATAGTAATATACTAAAGCAACATGGTTCTTAGTAAAAAACATACTTTTAATTAACCAAAAAGAAGAATTTTTAAATTTATATATCTGAATTTCAACGTTTTATTTGAAATGTTTAAGGTGAGTAAGATACAAAAAGAACATTTTTATTGAGTTGTAATCCAAGTCAACAATGTTTTCTTGATATCAACTTGGCTTTGAGTTATTAGTTCGAATATTCAAATCAAAGCAAGCAGTCCAATTAAAAAGAATATTTAAAGGATAGTTTAAAATAAATTTAAATTCTTTATACTTTTAAATAGTTATTTAAGCCTAAATCAGCTGGAGCTGTAGTTAAACAGCTGGTTGCCACAAAAGATGCTGTGGGATGCATTTGGCCCCCTTGTGGAGGATTCTGCGCACAAGGCGGGTATCGCTTCGAAGGATGAACCACCCCAAAGGACATAAACGTCCCACTCCCACACACACAAAGTGGAACGCACAATTTTTAAGCTTACGGGAGCGTCAGGGTGGCTTTTACACACACATTTGGAGGAGTGGCAGGATGCTTTCGTAGAGAAAGTGTGGTGAAAGTGCTCCTTGCAGAGCGCCTGTTTTGGGCTTTATAGGGCAGGAACAAACGTGACGTTTCAACCAGACCGTGTGGCCTAAAGGATAAGGCGTCGGACTTCGAATCCGAAGATTGCAGGTTCGAGTCCTGTCACGGTCGCATCTAATTGCTGCAATGCAATTTTTTATGCTGAGCGAATTAGTTATTAAAATTTTGTTTTTGTTTTCCGACTAGGTCGTTGAGGTTGATTAGGTAACTACTTTGGCATATTTTATCTATTCGATAAGTCAACTCCCTTGTATTTTAAACACACAATAAAAACCCGTTTCCCATTTGACTCTTTGGCAACTCAAAATCAATTTAATATGGGAAAAATACGCAATTGAGCAACCAACAGCAAAAACGATTAAATTGGCCACTGACAATAACTATCTAACAGAAACCGCGACTTCTCTCGATTCTTCTAAATGTCAAATGTCCAAGAGAACGGATCTCATCTGCCAGTTGAACTTGAATTAGTTATGAATTAGCTGAGGTGCATATCTTCAAGCCGCCAAGTTTAATTTAGTAGCTTACATTTGATTTAGACACTGAACTTAAGATATAAGATCTATTAAATCTATTTGTTAATAAACTTGTTTGGTATCAAAAAACATATTTATCGGTCGTAAATACAAAATTGAACCATTAGTTTAATTAAAACAAGAGAGAACGCTATAGTCGGGTGCCCCGACTATCAGATACCCGTTACTCAGGTAAAGGGAGTGCGAGGGAGATGGAGATAGAAACTTTGATCACGCATAACTTTTTAACAAATGGTCCGATTTGAAATATTTCTTCTACATTTCGATAGGTATTGATAAACACAATAAAACTGCATTTTTACTTTTCCGAAATATTTAAATTTTTAAAATCGTATATAAGCGATTGTGGGCGTTAAAGGGGGCGTGGCACCTTTTGAAACAAACTTGCGCTGCGTAGGAACTCCTAGAATCTGCATGCAAAATGCCAATCTTCTAGCTTTTATAGTTTCCGAGATCTCAGCGTTCATACGGACAGACAGACAGACAGACGGACAGACAGACGGACAGACGGACAGACGGACATGGCTATATCGACTCGGCTAGTGACCCTGATCAGGAATATATATACTTTATAGGGTCGGAAACGCTTCCTTCTACCTGTTACATACTTTTGCACGAATACAATATACCCTTTTACTCTACGAGTAACGGGTATAAAAAAAGACTGCATACACAGTCCGTTTCCAGGGTAAAAATCCCTAAAGTAGGCTATTATTTATAAAAAAAAATCGAGTCCTCTTCTGCAACGGCTTACAATTACCTTAATCAGTTTATATAAAAGTTAACATTGAAAACAAGGCCGTTAATGTAGCTTTAAGTCGAATTGTATAGAATGGCATGAGAACATGAGCACCTCTAGTGGGGAAAAGAGCAATTTTTTTAAAGAAACATGTATATCCCCGCGATATGAACTCAGTTAACCCTAGCCAGCCTCAACATGGGGGTACTTTTACCCACACACCAAACGTGCTCGCCATACCAAATATGACCTAAGTGGAAGAAAATCCGAGTCTCCAAACAATAAAAACACAACAAATTAAGCATTCAGGTCGACGCGTTTAGGCAACGCCGAGGGCTAGAAAGATCGAGTCAGAAAAGGATTACGGCTCCGCAATTGAATTAGCAGAGTCGGAGAGGCGAACGTATTCTCATATATTCTCGTATAGATCTCCGATAGCCAACCGGTTGGGCAGGAAACAAACTGGAGCGGGCCAACTGGAAGTCTTGGAGCGGCATGGAGCCAAGATCTTTTGTGCTGCCCACCGAAACAGACAATGGGACTCAGCTGCAGGCGTTTGGTGATTTAATAATTTTTGTATGTTGTAATAATCACATTAGCGCATTAGCAAATGTATAGTAATGGGCAAAGATGAAAGATGCAGATAGAAAAATATGGACCAAAATTCTCTTAAAATTAAAAATCTGACATCGTTGGCGTACTATAAAGTGGAGTTGGAATTCTTTATATATGTTTTTATTTCGGCAAGAATTTATACAAAATGCCAAGATTTGGTAATTCTGTTTATTGACAGCCGGGTCTTTTTATCCAAATTAATTTTAAATATTTATACGAACTCTCTTTTCAATAATATATATGAACTTATTTGAAGTCGAACTGGAATGAAAAGTTATAAATGATATCCATGACCGAAACTCGAATTGGAAATAGTATTTAAACTTTTTATATTTTTTTGCTGTGTAACTATTAGTGTTTTGGTTTTGGGGCTAAGCCAGAAGCCGCCAAAGAAGGCGAACAATTAAAACCTGCGCTCCATCAACAGCCAGACAGAGAAACAGAAAAAAAGTGAAAGTCAGATACTTGTAAAAATGTTATAGAAATAAACGAACACAATCTATGCGATACTGGGGCTCAGATACCAAAGCCGATTCAGATACAAGTTGGGGCTGCAACAGTTGTTGCTGCTTGGGCTGGCGCATAAATTGATTGCTACACTTAAGCCAACTAGTCAAAACGGGAACACGGCAATCGAACCGGCCACGCCAGCCAGCTGCCGACCGAATGTTGCGATTGCCGATTGTCGATTGCCGGACAACCAGTTTTCGGTGGACAACAGGAAAACCAGCGAGCTGCGGCCAAGAAATATGCGCCAATAGGAGTAAGTCGCAAGCATTATGTGAAAAATTGCAGGCGAACTAAGCCGGAACGAACTACGAGTACCATGGTGACACGGCCAAGATGTGGCAAGTTTTGGAGTGGGGATACGGGGAGGGGGCATTCGTGGGTGTGGGTTCAGTGTGCAGTGGTAAGTGGTCAGTGGTCAGCTCGCTGGGATTGGCCATTTAAGCTTTTGATTTACGCTTGCCTCAGCCGAGAGCCACAATTGCTTGAAGGTTGCCAGCGATCTGATTGCAGGAATACCAGTATGATATTGGATCGGGTGATTCATGCCTGCAGATGCCAGGCAATCTATCTTGAAGCTGCACCTAACATTAAGCTCGGAACTTCCCTTAAGAAGCTTGACAGAGCTTATTTCATTGGCTCGAACGAGTTTAAGTTTACAGAGATATTTTGTACACTCTCAGTTATCACATTTATATTGTTTGACAAATTACAATTAACATCCTACTGATAATACATGCACTCATAGCAAAATTAACCCTAAAAACAAGAAATTCGCCTTAATTTTGACTTCAAAGGCATCGCACCTTAAATTTTAGGGTAAAATTTTCTAAAATTAAGGGCGTTCCTTTCTAAAATCTAAGCAAAGGGCCCTAAAAACAAGAAAAAGTTTTCTAAAAATAGAAAAATATTTCTTAAAATTAGGCATCTAACCATAAATTTTAGGGTATTTTTCTAAAAATTAGAAAAATGCGCCTACATTCATCATGATGTAATTTTTCATTCAGGATTTATGTATGTATGCATATATGTACGTATATGATTTAAGCACTTCGCTTTTCATTTAGAAAAGTCACAAAGTTTTTATTAGTATTGCGCGCACTAATGAATTGCCAATATCGATTTCAACTGTAATTCTGTGGGGAAAGAGAGAGAGAATTAGTACAATTATGATTTATTTCAGTTCTTACAAGTAAAAATCCGATAAGTTTCGTATCCGAAAAAACTTATAATTTTATTCGTCCGCCGGTGGGATTCGAACCCAGGTCTCCCGCGCGTGAGTCCAAAGACATTAAATGGAGCCACGGTCGCGTACGAAGAACGCACGGCAAACCAAAGACTATATGATGGGGCGTTTGCGAAGAATATTAGTTTTAAAAAGTTTTTAGAACTCGTTAAGTCGCAACTGTGAAAGTCGAAATATTTAAAATAAATTTTCCAAGATGATATTTCATATTTCAAAAAATATTTAAATTACTTTTCAATAAAGGGTAAAACCGTTAGTCGTTCTAAGCATTACTTCTCATCTGTGTTTATACACAAGTAAAAAAAAAAGAAAAACAAAAAGATGTCGGCAGCTGAAATTGAACTTGCAATGCTTAGGTTTCTGGTCAGACATTCTAACCCCTAGGCTACTCGGACAGGGTTAGAACAATTTTATGGTCATTTTAGAAAATAATTCCTATGTTATAGAAAATATTTCTATATTTTGGGATTAATTTTTATTTTTTAGAAAATATTTCTATATTTAAGAAAATATTTCTATATTTAAGAAAGCGTTTCTATTTTTAGGGTTATCGAATTTTTAGGGTTAATTTGAGAAAATTTTTCTATACTTTAAGGTAAATCATTTTTAGGGTAGAATTTCTAATTTTAAGAAAAAATTTCGAAAAACAAGTGCCTTTTTTACTAAAATATAGAAATTTTTCTTGGATTTAAGGCGAGTTTAGTTTATGGCGACAATTTCTACATTTGAGAAACACTTTCTTGATTCAAGAAAAGTTTTCTTGTTTTGAGAAAAAATTCCTTGAAAATAGAAATCTTTTCTTGGATTTAGAAAAAATAAAGTTTTAAGGCGAATTTCTAAAATTTAGGGTTAATTTTGCTATGAGTGTGTTAAGTTGAAGTTTCTGTTTTTACTTTTTCGAAAAACTTAAACATAAATTTGTTGCTAAAATAGAAAATTTTGTTGAAAAGCAACATGTTTAACGGGCATGACAAATTTAATGTCATTAAGACAAAGGACAATGACAAAAATAATCGTTATTTAAAATTTTAATTTTTGAATGGGTAGTAGAATTGTTACACAATATTCCCACACTTTGTGGGCAAAAGTACAATAAATAGAGCTATATTTGTGTTTCAATTTGTCTGCATATTATACATTTTGTTAATAGATTTATCAATAAATATAATAAAAGTCAAAAATAACGGGTTTTTTTGGTCCCTTTTAAAACACCTTTTATTTTTGACTTTAATATCCAAAGAAGCTTTATGCCAACTCATTTTAAATTAAGCCGTTTCACCTCTTTGCGGTTTGTTTGACTGTAAGCATTTTTACCGTTATATTCCTGCAAATATTAAAAACGTTTTGACTGTAAAGTAAATGCGTCATACACGCTTTTATAATTTGACATTGTTCTGTCGTCGAATTAACCAATTAAAATGCATTCAATTGCAGAAAATAGTAGATATGCTTCTATATACGCCAATTGGGCAACCATGATTAATCAGGATTGAATCAAGGTACTTTGATTATGTGGAATGAGTCACAGTAAAGCTTAATGTTTTGGTTTTACGTAATGCGTAAGTTGAATCGGAAATGGCTCTTCATTTTTTTTGTTTCTTTTTATTTGGTGTTTCCAGAGACCTGAGAATGATTTGTCTTTTGCTGGGTCTTTAATTTGGCCTTTCCGTTGATGAGTATATTTTGGGATTTTGAAGACTTATCCATTCACCGATGAGGTGTCATGTTTAATGACATAGTTATCATTTCAAAGGTATGATATATACACTTTAAAATTGAATATGGTTTTTGAAAGATAGTTGAAAAAGTTAAAAATAAGTATTTTAGCATTGACTTTGAAAGTTTGGCGCGGGCTTGCCTATTTTATTTAATGTTCCAAACAACAGTTACCTGCTGTATGGAGAGAAAACAAATAAACATTGACTATTTGCAGAGGTTTTTGTTTGGCTGCGAGCCACTCGAAAATTGTGAGCAAAATTTAAATGAGTAGGCAGAAAATAAGCTTTGCGAAAAGAGAGACCTCGAGACCACAACAGAATCTTGAAGAGGAGTCGTCTGAGCGAGTCTTATTGAAAATGCCAAGCGGATGAGTGGACGTATTCGCCAATAATGAGATGATCCAGGTGAAAACCACAGCCAGGTGACATTTCGCTCTGGCAATTCTCTGTGAAAGCACCTTCTAAACGCCCCTTTAAAGTGATAAATGCCAAGAAAATCTTGAGGCCTGACTCGCCTTGGCTTGCTAATTTAATTCATAATTTATAGAACAAGTTGCTTGGTTTTTGGGTGTGTTGATATATTTCGGCGAACGGGTTTTGTGATCCGCAAACAACGCAAATTGTTTCCAGCTCCGAAATGCTAAATAGTCAGATTGGCTGCAGCTTGTGAAGAAAAAAGCAAAAGTGTTGCCAACAAAACCCGTTAGCAGCAGAAGCAGAAGAAAAGAAAAGAAAAGCGAGAAGCTGCCAACGAAATAGAAAGAAATCCGTAACTTTCACATGCAGAAATATGGTAAGAGAATTGTACCGTTTTTTTCTGACGATCGGATGACGGCGATGAAATAGCACAAAGAAAAAGTCCACGAATCGGTCTATTGTCTTCCACAGATAGTGAGAGTGAAAGAGTTGGCCAGGTAAATGCTGCTCCGATTCCGATTTCTGGCTATAAAAAGAACTAAGGAATTTCAAACTGAGACACTTCACTGCACGGATTATGGGCGAATTCCTTTCTTTCCACTTGATTCGCCTGCGTGGCCCCACTGATTTAAAAATTTAATTTCGTATTTGATTTCTTTTCATTAACTTTTTCTCTTCGGCTGGCCTGTTGCTCGTGTGTTGGTTATATTGTTGCTGTTGCTGCACTAAACTTTTGGCCCACACACACACACATTCGCTTTGGGCCACACACAGACACACGCATGCGCGCACGTACCGTTTTGTAAGACGTTTCTCTCTTTTTTCGCTGTCGTCCGCACAGCTCTTTTCGAGTTCGTTGTCTTCGCCAAACTGAATTGAAGTCTTTCGTTTTTGCCCACTGGAAGTGGCCGCTGCCGGCGTCTCAGTGGCTGCGCTGCCGCTGGAAGTGAATTTTTATGAGGGTTTAAGCTTGTTATTTTTATTTTACTTGGACCGCTGCCTGTTTGTTACTCGTTTTTGAAGTGGTGAGTGGTAACCGTTAACCATGTTGGTGGTGAATCCTCGAAATAATTGCGCATTTTACAGTAAAATAATTCATTTATATCCTTTCACGTTTGACGTCGTGAAAGTTTGTCTGGAAAACCGCAAGCTGATTATATATATTTCTTATAAATATTTTAAAACCCAATTATAAAAAAAAATATAATATAATATAATTTTTGTAAACATTTTTATAACTTTATTTTACTTTTAAAAAATTCATAAAAAGTTATTAAAGCCACTTTTTAAATAACTAATAGATACAAATTAACATCTTTCTCTCCGTTTTCACCACATTTTCCTCCAGTTAATTTACTCCTTCCCACACTGCATGTGTTGGATTTTAATTTGCATGTCTTTATTTTTTTTGTTTTTGCGACAACTTTGGTCGAGGTCGTCTGGTTTTTTCTTTTCTACCGCTTTCTGTTGGCGTCTTTTATTAATGCTACTCCAATATTCCAACCGAAGAGCGCGAGAGCTTGCAAAAAGAGAAAGAAAGAGTGCTGCAGCTAAAAGTAATTGACAATTTAGTTGCATTTACTGTTGTTGTTGCCTGGAAAGTCGTACTTAGCATGCACAACATCGAGAGGGCCGAAGAAATGTTATTATTAGGAACTACTTATTTATACTTCCAGGTATAATTATTTTTATTTATTTAAATGTTAAAAGAAAGTCTGGAATAAAATAATAATTTAATCTTAATACAAATTTAAAATCGTAAAATAATCAATTTTTCTACTTCAAGTCCTAGAGGCATTTGTCGCTTTTGTACCAAAAATACCTTTACAAAATAAATATCTTTCGGTTCATATTTTTGGTTTTCATACATCTCGCTACAGTTTTAAAAATGTAAGTTGCCGTAAAGAATAAATACATTAAATAAAACAATAAATGTTAAATAAAACCATTAAATGTAATTATATAAAATATAATTCCCATACAAAATTTAGCTACCGTCACATCAACGATATCCGTTCGTCAGCTATGAGAGAGAGCGAGAGCCGAACAGATGGCGGACATTTTTCGTTGGGTTCTTTGCTTACCCCGGTACTTAGAACGTCGAAAAAATAATAAAAACAATAACCCCAATAATACAAATATTTGTGAGAAAAAGTCTGGAAAAACCTCGTATAAGAAAATACTATTAATGTTTAGTTCATATTTGAATTCAAAAACCCTATGGAGTACCCCAATATTTGCGAAAGTATTTTCAAACCGAACAATTCGCTAAATACCGTTTCCGGTATGTTTTAATAAATGTTCTGGCATATTTAGTACCATTTAGCTGGCAGTGAGACTTGTTTTGGCGCTACGACTGCGGTCACACTGGTCGTGTTTCGCACAAATAATAAAAGAAAAGAAGGCAGCGAAAGCAACAATAATAAAAATAAACAGCCGTCCCGATAGCTGAGCACAAAAATAAGGTGTACGTAATATAGACAAGCAGGCAAACAAGGCGGCTGTGCGGGGCGGAGGTGAGTAACCGATATTGCAAGATTCCGAGATTCCAACTTTCCGGAACTGGTGTTCGACGTACCCTATAGATAAGTGCATATATGTGTATATATCTCCCGATAGATCCTTCATACGGGAGCGGAGCTGAGTGTGACAATGGGCGCCTGTGTGTGTCGCATGAACCCCGACAACGAGACGATGAGCGTCTCCTCGGCGAGCATCTCGCGTCCGGCCAGTGCAGGTGAGTGGCCTTCTAGGCCTTTATACTGCCCATGTGATTCCCCTACATCACCCGTACATCTCTCCTCCGCGATAGGCATTGCCATGGGCGCGGCGCGCAAGAACCGACCGCTCTGCCACGAGACCATCCGGTGGCGCTCCGACGTTCCTCTTACAGAGGGTCAGCTGAGGTCCAAGCGGGACGAGTTCTGGGACACTGCGCCGGCCTTCGACGGTCGCAAGGAGATCTGGGATGCGCTGCGGGCGGCCACGAACGCGGCGGAGGGCCTCGACTTTCAGATGGCCCAGGCCATTCTGGACGGGGCCAATGTCTCAGTCCCGAATGGGTGAGTTGACCCCTTGATTAGAGCTCTTCTATTTGATTTTTCGGTCTTTCGAAACGTTTTCGCAGTATGATTCATATGATTCAATGACTCTGTTATCCAAATATTCAAATAATTCGAAACATCTGAGGTCTGAGTTCTAATCTGAGATTTTTTTGACTTAAGGCTTAAATGTTGTAAACACTGTTTTTATATTTACAACCGAATTCTTATTTATTAGTTAGGATTATAAATATCTTGTTTTGTATCTACCAAAGTGACTTAAAGAAAATAGGCATAATAGTTAATTTTTAATATTCATTTTAAAATATTCCGGTGTAAGAGCCTTAAATCGTAATAATACACTCCAAAAATTTTAAAATAATTGACATTAGGATATTTACAAATTGTAACACAAATCCGGCGAGGTCCCTAATGACATAGCATGCTAATTGCCGTCGTCTAGAAAATCAATAATGTATATAGAGATTTCACATGGCCATAACTCCATTAATGCATGACAGCGATTTGCTGGAGACCCCGGGGGTATCATAAATTTGTGATGAGCGCTGGCAAGTCAGAAATGGAATTAAAATAGGGCAATACTGCTAAATTAGTTGTATCAAAGAAGTGTGTCCTATCATGGAGCCACCATTAGCCATTACATATATCTTAATATTAATACGTTAAAAATAGTTTATGTGAACTTATTTCTTAACCCTGAATCAGTTTATATTTACAGAAGTATATGTTTGTAATTGTATACTCCCGCTTAGAGTATTACCGCCGTCGACCACAGAACACAATCTTTTCGGGCTAACGCTTTTATTAGACATCGATTTTTGACTGACACTAGGACCCCCACTCGCCGCAGACTGTAAACCATATATATTTAAATGCAGCGCTGACCTTTCTATTACATTTGGCGTTGCAAGGGCCAATGTCCTTGATGGGCGCTCCCTACGTAATTCCATTGTTATCTAAGCCTTTATCAGACTTCGCCCCGTTGGCATTGAATCATTAGCTTTAGGCTCAATTAGGTGACAAATTTTTTGGGCTAGCTGGGGATTTTCGATAAGATAATGATAGTGGTTCGCCCACCTGTTACTGAACTCTGATTTTTTTCCAGCTATCTTACAGAATGCTACGATGAGCTGGGCACCCAGTATAAGGTGCCCATCTACTGTCTCTCATATCCCATAAATATCGTTAAGGAGGAGAACGGACGCGACTCGCCTGCCGAATACTCTGAGCCAGTGGATGGAGGCACCGAGATCTTTCTGAAACTGCGCATATCATCGACCATGACTGACGTTAAACTGCCGGTGTACTCCAAGGACACCGTGGGGCAGTGCAAGAAGAAGCTTCAGGTGAGTTTAATGGCTGAACCGATTATATTGTACTCTCGCAAATATATGGTAATAACCATAAAAAGCACTTGGAAGCTTATTTATATTCCGTCCTGTTTAACTTTTGGATATAAAATCACAATTTCAGCCGAATTTTCCTTTTATCTATTTTTGTCTTATGTGTATCCTTAATTAAGTTAAAATTTAAAAATTACTTTGAAGTAATTGTTATGTCAAGAAATTCATAGATTAAAATTTAACTCGTATTTAAATCAAGCAAATTTCACTAAATTGTATTAACAAGCCCGAGGTTTATTTGTGTGCCAACGTTTAAATTATCATTTCATTTCCAGGCTGCGGAGGCTGTCGATGCTTGCTGTCAGCGATGGTTTTATAGCGGTAAACTGCTGGGCGACAAGGTGCCCATCGACGAGTGCAGCATACACCAGGGGTACGTGGTGCAGGTCATTGTCAACACGGAGCACTACAACCACGACAACAGCACGAGTACGGCGCACGCCAGCTAGCGGCGCAGTCAGCCCCCACTAGTCAACAGTAATAGAAACAGCAAGGAGCCACGTCAGCAGCCGCAGTATCAGCAGCAGCAGCAGCAACAACAACTATTGGCCAAAGCGGGCAGCGGCATTCGAAGGAAAAAGATTGCCATATACTCAGTTCATAGCACAAGGAACCTTAAGGGGAATGTACAGCAAACACCAGAGCATCAGCGGGTACAACAGCAACAGTATACTCATTGCATTTATCAAAATAAGCAACAATTGCAAATTGTAGCTCTTTCTGCCTTGTTGCTGTTGCTGTTGTTGTGGCTGCTCGCCTTGTTATGCTTTGTTTAATATATCTATATATAAAATGTGAAACAAAAAGATCGCCACCAATTTGTTGAGAAAGGGAAATCGGAATGGGAAATGATTATAAGATACATAAATGATACATACTTACGTATATATTTTTTTGATAATAATTACTTGATAATAATTCAACTGATTTAGGCAGTTTACAAAGCATATACTTTCGAGTGTATATAGAAGCTGCTATATTGAGTATAGTAGTTGAGATCTTCTCGAATACTTCTCTATTAAAAAATATGTAAATTTTTATAAAAATCAATATGAAAGACGGCCTTTATTAACTAATTGTAAGCAAGTGTTAGAGCATTTGCCCAATGTATATGTAATGTAAAAATAAACAAGAACTGTAGTATTTGGCCGCAATATAAAGCATGCAACAAGCAATTTTTGATACTGTACAAAATGCCAAGCACAATATTATGAAAATGAACATAATTGTGACAAAACCCAGAGAACGCGCAAATTGTTAAGCATATTACTTGCTCAAATGTAGTTAACACGAATGATGGGAACACATCGCGAGAAGAGAGAAAGAGCGAAAGCGAGGCAGGGAGTGGAAGAGTTAACCCAAGTACCTTATAAATGTATATGATTTAATTTGCTTCTAGAGTCAATAATGCATGCAATCAAGAAATTTGAATGAGTTATGTTAACAAATTCGGTGTCGTCAAAAGTCCGTTTTAAATGCGTTGAACTACTATAAAGCATTTTTTGACGTGGTTCCAAATTCATTAAGAATTAAATCAATACAAGCACTAAGAAGGCTGAAAAAGGCGAAAGTCTTGTTTTTGGTGTTTGATTCAGTAGCTAAAACAGTGTGGTAATGAAAAATCTTTAAAATCAGCATCGCTTTAGTTTTAATAGATATGTTCTATTCTTTTTTTACATCTCAAATAAAAAATTGAAACAAATTTTATTAATAAATTAGTCAGTTGATAAGCAAACCCATGACCGTATATATTCCACTGTTGGCGTTGTTTTAAAAATTCATTAATTTGTATTTTTAAAATTGCCGCGTTTTTTTCTGTGCCGTGAAGACATCCATAATTTGAAACAATTCTGTAACGCACTGCACGAGAGTGTAATTGCCAAAGTTGAAACAATTATTTATAAAAAGCAATTAAAACAAATCAAAAAAATAAGTTTTTTTTTAGCCTCGCGAATCCATTTTTTGCAGCAAGGTGAGAAACGAAAAAGCAGTCGTAATAGTCTAAAAAATAGATTAATTATATGATACTCAACGATTTTTTAACCTGATTCCACTGCCACTTTTTTCATTATAATCTTGTGCGCTGTCACAGGTTGAAAGCGATTATAACTCAAAGATCATTGTAGAAAAAGGTGGAAGTGAATAAGAGCTGTTCAGGCACTCACCCCTCTGAATCGTTCCACGTTTAGATTGGTTATTTTCCCGGCAGTGAGTTGGAACTGTCTACTGGAATTCAGGATGAAGAACAGATAATCACTGCGAACCTCTTTTAAGTGGCGCTGCCAAGGACTTCGCAAAAGGGCCTCTCCACATCGTTGGCTATTTTGGAACACGATGTCTGCGAAATAGCAGATTATGAAGAGCTCGAAGAGAACCAGCAGCAAGTACTGCCCCAGGGAGACCATCCGCATGAAGGAGTTTTCCGAAGTGCTTTTCGTCGAGACAAATGCCACCAAGCACATAAGGAAAGTGACCTCACCGATCTTCACAAACCATATGGGACTATAGAAACGTTCCATTTCCTTTAGGGTCGCCACTATGAAACGATGGTGTTGAATGCAGCGAATGAAGGAGATCCTGAATGCTGTTTCAAAATTCCGTGCCATTTCCGCTGAGGGTTGTATAAGTTCTTGTAAAGGTGTCTGCTCTTCGTAAGAGTAGGCATATTGACCAGGCTCCGCATCGGACACAGACTGTTCAGCTTCCAATTGCCTGTTTACAGATCATTTATGTAAAGTAAGCTCAATTTTAATTATGTATAAAATCAGAGTTGTGACCAACTAATATATGTTGTAGTTTTTTATATTTTCATTTATATATAATAACTTTTAATGCAAAATAATTATTTACTATTGAAAAAGTTAATGCCAGTCAAAAAAATGTATTAGAATTTTTTAAAGTTAATGCTAAAAACAAGAAAGAAAGCAAACTTCGCAAGGCAACGTTTTTATACCTCTGCAGTTGTTAAATTAAATATTTTTTATATTTATTTTATGGGTAAATGCTTAAAAACAGCGAAGCTACATCGATATATTTTTTGTTGACATCAAAATGATAGGACAGACGGACAGATAGCCAGATGGACATACGGACAGACGCACAAGGCTAGATCGACTCTCCTGTTGATGCTGGTCAAGATCATATAATTTATATGGTCGGAGACTACTCCTTCACTGCATTGCAAACATTTGACTGAAATTATGTTACCTTCAGCAAGGGTATTAAATATAAGATATTGATTTTTAAAAACCTCCTTTGCTTTTTATTAAAGTTCTTACTGAAATCTTATCTTAGATGCAGTGATCAACTAAAATCAACTCGACCGTTGTTGCTAATATATGATAATATCATAAAACCTACTGTCAACATATTACACACCTATGCATAGAAGCTCTTTCTCTCCATATTCATAGAATTAGTCTACTTTAAATGTTTATACTACCTGAGTTCAGCCACATTGGCTCCCATTAGCACATAGCTGGTGGCCAATAGGTTTTTAAGACTGCAAAAGAGCACATCATATTGTCCCGACAAAAGGACACAAAGCACCATATGCAGACCACTGGAGGAGGCAAAGGCTGCCGCCACTTGGATCTGGCCCACCGCCTGAAGGAAGAACACAATCTCATAGACAAATGGTTGCTAAGGAATGTGTACTTTAATTTAATTTAATTGCAACAATATAATAAAACTTACCGTGTAGTCGAAGGGATACCAACAGGCTAGTGGTAGACTTTTATCACGATAGGCTATGGGAAGCACCAGCCAGAAAATAGTGCCAATATAGCACCAGTATACATAGTTCTTGATCCATAGGTTGGCCATCCGATAGGATCCCGCCATAGTAACATAACTGAATCCCACAGCAGACCGGGGCTCATATTCGTCATTGATGTCGGTCAAAATTGCATTGAGCAATCCTGGCCTGAATCGTCGAAAGTAGAGCTTCATGGCAATGGCCCACACATAAATGATAGTTTGAATTAAACAGTTCACGAAGAAGTCCAAGTCGCCCTGTCCGTAGTTTATATAGATGGTGCAGATAAACAAACCAGCTATATGCACCGACACAAAATAGTTGAAGAGTTCGTAGAACAGATCCAAAACTCGAACCAGATGCGCAAGGCATCCAGAACCCTTGACGTAATAGCCAAAGGGATACATGGCCGCTATGCACATGGTCTTTCTTACAAATATGAAAAGATCTCGACGTTTAGAGTGATCTGATTTACTTTCTTTCTGGGTGTTGCTCTCCATTGCTATCAACACAGCTATGCACGGAAAAACCCTTAAGGCCTACTCTTTTATAGGTTATCATTCCATGTCTCGAATTTGTTAAACTGTTCAATTAAATGCCCGAACTAAACTTTAAATTACATGTTGCAGCGTGGCAAGCAGCTAAGACCAAAATTGTTTCCTTTGATTGTTTTAAAATGAATAAATGATAAGCACGATGTTTTAATATAAGTTTTGCAACGAGAAACTTATAAACTTTTTCATGGTGTTTATATATAGGCATTTTAAATTACTACATTAATAAATAAGAGGCCAACGTGAAGTACTTTACTATAATAATAATAGTTAAACTTGGACTTTATTTTAGCACATCATAATTTTGGTTAATCATATTCGATCTTAATAATTTATTGGAATTTTCATGATTGGTTTTAAGTGCTCAGTTTTACTGAGGAAATCCTTAACCTGCATGGCTTATAAAATTAATTTGTATGGCTAAGCAGCCTGTTCAATAAATATCAATCTGTATAAAGTGAATTGGTAAGCGATGACTTCACCTACTTTGGCAAACAGTCTTTTTCTACGGAGTTTGCAAGCAGTTTGGGGCTGTTAGTTTTGTGAAGTTTGGCAACTGGGCCTTATGCAGCAAAACGCCACTTGGTCATTCAGCCATTCAGACGAGTTCCTCACAATTCCTTAGCTGGCCGGACCATCAATTCGAAATAAACCCTGCCGTCGAGAGAGGAAAAGCGCTTTACATTGAAAGCCAACTGACCATGTCGAGGAGTCGTGACTGCGATATGTTGCCAGCACTTGATTTCGTACGCCGAAATGCGCACACAACAATGGACGGATCCAATATGTCGAAGGAATAAGTCAGCCGGGAGGAATCAGCCATGTTTCCTCTATTCGCCCACTGAAATGCGACACGTTTCCCTTTCCGTTGATCAATGTGCATGTTGCACAAAGTGGCGACATGCGAAAAGTGGAATATGTGGGTCCGCCTGTGTAAGTTGGGTGCATTGTGGCAGATGCAATCAAGCATCGGGCACCCACTGCACCACTCCCCTCATCCCTCTCCTTGGTCATTATTTTAATGGGTCGTTCGTGGAGAAACGTTTCCTCCTTTGGCACCCATTCTTCACCTACTTCATTGCATGTAGTGACTGAGGGACAGTTTCTCTGATTAATTTATTCCTTGATTTACTACGTTGGCGTTGCCATTGTGTTCTATGCGAACCATTGCTGAATTCAAAACAATTTAAGATATAAACCAAGTGCTTGTCTTGCCAATAAATACATTACATCTTTTACCTCAAAGCTTTTGTTAATAATTCTGTCTTACATGCCTGTATTTGTGTATACCCGCACTTTAGGATAGGCTAAATTTGTGTTTTTTGGTGGCAATTCAAAATTTTGAACACATTTTAAACTTCCGATTTCTTCTAGACTTACAAAAGGCCCTAAAGTGTAAGAAATTTGGCCTTATAATATTAATACAGAGGTATTGTTAAAGTCAAGTGTTGAGCACCAAACCGCCACAGTGAAACCACTTTGGATTTATTTATTCATTCCTTAATATGCTGCTGGTTCTTTATTATTGTAATTACTGCAATGTACTGGTGATATAAAGATAGATTAACAATGGATTCTGGCGAGAGAATGAAGCAATTAAGCAAGAGTCATGCACACTAGCTTGGCCTAATCAAATGAGCGGCTAATATAAACGGTTAGACAAGCTGGGATGAGGTTCGCTGGAGCGGGACACGGATCCTTTGGCCCTAGTCGATGTTCAGCTGGCGGAAGGTGCCCTCCATGCCGAACAGATCGTCGCTGGTCTTGGGGGCGCCGGGGCGCAGGGACTCGTTGGCCTTCTTGTCCTCCTGGTCCTTGAACCACTGGGTGTTGTCCACCAGCTTCTGCTTCCACCACTTGTTCAGCTCCACGACGCCGCCGGCCTTGCCGCCGTACTCGTTGGGCAGGAGGTCGCGCGGCACCACCTTGTAGAGGCTCTCCACGTCGTTGTGGAAGGTGATGCGGCTGCGGATCTTCTCCTTCACGAACGGCTTCACGAAGTTGAAGATGGTGTCCACCAGCGGCGAGATGTTGATCACGTGCACCTCCTTCACCTTCACCGGGTAGGCCTCCTGCACTGCGATCAGGAACTTCTTCACCACGGTGGGCGAGAATTTGGCAAAGTGGGCGGCGCTGGCCACCGAGGCGTCCAGGATGAAGATGTCGCCGGCAATGCCGACGCTCTCCTCCGCCAGGCGCACGTCCCCGATCATCAGAGCCACCTTCATGGCGTCCAGGATGTGGTGTGGCTGGAAGTCGCAATCGATGCCACGGATGAAGGTGATGCGGCGGCCGTTGGGCGTGATTCCTGGCAGAGTGGGGCAGTGCC
This sequence comes from Drosophila fuyamai, assembly GCA_018153365.1. Classification (NCBI taxonomy): domain Eukaryota; kingdom Metazoa; phylum Arthropoda; class Insecta; order Diptera; family Drosophilidae; genus Drosophila; species Drosophila fuyamai. The sequence continues at coordinate 580,366 of JAECXW010000042.1, read as the reverse complement.
TGTCAAGAAATGTGTTTGTATTTTAGTAGGTTAAACTCTTTCAATATGATATTGTTCCCTTTAAAGGAATCAATTATCCAAGTCTACATTTAGTAAACTGAAATACTCACACATAGTCCAGCACGATGTTGAGCTCCTCACGATTAATGTCCCGATTGGAGAAGAACTCGGGCACCGCGTTGCGCATGGTGTAGTACATGTCCAGCTTCTTCTTCACCTTCTCCAGGCTGAACTTGCAGCCGCGGAGGAAGGTCGTCAGGCGCATGTCGTCCATGTCCTTGGGCAGGTGGGGCTGCGTCTCCAGCCACTCGCGGATCAGCTTGATGTCGCGCTCAATGTCTGCTGGGTCCTCAGGCTCACGGAGCTCCTCGCGGATGCTCACGCGCTGGTCGGGTGTGGGGTGTAGCATCATCATCTGGGGATGGGAATGAGATCAGAAGGTATTTATTTTAATATCTTTACAAATTTTACATTTTCATTTTGTAATATTAGACTTTTACTGCGCGTCCAGAAAAAACTTTCGAATACAACAAATTCGACAAAGGTTTAAACAAAATCCAAGATGTAGACACAAAATTTCGTTAATTGTCAAACACTTTTGCTATTGCGAAAATCCTATATTGAAGTCTACTAACTCGGTTTGACCTCTCCATTAAGTCATGCTTCGAGTTAAATATAATAGAGTTTTGCTGTCTGTGTTAAACAATAAAATTGCAACCCCCAATTCTTCGCTTGCCGTTTCGCCACACTTTATGATACGCAATACGAAATAATCAGATATTTTTGACATTTTAATTGCGCGCTTTCAAAACGCTGCTCGTTCGTAGGTCTTGCGGTCACACGTCACTGCGCGGATTCATTAGCATGGGCTGTGGCCAAATATGCATTGCTTTGGACCCGCCCTACCGCTTTCCCTCCCCGAACGGGGGTACTTTGAGCTGGGGGCAGAGGGCCAAAACAAAATCAGCTGACATCGACCTCAAATAATGTTCATGGCCCTTCTGTTTTGGACGATCTGCCTGGCCTTACAGGGGAAATATGTATTTGTAAATACCGCGAGGGAATAAATAATGGTAATGTGAGTTTATTCAAATGAAGAAAAGTGACTTAGAGATAGTCATGCTTTCAAGCTAATACAATAAATCGTTTTATAGTATATTGCGGTCTAAGCGTTCGCTGATTTGTTTGCGCTCATTGGGGCGTACTTTTGGCTCTGACTGTTTGTTTGCTTTTGTTTATAAATCCTACTTGGTGATGCGTAAATTGTATTTTTGTCATGAGGTAAGTGACATTTAAAGTGGGGATGACTGATTATATTGGCCAAAGATTAGGCTCGATTTGGTTTGGCAATATAAGGCTTTTGCACAGAAAAGTCGAGCCAAACAAATGGGCTATTTGCGAAACCTCAGACTCAGGCTCATTGGGGTCAAGCAGAGTTGGTCAGAGGAAAAGCTCTCCAAATGAGCCAAAGTCTGAGGGGGGAATTGATAAAGCGCCAATGTGCTGCACATGCCGCAGCCAGCTTCAAATGCAACAACAGTTGCTGTTGCAGTTGCAACCAACAACCTGTTAGAATTGCAATTACCGCCGGTCGATTGGAGGAGGCTCGGCCACACACAAATTGCCGTGTGTGCACACTCCTATGGTTTTTGTTGCTGCACTAATGGCCGCTGCGGCTATTGCAAATTTTTCATCTTGCCTGCGCCTCTATTGCAAATATTGCGAAAATCTTCAGCAAAACAAAACAACGCGAAACACAACGATTCGAAAATCAAGCGGCCAAGATTCAAGAAAAACGGGCAGAAAACGGGTTTCATTGACTTATTTTTCTGTTTTTGGTCGTTTGGCTCCAGTTAAAGTGCTTTCGGTTTCGGTCTCTTTTGGCTTTTGTCTTTTGCTCCTTCGTCTCACTCTAAACCATTTGCTGGCATTACAATGATTCTGTTTGCTTATTTATTTTGTAATGCTATTTCTTGAAGAATTTCGGCAACGATTGTGGGTTGCGTTAAGTGGCTTAGGAAATGGTTTGTAAACAAGAGACTTACAAGAAAAACGTGTGATGAGCTTTAAATGTTGAACATAAATAATACTTAGTTGTTCTGAGTATTTAAGTTTATCCGAAAATATTTGAAGTTATTTTGAACTATTGGGTCATAACACTATATTGTGATGTTATGCGTAGTTTGTACCACTTTTTATAATGCATAAGCTTTTTGAATATTATACATATCCTAGTTTAAAAACCTAACATTTTGAAATATCTAAAGTCGGTTTTTGTCTACCCAAGATCTACATTTTAGAAACAATACTTCTTTGGTAATTAAGGTCCTAGCTTTTAAAATTTGATTATATCAAATAATTTTTTTTTTATTCAATCCTTGCTTTCATGCAATATACAAACGTCAATTTATTCCCTTTAACAGTCTAGATCAATGAACTCTATTCCTTATCGAATATTCTGTAAACATTCCCAAAATATTTTCTTAATTTTATGCATAATTTAAAGGTGCCAACGACCATTGTTGGACCACATAAATCGCCTTTGTCATTACCCACTTGCATTCAAACTGAGTTATTCGCACAATTTCAAGTCAAGTTATTGTTCCCTTGTCAAATTTATTGCTCCTCGTTGGATGGTTCACAAAAATCCTCAACATCTTTTGTATTTCTTAAATGCAGCACATGATTTGCACACTTTATCGCGAATATTTTTCGGCACACTAATTTAAATTCCGGGCATTATCCTATGTCAACTGCCCAAAGAATGGTGAATTCCACAAATTGGGCAGAGGTGCGTGGGATGGGAATGCTCACCTTGGTTAGAATGAGATGGTTAGTTGGTCAGAGGTAATCCTTTAGGTAGTATATCCAACGGATAACGCGGCGTATGATCAATGGCACACAACCGAAGCGCTCAAGACGTTAACGAAAACTGAATGTCTGCAAACACGTTTCGCAGCACTTAAATACTCGACGACTCCGAAAACGAAAAGAGACGAAGACTGCCGATCGCTGGTCGGGCCGTGCGATAAAAGAAAACCGAAAGCCGTAAAACAGATCATGCCATGAAAATCGGTCAAAGAGAAAAATGCACGCGCCGGCTCCTCGGAAGGGGTGGGGAGGGGTAGGGGAGGGGCGGAAAGGAAGTCGGCGGCTGGCCATTTGCGCAAGATGGGTTCAATGAGCGGCGCGGACTATCCACGCTCCACCGCCGATTGTCCAGATATAGCGATTCCCGTCAGGCGTTACAAGACCCCAGACACCAGACTCGAAATCATCCCGAAGCCCCTAAGCTTTAGAACATTGATTGGCGAAAGTTCGTGTCCTCAGTCTTTGGTGTTGCCCAACCCCGTACCTCCGATACCATCCAAAATCGAAGTTCGTGTCCTCAGTCTTTTGTGTTGCCCAACCTCGTACCTCCGATATCATCCAAAATCGAAGTTCGTGTCCTCAGTCTTTTGTTCAACACCCCAAAATCATCGAAAACCAAAGCTCGTGGCTCATTGTCTGATGTTCTGCTGCAGCCGTGTGAAAAGCTGATTGCGCCACGCCCCCTGAAAGCAACAGTCACACATCGAAGTGCGTGCCAAAAGTTAGTTATTAACTTTCGAACGTGCGTGTGTGTGTGGGCCAATCTATCGGCTCGGGATTGCATTAGGCGCTGCTTTGCTGAAATGATTTCTGTCATAATTGTTTCTTTATACTTTTTCGACATTTCCCAAATTAAGCAATTTAGTGCACAGCACATGGAATTGGCGTTGGATTCGCCGTCGTGCCTCTTACTAAGCAGCTGCGAGTCGTTGAACTTGTCGGCCGTTTCCTCATTTTCATTTAAATGAAAATGAACATTTTCCATAACTTTGTCTTGGTTCGCATTGCGTTTTGCTCGTGTTGCTTTTATTTTCCTTTTGCCTTTTTGGTCGGTTTTTATTGTTCCAGCTAGCTGATTGCTAGCAATTATCGCCGCCCGTCGCGGGGGAAGGGGCTGCTGGAGGGGGCGGAGGATTCCGACTTTGACTTTGCATGCATTGAACTTGGCTTGCCCTTTTTCTAAACCAAACAATGCGAGACGCGGCCAATGTGGCAATAAACATCGAGCTGAATGCAAAAAGTATTACCAACTTCCAAAGCGGAGCCGACGTATGTGCAAAGAAAACTCAAGAAATCGATATCGGCTGATTCCCATAATTTTATACCTAACATTAAAGACTCTTTTGCAGAAGTGGAGAATTAAAGATCTAAAGATCGAAGTCGTTAAAAGGGGTAACAGTTGTGGGTAATTTGTTTGTTAAAACTCAAAAACGGAAATTATCCTATTTGTTTCGGCACAATGTTTAATTTAATGTAAACGAATAATACAAATTGTTTATATTATTTGCATTGTTGGCACAGGTGAGTTGGCATTTCCGAATTATATATTTGCAAATATAGATTAGCTTTTACAGGTCCTATTAAATAAGTAATTAATATATAATATTAATAATATAAAAAATTTAGTTACTTTAGCTTAGTACTCATGTAAAAACGTTTAAACGAATAATACAAACCGTAGATTTTATGATTTCTTCTGCTAATTTTACTTTATAAACATTTAATTGTGTTCGATTGCTATTAATTACTAGTATTTCTAATAATTAATAAGTTAATGTAAGGAAATAATTAGCATTAAAACCATTTTATTAATTTATCTTTTAATTGACTTTTAATGATGTAACTATTTTCTATAAAACTTATTTATAACAAAAATTTAAATTCATTCATGATCTCAATTAGTTTTTTCGATTTTAAAAGGTTCAATTTGAGTCAAAACAATGCATTAAAATTATTTTAAAATCAAACCCCACCAAATTTTGATAAAGTCTTTATAAACACTTTTGCTATGTAATTAACAAGTAAATGTCATGTCATTACTTATTTAATAACTCAGTCAAGTCGAAATCAATGGAAAAACGGTTTGACAATAAGCGTTCAGTCATGCACAAATTTTAAATAAAAACGTGTTAAGTTATAATTTCAGATAAATAATAGTGTAACTAATACTCGAAAAATAAAAACGGAAACTCCAACTGGAAAACTATGTGCGAATGGACTCGTTATAATAATGACATATAGTTGAAAACAGCTCGAAATAAGATGTATTCTTACATAAACATAATCTGACTTGCAGGATTCAATATTAATGAAATATTTAAGAGATAATTTCGTGAACGCATCAATTTCTCCGTTACTCATTGACAGACACCAAGAAACGACAATCGCTGCAAAAGAGTAGAATTATGTAAGCCAAACAGGTAACGCACTTAGGGCTCTATAAAAATGCCATTAAGAGTGTCGAGCGAAATGCATGGTATGTTGATATGTTAATGACTCTATTCGTGTAACGTTATATTAAAAACCCGAAAACCCGAAAAGAAATCGCACCGCCGATTGACAAATGAGGCTGAAAAATTCGCATAAATTACTAAAACTGCAGACAAGAACAGGAAGATGTTGTTGCCCTCCTAGTGGCCCCAAAAATAAAACAAGACACGAAAGAAAGAAAACTAATTAAACCATAGACTTATAAATTAAGTAGTTTTTGTAGTGGCTCTTGTTGCATTTCCAAAGTCAAGAAACTTTCATTGGCAGACGAAAGTGTGCGCAATAAAGAAATTAACAGTAAGAAGCAGTAAGCTGGGAAGGGGTCTGGTAGTCAGCAGATACTTCTACGCTCCACCTCATCTTACCTCACCTGGCTCACACTCTTGGCGCAATTTTAGTTATAGTCACTTTTTGTTCGCTTTTCGTTTTTGTTTTATGAAAGCTGCAAGAAATAAAAACTTCGGCCGAATGTACTGAGCGTGGCCGCATTAAAAGTTCGCGTTGTGAAGCGTTTTCTTGTTGTTGCTTCAAATTCAACTTGTAGCGGACTCAGACAGCCCAGTTGGGCAATTTGGAAAACCATAAAGTGCGCTTTCAAAACGGCAAAAATATAGGAGAGGTAAATGGAGCTAAGTATGTGGAGATCCACACTCGAGAGTGCGATTCGGAATAACACTTTTGCCACATTTAATTGTTCGCTGCAACGGTGGACGATTGCTAACAGTTTCTTCTGTTGCTCCAGCACTTGCCAAAACTAAAATAGCTCAACAGATTGGATTTAATAATTCAAATTAAATTAGGTTCGTTTTGCACATCTGCCAAGAAAAACTGCGAGCATGCAAGTCAGTGAAGCGTAAAACTCGCCGTCTGGGCCATTAAATTCCACACTTATCATGTGAACAGCCCCGATAATTATTGAATTATAACTAATTGATGAAGTCGCTATAACCATCTCTTGTATTTAAAGCTTAAGCAAATATTTTAATATTTTCTTGCAAATTAAAATATTTCTTTAACCCTGTTACTCTACGAGTAACGGCTACATCAAAACAAAACAATATTATTCGGATATTATTCATTGTTCCACCCCTCATCATTTCCCTTTAAAGTCTTCCATTTGCACTACACATTTATTTGGTTTGCATCTTGAGTTCACATTGAAAGCTCTATACGTGTACAAAATCGATAAATATTTGCAGGCTTCTATTTGCCCCAGTATGTTTCCATGTTGCCCCTCGAGGTTCGCTTGTCGCTGGTATAAAATATATAATTTGCGTTATAATTGCTCTACAATATTGCTGGTTGCACAGAGGTGGGGCGGTGTATGGGCACTGTGACTGGGCGTTTGGGGGGTTGGTTTAGCACGCTGGCTCCTTGGCATTCGCGTTCCTGGCACAAAAAATCCGTAAACTCCAGTGGCAGCTCACTTGAGCTGCACCAGCACCATGAAGTAGGTGACAACCGCACCGAGAACCTGCGAATCAGGGAAAGTTCGAGCGCATTTAGATTTACTTTCAATAATTTTATTATCAATCAATCAAATGCAACGCACCGAGGCAAACAAGTCCAAGGAAACGGTGAAGAACTTTGCACCCGATATGCTCATAGCCTTCTGGCACTGCTGGCACACGATCTGGACGAAGGTCTTGGCCTCCTCGGAGCCATCGTACCAGTGGCACGAGTAGGCCGCCTCCATGACAGACGAACTCTGGAAAATGCAACATTTTAATCAATCTCTTTTTAATGCAAATGGTTCCCTCCATCATGAGTTACACAGTCTGATTTCTCACAGAAGTTGTCATTTATTTAATGGCGTAAATACCGGTCAATATCTAAATTCAATATTCAATTTTGGACTATATATCACATATAAATTTAAGTTGTAAAATACAAAAATAGCAAAACTGGACTAAATCAGACTGTGTAAAGGGGCCAATACATAGATTAGATGAACCTTTGTGAAGTCAATACAACTCCTATCTGATTACTAATGTTATGTCGGCCTTTACGGCCGAAGGACTTCAGTTTCCAGTGCCATTTTCTTTCAATTAATTTAAGTATTGCTTACTAGTTTTAATTTGACAAAATAAAACAAAAATATATCCCTTTAATCTGTATAACAAAACAGCAACAAGCCACTTTTAGTTTTACCACTCTAGGTTACCAATTTTTGGAATAAAAAGTTAAACATTTTATCAACATGAATATAAAAAAACGAGGACGGAAGCTAACTTCGGCAAGCCGAAGTTTTAATACCCTTGCAGACTTATCCGAAATTTTGTGTAATTATACATAAAAAAAGATTAGCTATCCGTATTCAATTTCATTTTTAAATAGCGGTTGGCAACAACCTTCACTCTGAGCAAGGTATACATAAATAAATTAGATAAATTGCATAGTTTCATGTCAATAGCTTTCATACTGTAAAAATGTCATATACAAAGGAAAAAAAAAAGGATATTTTCGCAGCCTTTAACAATTTTTCCTACGGAAACTATAAGATATAGATTTCCAATCGGCAAGCGCTTTTACCCTGATCAAGGTATGCGTAAATAAATAAGACATGAAAAATTTATGTCAATAGCTTATACACTGCGCGAATTTTCTAAAAAAATCTAATTTGGACCGATTTTACCCTATATAGCTATAGGATATAGACGTCCGATCAGCACGCGCTTTTTCCTTGATAAAGGAATGCATAAAAAACAAGAGAGAACGCTATAGTCGAGTGCCTCAACTATTAGATACCCGTTACTCAGCTAAACAACTTAATGTAAATATGCCTTCTTGTATGTTTTTTGCCGCTCGAATTAGCTCCCGATTTTTATGTTAAAATCGGTACCCAAGGAACACCTCCAATTTGGCTTACTTGATTTGATTTTCATAATTCTTGGGATATAGTTCGGTATTGACAAATGAAAGCCATCGCAATTTCCTTTAATAGAAATCCTTATCGAGAATTAACGTTGACTCTGTTGAGCACCTTGGCCAGCTGTTCCAAAGTCATCCGTTAGATGGCGCTATTGTGCCATGAAAGGCGGAAATGTAGGCGCTAGCCAGGCTTAAGCGTTTAATGGGTTTTTGGGCGTTAGAGTGGGCGTGGCAAACTTTTATTAGGCCAATCGATAGGTATTGACGAAACAAATACATATCAAAAAAAATTTCATAATAGCATCAAAACTGTGGCCACAGCTTGTGACTTGTGGGCGTCAGAGGGGGCGTGGCACCGTTTTGAAACAAACTTGCGCTGCGTAGGAACTCCTAAAATCTACATGCAAAATGCCAATCTTCTAGCTTTTATAGTTTCCGAGATCTCAGCGTTCATACGGACAGACAGACAGACGGACAGACGGACATGGCTAGATCGACTCGGCTAGTGATCCTAAACAAGAATATATATACTTTATAGGGTCGGAAACGCTTCCTTCTACCTGTTACATACTTTTGCACGAATACAATATACCCTTTTACTCTACGAGTAACGGGGATAAATACGATTTGAAAAAATTTATGGCAATAGCTTTTAAACTGCGCGAAATATTCTGAAAAACATCAAATTTGGACAGATTTTACCCGATTGTTCCTATGGGAGCTATAGGATATAGATGTCCGATCGCCCCGGATTTTCAAACTTTATCTGCGTACACATGTTTTAGGACGAGTGTGAAAGTTTCAATACCGTTCCGCTAGCTTTTAAACTGAGCTCGCAAACGGTATTGAACAGACGGACAGACGGACGGCTATATCGACTCCCCTATTGATACTGATCAAAAATATATATACTTTGTAGGGTCGGAAACGTCTCCTTCACTGCGTTACAAACTTCTGACCAAAATTATAATGCCCTCTGCAAGGGTACAAAAACATTTTTGAAACCCTTTACTTAGAGCCCGTATTTTTGAAAGCTCACCTCCTCAATCAATCGATTGCCAAAGATGCAGAAGTGAAACACCTGGGCCAAGGCGTAGCCCAGGTACCCGACGACTGTGAAGGCGTAGACGTTCACTCCGTTGATTTTGGTGGCCTGGTAGGCCAACAGGGTCAGCTTGATGGTCGAGGTCAACATGTGCAGCAGAAGGGCGGCTCCGTACGTATCACCAATGGCCGCAACCAAGCTGTGGAGAGGGGGAAGTGGGAAAGGGAGGACGACAACAGGCAATACTCGAGTCAATATTTTGATCAACAACAGCTCACACAAATAGCTCAGCCAATTGTTGGACAGGACAAACAAGGACATCAGTCTAGGGGTCCCCAAACAATGATTGCAACTGGGGAAATAATCAAATAAATCAAACAAGCTGCAGGGACTTGTCGAAGCCTAATGAATGAAAACAGTTGTTTTAAAAATTGTTTTGAAGCTGGTTTTCAAGTTTGATAGAATTTAATGTTGAACAAGCCAACTAGCATTTAATAATTCAGAAATATTCATTTGTATAATAGTGAATAAAAATTATACATTACACAATAATATTTTAACATGCAAAAAATGCTGAAAAATGTTGAAGGGTTTAAAAAATGCTTAAAAAGCTTACGCCTTGAACTTTAAATACAAATCTGGGAGCTTTAAATAGTATATTGCATTTTTTGATTTCAGTAGCATATTAAAATTCGATTTCAAAGATAATCAAGAGTCTCTGCAAACTCTTCAACTGGATGCAATTAGTTTGAAGTCCCAGGACTTTTGTGGCCAGGTATGAAAGTCACCCAGTTGCAATCACTGGACATGCCCCCCCCGCCCACCACTCATCGTCACAGCAGTCAGAGTCCCCTTCAAATAGTCGGTTAAATTTGGCAAGGATTTGAACTAACCGCACCACGTGCTTGTGCCGCTCCACCCAGTACTTGATGGCACTGCGCACCATCATCTCCTGTTTTTTGGTCAGGCCATTGGGATTAGCCCCGTTCACCATCCCGTTGCCGCCGCCCCCATTTCCGCCGAAGGACTGCAGCGTCGAGGGTGCTCGAAACTGGGCGCCCCAATCCGCTTTAGAGCTGTAGACGCCCGACATGTCCATGTCGGTGGCGGGGTCCTTTTCTGTAATTAAAATACAGCTCGTCATGACGCGTTTTACACGGTTTATTGATTCACTAACATTTACTTTTATGAAAAGGGTTTTTGGTCGTAACTCAATTAAAATTATTAAACACTCATTCTACAAAGTTACGTAGATTTTTTTTTACGTAAGCAAAAATATGGCCTTTGCTTTGGCTTGTGTTATTTACAAAAGCATTTTTATTCCTTTAACTTTCGCTTAAAAAGTTTTCAAAAGCATACTTCGAAGTTGTACATATGTACATATATCAACATTCTTGTTTTAACTGGTTGAAACTGACATTTTGATTTTCCATAGTTTTTTTGGAAACATTTTGAAACCCGATATATAAAATAAAGCATTATAATTATTTTAAAATTTAAGTTCTTGCCCCAGACAAATATTGTGATATATAAGTGATTTTAATGACTATAAGTGGACACTAATTAGAGAGTTATAAAAGTTACAAAAGAGTCGGAAATGCAATAAGTATTTTATAAATAAAAACTATTTCGGACACAACATTTTAAATGCAAAATGCTTGAAAACATAAATATGAAAAAACTTTAATTTAAACATACCTTCGTTGTGAATGAGCTCCGACTTGGAATTGGCCGATAAAGACCTGAAAAGGGCCGCCGAATTCGGCCTGTAGGTGTCCAGAGAGGCCGATAGTTCCATTAGGGGCTTCATGATGCCCTTCAAGTGCTGCAGCTGCTCACAGGCAAAGATTAGCCAGGAGCAGAACATCACGTCGCACAGGTTCGAGTGGATCATCGAGAAGAGGACGTAGTAGATCTGAAAGGCGAAGCTGATCATGTAGAACATGCCGTGGCTGGCGTTCCACGGATAGAAGGACTTGATCGGGAGCCGCGGTATCTCCACCGGAATGCTGGAGTTCGTTTCATGGTCCACCACCATCTTGACGCTGTCCCCGAAGAAGGTGATCGTGGTCCAGGCGGTGGCCGAGGCCACGGTGGTCAGCATCACCAGAAAGAACAGCTTCCGCATCTTGGCCAGGGCGATCGAGTGGTAGCGAGCATCCGATTCGGCGAACAAGGGATGCGTGTTAACCTGGTTCCAGATATTCAAGGTTCTGCGCAGAGAAACGTATATTTGTTTACTCATATTGGTAGAATAAATAAAACAAAATTTTAAAAAATGTTATGTTGCTGTTTTTCTATTTATCAAAATATTCCTTAAAGATATAATAATTATTTACTGTTTCAGAATTACGCTTTTGGTTTTTTTTTAAATCGGACAACAATATCATATAGCTCCCATAGAAACGATGGGAAAATGGAGCGCAAAATGCACATAGCTCCATTTAATAATATTGGCATAAGAATCGAAATAGTCGCTATGTAATAACTGCAAGGGTGTATAAACTTTGCTTCCTTTCTTTTTATCTTTAATAATATATTTGCTCTGACATCGGGCTATCATAATTTTACGTTAGATTTCAATCTTTACGATATGATACAAATTGTAATTACATTTTTGAATTCTTATAACTATTTCCTAATAGAACGACAAATTAGAAATACATAAGAATATAATTTGAACTTATTGATTTTATATGATCCCTTAAAATAACCCTAAAGGAGTTATTTAACTCAACGTATTTAATTTTTCTCTATTTTCCAACGAACTTCATAAGGAACTCGGGAAGTTCCCATTTCTGGCTCACCTGTAGAAGTTCTTCTGGTTGACAGCCAAGTAGATGAACTTAGTTATGCAGTGGGTGAAGAACAGGGTGGTAATCGTGTTGCCCGACAGCTCGTTCACCTCCTCGGCGTTGAGGGCCATGTTGACCAGGATGAAGGCGAACTGCATCAGCAGGAGCACCAGGTGCACCGAGGAGTACACCTTCTTCATGAACGCACTGCCGCCCGTGAAGTTGTGCATAAACAGGCCCGAGTACTTCATCGCCCGAATATTGGGCATCAAATCGGCCACCAGGCCCGTATACTTGTTCGGCTGCATCGAGGTCGTCATTCTGTGGAGCAGCGGAAAATGGCACGACAAAATTAATTGGGTTTCGCCAATACAATTAGCAATTATTGCTAATGGATATAGTGATGGTGGGGCAAAAGCGAAATCTTTCCCAGATTCCGTCTGTATGATTGGGCCTTGGTGTTGTGGGTGATGAAGAATTCCTGTTTGAAAATTAATCAGTTTCGCATGTTTTATTCATACACGTACATATTTTGCGGCGTTTTAATAGGTCGTATATTTAGTGCTCGTTTAGCTTTCAGCTAATATTAAACATTTCTCTTAAATTGCTATGAAAATGGTGAATTTCGGTGCAGAAGTTTTAATCGAGTTATTAATTCTTTTGATACGTGTACTAGGTAATGGTATACTAAATCAATTTAATTGTTTTTGCAGCACATACACTTATTTAAATATAATATTATGTTATAAAGATGGGAATGTGTCTATTAAATTTTCTTTCAACTTAAACTTTAGCACAGTAATATAAAATTTTAATAAAGTTTATTGCAAAGTTTACACTCAAAAGTGTTAGTTTGATATTTAAAGAGCACAAGTTTACCTTGCTGTTGTATCTCAAGAAATGCGATTGTTATTTTGCAAACGCTTGTAAACTGAGTGAATTTTAATGCTCGTTTAGGTAAACATTTCACTCACTTAGGCAATATCGGAATAAACTAATATATTACAAGTGTTTAAAAAACCAGGACAAAGTTAACCTGCCAGCAGGGCGATTTCGACGTTAATGAAATGTGAAATCTGGAAGGTTAACAAGCTCTGCCAGGCGAGTGATTGCTCCTTTCGTCTGGTAGGTGGTTGCTTGGCTGTACATAAGGACGTGTACTTTGAGGGCAGAGTTCCCACGGCTGCAACAAGGCCACGTTCAGTCGGAGCCCTGAAACTTTCACTCCGACCCACACATGTTAATGAAAATATATGGGTCTTGGGCCTTCGAACCGCCTTGGAGTGCTTAAAAATTCAACTTTTTAGCCACGTCCATCCATGTGATGGGTGCGTGGCAGTCGCCGAATTCCCACAATTAAGTCGAACGCCCACGAACTTGCCGACCGCCACTGCCGCGTCTCCAGGTCTAGGACTCAGGTCTTACCCTGGCCCTGTCTACGCGGCGTATGCGCAATGGAGAAATGTGGATATGGAAATACGCTCCTCCTCTTGTGTAGCATCTGTGGTATCCGAACTTATGCAAATTTTAAAAGCATCGATTATTTTATTATGCCTGTTTGTATTTGTTGGCCTTAAGTGCCGACGAGACGTGGGGGAGGGGCACCCCGCACCCAGCCGCTGCCACGGAGCCTTCCCCAAATCGCTGACCCAAAAAATAACCTATATATACCCATTTGCATGGAAATGTGTGTGCCCGACCTGACGGATAGTTCCTTGTCCTCGTTCATTTTTTTCATTCTCAGTTCAATAGCACCAAGGCTTAATCGGCGCAGAAAGCCAAATCAAACACGATATCATCGGAAACTGGGCTGTAGAAGGTAAGAACAATTGTTGTTAGTTTTTAAACATCGGTTCAACAAAATACTTAATATCTTTTTTTTAAATCACAAATTGGTAAAAAGGATTAAATGGAAGAATTTAGCTCGGGAAAGACATAGGTTATTAAATTTAAAGTGGATTATATGTTAAATAACATTTAAAGAAAAATATCAGAGCTAAATTATTACTTTACAATTTTAAATTTTAAACTTATTGCTGCTTAATAAATAATGTAATATTTTGTGTATCTAGATAGATTATTAACAACATATACCCTTTACCATTTAAAGATATTTTAAATCAATAACGAGGGTGTGATATTTTCTAATGTGCCTAATTATAAACAAATTAACCTTGAATTCATAAATCATACAAAAATTATTGTGAACTTTAGAAATCGCGATTTAAATTGTTTTTTAATTGATTTCTTTCCTTACAAAGTTGTAATGTTTGTTATGCAATGAAATTATATTTCTGAAAATTTAAGACAAAAAAAAATTTAAAAAAAATGAAAATATATTTTTTTAACAATACAAAGAAAGCAGAAAAACAATTTTTTGTAATGCCTATAACTTTTTTAGTTTTGTGTTGAATTAGGTATGTTCTTTAGAAAATGTGATACATTTTAAGAAATCTTAATTATTTATTTCAATTCACCACAGGCGAATTTTCGTGAGCAGAGGTCAGCGAAAACCGCCATTTTAAATTTCGGCATAATAAAAATATCAATATGTTTATAAATAAAAACAAGAGAGAACGCTATAGTCGAGTGCCTCGACTATTAGATACCCGTTACTCAGCTAAACAACTTAATATAAATATGCCTTCTTGTTTGTTTTTCGCCGCTCGAAAAGTTCAAATTATCAATTGGAATTCGGCGATCTCTTAGAGCTGGCAGCTTTACAGCACGAGCATCAGCACCAGCGCTGCTTTAGCGCAGGCAGCTTTTGTCCTGCACCAGCAGCTGAGTATATGTTTATGATTTTGACTGCAATGCTTACATAGATACACACATACGCCATTGTTTGACTCAGACCTCCAATTTGGCTTACTTGATTTGATTTGCATAGTTCTTGGGATATAGTTCGGTATTGACAAATGAAAACCATCGCAATTTCCTTTTATATAAATCCTTATCGAGAATTAACGTTGACTCTGTTGAGCACCTTGGCCAGCTCTCCCAAAGTCATCCGTTAGATGGCGCTATTGGTACCACGGGCCATGAAAGACGGAAATGTAGGCGCTAGCCAGGCTTAAGCGTTTAATGGGTTTTTGGGCGTTAGAGTGGGCGTGGCAAACTTTTATTAGACCAATCGATAGGTATTGACGAAACAAATACATATCAATTAAAATTTTCATAATAGCATCAAAACTGTGGCCACAGCTTGTGGCTTGTGGGCGTCAGAGGGGGCGTGACACCATTTTGAAACAAACTTGCGCTGCGTAGGAACTCCTAAAATCCACATGCAAAATGCCAATCTTCTAGCTTTTATAGTTTCCGAGATCTCAGCGTTCATACGGACAGACAGACAGACGGACAGACGGACAGACGGACATGGCTATATCGACTCGGCTAGTGACCCTGATCAAGAATATATATACTTTATAGGGTCGGAAACGCTTCCTTCTACCTGTTACATACTTTTGCACGAATACAATATACCCTTTTACTCTACGAGTAACGGGTATAAAAACGTTTGACAATTAAAACTGAATGTTCATTTGTCATTTCATTATCCCTCAAAAAAATCTTAAGCTTCGATGTATTTTCAACCAAATGAAGAAGCTATAAAAGGGCTCAAAGAGTATTACAAAATAATACACAACACAAAACTTTTAAACAAGTTATTGGAAATAAGTTTCTAGCCATATTAAAATGCAGTCAACGTGCCAGGATCACAAAACACTTACTAATACGATTACAATTACTGAAACGCAATTGTAACTATGTGCCAGGATGTAAATGCGAAATGTGTTCAGAGTTTGCTGGTCATGCAGTAACCAGCAAACAGTTATTTTACGGGTCTCACATGGCTTAAAACCCGTATACATAGATGGGAGCCCAGACACAGATGTGTCAGCTCATGGATTATTTAAATGCAGGCGACTCACGAACACCAATTAATACGTGAATGTTCGCCAGTGTGGTCTGCTTTTTTTGTGTGCCGGGATTTAACAATATTGATTTAACGTTTAATTGGCCTGAACTCATTCATGCCAACCAAGTCCCCGCATGATATTTCTCCTTTTAGGACCTTCTCCTTTGATGATTTATTTTTATGGGTTTATGGCTGAAAATTTAATTACGCAGATGCGTTTGGCTCAATTAGCTAACCGCGGACATAGGAGGTCCTGCATTTTACCATTATTTATTAGGCAAATTTCGAATGACCAGTGGCACGTACTTAATTTCAATTACAATTAAAATGAATAAACTAATTAGGCTTAATTTTTAAAATAATTTAATTTTTAAAACGAATAAACCAATGGGGCTTAATTTTTTAAATATTGTTTGTTGTGTGCACTGCTTTTAATAAAAAGAGATGGATAAATTGATATCTTATGATTAATTAATTTAATTAATAGTATTATTTAAAATGTTACTGTAAACATATTTGTGAAAAGAGATATTTTCGGGAATACCCATTCGAAATTATTTAAGATTAATTTAGTGTCTGCCATTACTCATGATTTGCCCACAAATATAGGCAACACTTTTTGCTCACGCACCTTAAGTGCCACATTTGGCCAAACGAAATGATTTCCATTATGGCCATGAACGGACCATCGAGATCTCCTTGATAGGCACCCAAAAGAACAACACTTATTTATGACATGCCACGAACCACAGCAAAAGCAACCACAAGTTGTAAAACAATAAAAACTCAAAAATAAACATAAAAAGTTATTTGTGCAATCCATCAAATCGGTCATAAATTACGAAATCAATGCGACACACACGCACACATAATAAAAATTCGCTTTCACCCACACTCTGAAACAAACACCGACACATTCACGTGGAGCAAAGATTTTTTATTAAGCCTACGAAGGAAAAATTAGAAATCAATACGGAGCGGGGACAGAAAAATCTGTTAAATGACAAACAAAAAATGGCGAAAACAACAATTGGTTACTGTGTGTGCGGGGTCCTTTCCTGTTTTGTGCCTGTGTGCGAATGTGTCAGCATCAGAAATTATCCGCTTTATTTTCGGACTGCCCGTAGCCATCGACCTAGAGAAGCTTTTACCAAAATTTATGGCTATGCATAACCGACAAGAGAAAACAACAACCGATTGAAAATACATATATGTAGGTGCGCGTGGTTTGTGTGTGCTCTTGTCAGGCCATTAGAGAAGCAAAAGAAATGTTGACATTGTCATAAGAATGGCAAAGAAATGTGAGAAATGCGGACAACAGCGGACTGGCACAGAAAAGCGCAAGAATTATTATTATTTATTCCCGAGTTTTATAAGATTTTGGGAAAGAGGTGTCGGGCGCTCATAAATTCTATCCGTATATTTTGTAAATAACTGCACAGAGAGAACGGTACAGTATTAAAGTTAAGAATTAAAATCAAAACAAGAAAAGAAGCAAACTTTGGCAAGCCGAAGTTTATATACCCTTGCAGTTATTACAAATCGACTACATTTCGACTAAAATTATAATACCGTCTGCAAGGGTATAATGAAATGATCGATATCTGATTTGTAAAACACTAAAGAAACAAAGAATTCTAAGGATTTTATGAAATTTATATTTCTCTGCTTTGGATTCTTTATTCGTATAAATTGTTTCTGAAGCCATATAAATGAGACTTATATACATACATTTTTATATCCTTGCGGGTATTATAATTTCAGTCAAAAGCTTGCAACGCAGTGCAGGAGACATTCCACACCCTATAAAGTATATATATTCTTGATCAGCATCAAAATAATCGATCTATGTCGATCATGTCCGTCCGTCCGTTTCTACGCAACCTAATCCCTCAGTTTTAAAGCTATCTGCTTAAAACTTTCCCAAAGGGTGTCTTTCTGTTCCAGGTAGCATATAAGTCTAAATGAGACGGATCAGGCGACTATATCATATAGCTCACATAGGAATAATCGGAAAAAAAAATTCAAAAGAATTATAACTTTGATGTTTTTAATTTTTTTTTGCTGTGGAATTACAGTTTTAATTAAATAACAAGAAAGGAAAGCTAACTTCGGGCGGAGCCGAAGTTGATATACCCTTGCAGAATATTCTGTAAATAATATTCTCCAAAATTATTCATATGATGCATTCTTAATACTAATAAAAATCCCAACTTCCCAACTTTAAAAACACCAAAGTTATGGCAATTTCAATCGTTCAGTTATATGGCAGCTATAGGATATAGTCGGCCGATCCCTATAAAATTTGGTAGGTCGGATTGATATATAAAAATATAAAACCCATAGAAAATCCCAACTTCCTAACTCTAAAAACACCAAAGTTATGCTATTTCCTATCGTTATATGGGAGCTATAGGATATAGTCGGCCGATCCTTATGAAATTTGGTAGGTCGAATTGATTGGCCAAATAAAGAAGCCATAGAAAATCCCAACTTCCTCACTTTACAAACACCAGAGTTATGGCATTTCCTATCGTTCAGTTATATGGCAGCTATAGGATATAGTCGGCCGATCCCGGCCGTTCCGACTTATATACTGCGTGCAAAGGAAAGAAGGGTGTGTGCAAAGTTTCAATTCGATAGCTTTAAAACTGAGAGACTAGTTTGCGTAGAAACAGACAGACGGACAGACGGACATGGCTATATCAACTCAGGAGGTGATCCTGATCAAGAATATATATACTTTATAGGGTCGGAGATGTCTCCTTCACTGCGTTGCACACTTTTGACCAAAATTATAATACCCTCTGCAAGGGTATAAAAATCGGACAATAATATCACATAGCTGCCATAGAAACGATGGCAAAATGCAGCGCCAAATCGTTTTAAGTAAAATAGGCATAGAAATCGAAATGTAGTCGATTTTAAATATCTGCAAGGGTATATAAGCTTCGGCTTGCCGAAGTTGCCTTCCTTTCTTGTTATTTATGCATTTATGATATTATTTTTGTGTATATAATATTTTGCCCGAATAAAAATCCTGTTACCAAGTTCCTTAAAAAACGAAATATTTTATAAGTAAGAAAATAATCTATAAATGGTGTATTTCTGTTACAATAAAAGACATAATCAGGTAAATATTTGGTATGCTTAAGTTATTTCTCTCCGTGCACTTGTGCGAGTGTATATGCGACTGTGTGTGTGAGTGTCACTCCTTTTGTTGGCCGCTGACAGGGCAGACAGATTCCAACCGGAAGTCGAGGGAAGCGGAAGGAAATGCCTTCGTGGCTCCTTGCCGAGACAGTGTCAAAAGTTTAACTTTAGATTTATTTGCCATTTAATGCCGTTACTCCCATTCCCGTGCAAGGGAGTTATAAATCTCTCAGCTGTCTAAGCAGGTCAATGCTCAGGCCAACCTCCCGACAAAGACGCTGCATTTGCCTTCTCATATTGCAATTGCAGCCCCTCCAACAACACCCCTGCCAACATTCAGGACCAGTTTGTTTGTTTGTTTGCTGCCTGCCACAAAGTTGTCAACGCGGCAACTAAACGAGTTTAGGTCTTGTGGTGTTCTATATGGGTATGTGAGTGTGCCTGTTTGATGGTGGAATTCCTTTGTTGTCCTTCTACCCGAAATATGAAGTTGTTTTGCCCGCAAACGAGCATGCGCGAGAAGAGTGAAATTTGCGAAAGAGAGAGAGAGAGAAATGAAAGGAATCAATGTATAAGAGATTATCTTAAAATAATTATTTGACGTTGCCACCATATTACAAATTATATAAGAGGCCAGGTATACGAAAATATTATGGTTACATTTTTAAAAAAGAAAGTAATATAAATCCACCTTGATGGAATTGTTTCTTTTAAAATCGATAAATTTAATATTTACCTTATAACTCTAAAAATTCATTTTAAAACTGTTAATTTTATAAACCTTTTTTTATACAGGTTTCAACCAAAAGCTACATTGTAACTAAAGCTATTTGTAATAGATCATTGTATTTTATAATACGTTTGAAAAAATATAACGTTTGAAAAAATAAAACGTGGTTTTTGTCGTAGTATTTCAAAAATCAATACCTAAATGTAATTTAAATCCTATCGCTCTATATTGAATGTAAACTCGTTGGTTGAACCTTTATATATCTTACAACCGAATATTATTTTAAAAGCACCACGAAACGTTAAAGCTAATTTATTATTATTCTCTATAATTTTGGCAACATTCTAGGGTATATCCCATTCCACATTTTCCTGGATCCATCTGGCAGCTCCAGCGACTCACGTGCGTTATCTTTGACTCGGTGGGCCTGTGAAATGCAACAAGAGCAGTGTGTTTGCCATCCGATTGCTCTCTCCTAACGGGACTCTCTCTTTTTGGAAAGATTCGCCTCGTATAAGAGGTGAGCAGAGCACAGCAGCAACAACAGTCGGAGAGGCAGAGGCAGTCACTGCCACTGTTACGGGATCCATGCTGCTGGCCAAAGCGAGAATGGCGACGAAAGGCAGCCAATGGCTTCGATTGGAAGCCAGTCAAAAATGGTCCATCGACGGGAGATGAACAGCAACGAGAGCAGCAGCAGCATCCGCCAGCAGATCCGCAAGCCAAGTCGCTGCCAAAAGCCAAAACCAAAGCCAAAGCCAACCGAACCGGGCCAAGTCTAAGAGAACGTGTGTGGTAGTGAAGTGAAATAGATGTGCTTGCGTGAGTGTGAGTGTGAGTGTGAGTGTGAGTGCGAGTGTAAGTGTTGGTACTAGTGCGTTCGTGTGGGTCGCAGGACCACCAAAGCCTCCAAAAACCATCCCCCTCCCCCCACACGCTCACTTCAAGTCAGACAACGACAAACGTCCACTCCGTTGGCTCTAGTTCTTTTGCTGCTGCTTGTTAGTGTTAAAAGCACGCAGCATCAGCAGCACGGGGCTTGAGTGCGCCAAAAGAATTACCACTGCTGCAGACACAACTGCCCCACATACACACACAAACAGCCCGAGAGGTGGAAATGGAAATGTCTGAGAAGAAAAAAACACAAGAAATGTCATTTGAATAGTTAAGGAGCAGCCAGGAACAGATACAAGTATTTCGTGGGCCTCTGCCCGAGTTTGTGTGTGTGCACGGATTTATGCAGCACTAGTTACATAAGCCATCATCATCTTCGGCAGCAGCAGCAGCATCTGAAGACAGCCAAAGGCATCGTTAGCCTCAGCCAGCTGCCATAAGTATGCTATGAATTTCGCTTTGCACTGTAATTCCAGACTTGTGGAAAAGGGGGAGTTTTAGGCAGGGGCGGGAACGATAATGCCGCCGATACAGCACCAGCAATGAAAATCGCATTAGCATTAGGATGTGATAACAGCTGCTACCCGCCCATCAGCTGGCAACGACAACGGCACTCGGTTTCACCCACAATTACCAAGGCAACAATTGTTGTTCAAACTTTGGATAACGCATACGCACTGTTGCACTTGAGTTGTGCCCAAGTCGAGGCGTAATGATTGCTATTGGGTGCCAAGAGATTTCCAAGAATTTGGCTGACAATGCCCAATGAGGCATTGAAAGTCACTTTGGCGGCGGACCGTTTTTATTGGGTAATGGAGACACGAAAGTGCGAAAAAGCATACTACTGAAGCACATAATTATACGATAATTTTTTTGTTTGTTGAGCTTGGCTCATGATTATGTTAAAAAGACTTCCTGCAGTAATCGAGTTTAATAAACTTAATTTTATATACGAGTATCTGAGTTTTGATTAAATATTTTTGTATTTTAAAGAAAATAATTGCATTGTATGTTTAAGCCTAATAATTAAATAGTAAAAACTAATAAATCCCTAATTGATAAACAAAATATTTCGATTAAACATTTAAAGTGTTATGTTATGCGAAAATGTTCTCAACTATAAATATTTTATACAAATTTCAGATTAAACAAGAGAGAACGCTATAGTCGGGTGCCCCGACTATCAGATACCCGTTACTCAGGTAAAAGGAGTGCGAGGGAGATGGAGATAGAAACTTTGATCACGCATAACTTTTAAACGAATGGTCCGATTTGAAAAATTTCTTCTACATTTCGATAGGTATTGATAAACACAATAAAACTGCATTTTTACTTTTCCGAAATATTTAAATTTATATTTAAATAAAATCGTATATAAGCGATTGTGGGCGTTAAAGGGGGCGTGGCACATTTTTGAAACAAACTTGCGCTGCGTAGGAACTCCTAAAATCTGCATGCAAAATGCCAATCTTCTAGCTTTTATAGTTTCCGAGATCTCAGCGTTCATACGGACGGACAGACGGACAGACGGACATGGCTAGATCGACTCGGCTAGTGATCCTGAACAAGAATATATATACTTTATAGGGTCGGAAACGCTTCCTTCTACCTGTTACATACTTTTGCACGAATACAATATACCCTTTTACTCTACGAGTAACGGGTATAAAAACTAACTGAGTTTATACTTCGACAATTTATAAAAAATATGAGTTTGTTAAAACTTTGGAAACAATCACGAATTAAATTTGTTTTCCAGCTTAATACAGAGAACATTTAAAAAAGATATACTAGGATTCGGTTATTTAAACTAATACGGTTTCCACACCGAACAAGTGTGTTTATACCCGTTACTCGTAGAGTAAAAGGGTATATTGTATTCGTGCAAAAGTATGTAACAGGTAGAAGGAAGCGTTTCCGACCCTATAAAGTATATATATTCTTGTTCAGGATCACTAGCCGAGTCGATCTAGCCATGTCCGTCTGTCCGTCTGTCCGTCCGTATGAACGCTGAGATCTCGGAAACTATAAAAGCTAGAAGATTGGCATTTTGCATGCAGATTTTAGGAGTTCCTACGCAGCGCAAGTTTGTTTCAAAAATGTGCCACGCCCCCTTTAACGCCCACAATCGCTTATATACGATTTTATTTAAATATAAATTTAAATATTTCGGAAAAGTAAAAATGCAGTTTTATTGTGTTTATCAATACCTATCGAAATGTAGAAGAAATTTTTCAAATCGGACCATTCGTTTAAAAGTTATGCGTGATCAAAGTTTCTATCTTTATCTCCCTCGCACTCCTTTTACCTGAGTAACGGGTATCTGATAGTCGGGGCACCCGACTATAGCGTTCTCTCTTGTTTTTTAGTACTTCAGGGCAAAGTGGTCAATGGCTTAAAAAAATAAATGGCAGAATAAAAAATCATAAAAACAATGATATTTATAAACAACATTAATTCAAAATTTAAAATATCAACAGACGTATTTTAAGCTATTGTTAGGATACCAACATATTTTACAGGAGTACTTCATGGCTTCTTTTAGCTCCCTGCTTCACAAATAATACAAAAGTGTACAGTTTCACTGCACAATTTAATCCCCTTAACTAATATAATGAACATGTGTTTGTGAAAAACGAGTGTATTGCAGAAATACATTTTCTATTTATTAGCAGGGAATTTATGCTACTTAATACACGGACAAATGCGCTGTTTCCTTGAAGATACCATTCTTATTTACGACACATTTTAAAAGTATCCTCAAATTGCCTGCATTTCATTTATATAATGCCGGTAAAGCTAATTCGCGCAGGTGGCAAGTGCGGCTGATACTTTCAGCAGCACTATTTGAAGTCGGAAGCTGCATGGTTTTCCCATTTTTGCCGCAATCAGGAGGAAGCTCATTAAAGCCAGAAGCAACAACGGCAATACTGAAAATAAGCTGAAAGTTTTCCGCCAGAAGGAAAAGCGGGTTGGCGGGGAAATTGGGGGAGAAAAGCTGAAGCAAATGAGCATAGTCTAGCACAGCGTGTGGGCGTCTGTGTGTGCGTGCTGGGGCGTGGCAAATTGGGGCAACAGAAACATGATAAGGTCTCAAAATGTTACCACAAAAATCCATTGGGAAGTACAGAACATTTTCCATTCTGGCCGGGGCGTTGGAAATTAAACCGCAATTAAATTTGCATTAGGCAATAAAAACAAAGCGGAGTGGCCACTTGTTGTTGTTATACTTATTGTTGTCTCCGCAGCTAATTACAAGATTTTTGCAGCAGTCGAGACGAGCGGGATTAAAAAACAATAGAAAT
The DNA here is from genome assembly GCA_018153365.1 of Drosophila fuyamai. Taxonomy (NCBI): domain Eukaryota; kingdom Metazoa; phylum Arthropoda; class Insecta; order Diptera; family Drosophilidae; genus Drosophila; species Drosophila fuyamai. Next base: position 556,293 of record JAECXW010000042.1, on the reverse strand, counting down.
GCCAGGACTCTAAATGCCTTTTCAAAAGTGCCACAAACACATGTACATAAAATAAAAATAAAAGCAACGTTTACGAATAAAACACAGTTAAAAGATATTATGTCGCTGCCAACATGAGTAGAAAGCCAGCAAATAACAAAAATAAGCTAACAACAACACCCAACCGTAAATAAACAGCAAAAAATTGTTTTCATCTTCTAAAAGTTAAGAGCGAGAAAACATAATAAGAAAATCATAATGATGATGGATTAACTGTTCCCAGTTGGTGATGTTGTGAGAGTGAGACAGCGAGAGTGTGGGAGAAGCAGCGGAAGTCACAGCAGCAGCAGCAGCAGCAACATCAACACAGCAACACCAGCACAGCAGCAACACTGCAACAGCAGCAGCAACAGCAACAAAAGCAAACTAAGGTTAGTTATTGTTACTTTCTCCAAACTTTTCTTTCATTTTCGCGCTCTTCTTTCGTCCTCGCCATCTACCATTTTTTCCGGCTTTGTGGTCCACTCAGCGGCTGACCACAGTTTGTGTAAATCATTATTTATGCATTAATTATTAAAAAATACACACACACACACACACACAAAGATCAGCACTGGCAGCTGCCGTCAGCGGGTGGGCGAAAGTCATTAATCTTGGACAGCTTACACGGAGTTTTTTGGGGGTCAGTACATAAGAAATTACGACCGAAATTAGGTACGCGGGCAAAGTACTGGGTAGCTCGGAATATTGAGTGAGTAGAACGGATGTGGGCTCTCCTTCTGGCCTCATTTAATTGAAAGTTGGTAAGCTGGTAAGACTGCTTGCCAGATGCAGATTCCCTTGTAGGAAATTTTCATGAGAAATCATGGCGAAAATTCTAATTGCTGGAAGGAATTTCAATACCAAAAACTTTTGCACAAATCCAACTGAAATTGACAGAAGCAATGCTTCCAATTCGAAATCAGGTTTGCCTCCTTTCGACCTCAAATTCTTCTGTAAACTTTAATGTCTGAGTCTTATTTGACTAAAGCGTGCAATATTCCTTTATTGAACGGCAAACAGATGAACATTTGTTTATATTCTATGAATTAGTTTGAGGTTTGCTTTATTTTAAATGTTTCATTTTTTATGCTTTATTACACCCGTTACTCGTAGAGTAAAAGGGTATATTGTATTCGTGCAAAAGTATGTAACAGGTAGAAGGAAGCGTTTCCGACCCTATAAAGTATATATATTCTTGTTCAGGATCACTAGCCGAGTCGATCTAGCCATGTCCGTCTGTCCGTCTGTCCGTCTCTCCGTCTGTCTGTCCGTCTGTCTGTCTGTCCGTATGAACGCTGAGATCTCGGAAACTATAAAAGCTAGAAGATTGGCATTTTGCATGTAGATTTTAGGAGTTCCTACGCAGCGCAAGTTTGTTTCAAAATGGTGCCACGCCCCCTCTGACGCCCACGAGCCACAAGCTGTGGCCACAGTTTTGATGCTATTATGAAAAATTTTTTTGATATATATTTGTTTCGTCAATACCTATCGAATGGCCTAATAAAAGTTTGCCACGCCCACTCTAACGCCCAAAAACCCATTAAACGCTTAAGCCTGGTAAGCGCCTACATTTCTGCCTTTCATGGCCCGCAATAGTGCAATAGCGCCATCTAACGGATGACTTTGGAACAACTGGTCAAGGTGCTCAACAGAGTCAACGTTAATTCTCGATAAGGATTTCTATTAAAGGAAATTGCGATGGTTTTCATTTGTCAATTCCGATCTATATCCTTAGAACTATGCAAATCAAATCAAGTTAGCCAAACTGGAGGTGTTCCCTGGGTACCGATTTTAACATAAAAATCGGGAGCTAATTCGAGCGGCGAAAAAGATACAAGAAGGCATATTTATATTAGTTGTTTAGCTGAGTAACGGGTATTTAATAGTCGAGGCACTCGACTATAGCGTTCTCTCTTGTTTTTAAGTTGTTTAAAAACAAAAATAAAGGAGAAAGTACAACATTGTTTTTCTCTACTTAGACGAATTTTTAGCACAGTGTAGTTGTTTAAAAGAAAAACTATATTTATCTGTTTGAGCATAGTTCGCCTTGTCTGACCGAGCTTCAGAAATACTATTAATAATATTCTAGTCATGTTGCAAATCCCGGGAAGGGCACTTTAGTTCAGGGCTCATCACGTTCAATAGCTTGCAAATCACATGCGAGTGCCTTGCATTTATATTTGAAGGAAAGTGTCGAGCACGAGATGATGAATTCTCTAAAGAATTTTATGAGGGCTCGACGGCATTTCTCAAACAATAAGTTTAATGCAATTAAATTTAAGTTCTACTCATTCTCGTATAATCCATTATGTCACTAAATGCTTAACTGCTCTCGCTTGCCTCTAACCATCTTATCCACCCTGGACTGCATTTATACATTTTCTTCTTGAAAGCTCTCCAGGAGCCTGTCGACGCTGCAGGACACCGAAAAGTTTCCCAGAAAGAAGAAACTTGTCCAACTAAACTGGAAAGTTATTTGCGAATGTTTCGTTTTCTGCACTTTCTAAGCAAAAGTTGTACAACCTTACGATGAAATCGCATCGAGGAGAATGAAATATAATAAAAACACGCTCTGAGTTTGCCTTTTTGATAAACAATTCAAACACGAAGCCCCCACACATGCGACTCCAGATGCAATAACAATTTGGACCAAGACTTTTCAACTAAAGAGCTGTGTGGTTTCTTTTTTTAAACGGCTGCATGTGCTCCAGAATTGTGTCATGCCCAAGCATTTGGCTTCTGTTCATACTTAAATTCAAGGGCATTTATCATTTTGCCTACCCCTAGAAAATCCACAGGGTCTGTTTTAATGATATAGGAGAGTTATCTGGTAAAAACATAAACATATAAAGACTGGTATTCCAAAATACCAGCCAGGAGAAACATAATAATACATGCAATTAACTCAGAAACTGTGCTGTTACTAACGTCTTTCTTGTTTCAACTGAATCTGCGAACTGAAGAATTTCCCAATGAAGTCATTCCCAACCCCGTAGAAATCCCCAGACCCTCCTTTATGATCCCCAACATCCTTTGAGTCCCTTTAGAAGCAACTGTCTGAGGGGTGTTTATTTTTTGTAATTGTTGTTGTCTCGTAAATTACAGTTTTTGCCACAGTCCTTTGTCCCTCTCATTGTGCACTAGCTTGAAAATTAATATAGACATGCAAAATGGCTGACTCAGCATTTGCAGTATCCTTTCGAGTCGCATCCTTTGCGACCGTGCCTCCGCTTGTATTTGCATTCGAAATTATACTACCGCACTTGTTTGCCAAAGGCAGGTGAAGCTTTTAGTGTTATTAATTCCCAAAGAGGCAGGCAATTTTGGGGAAAAGCCGACTGTGAGGCAAGCCAAAAAGTACATTTGCAAATGGGGAGTGGACCGAATAGAAGTGCATTAAATTAAGTGAAAAGCGGCTGTCTTCAAACTTTTTGGCAGTCTATTAGTCAAAATGGTACTACATAGTTCTCAATATGCAAAGCTCCAGCCATACAAAACTCATCTGAATTGAGTGAAATAATTGTTATCCAAACGCCATTGTATGCTAAACCAAAGCCTCTTAGAAGCTTTGGATGGTAGAACATTTAAGCCGTTTCAATGCGTTCAATTTCAATGCAATTGACCCGGGTTTGGGTTTTGTTGCTAAGCTCATTATTGGGATTATGCAAGCAGATAGAGTCTCCTAGTTGGTAAAATTTACCTAAAGCTTTTTATGCTATTTTAATTTGATTAAGCCGAAAGGTGGTGAAATTAACGCCTTAAGAAATTATACAAAACCGAACTTTTAGACACGTTATTTTGTAAACAAAATTGTGCAAGTCAAATATGATAAAAAACAAATATTGTGAGATTCTTTTTAGTTGGATTAAAACATAAAGGTTTAGGTTAAGTTTTTTCAGCTTGTGTGTATTGCTTAAACAGATTGGTGTTCCTCATATTAAGAACCGTTTTTGCATCCTCATAATAAGTTTAAGGTACTATTAGCATGAGCATATTGTGTATAAATCCTATGCAAAGTCTTGATAATAACCCGTCGCACGACAACTTAAAGTCTGAAATTTGAACTTTCCTTGAATTAATATTGCAAGCACTGGGAACCTACAACACCTGTCGTTAGAAAGTTTCTTGCCAGCAAATAGTACAAATTCTTAATAAAGACACAACGACGAAATGGAAAAACGAAATGAGTATCGAAGGAGAATTAATTGTCTACGATATCGCTAGGATGGCAATCAAAGGCAATTAACAGGACAAAGGTCCGAAAGCCGCTTAAGGAAATGACAGGGTCCTTCGCCCTTCACTCACACCTGCACTTCCATTACTCTTTTCTCTCAAACTTAACTAATTTTAGCTACGCCTTCTTTTTATTTTGCTTGGTCGTGGCCCACAAGTATAAAAAGGAGTGAAACTGCCTAAATGTTTCAGCAATTAAAAAGGGTCATACTTTGGTGTGGGAAATGAAGCCCTATAAGAACAAAACAGAGAGTTTTTTGTTGTCGACGAATTTAAAAATGGACCAGCCAATGGTAAAGCAATATAAACTAGGTAGACCCTGGGTTACCCTTTCACATATCTATGATTAAGAAGAAAGGGAATAGAAGGGCTCACATTTGTATCTTAAGAATAAATAAATGTTGTAGTTATTAATTTTTGCAGAATAACTGTATTTTAAACTGGTTAAGACTATAATGTCCTAAGCCCTTATTGAAATAAAATAACTTTAACAAATGAAGAAGTACTCATTGTAAATTGTAGGCATCGATTTACACATTGTCTTTAAAAGCAAAACATTATGAAATCTGTAAAACTAGAAAAAACCAATCGCTTATCCTTTGGAGCTCTAAGGTGAGAAGAGCACTTCTTCAAAATCTACTCGGTCTATTGTGTTTGGCCTATAACGAAATACGTAATGTTAAACGTTTTAAAACTAAACATACTATTATTTGATTAAAAACGATTACATGATTATAAAAAGTATAGTGGCATCGTCGATTTCTACTCGTTTAATCTGGATCGCATCGTGCATCGTGCAAAGCTCTAGTATGGGCAGCCTTTTTTGAAATTTATAAAATGTAGTTGTGTAGAAAGAGGAATAAATTGAGTTCAAAAATGTTTTATTGATTTAAGATAAAAAAAATGGAATATATTTGTCGATTAAACCATATAGTTTAAATCATTGCCATGATTTAATTTAAAAGTAATATACAATTTGTAAACGTTTCAAGTCATTTACAAATGTAACTGTTTCCCGATACCCTTTGCATCCGCGTTAACAAAAAAATCCGTTTTCGCTTGCCTTTTTTGTTCGCTTTCCCTTTTTGCCAACTTTTTGTTTGCCTGAAAATTGGTTTAATGGCCAAGCCCTTTGGCAAACACACACATAGACGGACGCATATTGGGGCAATTTCGTGGGAAGAAGCGGGCCGGACTAAGCACGCGACTTGCTCGGTCCCTCTTCCACTGTCAAAGAGGAAAAAGTGCGGTGCCACTGAGCAAAATAAATAAATAAAGCGAAACAAGCTTAACAACAACATGGAAACTTTACACAAACTTTTGTCCCCAGTGATTGTAGTTGTTGCCGGCCGATGAGCCTGATAGATGTGTCAATAAAATCAATATTTGCTTTGCCTTTGCGACTAAATGTTCAATTAGCGCATCAATCAAAGACGCTTGAACGAATCAAATGGAAGTTCGGCTGTGTGTTTTGAGCCACTTGATACCGGGCTTAGTAATGATTTAGGAGTGAATATTAACTGTGTGATTAGACCGCAAATATTTAACTAATTAGCTAATAAGTTAAGCCCACACAAAGCCAAAATGCTGTGTACCCAGTAAATTGAGTTTAGTGGAGGGGAACTGTGGCAAATTAATTCTATTGACTGACTTAATTCGGTAAGTAAATGTGTAAGCATTAATTTAACAAAAGACAAGATCCACTTTTACGACAAAAGTTGATTGTCAAAAAATAAAATTATTGTCAACAAGAAAAAAAAGTACAATTGTGAACCCTTTTAACCCATATGTTGCCTACATAAAGGCCTAAGCAGGAATTTTAAGTAAAATCAAACAAATATGGTAGGTTTAAAAGTTGGTTGAAGTGTCAATTTTCCTAAGAGGACAATGCTTTTGAAAAGCTTTCCTATAATTTATGGGATTGCGTTATTGCGTATGTGATTTTTGTGGATCCTTGTAAGCCAAGCACAAATCATGACCCGCCGTAGCGGCACACAATCTTATGCACTTAATCAAATAAATGGGTCGACGTCGACCACTGCCTTGGCCCCAACTCAATTGGAAACTCAGTTCGTCGGTTGATGCCGATTGCACGTAATGCGATTTTAGCTGCATTAACAGGATGAGTGCCATTGCAATCATTTATGCGTATTTAAGAGCATTAAGCGCGTAGCAGACGCATTAATCATACGCCACATGTGCCCCGCCTTTCGTCTGCTTATCGACACGACTTGCCTCGTGGCATGGGTAATCATTTGCCATGTTGACTGATTTGCAGCAACAGCAGCTCCCTGAACATCTGCTGCTGACCACGCAGCAGCTCCCTCGATACAACAGTGGTCACAACAGGACGAGATTGATTGTTTTGTCATAACTTTGAGCATATTTGTAAAATGCATTGCTAAAATAGATGTTCCCAACTTATTAGTTTTGAAAGAGTAGGCATAAGGCATTCAGTATACTTAAAAGCTATATTGTTGTAGCACAGGATATCCGAATTGGTTAATGTATTTCTAAGAAACGATAAATTTATGATAAATATTATTTTTTTTATGTTTTCTTGTCATGTGGTAACTCGAATATTAAGAAATAAAATTTTGTTTATCTGACCACCTGTTCTCAAATGATAATTTTAATTTTAAGCAAGCTGTTACATTTTAAAAAAGTTTTGATTGATTGGTTTTGTCATAACTTTGAGCAAATTTGTAAAATCCATTGCTAAAATAGATGTTCCAAACATATTTGTTTTGAAAGAATAGGCATAAGGCATTCAGTATACTTAAAAGCTATATTGTTGTAGCACAGTATATCCGAATTGGTTAATGTATTTCTTAGAAAAGGTAAATTTATGATAAATATTATTTTTCTCTGAACGCATACGTCCTGTTTTGTTGTCAGGTGGTAACTTGAATATTAAGAAACACAATTTTTTGTATCTGCCAACCTGTTCTCAAATGAAAATTTTAATTTTAAGCAAGCTGTTACATTTTAAAAAAAGTTTTGATTGTTTGGTGTTGTCATAACTTTGAGCAAATTTGTAAAAATCTATTGCTGAAATAGATGTTCTAAAGCATTCAGTTTACTAAAAAGCTCTTAGTTGTAGCACAGGATATCCGAAATGGTTGATATATTTCTAAGAAAAGGTAAATTTATGATAAATAATATTTTTTTTGGAACGCATACGTCCTGTTTTGTTGAATATTAAGAAATAAAAAATTGTTTTTCTGTCAACCTGTTCTCAAATTTTAAGAAAGCTGTTACATTGAACAGTTTTTTTTAAAGTTTTGGATACGTCTTTCAAATGTTCAAATGTAATGAGAAGATGGATTTCTGGCTTTTCTTTTAGTGAAATATTTATCAATATTTTTTATTGGCTCCAACAATAAAATAACTAGCCCAGTGTGCGGTGCGAAACACAGCCACAAAGTCGCACAAAGTTATGCAATGAAACTTGCCAACAGAGTGAGTTTGAGTGCTCGTCTGTGTCCGTGATTTCTGCATTTGTGCCTGATTGTGAGCGAAGGCAAATTTATGGCTGAATTTATGGGAGACCCGAGACCCTCAGAGGATATCAGTGGCTCCCAACGAGTGTATATGGTACACAGACCGTATATGGTACACAGTCCTGTTCCAGTAAATATCCGTGTACTGGGGTTCTGGCGTAAATAATTTACTGTGAATTCTTAACATATTTTCAATTGAATAATTTATGACCACCAGAACAACCTTCAGGTCCCAAAGGCGAATTATAGGGTCTGATATAGATACATTAGCTGGTGATTTTGAATTCGGTTTGAAAAGGCTTCTATAACTAAGTTGTAGAAATAAATAATAAAATATAAATTTATAAAAAAGCAAATATTAGAATAAAAGCAATTATTTTATTTAAATACATAAGTAAGATTTTATTTTACGGACAAAAACGTATTATTCTTATTATTACAGACATCCAGGATATATGAAAGTTGTCTTTTTTTTAGGATACGAGTGTTGCGGTCTTTTAATCAGTGGGAAAAATTATAGCTTCATTGTTTTTTAAACAAAGTAGCACTCTACTTCTTATATTTTCATAAACTCAATTTTCATTTTATAAAAATCAGACTGTATAATATAGCTGACAAATGTCGTACATTCAAAAATAAGCGTATATGAACACTTTTAAATGTTTTACTCAATTTTATATCCGACCCTATAATGTATATATATTCTTGATCACCATCACCAGGATATTCGATCTATCCATGTCCGTCTGTCAGTTTCTACGCAAAACTAGTCCCTCAGTTTTACAGGTAGTATGCATTTAAGTCGGAACGAGCCGGATCGGGCGACTATATCATATAGCACCCATTGGAACAATAAAAAAAAATAAATTAAAAAAAATTAAACCTTTGTTTTTTTTTTTTTTTGTAAATATTATGTTTTATTTAAATTAAAATCGGACAACTATATAATATAGCTGCCATAGAAACGATGGCAAAATGCAGCGCAAAATCGACATAGCTTCATCGTTTTTAGTAATACAGGCATACAGGCATACAGGCAAATGGAAATGTAGTCGATTTGTAACAACTGCAAGGGTATATAAACTTCGGCTTTCCGAAGTTTGCTTCCTTTCTTGTTTATTAACAGTCCAACTGTGAATTTGTCTACGAACTTTTATGTGTGCTTTATTATAGAAATAAAGTGACGATAAACGACCGACAATTGAAATTAAAATAGTGGGAAACAACCAGTTGCGCCAGTTTTCTCAATTTCTAATGAAAAGATTTTAATGTAGCAATACACAATACATTTAATTTCACCATTGCATAATTAATATTTGCCACACATGCAACATTTTTAATTACTTTGCCGTCTAATTTATTTTTGGCCACAAGGCAAAACGATTTCCAAACAGAAAGCTGGAGCTAATTGTTTGAAACGCTGATTAAATTATAACAGTTATAAATGGCCGTCGTTTGCGGCGGATTTAATGAGTCGAGGTTCTATAAAATTAAATGCATTAATACCAAAGTGAGGATACAAAGAAAGCGTAAAAGACTAAACAAAGCAAACAGTACAAGTTTAGATATATAAATAAAGTGCTCTCTTAAACTGGAAGATTTACCGCATAGAAATTAGACACAGATCGCATTAAAGTAAAAAATACATTGGTTTTAAAACCTTTTTGATATGTTGAAAGTGTGACTTTTTTAATTCGTTTATATGTGTTTGTTATCTAACACAAAAGGGTTTGTTTTAATTACTGACAAACACCAATGACCAGAAGCAAATTTGTTTAATTCTAATAAGCTAGGATGTTTCGGCATTAAATTCAGAATAAACTTACCTAATTTATATACATTTTACCAACATTATTAAAATTTATATTAAAAAAAAAGACCAAACTAATTTTGATATTTTTAATAAATTTATAATTTTAAAAAAATTGTATATATAATTATAATAATTAAAATTTGTATCTGCACAACTCGAGTACAAATCTCGAAGAAAAAAGTTAGTAAGGTGTGATATTATTAGATTCTCAATAAAACCATCATCTTATCTAGGCAAATTAAACATATAACAACAACATAATGCTCTTCCCGACAGTAACAATATTGCTTATACGCAACGTTGCCGTCGTCTCAAGTTAAGGCACTCAAACATAATGTGATGGTCCCATCGGACCCACTCATATGTCCACTTGGTATTCGGATTCCTATCGCCACTTGGCATTGACCCACAAATTGCACAATTTTCGTTAACTGCCCAATTTGAATGTCACCGAAGTTCATCGAGCACCCATCATTGGACCCGGCCCGAGTTCGCAGCCATCTATAATGTGTCTGTCCACTCGGCCAGTGCCTCTTATAAATAAAACACAGATTTGTAGCCATTTTGTTCAGCGAAAAAAAATTAACTTAATTTGAAATGCGGCGGTCCAAAAGGAAAAAGAGAAAACCAAAGCCAAAAGCCCGCAAATATTTTTACGCTTCAGCGCGTTGTGTACGTGTATGAAAACGCGTATGAGTGTGGGTTTGGCTGCCACGGGTATGTATGTGTGTGTACTCCTTTCGTGGTGTGAGGTTTCCGACATTAGGCATGTATTCAAGTTCTTAGGAAAGTTGCCTAGAGTGTTTAAGGTGAGAGTCCCGAGTCCCCAGACTCCGCTCGTATCGCAAAACTTGGGATGCTAAATGGGCGTGGCATCGGCTGAGCCACATACACTGCGAAAACTTTCGTCTGTGGTAAAAATAAATAGTATTTATGTGATTAAATTGGAATGTCTTCCGAGCGGACCGAACAAAACATTTTTCTAGTTTCAACCTTTAGTTACAGACCTTTGGTTAAAAGTGTAAATAATAGCGTTGAGCTCAAATTATTCGTAAATATGACTTTAAAATCAAATCGTTCTTAAAGCGATATTAAAATTTAGATCAAAAACAAGAAAGGAAAGCTAACTTCGGGCGGAGCCGAAGTTGAAATACCCTTGCAGAATATTCCGATTTATATTCTCCAAACTTATTCATTTGATGCATTCTTAACACTCATAAAAAATCCCAACGTTCTAACTTTAAAAACACCAAAGTTATGGCATTTCCAATCGTTCAGTTAAGTGGCGGCTATAGGATATAGTCGGCCGATCCTTGTGAAATTTGGTAGGTCAGATTGATTGGCCAAATATAAAAGCCATAGAAAATCCCAACTTCCTAACTTTACAAATCCCAAAGTTATGGCATTACCGATCAATCAGTTATATAGAAGCTATAGGATATAGTCGGCCGATCCTTATGAAATTTGGTAGGTCGGATTGACTGGCCAAATAAAATACCCATAGGAAATCCCAACTTCCTAACTTAATAAACACTAAAGTTATGGCATTTCCGATCAATCAGTTATATGGCAGCTATAGGATATAGTTGTCCGATCCTGGCCCTTCCGACTTATATACTGCGTGCAAAGGATCGAAGGCTGTGTGCAAAGTTTCAATTCGATATCTTTAAAACTGAGAGAGTAGTTCGCGTAGAAACAGACAGACGGACAGACAGACGGACAGACAGACGGACAGACAGACGTACAGACGGACAGACGGTCATGGCTATATCAACTCAAGAGGTGATCCTGATCAAGAATATATATACTTTATAGGGTCGGAGATGTCTCCTTCACTGCGTTGCACACTTTTGACCAAAATTATAATACCCTCTGCAAGGGTATAAAAAGACAAGAATAAATTTCTGATAACTATCAAAAAACTAAATCATCTATTACTACTACTTATTACTACTACTACTTACTAAACATAGGTTTTATGTTCCGTTTTTTCTTTCAGTGTAAGCCAGGGTAAGGCAAGTTATTTATAGATTTATGCACCCTCACGCCCAGCCCGAAATCATCATTGCCGCAGGACTCGAGGCCTTGAGCAAATATCGCTTTGGGCCAGCAAATAGTTAATTCGCCATCTGTGTTTGCTTGGAGTGCGAGGATGTGTGGGGGTCCGTGTGGGTGGGCTCCAGTCCACATTATTGCAGCGCGACTGGGCAAACTATTTTTCCCCGGCTGCGTTGACCCTATTTCCTTCCAAGCCACTGGGGTAATCTTTTATATGCTCTCCGGTCTCAGCTTTCGCCTTCCTCCGCCGCACTTTCTCAAGTCATGTCGGGGATCTCGTAATGTGTCCTGGCCGGGCCAATAATTAACCCCTTTATTAATATCCTTGCTACAAAGGGCTCATATGAGCTGGCTGACTGTGTGTGCTTGTTACACTTTCCCATAAAACTTGGTCATCTGCCGCTATCGCTCGTAATCGGGAATAGCTCTTAAACAGAGAGCCAAATTCTTTTGCCATCCGAAATTGCTTAGGCAATAGAAATATTGTTGAAATTTTAGATTTTAAATAAATTACCTTTTGTTATCGTAACATGTTAAAAAAAATTTACAATTTTCATTGTGGTTTTATAAGATCTCAGTTAAAATATATAATATAAAAAACTTTTTAATCTCACATAATTATATGGAAAGCAACTTTTAACTGACTACATTTTCCCTGTTAACTTTCGTGTAAGATATCGTTGTTAGCAACGTCTGAAATTGTTCCATCACCTTTGAGATGCCAGGGTATCGATTTCTCTTCCAGGACGCCCCACAAAGTTCCGCCCTTATTGTTTGCTAAGTTGCCAGATGGCTTCTCTTTTCCCAGGCAAAACTTGCCAATTACCCGAACCGTTGACTTGACGAACAAAGGATTTGGGACTGGTGAATGGGTAAGTCATGCTTAATATAGTTGCTCGGCAGTTAATTAACAACATGCAGAGACATATACAACGTGTACTATCAAGGGCAGGGCGGCATCCGGTGGGATTTCTCTGGCTGCTCCGGATGAATCCGCCTCCGCTCGGTCTGCAGCTCCAGCCGGCGATCTCGGAGGCGCTTCTTATGCCGGTGGTAGCTGCAGGAGCAGGCCTTGCGTTCCTTCTTTTGGGATTTGTCCTCGTGTTTACGGTCTTTCCCTCGATTTCCACTCTGGTCGCGTTCCCTGATTGTATTTCCAGTTCGCTCCGGCCCCTTGTCCCTATTTGTATTTTGATTCCTTTCCGAATCACGAGGCTGCTCCCTATCCTTGTTCTCATTTCGATTCCCATTCCTGTACCCCTCTAAATGTTTATCTCTTTGCCAATCCCCATTTCTCTGCCTTTCCGCGATCCTTTGACCTGTATGCTTCTGCAAAGCGACCCAGTCGTACAAGAAGTCGTACAACATCATCTGGTTTCGGAAGAGCACCTTGAAAAGCTGGCGCAGATACACATAGTCCGGCTTTTGGTCGAAGGGCAGCCGGCGGCAGTACTTCAGGTACAGGTAGAACTCTGTGGGAAAGCCAGAGCAAAGAGTTTGCAGGGGGAGACTCGCCTTGGACTCGGCTATCCTCTCGTATTTCTGGGCATGTGTCTGCGCCCGGATTCCCTGCCACGGAAGGCGACCCCGCCGAAAGTAGAGCAACAGGTAGCCCACGGACTCCAGGTCGTCCCGACGCCCCTGTTCCGCATAGTGGGCCCGGACACTGGCATACCGCGCCGTGCCCACCAGGTTCCGGTTATCCGAGTACCCGATGTGCTGCTGCGAGCGCAGGCTGTAGAACTTCTTGGCCAGCCCGAAGTCGATCATGAAGACCTGGGTGCGATGTCGGCCCAGGCCCATCAGGAAGTTGTCCGGCTTGATGTCCCGGTGGATGAAGTACTTGCGGTGGAGGTATTCCACTCGGGCCAGGATCTGATCGGCCAGCATCAGAGTGGTCTTCATGCTGAAGGTGCGCGCGCAGAAGTTCAGCAGGTCCTCCAAAGTGGGGCCCAGCAGATCCATCACCATAACATTGTATGCCCCCTCGGTCCCGTAGTGCCGCACGTGGGGGATTCCCACCCCGCCCCGCAGGAGCCCGTAGATCTTGGCCTCGCGGGGCAGCATCGGATACTTGACCCCAGCGCTCTCCACTTTTATGGCCACCTGCTCGCCGTACTTGAGCCCTTCGGCGCTGAACAGTTCCCCGAAGGAACCGTTTCCGATTCGTTTTACCAGGCGGTACTTCCCCGCCACTATGATTTCCGGCAGAGATGGCCGCTCGTCCGAGGATCGGTGTGATCCCGAGCGACGACGATCCCGTCGGTGGCTTTTCTGTACATTTCGGTGGGATTGTGGTGGATGGGTTTGCTCTTTGCGAATCAGGGTTTTGGGTGGATTGGGATTGGGATCGGGGCGGCCTTGGCAACGCCTCTCGTCAGTGGCACGCCCCTTTTCCGGTTCTGCCATGCGTCTTGGCGGAAGAGAAATGTTTTTGGCGATCAACTGCTGACACCTTTGATAAGTATGATGTTATGTATGATTGATTTTTCGAAGATTTCAAAGTTTCCTATACTAATTTATATATAACTTTTTATTGAATTTATAGCACAGATTTCTTTGCATTTAGTCAACTAGAGTAATTTAACCATTGCAAATAGAAGTCATTCTAACTTCAGGTCCTGTCTTCAGTGTCATTTTGCAAAATTTAATTTTGTTCCACGCTTCAATTGAAATTGTTTTCACATCAAGTTTCCTTCTGTCTTTTTGGTTTTTGATCATTGGTTGGCACTTATTTTTCAATTAGCTGTAGAGAAACTGTCGAAGCTGTGCCCATATGTCTGTCAAATAGAAATTCTCGCTGGCATTGCACATACGTTCGGCGGTGAGGATGTACTACACCGAACCGGATTAATTTACTAAATTGATTACGTAACTTGACTGGCTCTATCATCTTCACATCCACCACAGACTTTGGCATCATACCCATCACGTTGCTGCCACTCACATGAATTGCTTGGCAGTCTGTTCAAATTGGGGCATGGAATGCTTGCCGTTTGGGCTCTGCAAACTGCACTTTCAATTAGTGAATTTGACCCACCAATGTTGCCTCCAATCTGTTATATTTTCACCATTTTTTATCATTTTTCGTCTAAATTTTTTCACATTTGGTGCATTTGAGCTCTTTTTATATTAAGAATTATCTATTATTCACATGCTTCTGAGTTGATTAAATTTATGGACAACCCTATTGTAAACATCCATAATTCAATTACATGGCCTGTTTTGTGAGTGGGTTTACATACATTCCAAAAATGTTTGGTAAGCAGTATGTGAAATGGAAACTACGCATAATGCAAAAGTTGAAATGGCAAAATTGTTTTGCATACCAGGCACAGTTGTCATTTACAGAAAAGTTATGGGAAATATAATTATACTGAGCACAAATGGGTTCAGATTTTGTTTCAAATGCTGATTTATTTTTGTGTGAATAGATGAATTATATCTAAACTTCGGTTAAGTACTTTTATTAGCAATTTCGTTCTTGAAAATACAAGTATATTTTTACTCTAGTCTGCAGTATGTGACTTTTAGGGGAAATATTTGACTCTTAGTAACAAACCGCTGGAACCAAACCAAACCGGAAAATTTCCTACGTTTTCAGAAAAATTGTTCTTTCCTCTTCCATTTTAAATTGTGGGAATTGTGGGTCTTGATATATGTCCGCTTATAAACTGCAATAAACAAAACTAATTGGCCACCCTAACAAATTGTGATGTTGAATTTACTTCCGTAAATTTCGGGAAAGGTTCTGTGGGGCCTTTAGTAGCGACAATCCAGACAACTAAATGCGTGGATCCGGCCTTAAGCCCTTATTTATGCCATGCGAATGGGTACAATGAGCGGAGGGCAGAGGAGGCGGGCAGAGCCCAACAAAGCCACATTAGTCCCGACTATATGGGTATCCCCCTGTCCACGTCTGGCAGTTATAGCTTCATAGCCACATGCCCACCGAAGACCACCCACACGCATGCAATAATGCTCCTTTTATGGCTGCTTTGCAAGAGGCTCTAGGACGAAGAAGTGGCATTAATTTAAAGCTTATGGCGCATTAATTTTAATTAAAATACTGCCACAGCAGCTAGCAGAAATAAAAAGCAATGTTATAACTATCCAATCCACCCTACATCACCATTCACTCTTTTGCAACTTAGCATGTTGGAAAAGTTCACCATGAAGCTTGGAATGATTAGCCATGAACAGGAACATAGGAACATGCCCCCAACCCAATCTGTTATTTGCTATTTACCGCATCTTGTTTCTAATTTGCGACCTGGTCCCAACGAAGTCTCGTTTTTCACATTCCTGCCTCGGCAATTGAAAACAAAAGTCCCGTCAAAACTTATCCCTTCCTTGGCCACGCCCACCTAATCCTGTTTGATGGCTTGTCAAAGGTTATGGCCAAATTGTCGGCACATGCTTCGCATATTTCATAGTTTTCGCTTGTTCCTTTGTTGTTTTGCCGAAGCTTCAAAACTTTTTGGACAGCTAAATCATTTACATACACGCTCGTTTGCCAGCCAGCTGAAGTTGTGCGGCCACATGGCGTATGTGTGACGTGATGTCGGGAGCTTCAGGATGCTGTCTTGCTTTTGCTCGATTCATATGTAAGCGCCTTTTCGGAAGTGTTGAAAAGTTTGCAGTTTGATTTGTCAACAATGGAAGTGGCCTGGGGTCCAAGTGAATCTATAAATATCCTTAATTTATAAATGTCAGATGTGAAATCTTATGTTAGAGAGTAACATTTTGTAAGCTACCCTATATAAAATCTACAGGGTAGTACGGTTTTTTTAGACTGAAAGTGAATTTAAAAATGAATGACTCTTTCCTTTCACTCTCATTTTCATAATTCTTCTTCTCCGCTGAACTTGACTTCCCGCACTTTCGGCTTCTCGCCTTGTAATGCAAATTAGTTCAATATGACTTGCTGAGCTCACTCCAACGGCAGCCCTACAAAATTGCCTTAATGGAAATTATAATCATCGTGACAATGCGTCATGGCCACGCCCTCGCCCACTTCGATGGGCGTTCGCCTGATTATCAGAAGCGGCGACAATTTCGCTGACATTGTTGCCAACAAGTTCCAGACGGAATGCGGAGGAGGCTAAAATTCTTGCACAAAAACTCATTAAAAGTGACAGAGAAGATGAACAGGAATTGTTAAGCAGTCGAGCCTTTTCCCCACACACATACATCAAACACCAGCGGAGGAGACATGAAAAATGTAAGAGTGACAAAGGCAAACAATGAGATGCCAAATTGTTGAAATTCGCTTCTTTCCACCTCCCAGCAGCCGCACAATGAAGATATAGATGCCAAATTATAGATTAAACAATGACGTGTTCCCGATAACCGACTCCCACCCGGCTCAAAGCTTAAATACATATTCAATTTGTTGGCCGCCTTCGGGACACGTACATACAACATTAACATAATTTCGCCGCGTTTCGGCAATTTGAACACGTTCAAGAACCGCATCCAAGTATCCTTCAACTCATCCCCGAAACCCATTCCCGATACCACCCCGCCGATTGTTTGCTATTTTTAAATTCTAGGGGCGTAACTAGAATTTAATTTCTCAACTGCCTAGTCGTGGCTTTGCGATGTCTAGGCTTTCGGATGGAACACGTACACTCACTTGTTCCCCGGGTGCGGTGGATGGAGCAACCCGAGCTGGGGTGTGATGGGATTCTCCCTCATCTTCACAAGTTAAACACATCTCAGGCCCGGGTGGAACACGAAAACAGACATTTAGCATACGCTTGCCGCAAAATAAATTCAGGAGGGTGGCGTCTCTCCGATATCCCCCATTAATATCACTAAATCCCACCATTAATAACGTGCAGCAGAAGCTTGTACTCAAATGGAAATCAATATTAGCTCCTGAGACACACATTAAATTAAATTGATTTAATTTATAATTCATTTATGGCACAAAAATGTTAAGAGTTGTCTATTTCAATAAGTAATTTAGCTAGAATTTTTTAAGGGGTATTTAAAATATATTTTAAGCTGAAAGATAAGTATAAACCTTCATTTAAGCGATCCTTTGCACACATAAATATACAAATTTAACTACTCAGATTAATATCTTGAATAAGTAATATATATTATTGAAAGAAATAATTACACACAGTCAAAGTAATTCATAGTTTTTTGTGGGGGAATGAATGCTTACTTCTCTGACTAATTTTATATAATTTATCTGCATATTTAAGAAGTTTTCTCAAACATCCAAGAGTGTACTGATTTCCTCAACCTCAACTTTTAAGCAACGATTTCCATCTCGCCTGGGCTAGGTTTAATTTTAATGTCTCACGCGTTTACACATGTGACTGGCGATGTTTTTGTTATTCCTGCCTGCTGCTTTTATGTCAACCAGGTCAAAACATGACCCCGGCCATTAACAAGGGGAACTTATCCCGGCTCTTTGGCCGTCCTGCTCCCCTGCAATGCCAAAGCGTTTTAAATTTTTTGCTGCCACGAACGCTTTTCCCCTGCTTCCTGTACTTCTTTTTTATCTCAGCTGCTGTGAAAATCCGATGAAATATCTACTTAGGCACAAGCACGCAGGATGTGAGAGTGTGTGTTTAAGGACATTGGGCGTGTCTGTGTGTGTGGGCGTGGGCGTGTGTTTGCATTGGCATGTGTGACTTGGCATCAACTCGTGCGCAAAACAGTTTAAGAACATTTCATCTGTCTTGCATTTTAATGATTTAATTTTGCATAAGCTTATATCGTCGAGTCGTCCTTCCTCGCTTGTCAGAGGCAAGGATATGCGGCACTATCGGGATTCCCTCAGCTCTCCCTCGATTGAGTGACATGTCATTTGATGACATTAGCCAAAGCCTGCTTGCGTCTAACCGACATGGGTCAGGCTAATCCCGAGACATTCCTGGCCCATCCAGGACGCATTCACCCACTTAGTGCCAAGTCTGCCATTCCGGTGTACACAACTCACAATCCTCAAGTGTTGGCCATAGTTTGTCAGCCCGACTCAGTTCGGCAAACTTTGCAACTGGGACTTTGAGTTCATTATTTCGTTTTCCGCTACAATTTCTCAAAGGATATGCGTAATTTCCGAGCCAAATGACAGCTGACTGTTAGGGCAAGGAGCGGGCTCCTGCTCCTGCTAATGATGTCCTTCATGTCAACTGTAAGTTTCGGATTGCTTCCTGCCCGCCTCCCATTCTGCGGCCAGAAAAAGCCACCCCAACCACGCGAACCCAGATGTGACACCCCCAATTCGCACCTTCCGTTGACTTTGGCACGCAACCGAAATGAATCCAGCTCATCAACGTGGAAACTCTCTGCTGATTTCTGCCGCCTACGACTGCGACCCCCCTTTCTCCATTTGATTTTTCCGGTGCGTGTCCTAGGCGAGAATTGAGCCTTTTACTCGGATCTCACGTCCACATGTGCCCACTTGTCAACATCCTTTTGGGGCCATCCGTAGTAGGTCCTGGTGCGCAGGCAGGAGCAGGTTTTATGATCTGCAATTGCTGTTCCAACACCCTTATAATGATGCCAGCACGTTCTGCCATCTCGATGTTTGCGAGGAACACGTTCATAGCGGAAAGCAATGGAATTATTATCTTCCAAGTTTCTAGCGTTAATTGTAGTTACTAAATTATGCTTAATTAGGGAATAATACTTATTGTTTGATTATTAAGGTTAATACCTACGATAACGATTGTTCGAGAGTGAAATTTAATAATCATCCAACTGAACTAATTCGGAACTAGAATCCTTTTAGAAAAGCCATTAAACTTATAGGCTAATAACTAATAATAAATTAATTGTATTTAAAATAGGCATTATATTACTTAATTGGGTTGCTTTAAGACCATTTAATTTAAAAAGTCAACTTTGTTGCGAACTCTTGTTTGGAGTTATTGGTAACTTGTTCACACAGAATAGAATGCATTGAAAAACAGGTTAAAATTTCTGCAATGGCCATCTCATTAGTTCCAGTTATTTCCATACGAAAGTTTGACAGTTTTTGTTCGGCTTATGCGAAGAGTGCAACGAATAGAGTGCATTGATGATGAGATGGCTGTTGTACACCATCGAAACCTGGCTTAAGATTTAGAATTTTGCGACAATAATGTGTTAAAACAAGAAAGGAAGCTAACTTCGGCCGAAGTTTATATACCCTTGCAGTTAACACAAAACGACTATGCCTATATTACTAAAAACAATGAAGCTATGTCGATTTTGTGCCATCGCTTCTATGGCAGCTATATGATATTGTTTTCCGATTTTGACAAAACTTAAAGCGCAATTCTGATATAGTAAATAAAATAAACAAAAGTAAAGTATAATATATAAAAGTAAATAGTTACTATATCTCAAATGAATATTTTTCTAAATATAAAAACTGCGAAATAAAAGTTTTTGTCATATTATTTTTATTATTATTATTATTTTTTAAGTTTTCAATTTTCCTTTGGGAGCTATATGATATAGACGTCCGATTTTAACTTAAATAAAACCGTAATTCCATAGAATTTAAATATTACCAGATTTTAAAGACAAAAAAATCAAAAACAACAAAGTTTTACTTGGTTTAATTTTTCTCCGATTATTCCCATGGGAGCTATATGATATAGTTCCGACTTATATACTACCTGCAATAGAAAGACAACTTTTAGAAAAGTTTCAAGCAGATAACTTTAAAACTGAGGGATTAGTTTGCGGAGAAACTGCAAGGGTATAAATCTGATGTATCCGAGCGTTAACAAACCCAAAACAAGTGCCCATAACGACAAAAAATCATCTTTTTGTTCACTTATTAGACTGAAATGCATAGGCAGATCAATACTGTACAGGCCCATTTGTCAAGTTTAATTTCATTTTTTGTATCATAATTTTTTGTACGAGGATAAGATGTGTACAGTGACTTTAATTAAAATAACTTGATTAAGCGAAATCAAGTAGTTTACGGTTCGTCTTGGTGTTTGCAGTCGAATAATATTACGTTTTAATAAGGTTATCAAGTCAATTTTGCCGCAAAACGCAAAACTAAGTACAGACAACGTTTTAAACACAGAAACCACACGAAAGTTTTCTCCTGCCTTACAAGAGCTGAAAACATTTTCTCCTACAAACTGAACGTTCCTTTATTGTTCTTCGGACGTTTGGCCGTTGAAGTTCCGGATAATTATCGTTTTCGTCATCGTTTGCTTCCACTGAAACCAACTTGAGCAGGTGACTAAAACCTTATCATTTAAATTTCAACTATTCATAAGGCTTACCCTTCTCCCAAATGGCAATCAGATATTTATATATACTGAAAAGTAATTGTCAATTGTCAACCAGCAGCAACAATAGAAAATATTTAAAGGATTTTCGTAGCTCCTCTTCGGAATCGAAGAGCTTCTATTCAAAATCCCTTCGCAACCGAATCCTGGACTACCCTTAGCCACCGCCTCTTCACGGTTAACTCGTGCGGTTAAAGCTGCTTCCTTCCACTCAATTATATAAAGCTGCAGCAGCGAAGGAGAGGGAATAAATAAAACACGGAATCTCTTGAAATATTGAAAAAGTTTTTCCCCAAACCAAGAGGAGGTGGAAAAGTAAACCGAATGCGAATCCATTTGGCGGTGCACTTCGAGCAGAAGTTCAGTCCGAATCGGACAGTGTTAAGTTCCCACCCAGCTAACCGCAGGAGGAAAATGAATCCGAGAAGAGCTTAAGATGGGCGGGGCATTGGGTGGGCGGCCACATTTCCATGGCGGTAAGCCCTGCCAAGCACTCGCATATTTGCTGAACACTCAAAACGCGCTCTTACGGCGACAGAAGCCACCTCACAAGGACGCCGGGATAAATATATGCAAAAGGAAGTCAATCGGCGGA
Organism: Drosophila fuyamai; assembly: GCA_018153365.1. NCBI lineage: Eukaryota > Metazoa > Arthropoda > Insecta > Diptera > Drosophilidae > Drosophila > Drosophila fuyamai. The sequence continues at coordinate 534,807 of JAECXW010000042.1, read as the reverse complement.
AAACTGTAGTTGCCTCCCAACCCCGGCCCAATGCCCTGCGTACGAGAGCTCTTATTACACGTGCAAACCAAAATCAACGAAATCCAAACACATTGACAGTGCTCAAGTGTTTTCACGGAGGCCATGGCAAATATGGCACCAGGAAAATATACAGGAAAAGATACAGGAAAGATACACCAGGGGCCCCTAAAAACGAAAGCGAATGTAGATGGTCAGAAATTTAGCAGGTCCCTGGTGTACCATAGCTAAGGCATTAAAGAAAATGTAGTTAAACTCTGACAATTACACATTCTCAAAAGAGTTGAAAATTTATTCAGAGTGTTTTAGCTCTAAAAAACAAAGAGTTACTAAAGTAAAAGTTCTTGAATATGTAACTAAATCCAATGAAGTTTAGCAACTCCCAAATCTACAATTTCTGATCTTAACTTAGAGGTTCTCTCTCCAGTGAGTGCAAATGTGATGAAAGCTAAGTGAAAAACGTTGTGTTATAGAGTTTGATCAATAACTCCAAGTTCTTGAATAAAGTTAAAAAAGGAGGGCTTCTTAGTATACTATCAAATATGTCAGGATATGTCAAATCAAATCAACAACATTTTTTAAGCCATGGTATAGAAAATACGACCAATTAAAACCAGAACTAAAATCTAAGTTTAACGTTGAGTAATCTATATTATTAAGCTAGAATTTACTTTTGTGGCCTATCTAAATTTGGGCTAATGTTAATTATTAAATATAACAAACCATCCAAAATAAAGTAAGGGAAACAACTTCTCAATCCTGTCAAATAAAAGTTCCGGTGAGCCAGTGTAAAGTCGGCTTTTCAACTATCTTCTTCTTTTTTAAAGGTGTTCTAAATCAATCGATCATTCAGTACTTTAGGCCTTTTTTGTTATTAAAGAAATATACATTTTGAAATAATAAAATTCAATGGTTTCTTTTATAATCCCTCGAAGTGCAAAAACTCTCATTGGAATTCCAGTCAAGTAATCCCTGTTACCCAGTGTGGACACACGCAACAAAGGAGAAATCCAAATCAGAAGGAGTTGGCACTATCTGCTTTCCTTGCCCCCAGCATGTGTGTGTGTGTGTGTGTGTGTGTGGGTCCCGAGTGTGCGTATGTGTGAAGGAACTTCCGCTGTGCTCTTCGTTATGGTGGTGTTGGTGATGATGGCGTTGCCATTGCTTCCGCTGCGCTGGCTTAGATAATGCCCGGGCTAAGCAGTGGGCACAGCACGTGACTGGGGAGGGGGTGTAAATCAAGAGATGGGGATGGAACCCAGCTGCCGAGAATCCGGGCGCAGATTCCTTGATATCCCTCAAAGCAGCTCCACGGGCGATGGCGTTTATTAAGCGCATATAATCGTAAAAAAATTAGCTTGTATGAAATACGCACTGAGGCTGCGAGAGAAACTTGCGGGTAAAACGTGACAAAGGGCGGGGGATTGGAGCTGGGTGCTTAAAATGCAAATGACATAAAGTGTAGTGTCTTTCCAGGGAGTCGAGTCATGGCTGTGCTTACTACTCCTCCATCCCTTGCCAAGGAATTACTTAAGCATTTTGATTAAACGACCTGTTTTGCTTTATTCTCGTCATAATTTGAATTAATGTCGGAGCTTGGGGCGCAAATTGCTTTCTTTAGCTAGTTTTGAATGGATTAGGTAACCAACGGCAGGATGGAACCCAGTGATGATAATTAAAGCAAAGGGTGGCAATCCATTAGGGTCTTCTTACTGAAGGTAGACTGTAGTTCCAATTAGTGACACAGCGCTCTCCTGATTTGTAATAATTAAAAACTTAAGGAGTTTGAAGCATAAAGGTAGAATGTCCTTAAAACATTTGTGATTTCGTTAGCAATGCAAGCTCCTTCTAATGATATTAAAATATGCTAAAATACTTAATTCAATAACTAATACAAAGATCCCATTAAAGCTCTTAAAGTTTATAAACCAAATCGCAAATTCAATAAATTAAAATTAATTTATTTACAGAAAATTTAATTGAAATGGTACTGAGTGCATGCAAATTTTTGAGTTAAGACATACGTTTCGTACTTTATGTTATTTTCGAAGCGCCATTTAAAATTATATTTTTATTACTTTCTGGAATTTTGGTGCTGGTCGAAGATGGTTTACAAATGCAACTGTTTTTCTTCAGTGCCTGCAAAAATGGTTTTCAGCATTGTAAAATCCCGAATCAAACAAGCTGAACTCGGTGAAAACATTGATTTGACATTAGATTCAGCATGGAGCTCAATCTTCCGTTTTCCGTGAGCCGACATGAAGGTAAATGTTTCCTATTCTTGACACAGTTCGTGTACACACACCGAAATCAATATCCGCCTAGAGCTGCCATTCGCTGCCATCGAGTGTCACACATTTCATTTCCGCCTGTCTACAGGACACGCCCACATATGCAGATTTACAGGTCCTTCCTGGCCCCTCTTTTTGCTGGTTGCTATCCCCCATTCGCCCAATGTTGCAGGATGTTGGCCCAAATAGTTGTCAGAAAAGGGTTCTAGGTGATGTCCCTGCACATTTTTTATTTGCTGGCAAGGTTCTCCTTGGCAAGTCCCTTATTTTATTGTTCTTCGTAGGAAAGCTTAGGGCTCATTGAAAAACTGTGACTTGAAGCCCGCCATTAAAATGGCTAAAACTTGTAATTGATTGTCTACTGCTAACGCTTAATTCAGAGGATACAAAAGGAGAAGTCCAGGAGCGACGGCGAAACAACTGTGGCAAGTAGCTCTAGAAACAATAAATAAACCAATAAAATTTTAGTGGCACGTAGCATAAAAAGCACTGAGCACAAACAAAGGACAGAGTGGAAGTGGGCTTAAAACAAAAGCGAGGGAGGAGGCCAGGAAGTGGTCGGAAGTCGAGTCGAACTCGGACCCGGAAAAGTCGGGAAACTCGAGGCGAACAGGTTGCGTGAGCCTGTCAGCACAAAAATCGCTGGAACAGGCTCGAGTGGGTGGGCAAATAAAAGCATTACAATATACACAGCAGAAATACACACAATAACTGGGCTACAATTGTCTGGCTTTGATACCGGGTCTGAGGCCTCAGCCTTGGAGTGTTGCCAAAAGTGGAAAGTTTTCAATTGCCAAGATTTGTGTCTCCGGGCCACACCCACACACCTTGGCCCAAAACATCCACCTCAGCCTCGGTCCCTTGTTTACGTACTTCGCTGCGCGCAGAGAGCGTATCAATCAACTGGGCTACGGGGCGTATGAATTCGGTCTTGAGAACGGAGACTGAAGGCACAAAGCCCACACCGTTTCGAATGCCATAACATGCCCGACCAAATGTGTTGTTTTCCAAATTAAATTTACTTCGCCCCCCAGAACCTAATCAAACTGCTAGAGCCGCCGTCATGAACTAGGCGTTCGATTGGAAAGTTACTTTCCGATTTACGAGGGGATATGCAAATTTACAAGTAGTTTAAGGGATGCCAATCTCTTGCTTGCAGTCCTTCCAAGAACATTTAGATTTTTTCTTTAAAGAAAGTATACAGTAAGGCTAATCCAGGAAAAGTTTCTAGTTATTAAAAACAATTTTACAGCTATTTAAATACACAAGAGTACAATTTAATATTGCTTTTTTATATGATTATTAATTATTTTATTAACTCGGCTTTTGTAAAATCAGTTTAACATTATTATATTGGAACCAATTTGAATGAAGCATTTTTTCTGCCTCTGTATTTTTTGTTGTTGCTTATTTCCGTTTTGTTATTAAGAGCCAACCCATGTCAATATAGGGTACAAGGTGTTCGATTCTAAAACTCTTTACTGTCTTGGGGGACTCACGATAGGCCGTGCTGTTTCAGCGGGTTCCCTGTGCTTGGGCGCCGTTTAAGCCGTGCCCTTGGCGGCCGCTCTCAATCATATCTGATCAAATCAAATCAACGGCCTCGTCCTGCTCCTGGCATCCTTACAAGACCTTCCCAGTTAAGTGTGGGCGTCGTCTCGATGACGCATGAATTTTTGGTAGGTGACTAGGAAGAGACTTGCCGAAGGACGTGGGCGTTGGGCGGATGCTGATGAAGATGTGGGCTATAAATACGCCGACGATGTGATGGCTGCCTGGCATTTTTAGCACCCTATCTCCACACATTTTGCGGTTATTAAATTTATTAAGTTCCCTGCTAGGCGGGGATGATGAGTGGATTGATGATGGATGATAGGTGAAGCTGTTGGCAGATGTCTAACTAATTAAGAGTAGGCGCAAAACGCCTAAATGTTGTGGGTGCGAATGCTCAAAAACGCAAAAATGGCTTCCGAGTAATTTAAAAAACTTTAACAACCATTTAAAACAAAAAAGAAGCGTTAATCAGCGCCCAATCTAATTTTTTCAAACTTTTCTAATTATAAATCTGTTCTCTTTTCGGTCTCTACCAAAAAATACTTGAAACGAAACACAGAATTGCCAACAATTTTTCACGCCACACTTAATGTTTTTCCTTTGGTGCGCCTTTTTTCCCATTTCCAAAAAAATAGGCATTAAAAGTATGCGCCCTTGGCGAAAACGAGAGCCAGAAATCAACTTCCGTTGTGCAGCGGAAGTGAAATGTGAAATTTGAAATTTATTATTGGCAATGCAAAGAGACCCGGAGGAGAAACACAAAAAAACTCGGAAGGTGGTGGGCGCAGGGCCCAAACAATATTTATGTTATTAAACTGAAATCAATGTGCAATATCCGCTGGCGAGTCAATAAATTCAGTCAGTAGAATTCAAGCTGATTGGCACGAAATCATTTTGGGGCACAGCCGTCCTTTTCCAATTTATTTCATTGCCATTGATTTGTGTTTATTTTATTGTAGCTGTCGCACTGTAGACAAACGCCATTTAAATTATAATTTTGCGACCAATCTTGCGTTTCCATAAAAACAAAATTAATGTTTATAAGATAATCCAATTACTGTACAACTGACGTCTTTTTCAACTTTGAATTAATGTAATTTTTAGTTTTTAATTATTTTTTTTTTAATTAAAAAAGAGCGATTACATTTTTTTCAAATAACCAAATTTGGTTTACTCACCATTGTCAAAATATTGCTCATTTGTAAAATTATAACCTCGAGTATAGACAAATACCAATGTAAACGATCAAAAGTATAAACTATTCCAACCTAAAAAGTCAACAGCCAAATCTAAAGATCTAAACTAGAGGTTATTCTAATGTAATACCGTATGTCCAAAACCCTAGATGTCAGAAACTACAAAAAAGTAATAGAATTTACTTGCAGGCTTTATGTGGAATAAAATATAGCAACGGCCACTACAATAAAAATGTTTTATATTATTATTTAATAAAAAAGTTGTATTTCTAAAAAAACATTTCGGTTTCTTTTCTTCTTTTACAGCAAATATAAATGAAACAGTTAGCAATGACATAAAATTGCTGCCAATTAAATTGCTTCTCTGGTTATTTCAAAGCTTGCTGCTTTGCTTCAACATAAGACTTTTACTTCTATCCAAACTTGTTCCGCAAAATCAGTCAAGCTGGCGTCGTTCAAGCAGAAAAATAACAATAATACTATAAGCAATTATAATAACAATATAATGTGGAGTAGTACTATATCGCCAACCAACTCTAAGAAACTATTGATCGGTAGCACACGCAGCGTTGATTATGTCGGTGATAGTGCAAGGACAGCAGCAGGCAACAACAAATCAGGAGCAGCAGCAGCAGCAGGAGCCAAAGGATCAAAAGCTAAAGCCACCGCCATCGCAGCCACAGCCGCAGCAGCGAACACAACAAAGATCTCAATTGAAATGGAGCTTCATATACAGAATAAGTGCATTTCGGCATAGCGCATCACTCTGGAGGGTGGTGCGGAGCCGCCATGGCTGCAGGGCCCCCTTAAAGCCGCATTTTTGGGGGCTACTGGCGTCGGCAAAACAAGTATATTACAGGTGAGTTCTAGTTCAAGGCGAATATAAAAGAATGAGTCCTTTTTCCAGACTACCAGTAAAAAACGTCACTTAAAAACTCAATTGCTATTTTTTTAATTTCTTTGAACATTATTTCTAAATTTAGAAAAAAATCTATAGCGCAAACAAATTTCATAGTAAATAAAAAAAAAATATTTAACTGCATGATTCATGTTAATGGCGAATTTATTTTTAAGTATACTTAAATGAAGCAGAACAAATGTTATTAGTGACGACCAAATTTTAAATTGATGATAACTTATAAATATTTAAATTGGGGGTCAATGATAAAGGAATATTTTGTAATTCCTGGATATTTTTTTTTGAGTGTATACATTAGAGGTGATATGTTATCTCTGCATTGAATGCAGTTCACATAGTCCAAAATTAGATCACTTACCTGTTGTTCTTGATGTTCTTGCGTAAAGCTGATCAAGGCCTCGGTGGCGCAGTTGGCAGCGCGTAAGTCTCATAATCTTAAGGTCGTGAGTTCAAGCCTCACCCGGGGCATTTACTTTTTTTATTCTTTCGCTCCATATTTATACCCTTGCAGAGGGTATTATAATTTTGGTCAAAAGTGTGCAACGCAGTGAAGGAGACATCTCCGACCCTATAAAGTATATATATTCTTGATCAGGATCACCTCCTGAGTTGATATAAGCATGTCCGTCTGTCTGTTTCTACGCGAACTAGTCTCTCAGTTTTAAAGATATCGAATTGAAACTGTGCATACACCCTTCTTTCCTTTGCACGCAGTATATAAGTCGGAACGGCCGGGATCGGCCGACTATATGCTAAAGCTGGCATATAACTGAACTATAGGAAATGCCATAACTCTGGTGTTTGTAAAGTAAGGAAGTTGGGATTTCCTATGGCTTTTTTATTTGGCCAATCAATTCGACCTACCAAATTGCATAAGGATCGGCCGACTATAAACTATAGCTCCCATATAACGATAGGAAATACCATAACTTTGGTGTTTTTATACCCGTTACTCGTAGAGTAAAAGGGTATATTGTATTCGTGCAAAAGTATGTAACAGGTAGAAGGAAGCGTTTCCGACCCTATAAAGTATATATATTCTTGTTCAGGATCACTAGCCGAGTCGATCTAGCCATGTCCGTCTGTCCGTCTGTCCGTCTGTCCGTCTGTCCGTCTGTCCGTCCGTATGAACGCTGAGATCTCGGAAACTATAAAAGCTAGAAGATTGGCATTTTGCATGCAGATTTTAGGAGTTCCTACGCAGCGCAAGTTTGTTTCAAAAAGGTGCCACGCCCCCTATAACGCCCACAATCGCTTATATACGATTTTATTTAAATATAAATTTAAATATTTCGGAAAAGTAAAAATGCAGTTTTATTGTGTTTATCAATACCTATCGAAATGTAGAAGAAATTTTTCAAATCGGACCATTCGTTAAAAAGTTATGCGTGATCAAAGTTTCTATCTCCATCTCCCTCGCACTCCTTTTACCTGAGTAACGGGTATCTGATAGTCGGGGCACCCGACTATAGCGTTCTCTCTTGTTAAAGTTGGGAAGTTGGGATTTTCTATGGGTTTTATATTTGGCCAATTAATCCGACCTACCAAATTTTATAGGGATCAGCCGACTATATCCTATAGCTGTCATATAACTGAACGATTGAAAATGCCATAACTTTGGTGTTTTTAATTTTAGGAAGTTGGGATTTTTAAGGTTTCCAAAGTAAACATTATTAGACTTCTACCTCGACCGCCAACTAAACCATATAGGGTAAGCCCAAACCCAAGATTAAAGTGTATCTATCAAACATTGCTACTTAATTGATGTAATTAATACGGAATCACCAATGATAGTTTAAATGTTGGTTAAGTGCAGTTTTGTTATGCAATTAAAATTAATGACTGTAATAATCATTAGTCCAATACGATCCAATCATCGGCATCATAGAAAGGGTCCTCGTTGTCGATTCGCATTAATTAAATTTGCAATAATAAATTGCATTTTCAATTAACACAATTCCTGATTAAAACTTTTCCCAATACAAACCAAACGGTAAATCCAGGGGATGAATGAATGTTGCAGACATGCAAAGGCTGCACTTTTCATGCTCCAACTTGGCTTTAAATTATTAATGGGCAACGGGCGACCCCGATGAAAGCTGAAAAGTTCAGCAGCAAACTTTTTAATAGACCAGTCTCATGGCAGCTGGCTCTCATCGCCGATGTTTAGCGCACCATCTACCTATAAAGCCACCTCCACCAGGACCCACATCCTTCCTCGTCCTTCACACTCTTTTCCCAGATCTGCTAATTGCATTTGTGTGCGTGTGTGAGCGTCGTTAATTTGATTTGCGCTTCGCATCGTATCTTTTGTGGTTTATCTTTTGTAATTAGACAATGGCAAGGCACAGAGCTAGAATGCCTCATATGTGTTTGCCAGGGTGCCTACCTTTGAGAAAGGGTATATCAAAGGGGTGTGACTATGACACTGACCAGCGCAGCCTGTTGCATTTTATTTGTAAAAGAAAGAAACTCTCTGTAACTTAGCTTTATGTAATATATCCAGATAGCATTTAATGGGCAGCAAAATTAGTTTACGTAATTAAAATTTAATATACATAAATCGGTATAAATTCACATATTGTTGTGTGTGTTAAGTCGGTTATAACAAATATAAGAATTTTTTAAACTAATTTTATAAAATATTAAATGTTTTGGTGAAGCTTACAATCTAATCCTTTATATTAGTTGTTTAAATGTTTTGAAGGGTAAAAAACCAATATATACATTAATTTCTATTAAAGTAGTTTTTAAAAGGTTGCTTAATTAAGCAAAATTGACAAGTTCAATTAATGTGCAATAATAAATAAAATGTTTGACAATTCCATTCAGCCAAAGTCCAATTAATTCGTTTTTGTATACAATGCAAAACTTCAGCACTGCACTTTTACATTTGGAAAATATATGCATATATGGATGAATAAGCAAATATGGAAGAAAATAAAATATGGAAAATCGATATTAATTCACTAAGCTTTAAAAGAGAATGAAATAGTTTTTAAATTATATGAAAGTAAATAGTGAATAAACATGTTATGACCTTTAATCATGAAAGCTACCTGACGCCCGGAAATTTCCTACATAAAATATGATATAAACATAAAATATCACAATGTATAGCTTAACCGACAGCTGCTTTTTCGCCGTGGGAACGGAAATTGTTTGCAAATAGAGTATAAGCCTGGGCAGGGAAAACGCTTCATTTTCCGCCAACCTCCCGGCCCCCACCTTTCACCTCCCGCTCAGCAAATTCAATTAACTGCAGTTGGCAGTTGCGAGTTGGCCGCTTTGCCATTTGCTTTCCCGCTGCGCTCTCCATTATTTTGCACACATTTGTTTGTGTGTGCTTTACAGCTGCGTTTAATTTCCACCAACCTAAGCGCGTGTGTGTGTGTGCAGCTTTTAGGACCGCTTTTCCATGGTCTCCTCGCCCTTTTCTGAACCCGGCTGGCCAACTTCCGCCATTTACCTCCCACCATCGTTCTTGTCTCGATTCCTGTTGGCCGCCTTTTATTGTTTGTAATGCGAGATTTGTGCATTTTTATGGCATTTTAAGCACTGCAAAATCAATTACGCCCTTTTTAATGGCTGTTGGCGGTCAAGCTAGCCGGGGAATCCCAGCTACGGGTGGTCACTGGAATAGGTTGAAGCATTAAACATGGCCCAAACTATTATTGCTGCGTAAATGTAATAGGCGTGTAAACGAAAAGTGCGAAATCAAATCACTTAATTGCTATAACAAGATAAAGCAAATCGAGGCAATCGGTTTTGCTTGCTGTAACAAGGGCTATAACATCAAATAAATATGTGCAAAGTAAAGTACAAAGTGGATCCTAAATCACAGCATAGTATTTTTTTTTGACTTTGGCGAATACAAACGGTTTTGCGACCTTGTTATTTTTTCCAATCGATTTAAAATTAAGGCAAAATAAATATTTACACTTCAACTTTGGCTGGAACATATTTTTTTAATTGTGGTGCAGATTGATACAAATTGAATTGTTTGTGGCCATATTTGATAACAGATATAAAAAATACGGATATCTTATGTTTTTGATAAAGGACTAAGATAAAGTTTTTTTAATCATATTGGCGAAGCTTGGGAAAGAGTAATTAAACATAAATTTTAAATTTATTTTACAGTGCTTTTATGTTTTCCATTTATCACATTTCCCCAATGCCCACCCAAAATTTAAAAATAAACTGCGCTAATTCCAGCAAATAAAAGGCAGAAATAAAACGCAGTGCATCATATCAATAAAAGTGCGCCATGAATATCTATTTGGGTAAATTTGGAAAAGCTGCTCGGATCCCCGGCGTGCTTATTTATGTGGCAGATAATGTCCCGCACTTTATGGGGCAGCAAGAAGCATAAAGAGGCGCAAAGCCGGCCACGGCAACGGCAACGACCCGGAGAAAGTGGCACGGAGAAAGTAGCACGGAGCTCGAAACTGGAAACAGGAAACAGGACCTGGAGACCACAGCGAGCTGGGAGAGACCATCAATGTCATTTCTTATTCAATTACCAGTTCAATAAAAATAAAACTCAATGATATGCGGAGCGGGCACATAAAAGCGATGAGATGTGAATCGATGTCATGCCAAGCGCCGCGACCTGACCCCTTTGGCACGCCCTCCGGCGACCTCCGCCCAGTTTTTCCCCGGGGAAACTGGTTCTGTGTGCAGCGTATAATTTTAAAGTCTACGCTAAAGTCATTCGCCCTTTTAGGCCAACGAGCGGTGACATTTCGCCGGCCGCCTCTCTGGTTTCCCAATGCGGCCACTTCCGCTTCCGGTGGTTGGCCTTGTCGGTTCCTTTTTGGCGCTCGGTAATTGAATGGTAGTGCGCATAAATTGCATCTGATTTCATTGCATTGACAACAATGGATGTGCTGATTGGCAGAAAAGAATTTGCATTTATATTAGACGAGAGCGGGATCGCGAGAGAAGCCCCGAATGATTTTCACTTGACTTTATTATTAGCCAAACCCATCACACATGAACACTGAGAGATTAACACTTATTATTTCATCATTTCGGAAATTTCTAGAAAACCTGACCGTTTTCATAGGTAATTTTATCTATAAAAAATGAACCGGTTGAACATAAATAAACATAAATATTACCTGTTTTGGTGTTCTTCTAAACACAAGACTTCAAAATACAAGAAAAACATAGAAGTAGTTTGTTCTTCTAGAAATATTAAATTAATAATTATAACTTTTTAAAACTTTCCGATATGTTTTCACTAAATGTGTAGATATTTTCAAAACAAGCATATTCCGAGCTGAGCTTTTTAACATGGAAAAAGTAACTAAGCTTTTTGACTGATTTTCCACTGTGTGAATACAATCAGCAAAATGGTAAATTGGAAATCTAGTCGATGGCTTCCTGGACCGACAAGGCATCACTTTAAAACGCAATCAGGCGTTAAATATCCTTTGAGCCTGCCACTCATTCAGCTCATGCATTGATACCCAGTGCGAGGTGCCGCACACACAGTCCCACATCCAACCGGCCACAGTCAAAATCTTCCCCACACCGTCTGTATTTCCCCGCTTTCATTATCATTTTTCTTTTTTACAAACTGAATTTTATATCTCCGTCGGCCTTGGCTTTATTTTTAGGACGCTTTCCGTTGACTGCGATTTGCTTTGGCAACTTCGTCTTCTTGGACCCAGAGCAAAGACCCCATGGCAGATTGAAGGCAGCTCGGCTCAAAAGACTGCGGGTTAATGGGGTCATTTCGACCACGGGGCAGAGTGAAATCCAAAAAAAAGTCCCGCGTGTGCGTTATGAGTTTTGGATTAGAGTTATGGCTCGTTACCGAGGCTTAAAAGAGCTAGTGAAGCGCAGCATTAAGGATCTAAAAATTTATTAACAAATTAAAGTGAAAGTTGAGGATTGCGAGGAGTTTATTAAAAAGTGCTTGGATTTTATTGAAAAATTAAAGCACATTTTGAGAAAAAAGAAAGATATAGTATTTAATTGAAACTGTTTCTATAATTCTGTAATTCTGGTGAACCGCAGCAGTAGGGACAAATTAAATTGAAAGTTGAGGATTGCGAGAAGTTCTTTGAAAAGTACTAGATTTTATTGTAATTATACCACAATTTGAAAAAAGAATGTGATAGTATTTAATTGAAACTTTATCTATAATTTCATTAATTTAATATTAATATAATTATAAGCCTATTTCTGCTTATATGTAAATCTTATCTTCAGATTATCATGCTTAATTACAATTCTCTAAGCCTTAAACAAAAATTTATAAACACACTACTCTGAAAATTAGTAGACTTCATTAAACAATAATAGCGCAATCTGGAAACATTTAACAATACATTTTTAATTGAATCTTTTATTTATCTAATCAGTTGTTAACGAAACTTACCCCATGGTCTCTAGAAATTAAAGCAATTCGACTTTTATTTTACCTATTTCTAAATGTATTTAAATAGGATCTTCGGATTGCCTTGCTTACACCTAAGCCATGTTTAATTATATTTCCCTATTCCGAATCCCACGCCCCGTTACACATATAGCTCATATTAACATTACCAAGCGACTCGTGTGCTTTTAGTACTTTTTATGATTACACGACCAGAGAGCACATAAAATCCAAAGCATACATTTAAGCGCTTACAATTTTAATAAGCTAAAAATGTCCATGAAATATGTGTGGCTGTTTTTGTGAGATTTAGCCGACCAAAGGACCCCATGCAAAAGCTCAGAGCGCATATTTAAAATGTTTGTTCAACATAGCAAGCAATGGGTAAAAAAAAATGGAAAAATATTAGCTTGGCTTGCTTTTGGGCGGAGTTTTTATGGAGCCGTATGATTTGCCAATGGAAAACTAATTTTTATTTTCATTGGCTTCCCACGTGTCGCATGAGCAACATTTTACACTCATAATAATATTTAATTTGGGCAAACATGCAACTGACTGTGTATTTCCGTCCTTATTTACAGCAATTTTTCTACCATGACTTCCCGAGGACTCATCAGACGACAACGCATCGCAAGATTTATAAAAACTGTCTGGTCTGCGACACCTGGATACGTGAGCTGATGGTACTGGACGTTCCGCCCCAGGTGAGTTAGCACCGGCCACCTGGCAGCCCCAAGCCCACAATAAATCCATCCCAGCCACTGACCTTGCCACAATTTCTAACTTTGCCGTAATTTAGTTAAAAGTTTGTCCACTGTCAGGGCGCGGCCGTAGTTGGCAATTTTGTAAAAATATGTACAAACTATTTTTATGCAATTTTCCAGTGAATTTCATGGTGCTGATGTATTACAAATTCTCCATCCCTTGCCCGCTCGCCTTAATAAATTGCTAAATAATCTAAATTAGCTCAAAGATCCACAGCCCTAACCAGTTGCAATCTGCCGCCTGTCTGTCCAGCATAAATATTAACCTGGAGACAGTTTAAGTCTCCTTGCGATGATTTCTTGTTCATGAGCCTGCTGACGGTGCTGTCTAGACGGAAAGTGGTACCTTCTGCATTTTCCCCACAACTGAGCAGTAGAAAATGAAAAATGGAACATTTTCCAGGCGTGCAGGCAGGCATTCGATCTAAAAATTCTAGTGCTCTTTAAAGGCAACTTTTTAAAAATATTTTTTAATTATATGCTATTGCTGTCCTTATAAAATTGAACAAATAATTTTATATTTGATCTAAAATATTAGAATATATGTACATAATAGAATGCCTTGTAGACAAGTTGGCATGACTTTTTGAAGTAATCGTTTTGGATGTACAAAATAATTTACAAATTGTATCTTACCAAATGATTTAACGTTTTTAAGCTTGAAATGTGTTAAAAACTTTGTCTTGCCAAAGTAAGCTTTTTCGTGTTTTTAATAATCATCGCACCAGAAGTGCCTTGAGCAACAGTTTACAACAACGCGGAAAACAAGCAACCACAACACCAAATGGCGCTACTCCTGATGTTGCCACGGGAAAACTTTCTTGTGGGTTACACTTTTTCGTTATTCGGAATTTTTGCATAACACTTTAGGCATGGAAAGAATGTTTAACGAATCGGCAGCTCAATTTTTAAATCTGAACGGTCGATTTGATTTTTTATTAACAGAAACGTAGGAAAATATGCAACAAAGTATTTCAATTATAATTAATTAATACTACTTTTCAACAAAACCAAATTGAAAATGAATTTATTGGTTGTCTTATCGATATGTCATTTATTCATAGTATTGATTACTAACTTTTTACAAGTTTTTCATTCAATCATTCCTGTTACAGCATGTTATGAACTGTTCAAGATAGGTTTACATTTTTATACCCGTTACTCGTAGAGTAAAAGGGTATATTGTATTCGTGCAAAAGTATGTAACAGGTAGAAGGAAGCGTTTCCGACCCTATAAAGTATATATATTCTTGTTCAGGATCACTAGCCGAGTCGATATAGCCATGTCCGTCTGTCCGTCTCTCCGTCTGTCCGTCTGTCCGTCTGTCTGTCCGTATGAACGCTGAGATCTCGGAAACTATAAAAGCTAGAAGATTGGCATTTTGCATGTAGATTTTAGGAGTTCCTACGCAGCGCAAGTTTGTTTCAAAATGGTGCCCCGCCCCCTCTGACGCCCACAAGTCACAAGCTGTGGCCACAGTTTTGATGCTATTATGAAAATTTTTTTTGATATGTATTTGTTTCGTCAATACCTATCGATTGGCCAAATAAAAGTTTGCAACGCCCACTCTAACGCCCAAAAATCCATTAAACGCTTAAGCCTGGCTAGCGCCTACATTTCCGCCTTTCATGGGACAATAGCGCCATCTAACGGATGACTTTGGAACAGCTGGCCAAGGTGCTCAACAGAGTCAACGTTAATTCTCGATAAGGATTTCTATTAAAGGAAAATGCGATGGCTTTCATTTGTCAATACCGAACTATATCCCAAGAACTATGCAAATCAAATTAAGTTAGCCGAATTGGAGGTGTTCCCTGGGTACCGATTTTAGCATAAAAATCGGGAGCTAATTCGAGCGGCGAAAAACATACAAGAAGGCATATTTATGTTAAGTTGTTTAGCTGAGTAACGGGTATCTAATGGTCGAGGCACTCGACTATAGCGTTCTCTCTTGTTATAGCTAGGATATTTCACCAGCCTGCAATCCTCCACAGCCATGCAAAAATATTGTTTGACCAGCACGCGCTGTTGACTTTATTAAAGCCCCGTTGGGCCCATAAAAGCGGTAGCCAAAATACATTTTTAACTTGCCAGCCAAGAGTGTCCAGGTAAATGGTGGTCAGCGTCAACCGTTTACGATGTCGGTTAAACGAATATTTGAATATAATCAATATTTAACTACTCCGCTTCTTGCAGTCAAATTGTCCCAGAACTACAATATTACCCATTTATGGCTGGCCGTAAAATGTGGCCCGTTTATCTTGTGAGTCCAGTTGGCTATGTAAAAAGCTTTGAGGTCAAGAGTCCCAATTTTCCTGTTTGGACTTAGAACATACTTTGGTTGGTCTCTGGTCCTGACATTAGGCTTAGGCAATTAGAAGTAGTTTCGCCAGACCACAAATCACAAACTGGCACCGAAAATGTTGAAAGAGATTCCACAGCCACTGCCTGCACTGTCTTACATCTCACTATTCGGCCATTCCGCAATACCGCCGCTTTTTGTCTTTCGGTCTGCCACGTTTAACTATCATAAAATATTTAGGGAGCACACTATGAACAAGGCTAGTTGCTGTTTGGTTTCCCTCTTGGCCTTCTTAGATATTCAAAGCTTGAGTTTCCAAGTAAAAAGACACTGGTTTAGGGTCCTATAGAGTAACATACTCTTGAAAAGCTCTGCACTCGTACAAAAACATTTAATGGTTAATATTGTAATAAGATTTCTAAATCCAAAGGCATAACAACCAACATAAATTATACTTGGGCAAACGCTCTTCGATTTATAAAAAACCTTGATGTCATTTATCGTGGAAATTGGAAAGATAGTACAGAGGTTCACAATTCGGGCTACATTTTTTGGCCCTACGTACATAGGGTAAAACAACTGCATCCTTTGTTCCATTGCTGAATAAATGTGGAGCAGCCGTTGGCTTAGCAAATCGGGAACTGGGCCAAGTGTGTGCCGAGCTGGGCTGACAAAGTCGCCAAAGAGTACGGCTAAAAGATATCCAGCCCGATGGCAGCCACACCAATACCCAACCCCACGGATTCCAGTAGATACGGCAGGCGGAATTGAAATGGCAAGCGGACCAAAAGAGTTGACAAGCAACAAAAAGCAGTTGGCAGTCGGGCAGTCAGCCAACCACATCCATTGTCATATTAACTACGTGCTGGGCGACCCGCACCACCCCCTTTGCGACAGCGCCACCTCTCAATGCCTTTCAACTTATTCATGTCCATTTTGGCGTGAATTTGTTTTCGAGTACAGCCTTTCCTCCCCCAGTTTATTATACTCTTTGTTGTCCGTCCATTGTGCTGACCAAATGGCTGACTGTTGTCTAAAAGCGGGCCAACAGGGTTTTTTTTACTTCGTTCAGGGACTGTGGCTCTCAGGTTGGAAACGCCGTCGCCTGTTTATTGTGGTAAATTTTTCATCGTCAAGTGCACTGCCTGGCAGTCATAACTCAAAGTCCACCTTAATGGTTTCCACTTGTACAAACAGCATTTATTTTCCAACAGATTTTCGCTCATATACACATTTACAAATGCAGGGTGAAAAGCGGGAACAGATGTTTTTTGTGTGTGTGTGTGTGTGGGAACAGGAGGCCATTTAGATGGCCATTGTTTTCTCAAAGTGAGCGACGCTCCTTAAAGCCACTTGAAATGACAATATAAGGGGCTGTGCTCAATGAACCGGACTAACATGCCTATGGGCTCTGGAATAGGTCGAAATGCTTTCTTTAGATAATTCAACACTTGCCAATTCGGAATTTCTTCTAAAAAGAAAGGAAAAATATATTTATAAGAATTGATTTTTAAACTACGCTACATTAAACACAATAAAGATGCATCTAACTAATTATAATTATAACTAACGATTCTTTAAATCTGCAAAAATAATTGCATCTTATATGCAATTATTATTTTTTAGAATTTCAATATATTTTTATTATTTTGAACATTGTTATTTTGTTAGTCATTGTTTGTTATCCATAAGCTGCTTAGAAACATACCATATATAAAAGCTATAGGATAAAATTTCTCCGATTTTAATAGTATTCGGGGTGCGAAAACGGGCCTACAACAATATTATATTAGAAAAACAGCTTAATTATAATGCCCTCTGCAAATTGTTACACATAGGAAAAGACTGTGCTAGTAATTGGCCTAAAACTATTTCTATTAACAACCACAGCTAAAGCTTGTTTATTTACTTTATCGATCCGCAAATGACAAAAATAAAATAACTATGAATTCTGATTAAAAAAATCTACCCTGGTCGCCTGGCCGTGAAGAGTTTAGCCCGATGGCTTCCAAAGCCCTCATGTGTCCCATCAATCTGGGCTCAAAGCCAACAGTGCACCAATTACAACAATTACAACCGGGCTAAAAGACATCGAGAATCTTGGCTAAGGAGCTTCTCGCATTTCAAGCCAACTCGCAGCCCGTTAATTAACAAAGCAACAATAATCACAACAGAGCGCGGCGGGAAGCGCAAATTAAATGAAATTTAATCAAAAACGTAAATCTAGCTAAGTTACTGCCCGACGGGAGTGGCGTCGACTGTCTGCCAGCCAGAATGACACAATACCCAAACACAAGAAGTCGCGAAGGGGATGAACTGAAGAACTGGAAAGCCGGAGGACCAGACGCCAAGGCGCCAAGGAATGCGGACCCTTGAGCTGTCCACCCGTGCACGGGCTCACGAGTTGGGGACTGGTCCCAAGGGGTGCTACTAGTGTTGACGACTCGTGTCTTTGTACTACTTTCTAGCTCAATTTGGATTTTAAAATCTCTAGAAATAGGTTTTTTAAACTCTTAATATATTTTAACTCAAACAATCTGAGCATTAACACATTTTATTTGCACTACATATTAAATCTTTTAATACGATTATTTTGGTTATTGTGAGTTTTAAACATTAAAGCTTAAAGAATATTATAATTTAATACAATTAACTAAGATGTATTCATTTGTTTGCTGGTCCGTTTAAAACGGATACAATTAAACAACCCAAACCCATTTAATTAATGGACGCATTTGATATCTGAGGAAGGAAAAGTTGAGCCTTTGACGTTCCTCAGGAAATTTGATTAGGTAACTTTAAAATTCTGATTTTAGCCAATTTCGGCCAGAAAACAGCTAGGCAGACAACACTACATTTTTGCTGTTTGTTACTTTAAAATGTCCTTGTCTAGGCGGCCTTTGACTTTTGTTTGCGCCCGAAACGCTGCGACATAAATTTAATTATAACGTTTACTTACTGTCTTGCTGTGGGCCGCACACTTTCCTTCCATCTCTCTTTCTGCTCATTAGTGTCCAGAGTGGGAAAACTGTGGCCACCTGCCTGTGGTGGAAAATTGCCAGCTGATTTGCCTTTTGACGCCTCTGTGCTTAAAAAGGCCTGAAAATCAACTGCTCGGGGATTGATTTATGGCTCTGTCGTAAAAGAAATCTCTCAAAGTAATCAACCATAAGTGCAGTGAGGAAGAATATTGCCGACATTTGTCTTCGAGTTTGTTCGTTTTGGCTGCCGATACCCTTCTAAAATGTACTATAAATTAGTTAACATTTTTTCAAGGTGTCATCAACGAAAAGAAATGTTTGAAGTTGTTTGTGTAATGCCTAAAGTTTACTAACATGCCAGCTAACAGAGTCTGCTGTCTTACATTTACCAAAACAAAGGTGAACTAAATATTTAAGTAATGGTGCAACAAATAATCCTTAATCCCACTGTTTAACATCTTAGATTTTTAAAAATTTACTAAGCTTAATTTAGGCGTTGCACAATGGTCTCAAAGTTTTCGTAAATTACTCATACGTCACTTGATATCTGTTTGATTGTTAAGTGTGTTTAAACCTTTTTTCGCTTGCTTTGTTTAAGCTCTGAACATTCAAAAACCTTTTTATTTAATATAGTTGCCGGTCCAGTTTAAAATTCTCTCTGATCAAACCAATATATCCTGCCATAAAAGAAATCGTTTTAAATTTGTTTCCTTTCGATTATTTTAAAATCCTATAGTTACATGCCTTTTTCGTCTAACTCAACTTTTATTCTACTCAGGCATGTAATTACAATTTATTAAAAATTGAGTGATTTCTTTCTAAACTTAAGATGATTTTGTCGATACAGTTTTGTTTTTATCACTTATCACTTAATCAATAACAATTCCGTTGTTCACACGACAAATCCTATTGTTCTATAAAAATAAATAACGTAATTGGAATTGTGCTTCGCAACTATACACATTTTGCTGTACTAATTGAGCAGCAATTTTATACTGACAACTCTCGCCGCAACCGCAGTAAATGCATCATTATGTTGAAGTGTAACTGCTACGGTGTACGGCCATTGTGGGAGGAGCTTTGTCCTTTGAGTATCAACTGTGACAACAGTTTCAGCAGCATTTAATAAATGTGGAAAATTCAGTTCGCAAGAAGACGGGTGAATAAATGAATCCCATTACTAATGCCGCAGTGAGCTCGGGCAAATAATGCGACTTCTGTGGGCAGTAAAGATTGCTGAAGCCGCAAGAGTGGTCAGCTAAGTCCTAAATAAATAAGATAAGGCGAGGGAAAGTATATATTCAGCTACAGTTGAACTTGCTCAACTTTTCTGAGACTCGAAATAAAGTGGTCGAATTAATGACTGAACTTCGGGCAAATTTGGCTTCGTAAAACGAACTTCGAAATTCAATTTTTTGCAACTCAAAGACACATTTTAAGTTTTCGTTGTTCTGAAATGTCAATAAAACGAATAAAAATTTTTACAACACTTTTTTTAAGATCCAAAAATTATTTAACTAATTGGACGGTGTATTTTTGACTAATTGTTCGTTTATAATCCAAGCCAATCCAAAATCAACAGAATTGTGTAGCTATCCTTCTGGGATGAAACAAAAGCGATAAATGACCCATGATCATTAATACCCACTAACACTTTGAAGTCGACAGATATCGGAATCAAAATAGAGTTTTAGTGCATTTCCATATTTATGTCATATTTCTGCCAGTTGTGAGCCACTATTGAATGCCATAAACTCTTTTCCGCTTTCATATTTGCTTTTCATACGCGTGCCATATTAATGCGAATCGAAAACACAACTCAACCGACCGTGTGGACACATGTTTGTTTGCTCGCCTGTTTGTTTGGGGAAATATGCTGATGAAAAACAAACACTCGACCGATTGGCAAATGGCAATCCCGCCAGAAGCGATTTCCGGCTGACAACTTCGCCGAATGGAACAACGGACATCCGCTGGGGCTGCGAACGGTGCACGCCTATGTCCTGGTCTACGACATGGGCAATTTGGAAACATTTCAGGTGGGTGCTGTCCCATTACCCGCTCAATCTGGAGCTATTCAATTGCCTAATGTCCCGATCTATCATCCGCCATTTAATTTCATTCCAGTACTGCCGCTCGATGAGAGATCAAATCTTGGACAGTTTCAGTCATCGTGATTTTAGCATAATTGTGGTCGGCAATAAGTTTGACAATGTGACTGAGGCGCAGGCCAACTCGCAGGTGAGTGTAAAATCATTAAAGAAATAATGTGTGCTAGGATTGTTAAAGTGTTAACCCAAAACTGTATCTGTGAATAGTTCGACTCTGAGTTTATTAAATTGCAATTGAATGATCAAATAGTTTGTGATGTATAATAAAAAGCATTTCTAATTGATATCCTGTCCAAAAACATGTTTTAAGCTCACAAAGTATTTTCAAATATACTAATGCATATGTATTAAATATGTATTGAGATGAAGACGTCCGATTTAAGGTAATTTTATATTTTATTATGGATTTCGGTAGATTTTAAACTGAGAGGGTAAATCGCATATATTATACATATCCATATCGACCCCACTGATGGACGCTGATTGAGATTGCACCAATGCATGGGGTTGGATATAAGCAAGGCATTAATACCCTTTGCAAGGGCATCCAAACAATAGACCAGTTAAGCCCAAAACGCTAAGAGCTCGGCTATTCACAGAGCGCAGTTATTAGTTTCCAGCATTTTCGTACTCAATATTGAATCCTTTCCATTTATCGCACATCCACACATCCTGGCGACGGCCTGGCAGGAGCTCAAGGATATTTCCACGCTGGTGCGCAAACATTGGCGCTGCGGCTACGTCGAGTGCTCGGCGCAGTGAGTAATCAATAGAACCATCTGTGGAGCGATATGTGTGCCTGGGGACTAACCGGGGTTTTTTTGGGGTCTTCGGCAGGTATAACTACAAAATCGGCGACGTATTCCGTGAGCTAATGGGCTGCACCAGCACGGGAGGAGGCGTCGGCGCCGGAGGAGGCGTGGCCGGGGTCGGTGGCCTGGTTGGCACTGAGTACTCACAATCAACTAGGAATAAAGGACGCTGTACAATACTTTAGCAAATGTTGCATAAGTTTTTTAAGCAAACGCTCTGATCTGGCGCATTATATCCGAGTGAAATCGTTACCAGCAGCAGATGCTGCAGCTGGGGCAAGGTGGCGTATACGCAATCTCCGAGGAGGATACACAAAGACGACATTGTTGCCCCTTGCCAACGATGGCAAATGCATATTTTAACATATATTTTTAGTGGCCACACTCCGCATTCCCGATTCCCCACCACCTCCTTTTGTTTGCCATTATTACAACACTTTTCTGGCTGCTTTTATGGGTGCTCTTTGCTGGGCTCATTTAAATGGCCGGGCCGAACAGAGGATACATTTGGCCAGCAACAGCAACGCACCCAGAGATTCTGATCCTTGCTGACATCTTTTGTGCGTCCGCATTTGCAATTCAATGGCAGTAGCTGGCAGGAAGTGCAGTGGCCATGAATATGCAGCGATATCCGCCAACTGCAGCAACAATTGCCGGCGAAAAGGTTTGATTTCTTTGCGGTATTATTATCATTGTGGTTATTATTTCAGTCGTGAAACGTAAATAGGCAATTAATCCCACCATAATTTACAATACATTTTATGTACGAACGAATAACCTTGTTATCGAAACAAACCAAAGTCGTATAAGTACTTAAGTAGTTAACCTAAGCTATACACATATATATTTAAACATACTTTAACGTTGTGATCATTTCAAGAATTAGTTCTTAAGGCCCACAAACAAAACGTCAGTAAATGTCAAGTAAAGCCAAGTCTCCGAAACTGAATTACAAGAAATACTTTTAGGACTAGGTACCAATAAGAGCAATTTAATAAATAGCCTTAAGTGTTTGGAAAAGCAACCGAAGGCGGTTAAATCAAAGAGTTACAATCATGCCATCAAAATCCTCATAAGGTTTGGATTCATAATTATCTGCAACACATCAGTCAAAAGGCACATTCTTCAAATCAATTCAATAGAATTTTAACAACACCATGATTTTGTTCATTGAAATTCAAAAATTGAAAAATAAATAATTTTGATCGTGAGGGAGCCGTGATCAAGAAGCCTTAAGAACCGAGAAGCAAATATTTCATAGTAAACCTTAGACTTAATTAAGATTACAACTTGATTGAAGCGCACAAAAACGACGATTGTGTTATTATGGCATACTCCAAAATGTTAGACCCCAGGGTAAAGGTCAAAAATAATGTTTCTGTATCGTGGTGTTGAGATGACAAACTGATCTATATCACTCTACTGATGTATCTAGTGGTCATCGCCATATTCAGTGCTAGTCCCCGAAACGCATACATACCATACCGATCTCTTTCTTTACCTCAACAACAAACAACTCAAACTACTCAAAAGAAAAGCAATCAAGGCTGACTTTGTACATAGAGATTTCAAAGGAAGAACTTTGCGAAAAGCTATGGAAACCGACTTTTACAGCAATATAAGTAAGCTCTAACTGATATTCAAGGTAGATAACTGGGCGCACTGCCAAAATTGGTTACACTCCCAGTTGAGTGTTCGGCTAAGATTCTAGACATAGCTAAGATAACTAATAATAAATTCAAATACATTTTTTGAAATTATTTCAAGGTTAACCAATGCAAAATCGATAATAATGCAACCACAAATAAACCATTATTGTTATGAATAATATTAATTAATTATATATTTGGCGGCTTTGATAAAGGACATACACCATAAAAAGATACATAATAATAACTAAATAGCAGCTTAAATTGCTTACGTGTTAAACTGATTCAAACCGGGAATTTTTCAGCATTCGCATCCATCACCGAACTGATCCCAACTTAAGAAATGTGTTCATAACATGTCACTTTCTAAACTGAAACAACATCATTATACACTTGCAATAAACTCTTCGCAAGAATTTAACTGAAAAGCCCTAAATCGACATATTTATATGAAACATACCTATATATACACATATATAAATGTAACGATAATTGTACGAGTTTGGTTAAAGTTTTAGTCTTTGATTTCCAACATTAAGGGATTCGTCAAAATGGCTGTTAATTTTTGGAAAATAAAAAATGCTAACGCAAAACAGTTGAAGGAAATTAAGCGAAAATAAAGTAAAAGCAACATGAAGAATTGTTGAATTATGTATTTACATTTAAGCAACGCGTTGCCTGCGACAGATTAGAGCAAGAGGAGAAATTAGGTGTAGTAACTTAACATTTAAAGTCTACAAATTAAATATGTATTAACGAATCAAATGCTTCAGCCGCTTGTTGTTTGTTCAAACCATTCAAACGTAATAATTTTAAGTAAAGGTCGCTACGTTTAGATAAGTATTACCGATGCGCATAAGGCGTTCATGATCTCTGTTATTTTTTTTGTAATAAAAGGCATGACGCAAATGCAATGTAGAGACAAATTGTTAATTGGACAGGAGCTAACCACAGAGTAGCAAGAAAAACGCACCGAAACTAAACGTTAAGCAATTTAATATAAAATGTCTGCCGGAAACGGATGCAAACAAATTGTACTTAGTGTAGTATGCACTGCGGGCATGAATTTTGTGGCGAGTATTCGACGACAAATCGTTAGCAAAGTAGAGAACGTTTTTGAAAAATGCGCAACAGACGTAAATAAAAACAAAATAAAGTGATATATAAAAGTAAAATAAGTTGTAAATTTAATTATTTCGTTAGGGATACAAATGGGTACAACATTTCAATACATCCGATAAAGCAAATGAAAACATAAGGCTTGTCAAAACATTAAATGAACCTATACGAAATGATTTACTTCAAAATACATTTTGTTTATTAACTTACTTATTTTCCTTAAGACTACTTTTTTGGCACTGCTTATTTGAGAAAGACAGACCTCGAAACACGAAAGTTTGCCTCGTGGTTGTTCATGTATATTTAATAAATAACAAGAGATTTATTGATAATCTTTCCAGTGATACCGGAAAATAACAACAGCTCAAAAAATAAGATACATTGATTCGCCGATCTTTCACAAGAGATCCAAACTTTAGGAGAATGGTGACGATTCTGTTTGAGGATTAGATATTAATAATGCTATTTGATTAGGACGCGCTTTCAAAAATTTGTTATAAACAGATGTATAAACAATCTCAGCGTCCTTACCCAATTTAATTGCTTCGGACGTGACTTGACAAATACTTCAAGGCATTTAAAGCAATAAGTCACAACCGTTATCTCTGATAGCAATTAGAAAACATTTTCATTTCTATTTTTGAAATTTTTATTTTATGTCTTATAGCCTACGACTAAAACAAACTCTCCTATTGGTTTGGCCACATAGGTAGAAACAAACTAAGACAAACAATTTTGCATCGTAGGTCATCAACTTAATCTTACGACTGTTTTTGGAGTACATCTTTATGTATATTTATGTATAATTCCTAATGTTAAGTCTTAAAAACAAAAGGACATTTTGTTGGTAATTTGCGACACGCAAGAGTTTAAAAGGTGAACGTAATACAAAACTTATCAAATCTAGAGTTACCCATTAAATGTATCTTCGACTTGTCCGGGTCGAGGTCAGCGAATGAGGCATAGCCAGGTGAGGGATAACTTACAAGCGAAATGCTAACTGATGACTGAACTTGGCGCTGACAAAATAGGTCTCCAAGCCCGTGGCATATGTGGTCTGGTCTATCACTGATGCGGCTCGCTAGAGCTGCTGAAGGTGCGGCTGCGACTCAGGCGTCTGGCACGCTCCTCAAGTGCCGCCTGCTCGCTGCGACCGTCGGACAAGTGAGGGGGTAATTGCAGGATGTTATGAAGCTGGCTTTTCAGTTGTTTGGTCTGCGGACGCTGCTCTGGATGGGCGGATAGCATCTGCTGGAGTAAATCGTACTGCTTCGGGTAATTGACTCCGAAATCCTTGGGGTACTGGCCATCCCGAAGATTACGCAGCGTCTTGATTCGCTCCATTTCGGTGCTGAAGTACACATGCAGTTCGAAGAAGATTAGGCCCAGCGAGTAGATGTCTACCTTATAATCGTAGTGCTGCCCAAGAAGCTGCTCCGGCGACATATACAGGTGGGTTCCCACCTGCTGGGTGTGCCGGGCACAAGAGGGCAGGCCACTCTGATCCCCGCACTTGGCCACGAGGTTGGGAATATCCGCCATGTCTGTAACCAATCCGAAGTCTCCTATTTTGATCTGCCCATCCTGGGAAAAGAATATGTTGCTGGGTTTGAGGTCCCGATGAATCAGGCCCTTGAGGTGCACATAGTCAACGGCATCCACAATCTGGTGGAAGATGTCAGCAGTGTGAGCAGATCTGGCCTCCGAACGATTGTCTCTAAGCCAGTCGCGCAGACTCTCTTTGCGGCACAGCTGCATCTGGATGTAGAGGTACACTTTGCTGGGCTTGGCCACTGCTCCGTTTTGGATCGTAGCACTCGGGGGTATTGGATGACTCCCGTTGTTGTTGTGGTTCTGAGCCAGAGCCAGGGTGAGGGGCTTCCTTCGAATTTTATTATCGTCCTCCACTTCTTCACTGCCATTGCTCTTGGGGCGCACAGATTCGATTTGAAAGGAGTTGGACACCAGCTGGTGCTGTGAGTAGTTAATGTTCTTTAGGTCGAATGAGGCCGAATGGATGTCGATGGACACGGAGCTGCGATGGTGCCTTTTCTTGACGCCCTGGACCTCTTCTTCTTCGTCATCGTCATCATCATCTTCATAATCGTCCTGCCCCTCCCTCAAAGCTGCCGACTGGGACTCGCTGCGAAACTCAATGAGCGAATCCTCCTCCTCATCGTCATACTCCTCCCTAATGTTTCTAAGTGACGACTCGCTGTGTCCATGAAAGTCATGGCTGCAGGCCGTGCTATTAGCTGCATCGGAGACCCATGACAAGAGCTGCTGGTGGCGTTTCTCCTGCAATTGTTCCGCCAACGAGGGCATTGTACTCTCGTCGGGCGTCTCAATCTGAATGGAGGTGGACAGCTCGTGGGCTAGCAGCTTGCGATCCTCTTCTTCTTGCCAACCAGTTGGCGGAGTTTCAGTCCAGGACTGGTAGGTAAACAAGAAAAAAACATAAACAGATCAGAGTTGAGAGTGAGAGTGAGTGTGAAACAAAAATCTTATTCTAACACAAAAATTCTTGCTTAATGAAATTTCTTTTAAACTCATTGTTTATTTGGTAATCAGCAATTAATTTAAATGAAAATAAAAAGGAAACAATTTTAAACAATTTTAGGTACTTACATGGAAGTAGCGTACGATGTTGTGGTGCTCGCAACTGGCCAATGTTCGAGCCTCGCGCAATACTCGCTGTCTTGAGGAATCCTTATTGGGCAACGTTATGCGCTTGATAGCGTACCGGTTCTCATCCAGCTTGTTCTTGGCCTCAAATACCACCCCAAAGCCCCCTCGTCCGAGGCACTGCATCAGCTCGAAGTCCGACTGGAAGCGTGATGTGTAATGCTCGCCTGAATGCGTTGTGGACTCCGAAATAGAGCGCTGGTTTCCACCGGCGGGTGGAAAACTAAAACGGTTTCCAGGGCGCTGTATAGGCACTACGGGACCTAGGAGAGCCTGAGTGGATGCTTCGGTGGCCTCGATGGCCGTCTGTACTGGAACATGGCGTTCAATAACTAGATACTCCCGTTCTACTCGTTGTGTTCGCTGTCCCATGAAGATATTGAGGATTACTGCCGAGGTGAATGCGATGACCACGATTTCCTTCCACCAAAACCACAGCGACAGAATTACAACCTTCACGGGAGCATCGATGTCGTCCAGACTAAAGCCCAGATCGCTGTTGATGCTATTATTGCTGGGGCTTATCGTTCCCTCAGATGTGGAATTGCTAGGAGGCGTTGGAGCTTCAATACTAGCAGTGCTTTGTGTGCCGCATTCGGACGGACCCTCCAGTTCACCGGTGGCATAGAAGTAAAAACCATTCCCATTCACAAACTCCGAGGCATTCAATACAGACTGTGCCGCCACAGCGGAATTCTGATCATCATAGGGCACCAGTTCTACTCCTTGGGATCCCGTTCCCTCACCAATCAACTCAGGCTCCACTTTATCTTTTTGGAATATGACCAGTGAGTTGCTGCTGGCTGCTATAGGCTTCCAAGGAATCTTGGGCATCAGACTGGTGTCGCCCGTGAGCTGCTGGTAAACCTTCGTCTGGTCCATGATCTCCTGGCGTAAACGAATAGACTCTTGGATATACAGCTGTTTATCGTACATGCCCAAGTAGATTGACGGAGGGCTTTGTGGGGTATTCGGAACCTCATTGTCCTCCTGCTCCTGGTCCCACAGCCATTGGGCCGAGCTAAACAGATCAATAGGCTTCAGTTCGTCAGCGGCATTTGTGTTCCACGCACTCACAATTGGGTGGTCGAACTAGAAAAAAAACAACAACGTCTTAATAAATATAAATATATTTCAATTTATGCTACTCACCTTGTACTTCCATAGCACAGTCTTTGGGTCACTCTTGCTGAAGGCGCATATAATGCCCTCGGGCACTACCACCTTAATGTCTACATCCAGAACGGCCAGTTCCAACTCATCGCGCGGCAGCTGTTGGCACTCGGAAGGTCGAACCAAATCCAGTTCATGCTGACCCACACTAAAGTTCCACCGCTCCATACCGGTACGGGATTCGACTGCCCGCACCGTTTGCGTCTGGCGGCGCACCACAATCACGTCGTCGAGGAGCGGATCATGGCCCACAACGTAACCGTCCTCGTCCCTGAGCTGGTCACCGTCCTCCTGCTGATCTTCCTCTTCCGGCTCTCTAATAGTGTCATCGATGGCCAGTCCATCCTCCGTGGAGTTTACACAACCGCTTAAAGAGCACTCATACAATAGTTGGCCTGTCCGAACGGAAACTCCGTAGGAACGAGTCTCCTTGCCCCCGGAAATTACCAGATCGTCGCTGAACTTGGCACTGGAGCTGAGCAGGTGCTCCGCCGTGATCGGAATGGGATCGATGGAGTCGCCGTCAAACTTGTATATGCCTCCGCTCAGCGAGGGAATCATGCGCACGAACTGTCCATTGTTGGTCAGCTCGAGGCGGTGGATGCTGGACGAGATAAGCGGCCCGGGTCCGGTGGGCACGCTCCAGCGCAATTTGCCGGACTTGGCTACGTCCAGTGCGCTCAGTCGTCCATCCAGTGTGGTTATGTAAAGGAGTCTGCAGGAAAAGTGCAAAATGGAATAATTTATACCAACTGAAGGAAACAAGCCCTGATCATCTTACTTAACTTTAAAAACATAAGTTAGGTTTTTATATTGTAATAGTACTTAAAATTTAAAATTGTTCGTTTTTCTCATTATGGATTAAATTTTTGGCACATAGCCATTAATTACCAAATGTTTAGGTTTGTGTTTTTTAAAGAATGAATATTCATGTTTGTCCTTAGATATGCATATTTGAAATATTATTTTAATAATTTTTTGTAGTATCTGGGACCAACGCTCTTCAGATTTTGTAGACGAAAATAATTGTAAGTTAAAGAAAATTTACATATGTAAATGTATTCATAAAATCATAAACTATTGTCCCTGAATTTGAACAGTTTTTGCTACGAATTTCGTCACCTGATGCAAGGATATAGCCAATCGGGTATAAGGGTCACACTGGTCATCCCAGCTGACTTGTAAAAGGAGGTGAAAGACAGACAAGCTCAGCTGTTTCCGCGCCAAAAAAAAAAAATATAGAGGCAACAAGTGTCAGTTGGCCCCTTCTATCGCCATCTCTTTCCCGCCCACTGATGAGCCAAAAATGGAGCCCTCCAAACAAGGGACTAAAGAAAACGGAGGGAGAATGGTGAAATTCAACGAAAACCTTAAGCAAACGCAAAAAAAATTAAAACAAGCAGCGGAACCAGTTAGGATTGGCGTGCATAAATAAACTGTCTCTCACAAACAAAATAAAACAGTTAACAGTTTTGCAAATGACTCACCGCATGCTTGATAAGCGCGTCCACTGATTATGGGGCTTTAATGTTGGTTAAGGGTCGAACCAAGTGGGATCATATTATCAGATTTGTCGGCAATTTCGAGTTAAGCAGGAAAGTGTTCAGTAGCTCTTTAAATGCCCCATTTTAGCTGGGCAAATAGTAAAAATTTAACAGGGTATCTAACCAAATGGGTTCATATTATCAGATTCGTTCAGTTGGGCACAAACTGGCCCCAATAATAACACTGTTCTCTTTAAATTCTACGTTTTAGCTGGATAAATAGCCACTTTTCAAATAGTTTAATCAAATATTTACAACGTATTGTTTTTAACATTTGCCTAGCTGCTATCTATACAACACTTGCACTGCGTTATGGCGAATGTTCGAGAACCTATAAAACCTGCAAGCAAAAGGGTCACACACATAACGCGCTCTGCTCTTCTTCTTAATCCACTCAATAAATGTAAGTATTCCTTCCGATGGTACCTACCTCCGTCCAATTCGGCGTTCCTCCTGATCCACGCAGTGCGCGATAGCAGGGCGATTGCGTGACTCCGCTGCCTGGAGATCTGAATTCGCGTTTAAATTCGCCGCTCTCACTTGGACGGGGTCTAGGGCTGCCAAGCCCGCCATGGTGAGCGCTATTAGCTGCAGGAGGCTCAGGTTCCGGCGACGCTGCCTAACGATGCCATCCAGGTCGTCCTGCATGCCCATTGTTCGCGCATATACACGTAATCCTTATCTAGGGCCGATCGGGGGCACGGGGAACGGGACTGCAAGTCTTTAATTGGCTCGAACGGTGACGTGTTGACGCGACTTTTGGGGGTCGGTGGGTGGAACAGCGGCGGCAGTGGCTGTCGGCAAGGTCGGCGCACATCTCCGCATTACTCTCGTACGCGCCCGCAGCAAGCAATAGCAATTCGACTATGAAATTGCACTAATATCGGCCAATTTTTGGTTGTTTTTCTTTAGATCCGATTGGGCCGCAACACGCTGCTGATGTGCAGTGTGACCGTTCTTTGAGTGCCATTAAATAACAGTGATGACACCATATCTACAATTATTTCGTCATTGAAAACAATACCAAAAATACCGTTTTCTAAGGTGGTCGATTCAGGTACAGTAAGCATTGGTTGAAGAGGTTTGGGCAACTATGTAGCCACACTACAATATAAACTACTTGAAAGTTTTAATTAATTGTATGTTATTCCCATATTTATAAATATAAGGTCAAATAAAATATATTCTAATAGAAGGTTTATGTACGCTACTCCTTTTCTCGGTTGACAACTTTTTAATTTAAAACAAGAGAGAAAGCTATAGTCGAGTGCCTCGACTATTAGATACCCGTTACTCAGCTAAACAACTTAATATAAATATGCCTTCTTGTATGTTTTTCGCCGCTCGACTTAGCTCCAGATTTTTATGGCGCTATTGCATTGCGCCATCTACCCGAAGCCATTGGTACCACGGGCCATGAAAGGCGGAAATGTAGCCAGGCTTAAGTGTTTAGGGTTTTTGGGCGTTAGAGTGGGTGTGGCCAACTTTTATTAGCCCAATCGATAGGTATTGACGAAACAAATACATATCAATTTAAATTTTCATAATAGCATCAAAACTGTGGCCACAGCTTGTGGCTTGTGGGCGTCAGAGGGGGTGTGGCACCATTTCGAAACAAACTTGCTCTGCGTAGGAACTCCAAAAATCAACATGCAAAATGCCAATCTTCTAGCTTTTATAGTTTCCGAGATCTCAGCGTTCATACGGACAGACAGACGGACAAACGGACATGGCTAGATCAACTCGGCTAGTGATCCGGAACAAGAACATTTATACTTTATAGGGTCGGAAACGCTTCCTTCTACCTGTCACATACTTTTGCACAAATACAATATACCCTTTTACTCTAAACGGGTATAATTAAAATGTTAATTATTTTTTGGCTGCAAGGACCAACCGGGATGATAGAACTCGTGTCCTCCCAAACAGAAAGATACACTGAACAGTTTTACGAAGACATAACTTTGTTTGATTCCCTTCCAACTAATATATTTCAATCTTTTCCTTTCAATGTTTTAAAAAATTTGTTTAAATTTGATTTAGAAGCAGATTTTGACATTGCCCAGAATGAACATGTCTGGTAAATAATTAAAATCGTAAGCGTATCCTTTACAAATTATTAAGGGTATCAATAGTCCTTGTAACTATTTTCATTGTATTTCCAACAAAATCGATGATCGAAAAGTTTCAATCCTATCATGCATTTTCATAATCTTTCGCCATTCATGTAAAACCAAGTTGTGTTGTAATTAAATTTAAATTGTTTCATTTAATATAAAACGGATTTTTTTACTCCTGCAGGTCAGTAACTTAAGTTAGGCATTAACTTAAATCCTTGATGGGTACAGCATCTACAAAAAAATGAATTGCATGTAAACGGTTTGAAATACCGGCCAAATATAATGTAAACTTACGATACGGATGCGGTGACCCATGGCATGACCAGGCAGGTTCCTGTTGAAACGGGCACGCACGGCGCCGGTGTTGCCGTGGATGCGGGTGACCTTGCCCCAGACGGCGCGGACACGGGTCTTGCGCTCGGGATGCTGTGGCACGCACTTCTTGGTCTTGGCCTTGTAGACATAGACGCAACGCTTGCCAATGTAGAAGGATCCGTGCTCCTTGCGGCGGGCGCCCTCAATCTATAAAGGAAAAGTTTATTAGTAACGAAATATATAGATCATGTCTTGACGTCACAGAAGTCTCTTTGATTTCATTTTAGAGAGCTGCCGGAATAGTACATACCTTGAGGATGGCCTGATTCTCGTGCTGGTTCCTCAGACCGCGCTTGTAGCCGGTGAAGACAGCCTTGGCGAAGAGGCGTCCGTGACGCTTGTACTTCTTGGCGGAAACCTTGGCCTCGGTGGCGGCGGGCTTCTCCGCCTTTGGGGCCTTGGCGGCCTTAGGAGCCTTAGCGGCCTTGGGCGCAGCAGCGGACTTGGCTTGTGTGTCGGCCATGGCTTACCTGCAATTGGGAGAGGAATGATTAATCAGGGGACTTTAACATCAATAAGCCCGACGAGTTTTTTCGGGAGGAAAGAGTTGTGATCATTTTTTCTTGTTAAAAAAAAAACTTTTGAAAAAAAAAAAACCAGACGTTTCTTTTACAAGAAGTTTCAATATGGTAACGCATTTTGAATATCGCGGTGATAACAAACATTTAATAGATGATTTTAGGAAAATCGCGCTTGAAATGCTTAACCGGCCTAAAGCAACATTCTACGGTCAAAATCGAATTTAAAAATCGTTTAACAAATTCTTATTAAAAACGGGAATAGTGGAAAACAGTGCTGTTTTGGAAATGTCCAATTAGGCACTACATGAACTGCGGCTTTTGGCCGATGTATAAATTGCCATCACATATATTGCCATCAAGCAGCGATATGTCACTATAAGAGTTAATGGATCATGCTGAAGGAGCCACACGGACACAAACAATCAAACAATTAATTCCGCCAGCTGAATTTTGCGCACGTGGGCTGGGACGTTTGCAGGTTATTCAGATCACTCGCCGGATTCCAAATTCGATGAACTACTTCTCTTTGAATGCGGGAACCCACCTTGTTGTTCGATGAATGTATTAACACCGCTAAAATAAAAAATTAAATATTATTAAAATGAAAAACGTTGACAAATTTATTTTACTTACTTCGCCGGAAACGAAAGCGAAAAGAAGGAAATAGTGTGGCTGCTGCAAGACGCTACAAAAACGCGTTCTGTTAGCGAAACTTGTGTGCTGTTATTCAACAGCGTGCTGTTAGGAGTAAAATATAATAATCAGTTGGCAATGCGATAAATATATTAATTTTTATAAAATTGCCAACTTGTATATCAGAAAATCTGTTCACTGCGACGAGGCCAATTGTATTTACTTTAAAATGTTAAAGCCTACTTGGCGAAGTCGGTTTTTCAGCTTTGAGAGAGAACGAGATTGATTAAAAATGTAATCATTTGAATTGCCTGTTGTCAGAGCAGAATGATACTTAGATCAAAAATAGGCGGGAAACCCCGACAAAAAACACACCATTATTGATTGCCTTGGTTTTTTTGGTTGGTAAATACGGGCTGTGTGGAACACGATTTTCACATCAGTCAAAAATTTCAACCTCTCCGCTTAGAAGTGCACTGCGGGATCTGGCTATAAGGGCTTGAATTAAAAATTCCATAGAAATTTTCAGCACTTAGTGGAAAGACCAAAAATTCGTAACGCAATGTGGACAAATTTATTGAGTTAAGCAATCGATAGCTAAATCGATAGGAAACTGGAGACACTGTGGGAGTACCTTAATTTAAAATTTACTTCAACCGATTAAAATGTCCCTGGAAATCATCTGCAGTCGAATATTGTTATCGGCGACTCGGCGCAATCGCATAGTGTTTTTTTTTTCAGTGCCGAAAACAATATCAAAATTTTCATAACAATGTTTAGATTTTAGAGACTGCTACAAAATTGTGAAGCACATGTACAGCCCTGAAGCAAAGCAAACGTGAGAACCGATCGCCAGAAAAAGCTGCAGATCGTTGCATAAATAGCGCAGCTCCCCCGCCGAAATCGAAGAGGTGTCCCCCGCGATTCCGAGCGAACTTTGGATGCGCTGCGATGGGCTTGCTGGTGCAAGTGTTCAAGTGGGATCAGCGATGGCGCGTGCTGAACCGGGTAGACATCCTGCTGCGGCGGGGCATTAAGAAGCAGGCGGTGTACCCGACCAAGTGAGAAAAGACCCAGGTCCTGAATCATCCTGAATATTGCATAACACACATTATTTACAGACTCGCTGAAGTGGGCCGACTGGTTGAGACTCGTGACGACCGGTATGAGACTGGCCAGCTCTTTCTGCACCGCATCTTCGGATACCGCGGCGTTATCCTCTTCCCCTGGACCGCCCGCGTTTATGACCGGGATCTGCACAATCCGAGCAAAATTAGTGCCACTACGACGACAACAGCTAGTCCGACGCAGCAGCAACGCACCAAAGAGTCTTCGCTCCGGGTGAAGGCGAACACCTCCTCTCCGCCGACGGCCGCAACAGCCCAAAGCGGCGATACCCCCACATCGACCGCCTTCCAAACGGACGCGCCCGGAGAGGCGGAAAGCACCACCAATGTGGGCACCGCAACTCAGGTGGATCCCAAGGAGGTCAAGGGCAAGGTGCAAACCTTCTACCAGGTGCTCATCGACACCCGGGACTGTCCACATATTGTAAGTAGGTCATTGTCTCGTTTAATTAATTTACTTAGTGGGTTTTTTTTGCAGCGTGCCCAGACGGAGGCAGTAACCTTCTTGGGCAACCAGGACTCTAACCGCAGCTTGTACGCCATCCCCGGCCTAGACTACGTGGCCCACGAGGACATTATGCCCTACAGCTCTAGCGAGAAGAGTCCGCTGCAGCATGAGCTGTTCGATAAGTTCCTCACGCACGCTCCGGAAGCTGATCCGCCTTTCGTAGGCCAAGAGACTCTGAAGGCGTGGCAGGAGAAGAACCATCCCTGGCTGGACATGAGCGATGTGCACAAGGAGACCACGGAGAACGTGCGGATTACGGTGATCCCCTTCTATATGGGCTGCCGCGAGACGCCAGCCAGCTCTGTCTATTGGGTGCGTAAAGAAGCCATATGAAATGTAACCTAAAAATAATGATACCTATTCCAGTGGCGCTACTGCATCAGGCTGGAGAACCTTGGCGAGCTGAGCGTACAGCTCCGCGAGCGCCACTGGCGCATCTTCTCGCTTTCTGGAACCTTGGAGACGGTGCGCGGAAGGGGAGTGGTGGGCCAGGAGCCCATCCTAAGCCCTAGGCTGCCCGCCTTTCAGTACAGCAGCCATGTGAGCCTGCAGGCCCCCAGTGGCCATATGTGGGGCACTTTCCGGCTAGAGCGTGAGGATGGTTATTCCTTTGATTGCAAGATCCCGCCCTTCTCGCTGGAGAGCAAGCCGGACGACCTTGGGTCTCCCACACCGGCCACGTCCGGTGCCCACGATAAGAAGCGTGACGATAGCGACTAAGAGGCAGTTGTTCACTAGTAGTTAAATGATTTTAAAACGCAACTTTCTCTGACATGCGTACATGTGTTTAGTGCAAATTACAATAATCAACCAGGACGCAGACGACCCCGTTCCGTTTCTCAGCCCAGTCGCAAGTTTTTGGTCTCTAGCTTTATGGCAAAGTCGAAGGGTCGTCGGTTGTCGTGGGTGTCGAAGATGGCCTGGAGGGCGTCGATGGCCGCTGTTTCTGTCGCTGTCTTCAGGTCTTCGCCGAATCCTTTGCCTAGTAGCTGGCGGTTGGCGTAGATGCCAACTTGGTAGGCGGCCAGCACCGTGTTCCGGCCGCAATCTCCGACCAGGCGTGGCTCCACCTCGCCCAGCTTTCGCTCCTTGCAGATCTTCTCGAGAAGTTGAAGGGGATCCTCGGGTGTCCACACATCCAGCAGATCCTTTTGGTTGAGTTGGGTGCAGATGAAATCGCGGACAAAGAGGAAAGCTCTCTCGACGCCGCTGGAATCCGCTAGGGCGCCGATCACCGCCTGCAGGGATTGGGCCAGACTTTCGGCAGTCGGCGGGTACTCTGTAGATTGGATCAGATCCTTGGTTCCCAGGTGGGAGGAGACGTGAGCTAGGGTCTCCGTGCTAAGCAGATAACTGGCAATCGCCTCGAGTCCTTCTTTAGGGACTTTTGGCAGCTGGTGCTGCAGAAAGGCATTCACGTAAGCGCGCGCAATATGCTGGCCCTTCTCGGCCAGATCGCTGTTGTCGGGCATCTGCAGATCAGTCTCCTCAATGCCCAGCTTCCGACGCCGCTCCTCCTCGCGCCGGGCGAATGATTTCTCTGTGAAGGCCCGTTGCAGCTGGGACAGTTCAAAGGACTCTCCCAATCGCTTGCCAAATGCGAACAGCTCTGAGCGCTGGTTCCACTCCAGAAATCCGGACCGCGCCTCTGGTTTCTGAGGTCCCAGTTTCTTCTGCCGGTGAGCGAGCTCACGTAACGTCGGTGAAACCCAACGTTTGATATGGCGCCGTGTTTGCACTGCTGGAAAATCGCTTTTACTGACTGGGATTGCTTAAGTTCGAATTTCAAACCTGTGGTTGCACCTTCCAGGAGCTTGACACGAGCCAGGAAACCAGCGGCACTGCGTAAGAAGGACATCTTTAAAGCGATCTTAAAAATAATTAACGAAGGTTTCAGCAGCGCATGGGAATCAGTGTTGAAAAGCAATCGCAAGTCTAATGGCAGTGATGGCAGCCCAACTATTTTTGTTTTAAGAAATTTCATTTTTGTTTTTATTTTAACATCCCTTGCTAAGCTTAGGAATATATTATAAACTAAAGAAGATTATGGTTCACAAATTATTTCCTTCAATAATTTTAATTTTTATAATAACACATTTTATTTAGCTTGTTATGCGTTGTTGGAGCCTATGTAAGTATGTATGTCTAAAAAATAAATAAATAATAATTTGTTAGAATTTTATGGTAAACTATTTGTTATCATAACTTAAATTTAGAAAAGCTTGGTTTTCTTAATGATTTATTTAGCTGTTTTGTTACCAATTGGCAGCATCTCTGAATTGCGTTGGTGGATCTCGCGCGTTTTCCAACACTTCCGCGATAGACGCCATGTCCATGCCTGTGTTTGTGTATGCGGCAGGAAAATTTTAGTTGCAAAATATTAAGTCGAAATCCTGCAAAGAATCCGTGAATTAGAAACCCAAGGAAGCTGACGGATCCAACATGGCGCTGCAGACTTACGGGGACAAGCCGGTGGCCTTTCAGCTGGAGGAGGGCGGCGAGTACTACTACGTGGGTTCCGAGGTGGGCAATTACATGCGCCACTTTCGCGGCATTCTGTACAAGAAGTACCCGGGCATGACCCGCATCGTCCTGTCCAATGAGGAGCGCAAGCGGCTGGCCGAGTCCGGCCTCAGTTCCCACATCCTCGCCAGTTCTGTCTCGCTGCTCCGCGCGGTGGAGGTGGACGACATCATGGCCGGCAACGATGAAAAGTGAGTGGGGTAGCCTCAGTCAGAAAAGTATCTTTGGGGTACTGGTTTATTATAGCCATTCAATTAGAAAATATTTTCCAAAAATTAGTTCTGATGTGTCATTAATTTTTTTTAATTGTATGTTTAATGAGTCTTAAAGTAGAAAAAGTGAATTTGATAAATAGAATATTATTTAAAAACTGATAAAAAATCAACTATTAACCTATGGAATATAGTTTGCCAAAATTGAGATACCTAAAGAAATGCATTTTGTTTCCAAATAAATCTAAACTAAAATCTTAAATCTTTCTTTAAAAATGTCAATTCTCCAGTTCAATTCTATTCTGTTTTTCGGTTTTAAAAACACAATTTTTCTTAATTTCCAAATAATTCAGACAGTGAGGTAAATTAAAAGTAAACACCCATACAATTTTTTAAACTTTTGTGTGCCTTTATGTTGAACCGGCCTACTACCATTTACCACATAATTAAAACCAATGGGTTTCAATGAAGGCAATAAAGTTTTGTTTGACAGAAAGCCAGGTTTTTTGTGCAGGGTTCATCATCAATAATCTTAGCTGTCATTTTATATTTCACTTTATTTAACTATGAAATTGCGTCCCAGGTACCGCGCCATCTCCGTGAACACCTCCGATACACCTGTACCGCGGGAGAGCAAGTCCAAGAAACAGCCGCAGTATGTTCCCACGATGCCCAACTCCAGCCACTTGGACGCAGTGCCGCAGGCCACACCCATCAACCGCAACCGAGTGCACACAAAGAAGGTTCGCACATTCCCCATGTGTTTCGACGACACAGATCCAACTGCCAGTCTGGAAAATGCGGCGCAGAAGGAGTGCCTGGTGCCCATTCGACTTGACATGGAGTTGGAGGGACAGAAGCTGCGCGACACCTTCACCTGGAACAAGAATGAGAGCATGATCACGCCGGAGCAGTTTGCGGAGGTGCTTTGCGACGACTTGGACCTCAATCCCCTGCCTTTTGTGCCGGCCATTGCGCAGGCCATTCGGCAGCAGATAGAGGCCTTCCCGAACGATCCCCCCATCCTTGAGGAGAGCTGCGATCAGCGGGTGATCGTTAAGCTAAACATTCACGTGGGCAACACTTCGCTCGTCGACCAGGTCGAGTGGGACATGTCCGAGAAGAACAACAATCCGGAGGAGTTTGCCATAAAGCTCTGCGCGGAATTGGGATTGGGGGGAGAATTTGTCACGGCCATTGCTTACAGCATTCGTGGCCAGCTATCCTGGCACTGTCGCACTTATGCCTTCAGTGAGGCCCCGCTGTCCACGATTGATGTGCCCTTCCGCAATCCCAGCGATGCCGACGCGTGGGCTCCATTCCTAGAAACGCTCACCGACGCCGAGATGGAAAAGAAGATCCGCGATCAGGACCGCAACACGCGACGAATGCGACGACTGGCCAACACGACAACTGGCTGGTGATCTTTCGTCGAGCCAGCAATATGTCACTAATGTAATCCTCCTAATAAGTACCATTATTCATCTCAAATACACGTGTTTCTGTCGATTTTAAAACCAACTGTGTGCTACAAAAAAAAATCTCAGACGATCTGGCTCTTGACCTAAATCTCATATTTTTTTTAGTTTTTCTTCCATCAAGTAATCCCAAATGTACTTACAAATTAACCTGCTGATCTTTACTGCTTACACTAGACACGAAACCTTACACTACTTTAACCATCACTAACTCTCCGCCGAGTCGGGTTTGTCTTGGTCTTGATCGCCGTCGTAGAACTCGTTCTTGGCGTCAACCATCTTGTCTTCATCGGCTACGGACATTCGGACGTCGGGGTCGGCCGCCTCATCCCTATTGTTGCGCAGCTCCTCCAAGTCTATATCTGGCGGAGTCTGTACCATTTGGACGCTGGGCGAGTGCTGGCACATCTTAAGGTTTTCATAAACGTGCTTTACGATTAGTTCCAGATACTGCTTCGAGTTAGCATTATCCTGACGCGAGTTAATCTCTGGATGGAGCGTAAAGTCTGGGGCGAAGAAGTCATAATACTCGGTGGCAGGGAGATCATTTTCAATGTCTTGGTCCACCAGCAGCGAGGTCTCGTGCGTCCAGCAGCGGGCCACATTCCTGAGGGTGTAGCCACCGCCTCCAACGACCAGAGTGGGTACATTCAGCTCCTTCACAAACTTGACGCACTCTCCGTGTCCCTTTGTACTCAAGGAGAAGCAACCAAGCCGATCCCCGGCCAGGGAATCCGCTCCACACTGTAGAACAATGGCCGTTGGCCGGTAGAAGTCCATTATGGCCGAGATGATAGGCTTGAACACCTGGAAGTAGCTCTGGTCATCGATGCCCTCCTTGAGCGGCACATTCACGCTGTAGTATCGTCCCGACTCCGCGCCAATCTCGTACATGTCTCCCGTGCCCGGGAAGAAGTAATTGCCGTATTTGTGGAACGAGGCCGTCATCACTCTATCCGTGAGGTAGAAAGCCTCCTGCACTCCATCGCCATGGTGCACATCGATGTCGATGTATAGCACTCGAGGATGGTACTTCAGCAGCTCTAAGATGCCGATCACGATATCATTCACGTAGCAGAAGCCACTCGCTTCGAACTTCTTGGCATGATGAAGTCCGCCGGACCAATTGATGCAGATGTCGCTATGGTTGTGATTCAGCTTCTGGGCTCCCTCCAGCGAGGCACCCGTGTACATTGCGCAGAAGTCGAAGAGGCCGTCAAACACGGGGCAGTCCTCACCCACGCTGAAGTGAGCTAAGTACTTGGTGTAGGCCACGGCTGTAAAAAAGATATTTCGCTTGTAGTCCGTTTAAATTTCTGGGTTGACCATTATGGTCTATTAGATGTGGTATGTTAACTATTTAATAAAAATAAATCAACTTTCTGCATTCATTCGTCTTATTAATTTGAATTTAAAGTCACAAGCAAATTAGTAGTGAAAATGGTGTGATTATCATATTCAAATGCATTATTCGGCCCGAAGAAAACTTCCTCCTTTTAAATGAAAAGATCTAAAGAAGTTTAAACCTTATTTTAATTATTTTTTTATTTTATTATAGTCTTGACAAGGGTGTGTTTGTTCAGAAGTTTAGTACGCAATAAACAGGTCAATTACCCTTGCAGATCTTTATTTTTATTAATCTCGAAAATTGACGTAGAAGCATAAACAAATTAAATAAAGTATTATACAATTTTAAAGATAAAATAGTAGCAATTTTTCTTGTCTTTAGTACTTTACTAAATGAGAAAATTAAAGATTTATGTTGTGTTTTCTTTGTATATAAACGAAGGTTAATGCTCCCCATTGAATATTCAAGAAAAGCCAAAGTTTAGGTAATTAAACCAAACAAATGCTTTTTAATGAAGTTCCGTGGTTAGAATTGGATATTTAAAACTTACAATTGCACTGGATGTTTTGCGGAGTAACCTGCTGAAGGTAGGCGATGTACTCGTCGCTGTGAAACCGGAGCATGTCCTGGGCACTGGCTCTACAAAAGGAATACAGGTCAGAATAGAATAGAACAGAATAAAATAAAACCTACCCTTGTCACTTACTTGTACGGTCTGTAGATCTTCATCTTCTTGTGGAGCCCGTAGTTCATCACCAGGCTGTGGGTGACCGCCAGACGCTGGGGCTTCATCGGATGCCCGGCTCCGTAGTGGAAGTTGCCCACGTCCGCGTTGTAGAAGTACGATACCCTCCGGTCCGTCATGGCTGCTCGATTCTTCGATCCGGTCCAATCTTGTCGGAGCGCCGTAGATGTCTAGTCGTAGTCCAGATCTTCGCCGGGTAACAAATACGTTTTCGCGTACAGCACGATGAGCAGAACGGCCACGATAAACAGGAGTCGCCGGGTCGTGTCGTATTCGCCCAACAGCATGCCGCCTCCGTGGCCACTAGACCAACCAAAACCACTTTATATACGATTATTTATTCGTGCAAAACAATTTGCAAATTGATTGCTAATTGAAAACAGCTTAAAGCGGCGTGGGACAAAAACGCACTAAA
Source organism: Drosophila fuyamai (assembly GCA_018153365.1). Taxonomy (NCBI): domain Eukaryota; kingdom Metazoa; phylum Arthropoda; class Insecta; order Diptera; family Drosophilidae; genus Drosophila; species Drosophila fuyamai. The sequence continues at coordinate 493,292 of JAECXW010000042.1, read as the reverse complement.
ATATACCATTAATTAGGGATGTACAAGTGGCATGCAAATGCATATAAGCTACGTGACACGAAAAAGATACTTCACGCGCGCATCTCTAAACATTAGTAAACAATTGCCAAAAACATTGCATATTCGTAAGCATCAGAAATATGTTAATGCACAATTTTAAATTTTAGAGAAAATTTTAATAATTTGATAGTTTAATTTGATTATGAAAATACAATTTTGAAGACTTACAAATCAAACTTTCGCTCTCAGAACCCGACAGATCTGGCCGAAAAATAGCTAGGACTAAGCCAACATCACCGAAAATGCCTGCCGCGCTTTCTTATCGGAATCATTTTGCGATAAAGCTTCGTCCAGTTGGAGTGGAATGCAGTAATCAACAATAAAAGTCAGTGGGTAAGGGAATGCAAAAAGTGTGTCAACTGGCTGAAAACAGCCTACCAGGAAGCGCTCCTTTCGGCCATAGCAACCGATAAATCCAAGCAAAATCGGAGAAAATTACGAAACCGCAATTGATTTTAGTCCCAATCGAGATGTTACTTGTGAACTGGTATAAATAAGTCCCAAATAATTCAGATTCGACTGCGGTGCCCATAAGATATTTCCGATGTTGACCCTGTATTACGTGAGTGCCACCGTCCTGCAATCCTGGCGAATTCAGAAGGCATGTTCCAAGATCGCCGAGCACCTGGCGCAGCCCTCGAGCATCGCCTTCTATGCCCTCCAGTCGGGGAGCGACGATGGATTCGGTGAGTGGAAGAGTGAGTGAAGCGTGGTCAAGCTTTATGAAGGTTTCCCTTATCCACCCCCAGATCCCGCCCTGGCTAGCTCGGAGCTGTGCGGCAACCGGAACGCGGCCAAGGTCACGGACATCCTGTGGTTGCACGCTAACCAGCGGGGCTGCTGCCTTCGTCCGCTGCAGACGCTCCACATCACTCCCTGGATTAGCTTCCCGTCGGCGCCCAGCCTGCTGCCATTTTCCTATGCCGCCGAAACATTGACTCCGGTGACCACGCCTACGGAGGCGGGTACTCCCAGGCAGCGGGTTTCGCTGTCCGCACAGGGTGAGCAGCGGATGCAGTTGCTCTTAGAGGCACACGTTGAGCCAATGCAGCGACCCAGCTCCCAGGACACTACGGCCGTACGGGTAAGTTCCTATCATTTTCAAATAATTATGTATGCCCTTTCAGAGGGTATTGCCAAGAATTGGCAATGCATTAAAGGAGACTAGAAAATGTCTATAAAGTATATATATTTTTGTTCAGCATTAGGAGAGCCAATCCCAGAATTATCCTTTCTATTGCATAATTTGTTTTTTTACATTGCACGAGTTTATCAATACTTCCTATTGGAATGGCCAAAAAACAGATGCGGCTTCAGTGTTTTTAAACAAATTAAACGTAATAAAGCCGTTTAATAGTGTGTTGCTGCAAAGGTATATAAACTTTCGCTTACCTAAGTCAGCATCCATTCTTGTTTTGTAAGTCATTAGTAAATATTTATTTTCCTTTTATGTATGTCAAATTTTGAATATATATTAAATTTAAACTTAATAAATATTTAATAGATTAAAGCTAAATACTTCTGCAATCCTAAAAAAGTCTCAAAAATGGGTTAACATTATATTTTTTTCTTATATAGATTCCATATTATGGGAGTTTAAATGTTAAAGTTTTTTTTTTAATTGCTTACAAAGTTAGGGTAATAAATTTTCGGCATAAACCAGCGGCAATGCTAACGGTCGTGCGTGCGGTAATGTGATTAAGATGTTCCCGTCCCAAGACAATTGAATCGATATAGAGCTAGCGTCATACATCTGCTTACCAATGGTCTTCCTTTGTTCCTTTTCTCTTCTACTTGCATGTCGGGTGCCCATAAACCAGCTGGAGGATTACGGTAAGCTAATTGCATGGAAAATAGACTCCCACCTGGCGGTGCTCATCGAGACAGACGTCGAGCACTTCACGCAACTTTTGATAACTACATTCTTGCGAAATAATTTATGCATTAACGATCAGCTGCCACTTTTGCGGATTGAGTGTAAGCTGGATCTAATTTCGTTTTCATACCCACTGATTTAACTTAGAATCATACTAATGAATTTTTCTCTCGACCCTAGCGGTACAGCGCGAGGGAGATCCGCAACCCTTTGAGCTGCTTGCCAATCACCTAAAACGGCAGTCTCGGACGACTGTTGGTCTGGACAAGGATGGTTGGAAAAAACACCTAGAGGATTTGCGAGCGGTGGGTGTGCTGGCCCACCAAGCCACTGAGTTTGAATACCAAAGAAATCGCTCTGAGGGAAGGTCGAAACCAGATCTTCTTGCACAAGAACATCGTCAGACTCCTGAACCAGTGGTCAAGGCGGTGGCTGTGGTAGAGCCCACCAACAAGGCATCTTTGTCTCCCGCAAGGATCACTGCTACTTCACAAAAATCCGAGGCCAAGGGAACGATATCCAAACCATCTCTTACTAAAAGCGAGGCAAAAACCACTCCTGCTAAGAGCGAGGCCAATACCACTCCTTCTAAAAGCGAAAGCCAGAAAACCACAACCAAAGAGGAGTCCAAGTCAACGCCAAGTAAACGTGATTCCAAGCCAAGTGAACTGGAGAAGCTAGCGGCTGCACAGGCGGCGCAGCATCAAAAGATAGAGAGTTTGGAAGTGTCGCCCATTAAGGCTACTCCTGTGACTAAGCCATCTGCTCCTAGCAAAATCAACGAGCCCACCCAATCTTCAGCCGAACCAACAAAGTCTACAAAATCCTTTGAGGTGGTTAAGCCCTTAAATTCGCCTCCGTCATTTGGAACTACTTCGCGTCCTGTGCTGCAACGGAATAAGGATAGCTTGCAGGAGAGCAAGCCCCTCAATGTTTTAGTGTACTCGGACAGTGCCAGTGCACGGGAATCCACGCTGGCTACCCTCCAGCAGCTACTAGAACGAAATGTGTACACCATATATCCGCTGATGCCACAGCAAGCGGCTCAGAAGTACTGGACAGAGCAGACAGCTCTGCTGGTTGTCTGCGGATCAGTGGCACCAGGAATTGGACAAATACTGGTGGACTATTTTTTGCAGGGCGGCAAAGTGCTGAGTCTCTGCTCCGATATACTCCACTTCATTCTGCCTAACTATCGTACAGCGGAGGTAAGAATATTTCACATAGATCTTTAAATGACGTAAAATCGTGTCTTATAGGAAAAATTTATGATAGTAAATGAATTAGTTTATTATAAATTATTTTATTTTAAATTTCATTAAATAGGAAACTAAAAAGTCTTCTTTACAGGTGCGAGAGCACGAGTTGGTTCAGTTCTCCTATGACAAATGGCAAAGGGTCAAGATGATGCACCACATCTTCTGCTACCAGCCATCGCCAGTGAAGAAACACTTTTCCACAGACAGCGAAGAGTCAACCAAGTCGCATTCCCGCAAACCGTAAGTAAATAAGTTTCTTAACCACACTGAGAAGCAGCAGACGGACCGCCTCCAAAACATAATGCTAACCTTGCCAATCTATTTTATAGAGTAAAACTCATTAAATGACTAAAAAGTATATTCGAATCCTCTATGTTGCATGTTTTATACACTCAATAGCCCTATACAAAACTAATGGCTTATTGCACATTCGAAGGCGATTTACATTGTGGAGAAGGGGTGTCTAAATTTGTATATACTTTTACTTTATTATTTTGTAATACTTTCTAATAGTTCAATTAGGGCTAAAATAAAAAGGAAAACGGACGTCACTTTAAAGTTTATAAAATTACCGCGCTAATATTAATCTTTTTATAACTAATGCCAATTCTACTTTTATTTCTCAAATGTTTCTTGGTAAAATTTTCTTCATTTTCTCTTGAATTTCTTTTGGTGCACTCCACAATCTATTGTAACTTTGATTCAAAACTGCATATTCAATTACTTCAAATTTTTTATGAGTTTCATATAATGCTATTATTATGAATGAATAATAAATTATAAGTGTTAGAAAAATTTCGATTACTTTTCGGTTTAAATGGATATTTTATTTTGAAAATATTTTCCTCTGCTTGACATTTATATTCTGTTCACCATATATCGTTTGTGCGATCGTTTCTTTTTCTGTGCTCCTATATGTGCTTCTACTTGTGTGTGCTATCTCTATTATAATCCTACCTACCATTAACCAAAATAAAAACATAAACCAAAACAAACATAAACCATAAAACAACAAAATCAAACCACGAAACGCTGCTCAGAGCTCTAGTATGTCCAAGGTCCATGGAACTGAAGGATCTGGCCGGTCACAGCCACAAATTGGATGTCCAGGTGCTGGGCACCGAAGAAACTTGGAACACGCCCAGCTTGATGTTGGCCAAAAGCCTGCAGAGCGGGGGCAAGGCCGTCTTCTCGCAGGCATGTATTTCCTTTTAGCTAATTTAATGTACTATTTAATGAGTGTTTTTATTTGTAACAGGTTCATTTGGAAATGAATCCAAGCGAGTTTGAATCGGACGAGATTAAATACTCTATTCTTAAACAAAACGAACGCACTCGCCTCGAGATCTTTTCGGATCTCTTGAGGAAGTACTTGGATGTGCAGGTTCAGGGTGGAGAGGGTGTCGATCAGTCGCAGCCTGGAGTGGTCTATCAGCACGCCTTTTTCTTGGGACGTCATGAGGTGAGTATATAGATAAGCTCGTTTTGAGCACTGAATAAGTGATATTTTTACCACAGGCCAAGTTTGAACTCCTGGAAAAGCTGCGTCTTCGTTGCAGTGGGTCCGACAACGTGATAGCAACGCCCAAGCTGACAATTAAATTCTGTGGCAAGGACGACAAGCCACCAGTGGCCAACAACAATGTCTTGCCTATACTGATACATTCCTGTCCGGACGATTTCTCAACTGTAGAATACTTTGATGTGCGCACATTTTATTTAATTAAAGAATTGTTGTTAAGATATTCCACTACTTCGTAGAATCTTAAAACTGAGCATATTGGACGACTGATCATCTATGCACCAGTTGTAAGCAGTTCCATGCATGTCATCAACAACCTCGAACTCATCAACGGCCTGGCTGTGCTCCCGGTGCAACAAACCTCTGGAGTTGGACGCAGCAACAACCAGGTAAATATTTTGAGTCATCAGATTCCAGTACATAAACTTATTATCCCTATGAACTCTTGCAGTGGCTTAGTCCTCTGGGCTGTGCCATGTTCTCATTGCAACTCCACATAGCCATGGACTCAGCGCTAGGCTCTCGGCTGCCTCTGTTGCAGCATCTAATTGGAGCCGCCATTGTCAATTCTCTACGTGGTCATGAACAGTATGGGGTGAGTGAAGAATGCAGACATTATATATCTACTAAACAAAATTTATGTTGGGCATTAGTTTCTATGAACTTACAGCATATTTAAACATTAAAATTTGGGCAAGTGAATATGATTTCGGTTTACATTTTCATGTTTTTGGTCACTCAGTAATTTTGTTACTTGTTCAGGACTTAGTTTACAATCATGGTCCCAAAAGTCAGTATCTGAATACATCATAAATTTTAATCTATAGAGAAACCATTTCTCTACCAGTCTTTTTTAACGCCTTTTCTTTCAATCGAAAGCAAACACTTAGTTATTTGGTTGTAGTGATAAGTTTATTTGACATTTTGCTTGATTTCGCATTTCAAGTCTTTTTACTATATACATTTGACCATACATAATTCACAATATATATTTAATTAAACGCTAATCTCTCATATACACGTCTGTATATACATATATATAGAGCTTTACTTACACATAATTAACAATTTAGAAATTGCTCACCTGATTAACGTTTACATTAATATTTGCCACAGTGCTTGTTTGTTTCTATATGTCTATGCCTTCTCAGTTTGCCTCTGCTCTTTAACATTTAAACGTTTTGTCTTTTTCGAGTTAACATTTGTTTTGCCTTTGTTTTGTTTTGTTTGCTCACAACTGCAACTGGATTGCACCCGATACATGTGTACATAATTTAGTTTTAAAATCGTTAGCTATAATTTGATAGTTACGTTTACGTTTAAATATTTACAATCTTCACTTTGTTCGATAGAACGTTGAATAGGAGAGTTTACTGTTTGGGAGGACAGCGAGCTAGCTTAGATAAGCGGTCGAAATTGTACTACAGTGACAGTGACCAGGTTGCATCTCCCTCAGAACACGGACTCCGCGGACCGGGAGAGATTGACGGGGTGGGAAGGACTTCGCGCGAGCCGCTTCTTGGGCAGATGTTCGAGCAGCGAAAGCAGTCGTGCGAATTGGGGTCGGTGCTCCTTATCGTACGTCCAGCACAACATCAGCAAATCCTTGACATCCCGTCCGGACTGCAGGTTGGCCAGCGATTGCTTCATCCCACGGCCCACCTGCCAGATAATCGACTCTGCTGGCTGATCCTTAAATGTGAACTCGCCGCAAATAAGTTCGTACCAGACTGTTCCAAAGGAGTAGACATCAGAGTAGGGTGTGAATTCCAAGCACTCGCCGCGCGGCTTCTGTGGCTTCAGCGCCCGGATGAGCTCCGGCGCCAAATAGCACAACCAGTTGTGGGGCACCCCCAGGCCCATATCACAGTAGAGCAGCTTGGTGGAGCTGAATAGCCCAAAGTCCGTGATAATCACCTTGCCGTTCTCGATGAAGATGTTCTTGGTGCGCAGATCTTTGTGGATAATCTCCCTCGCGTGCAGGTAGCCCATGCCCTGGGCGATCTGCTGAGCAATTAGCAAAGTCCTATTCATGGCGAACTTCTCACGGCGCTGGTGGATGTAGGTGTACAGGGTGTTGCCTTTGCACAGCGATGTTACAATGGCTAAATAAGGCGGATTCATGCAGGCTCCCATGAACAGCACCAGGTTCTCGTGGCGCGTCTTCTTGAAGTTGGCCACCTCGCTGCGGAAGGTCTCCAGCATATGCTCGTCCTGCAGATAGTCCTCGTTGAGCAGCTTTACGGCCACATCTCCGTGCCACAGGGCCCGATGCACAGTGCCAAAGCGCCCCTGTCCGATCCGCTCGAGCAGGTGCAGGTCGCCGTACGGAATGTCCCATTCCTTCAATGAAATGGAGTTCTGTCTCCACTGTCCCGAATCTCCGTCTTCCGTTGAGTCCACTCGAACGGGGGTCCTGTCCGAATCCGTGCTGGCACTTCCGGACAAAGAGACTGTCTTGTCGCTGTCGTTCGACTTGTGTGTGTCCGTGTACTCGCTGGTGAAGGGCGTCCTCTTGTCCACTCCGGCTGTGCTCAGTTTTCGCGGAAAGAAACTGCTGGTACTGGTGCTGGTTGTGCTGTTAACCAGACTACCCGTCACGGTGGCGGCACTAGAAGCATTCGATGTCTGGCTGCTGATCAAGGAGCTCATGTGCCCGTTGGAGCTGCTCACCAGGCTGTCCAGACCTCCATTCATGGTGATAGGCGCTGGCGGAAATAGCTCTGGCACTGGTTCATTGGAAATGAGCGTATCGCCTCCGCTACCGCCACTACCGGTGACCGTCACGTTTGGAAAGTTGAATTGACTCTGCTGGTGCTTGCCCAGTGATGGCGTGGGCACCAGATTGGCGCTGGAGCTGCTGCCACCATAGCTGCCAGCCTGATCCAGCTCGCGCTCTCGCGCCAATTGGTGGCACAGTGCTGGACTGCTTGGTGTGGAGCTGGTGCAGCTGGAGCTTGGGGAACTGCTGTCGCCGTGCTGCTGATGTAGCGGCTTGCCCAGGGTGTTTTTCTTCACTTGAGGTGATCCCTTGGCCGGGGCGTGCACATGCGGCAGACTGGAGTATCCACCCTGCTCTTTAATGTGCCGGAACTCGTCTACATATTCTTGCGGCAGTCCACAGGAAGGCGGTACAAGCGGGGCACAATTCTTATGGCAGATGTACTTGCAGTCGGTGCACTTAAGCCAACGGGAAAAGACCTGCTTCTGGCACAGCGTGCAAGTGGCCATAAATCCGATAACCTTGCTAAAGCGATGCTTGATGGCATGGCCCATGCCGACGTGGCCCACTCCCGGGGAGCATGGCACCATCAGCACGTTGGAGGAACTTCCTCCGGAGCTGGCATTGGTATTGGCATCAACAAAGATGTCGGAGCTGGCGGAACTGTGGCTATCCGGGCTGGGATCAGTTGGCAACCGATTGCGGGCTGGTTGCTCTCCGTCCACATGCGCCAGGCTCTGGTTTAGCAGGGTCTGGTGCTTCCTGGCAGGTGGCGGTGTACCGCGACTCCTCTGCGGGGTTCCATTAAGGCTGCTGCTCAGCCCGCTGGAAGGCGTAAAGGGCGAGTTGGGCGGCGAGGGAGTGAGAGTCAGAGTCAGCTGGGAGCCCTGTGTGCTGTTCAACTCCTCAGTCGCAGTGGGGGACTGACGACCGCTCCTGGAACTGGTTAAACTGCTGAGAGCGGTGTTCTTTCCCTTGACACCATGCTGGCGATGATTGGTTCTCGGGGAGTTGGTTGAATTCTGCCCCAGCCCTATGTTTCCCACGCTGCCGCGGTGAATGTGGACGGGCCTGTCCCAAGAGTCCCAGTGCCACTGCTCTGGGTCGTTGTTGCTGGCCGCAGTCCCGCTTTCCAGCGACTCCATGCACCTCCTCAGGTTCTGCATGGCTCTGGTCAGGCGCCGAAGCTCCTCCTCCTCCCGCTGGCTGGGGTTGTCGGCCATTAGTTGGCGGATCTCCTCGTCGCTTAGTCGTAGGCTCTGTTCCAGTGTGGTCAGGCGGGCGAGGCAGGCGGTTAGGGTGCCCTGACTGAGGCCCACCACCCGGAGCCACTGCCTCAACTCGTTGCCCGTCGCGTGGGGCAGTAGCCCGTTGGCCGGGATGCGCTCGTTCAGCCGCATCTTGGCAAGCAGCAGCTCGGAGAAGTAGCGCACCAGCTTGGACTCCAGGCAGCGAATCTCCTGCTGTGTCAGCGTGGAGCTGGTGGCGCACTGCGTGCGCAGGCCCTCCAGATGGTTGGCCGAGAGATCAATCATGTCCTGGATGATGACCAGGTTGCTGTCCGCCGATAGGGAACCGGAGACTGGATCATTGGCATTGCTGGAGCCAGAGTCTGGAGCGGATGCGGGGGCGTTGTTGTTGCTGCTCATCCTGCTGATTCGCGGCGAAGTGAACTCCGATTGATTTTTTCAAACGCCCTCACGGGGGCTCGACAATTCGATAGCACCAATGACTGGTACTCCGCTCCGCATTGTGGCCCACTTCCGGCGACCTTGACTTTCGCAGCTACTGCTCCGGCTTTCGCACACTCACGCCCGCAACTCAAGACAGGTCAAGAAATGCGATAATGCGATTATTTTTACAATTCCCTCGGCTGTTGTTGAAATTTCTCTACACCCAAGTGCAGGGCATTGTGCCAGTGTGACCAGCGTGAGAATTGTTAGCACTATTTCGCTCTCCAAAATTTGCTAAATAAAGCCCTAGTGCAAATGCACTGCAAGCCTCGTTAGGGGCATCACCGAATCTTTGTTAACTTAAAAATAATATCTTGATGTCTTCGTATATTCCCTCATTTGTAAAAAAAAGCTGTTATATGATTTCAATAATAGTTATTTGCATACCGAACAATTTATATTATTTTTATACAATGCATTTTTTATTTATATTTGAAATACAATTTTTTGTACTGAGTCGATAAATATTTTTTTAAAACTAAATTAATAATTGCAGAAATAGAAATAAAGATATTAAGAAAGAGAATAACAAAAGCTTTCCCACCGGATTTTATTTCTTACCTATGTATGACAGCGGTGTGATACAGTTATCCAAATTTTGAAAAAACTAAAACCTTTTTTTTTAAGTCTATGTATCGAATTATATGGTTAGTTTTTTAAAAACGATATTTACATTTTTCAAATTGTTTAATGGGTTTGCAATATCTTTTTATTTCCAGGTACTGGATATTTCCATTAAGTGGCCAAATGATATTTATGCGAATGGAAATCTGAAAATGGGAGGACTCGTAATTAACACCACTTTGCAGGGTTCGCAGGCCATCGTTAATATAGGCAGCGGAATTAATTTAAACAACTCAAAACCAACTGTTTGTATTAATGACTTGATACGGGAACATAATGCCCGTGCCCCGAACAACAAGTTACCTATGCTTAAATATGAGCTATTTATTGCCATGATTTTTAATGAAATCGAAAGACTTTTGGGCGAAGTACAAAATGGAGATTTTGATAGTTTTTATGCCTTATATTATTCTCTCTGGTTACACAGGTAAATACACAGGTATATAATACTGTAAAGTTTTACAATTAAATTATTTTTATTCACAGCGGTCAAACCGTCAAGATTTGCCTTCAAAATGAACAGGAAAGAGAAGCAGAGGTTGTGGGAATCGATGATTTTGGATTTTTAAAGGTGAAATTACCAACCGGAACCATAGAAACCGTGCAGCCCGATGGAAATAGCTTCGATATGCTAAAAGGATTGATTGTACCCAAATACCACTAGTTAAATGAAGCAGACAAAAAATTATATTATTCCCCAAGTCACTTATTTAACAGAGCTATATATTGGCAACTTGTATTTCATAGGCGCATTTAGGTAAATTTATTAAGAATTTATTACATATGTATGTTCAAACAAATATTTAAAGGGTTTTTCTCATATTCTTGCTAAAAATTGAGAGAAATACTTTTAAAATAATATGAATTCCACTTAATTGAGTACTGCCAAAAATAAAAATGTTAGTGGAAATCTCCAATAATTATACATATTCGTTATAACCCAACAGGTGTATCCTGTAAATCCCCGTAATTTTAATTTCTTTGAAAATGTATCCTGTTCTTTAACCATTGTTATTGTCATCGATTCGTGTTTTTGAAATTAGAATTTAATAAAGACGTATTTGATCATTGCGGACATTAAAATAGTTTTTATTTAAGGAAAGTGGTGTTCAAAGTTGTAATATTAATAACGAATACATTTCGATTTGTATGCCTATAATACTAATGAATACTAATGATTTGCGCTGCATTTTGCTATCGTTTCTATGCATCTGTATGATATTATTGTCCGATTTTAACAAAACTAAAACCGTAATTTTGATATAGTAAATAATAATATAATACTAAAAAAAAACATTAAAAAAAAATGTTTTGTAATTTTTTGATTGTTTCTATGGGAGCTATATAATATACATAGATGTCTGATTTTAATTTAATTAAAACCGTTATTCCATAGTATATAAATATTACCAAGTCCCAAAGACTACAAACAATATTAATAACAACAAAGGTCTACTTAAAAAAAAAAAATTTCCGATTGCTCCTATGGGAGCTTTATGATATAGTCGCCCGATCCGGCTCGTTCCGATTTATGTACTACCTGCAGTAGAAAGACCAAGCAGATCGACTGGTGATGCAGATAAAGAATGTATATACTTTATCGAAAATGTCTTCTTCACTGCGTTACAAACTGTTGACTGAAATTATAATACTCTCTGCAAGGGTATACAAATAAGAAATACAAGAAACGACTTGAACCTCTTTGGTCAATGTATCGTTTTTGAAATTTTTTAACATTCTTTAAAAAAAATGATAATTTATGACCAAAACAATGAAATATAAGAAATATTTTTTTTGTCAGAAATAAAACACAAAACTAAAAATAAAGATAATTTTTGACAAAAAAATATGTGATTTGCGTGAAAAATACGTTTTAATGTATTTTATTTTTTTTATTTTGTTTAAAAATAATATTTTTGTAAGTTAATGGTTTGTAAAAAAAATAAATGTAGTTATCTTTTTGAATGTTTTTACTTGTATTAAAACTTATTGTTGGACATGGCTAATTTTTAAGGAGTCGGATGGAAATCGTCAGCAGTAAAAATTTTTATAACTCTCAGAAAAATGTCTTAGCTATATGCATAGAAATTGTAAGTCAATTTTAAATTTGTTTCTGGCTTTTAAAGTACATAAATTAACAAATTAAGTGGTACATTTGTTTCTGATGGTATATTTTGATATACTATAACGTGACCAGTGACGTTAAGAAGGCTTGGTATTTTCGACTTACATAAGCTGGTAACACTCCTGCTTGCTGGAGAAGAAAATTGGGAATAAAATCTGAGACCAAGGCATAGGGAATTATGTCACAACGCAATCACCGAGTGGACCGCTTCGCCCAGATGACGAAGCAGGAGGAGATCATTGCCAAGAAGCGGCAGGAGATCCTCGAGAAGCAGAAGACGGCGCAGCTGGCCAAGGCGGTGGCTGCGGCGCAAAACTTGGCGGCGCAACTGAAAACGGAGACGCCTGCGGGAAAACCGATAGCCAATGAGGAGGAGGAGGAAGAGGATTCACACCAGCAGGACTTCGCTGCTCAAGACACATCCATAACCACCGGTGAGGAGGCCAATGGCCTGGAGGTAGCCCACATTGAGGTTGCTGCTGGCAAGGGAAAGTTAGAGGACGCAGTGACCCCCAAGACTCTAAACAGCTTCACCGGAAAGACGGGCAAGATCTCATTCGGCCAGAAGCGCCAGCAGCTGCCTCAGCCCAGTGTAGAACAGCCGCCCCCGAAAGTTAAGAACACTTTCTGCAACGATGGTTCCTTCCTGGAGAACTTCAAGAAAATTCTTGAAAAGCACGAGAAGCCTCCCCAGCCTTTACTTGTTCCACCAGTTCCAGTGTCCAGGTCGGTGCCCACTAAATAAAACTAACAAACTGGTTCTGATACTCACATTTTTGCAGCGCCGAAGAGAACAATCTCCTGGAGACGGACACTGCCGAGAACGGCAGTCCCCAGTTGGAGGCGGCAATCGCCATTAGCTCGGCCGCCGCCATGGCCACTTCCATTACGGTGACTAGCTCAGCGCCAACTCACTTGGCTTTTGGACTACCCGTACAGGCAGTTCAGCCGCCGCCACCACCGCCGTTCGCTTTCAATCCCACGCTTTTGCAACAGGGTCCACCGCAGATGCAGTTACCAGCTGCCTTTTTCCACGGCCACCTTCCTCTACATTTGCATCCGGCAGCAGTTGCTCCTCCACCGCCGCCACCGCCTCCACAGCTGCCCATCGCATTGGCAAACATGGGACAGATTTACATGCAACTGGGACCGACTCCAGTGGAGGCCCTACAGTTAAATGCCATACCGGCACCCAAGGAGTTTGATTTAAATGCCATACCAAAGCCGCAAATAAACCTGGAGGCTATTCAGATGCCCACTATCGGCGGACATTCAGCGGAGCAGCTTGGCCTGCTGCCTGAACACATGGCAATGTCCGTCAATCCCCACCCACCGCCGCCGCCGCCACCTGTGCTGGAGGACGTCGAGCAGCAACAGCCACATTTGCCCCAGGTGTTGCCTCCACAACCGCCTCAGCCTACAGTTGCCCCGCCCCAAGGTGTGTATCGTTTGCAAAGCCGTCTTTGTTGTCTGCTCTGTTATGCCATTTGCCATGTCCTTTCCATGCTAAACATCTATCCCCACCCTCATCCCAACCAATCTCCCATTTCCCTCTCATTCAAATTGTATAGAACTTTAATCGTTGAGCACGATTTTAAAGCAATTTATGTAGTTTTTTCAGAAACGTGCATACAATTGCCAACGTGCTTAGAAAACCTAATCGCACTGGTCGCGGAAAACGGTGAAGATTATGAAGATAAAATACGTTTGCATAGAAGCGAGTTGCATCCGGCCTTGTGGTAAATGACCTAAACATGTTTTAACTGGGACTAGGACTATCGCCCAAGGGACGTTCTTAGGACATGGGTTGGTGATGGGAGTACAGCCTAGGGATTTAAGTTGGAATTTCACTTGCACATTTTGCTGAGTTTTAATTAGGGAGATGTTGACTTATAATCGTAGACTTTGCACATGTAATGGCTCTTTTTATTTGCTAGCGAACCTAATTTGAGTTAAATTTAATACTGCCAGTCATGATAGGGAGTATCTTAATTTTTTTTTAATAAATTAAATATATGTTTAGGGCAGCTCTTGCTGACCAAAATAGTTACATTTTCAAATTTGAAGCTATCTATTCAGGATGAGCTTAAATAACCTGATAGAAATTGTTTTGTAATTTTCTATTTGATTTGAAGCACAGGAATCTGTTTTAAACACGGCCAATAAACATAGATTCGTTTGATCTATTTCAACTTAAATGTATAATAAATATTAAATGAGAACCACAGATAATGCTGCTTTCAAAGTATTAGGAATTAGTGTTGAGTTAAAATTTAATTTTTTGAGAATTTATCGACTAAACGAACTAATATGAAGGGGTCAAATAACGATTAGCCAGAGCAGTAGCTTGGACTCATCGAACGCACAGTGATCCGTCGTTCCTCGATCGTCGTCTAAAATCTGGAGGAGCCAACCGGCGGAAGCCAATAATAAATCTCAGAATAAACCGCTAATGGGGCGCCTCAAACAGTTACTCATATAATGTCTTTGTACACGTGACTAGCGTCGAGCACTTTTCATTGTACGTTTCACTTCTTTTGAATTTGATAATAGGTTTCTTTATGATAAGAGCTGCGAGCAGTATCGAAGCTATCGCTCCCAACTCCTTGACTACGAGCGACAGCGTGCCGAGCGGCAACAGGAGCGGGAGCATCAGCAGCTAAGCCGGGATCACCAGCCTCAGGTTAAGGAGCAGGAGCTCCAGCCGCACCAAGAGGAGCAGCACAGCAACTCGGCGGCCGACAAATACGACCCGGAGTCGGCCATCAGCGCGGATTTCGATTCGGACGATGAGTACATGCGGGGCATGATGGACCGCAACCGGGACAATATCAAGCGCCGTATCGAATGCCGCAACGAGTTGAGCGACGAGGAAAGGCGCGAGAGGGAAGAGGCGGCCGCAGCCGGAGAAACGGCGAATGCCGATGATCGAGACGAGCAAGAGGACAAGGAGTCGCAAAGGCAGCGACGAAAGCGCGAGCGCAAGAGCCGCTGGGGCGAGAAAGAGCTGCAGTTACCCACCTCAAGTGAGTTTCTTAATTTATTAAATCTTATTAATATAAATTATAAATTATTTGTAGTTGATCAAAATTGGTCGTTTTTGCTTTTAACAGCTTTTTGCTTTAAACACCAAAATGTTCATGTTGCTTTAAATAGCTATACAATTTATCCGAGAAAAGAAACGATTGCGTGTAAATGGACGAAAGCTTGACCATTATAATACTTATAAAATTTAAATTCAATTTAATCTATACCATGTTTAGGCACCTCTGGCCACTTTGGAAACCAAAACAAGCCTATGCTAAGCAGTATAACGCGCACTGATCCCGCACTGCTGCAGTATGCTCGCCTCAACTATGGTTCCACTCAGCTGACCGAAGAGCAGTGGAAGCAGTGCGAGGAGCACTACAAAGTCAACCTCCTGTATCAGGACATGATGCGCAAGCGCCAGGAGATCGATCGCCTGGCCCGCGGCGGAAAATTTAAGTACGAGTACGACTCCGACGAGGACATTGAGGGCGGAACCTGGGAGCACAAGTTGCGGACAGCCGAAATGGAGGCCACCTCGTTGTGGGCCAACGCCCTGACCAAGCAAAGTGAGGGCAAGCATCACATTGGCGACTTCCTGCCCCCCGAGGAACTCAAAAAGTTCATGGAGCAGTACGAGGCGAAGAAAAACAACCGGCAGCCGGACCTGAGCGACTACAAGGAGTACAAACTTAAAGAGGACAACATTGGATTCCAAATGTTGCAGAAACTCGGCTGGAAGGAGGGTCAAGGCCTGGGACAGGACGGAGCTGGAATCGTGGATCCTGTCAACAAGTGTGTTGCGCTATTTCTTTAGTAAATATTTCAATGTATAATTAACAAAGTTAAACAGGGCTCCGCAGCGCGATGGAAACCAAGGACTTGGGGTAAGCAGTGCTGCCCAGCCAGAGGACTGCGACAATGAATACGACGCCTACAGGAAACGCATGATGTTGGCTTATCGCTTTCGTCCAAATCCCTTGGTAAGTAAAATGGTAGAATGGGTCGATTCAGGAAGGATAGAAGATAGGGGAAGTTCCTCTGCCTTTTTGTTTGTTATACTTTCCTTCTTCAAGCTTCCTTCAACTTTTAATATTTAATATTTAATTTCAGAACAATCCTCGACGCGCATACTACTAGTACTACCTTTATAGATCATTATTACCCAGGAACCACACTAAACAGCTTATTCAACCACCATTTTTGCTGAATAAAATGCCCTTGTTTAAGTTAAACAATGAAAACCAGTGTAATTAAATGTTTGTTTTTTATTCAGAATAGATCGTAATTAACTTAAAACTAATGCATGTGAAATACGGCTTGCGATTGTTCGAAACTTATCGATCTTGATCCGATTAAAACCGTATGAAGCCTATTTCACACGAAACTTCACTAGGGACTATCGTCAAGCGTTTAGGAGTTCGTTCATATAAAAGAGTAAGTAGTGAGTCTCTTGGAACTAGAGTCTGGCCTCTGGAATTCAATTTCAATTGGGTTGGGAGTCACAGCTCCCGCTCCAGCGATGAGCTCGATTCTACGGGGAACTGGGCGGAACACCTAAACGCTAATAATACTAAGTTGTACTCGAACTGGAAGCGAGGGTCTAGTCTAGGAGTAGAGCGTCAGCACGGGCGTCTGGTTGCCGCGGGCCAGGGCCACCGGACACTTCATGTCCGACGTGAGCATCTCCAGCCAGGACATGTACAGCGGCGAAGAGATGGCTTCCTACAAAGGGAAACGGATGTGTGAGTGGAATAAACGTGAGGAGTAGCCCCAAACAACTCACCTTGCGTGGCATGGGCAGGGACATAACCACCAGAGAGGCGTTTGACGAGTGCTTGACCACCAGCTCATGGATGCGCAACTGGCGATTCGTCTTCTCGGCCATGCTCTGCAGCTCCTCGTCCGTGATGCCGAACTCATTGCGGGCACCGCGGCGGAAGGGCTCGATCAGGCGTTTGTGCTTCAGCAGCGTGTCCGCCCGTGGCTGCTCGGAGACGCCCTTCAGCATGATGAGCTCCGAGTACTTGATGCGGAACTTAGTCAGCAAGCTGGCCATGCTGTGGGTTGAAAAAAAACAGAAGGTTATCAAAAATATAAATCAATTTAGTTAAGACTTATTAGATACATATTCTTAAGAAATACTTATTTCCATTTTTTCTAACCACGGTGCACTAAGCAAAGAATCGACCAAATAGGCATTGAAATCTATGTCTTCGGTCTTCGATAAGGGACTACCCATACATAACGACATAATAGTTTTGACGATTTTTCACCCCGTTCTCCCCATGTAATCGATTCATTCAAAAAAAAAGTAATAATCGAGCATTCATGTTGAATAGTTTTTCGTTTTTATACCCTTGCAGAGGGTATTATAATTTCAGTCAAAATTTTGCAACGCAGTAAAGGAGACATTTCCGACTCTATAAAGTAGAGTTCTGAGTTCTGAGTCCGTCCGTTCGTTTCTACGCAAACTAGTTCCTCAATTTCAAAGCTATTTGCATGAAAATTCCCCAAAAGTTTTTTTTCTATTGCAGATTAGCTCCCATAGAAACAATTGGAAAAAAAAGGAAATGGGACTTAAAATGTTAAATTTAATTAAAAGCAAGGGAAAATCGCAAAAAAGTGCTTGCAATCCTGCATGACCGTCATAATATTTTTAATAACACATATTTTGTAATATGGCTGAAAGCAGGTACTGGGTATATCCAACCAAGTTAAATCATAACTTGAATTTACTATCTGGGAATACTAATAATAATACTAATAATACCTCTTTTCTTCCTGCTCCTCGTCCTTGCCGTGGCACATTGCGAACACCCTCAGCTTGCAGTTCTGCCAGTGGGAGCGCATGGAGATGATGTATGGCAGGAGAATGGTGAGACCTGTGTTCCATAAGAGGATTAGAAGGGACACATGTATAGAAAGAAAGCGAGCACCCACCTCCGTCGTCGTACAGCCAGAAGACATCGATTGTGCCCTTGGGCTGTTTGCTCGTGAATATGGTCATGGCCTCCAGGAGGTTCTGGGGAATGTCCGAACCGCCCTTGGTGTGATACGTCACGGCCGGCTCGTCCGAGCTGTTTACCTTGTAGCTGCGGGAGCTGCGCTGCATGTTGGGCATCGGCGCCGGCTGGGGCATTGTGAACGAGGAGTTAGGACTGTCCATTCCGGCCAGGTTCAGGTTGGAGTCGATGTGCAACAGCTCGGAAGCGGCGTTGGCCGCCGGCATCAGTTCGTTGGTGAATCCCTGGGCATTCGCGGTGTGCATGTGTCCCATTCCGTTGGCCGGCAGGGTGACCTCGGAACTGAGCTCCGAGAAATCCAGTCCGTTGGGCAGACGGAGCAGGGCCACGCCCATGCGCTGCGAGAAGGCATTGCTGTTGGAAAGGTCGAAGTAGTGGGCGATTCCTTTTTGTACAGTGAATAAGAGCCTTACTACAAAATGGAAAAGTAACTCTCCACCTCCTCCTTGCGACAGCGATTCCAGTCCGGTTTGTAGCCGACCAGCACTATGTTTGGCGACATCTTTCCGAAGCCTGTAGACTTGGTCAAAGCATTTATTCCATCCTCCAGGCTGAACCCGTCGATCACATTGTAGAACGCCTTGATCTTGCGGGCATCAAGGTACTTCTGTCCTTCCTTCACTAGGTGCTGTCGGTTCTTGTAGCCCACCCGCACCTGTAATCGGAATATAGCATTACATGTATCGTAGAATATTTTCTTGAAGGCACTTGTGAAGTTATGGTATCTAAATTATCCTATCAAGATTAAGTTAATAAATATAAAGATTTTATAAAAAGTTAATTATCAAATAATTAATTATTTATTTTGAGAATTATAAAAAAGAATTCAATATCACTTATATTTGTGGTACCTTTTTAACTCAAGATTTAAGCAATAGAAAATAATATTATTTGAAATGAACTACCAAGTTGTTAATTCTTTTTTTTACTATTGTAAGAACAATTCTTAGGAATAAAGGAGATTTACTTTAAATTTAAAAGGAACGAAAGATTAATGGCATCCAGAGTAACCTCTAACTCTGTTTTAGATTAGTTTTAAATTTATTTTCGACAAAATGATTGACTTAATTTGAATTTTAAATTAATGGGTTAATGGGTTAACCCATTTACATACCGGTATTATGTTGGCCACAAACATGAGGGAGTTGTTCTTTGTAAGCAGATAGCCGAAGTCCACCAGTGGAGGCCTCGTCTTCGGGTCGCCGGAGAGGACCAATACCTGCGGATGGTAATTCTTGACGTGGTCGGAGACGTTCTGCAGCCGATGCACGGCCATCAAGGCCGCCTTGTACTGCTGCGCCTGCGTGGTGGATCCCCAGTTGGCCTCCGGCTTGCGGTACATGACCACCAGGTAGAGGGCGAAGATGATGCCGAAGGTGATGATGGCCGCCACGTAATTAATCAGGAACATAATAGCTACGCACATCGCGAACCCGAAGAGACTGAGCCAGGCGTTGTAGTACTTGAAGGTGGGTCGCCAACCCAATGGCTTCACGAAGGCCGCGTGGAATGTGCAGAAGTTGATGAGAGCATAGGAGGCCAGGTAGAAGGTGGAGATCAGGGGAGCGATCAGGTTGAGCTCTCCGATGAGCAGGAAGCCCGTGGTGATGAAGAAGGTTAGCACGTAGCCGCGGTACGGCTCGCCGTGCTTTCCGTACGGCTTCGAGAAGAAGATCAGCCCCGGGTAGATCTGGTCGATGCCCAGCGCTTGAACCAGTCTGGGGACGGACAGGAGGTTGGTTAGGGCCGTGCTCAGCGTGGCCGCGAAGCAGCCGGCGTAGATCAGCGGACCCCACAGCGACATCTCCTGCATCATCTCGTACGAGTTGAAGAGTCCCCAGGTGCAGTTGCCAGTGGCCATGCAGGGCAGTTCCGAGGACACGATTGTGCCGTTGATCAGGTCGGCCGGATTGCCGGAGGCGTCCCGCACAGCAGCTCCGCCGGCGAAGAGGACGAAGAGGGCATAGGACGACATCGAGATGAGTAGGGACCAGAAGGTACCCTTCGGAATGGCTGCTCCGGCATCCTTGAGATCCCCGCAGATGTTCGCTCCAGCCTGAATACCCGTGACGCTGGGAAAGAAGATGGCGAACACGCTGAAGAAGTCGTGGTTCACGCCTTCCGCGTACCGATAATCCGAGCCAAAGTTCTCCTTGAACGTAGCCCCTGAAAGACGTAATCAGTTGTAGCATAGTTAATCCCTGTAGGTACTGTCAACTCACATGAGAAGCCCACGAAACCCTTCGAAATGTGTTCCTCATTGCCCTGCGGTCCAATGGCTGCCCCGATTAGAAAGTTGAAGATGGCCAGGACAATGGTGACGATCAGAAAGTTTTGGGCCTTCGTCTCCCACTCCATGCCCACGCAGCAGATAAGGATGAGCACCAAAACAGTCACCGATCCAACGATTCGGATGTCATTGATGCCATTGTCGACAATCTTCAAGTTATTGTTCTCTGAAAAAAAGGTGGTCGAAATATTAATAATTTGCATGAGGAGTGACGTTTGGGTTAAGTTTTAAAAAAGTATATTGACTTTAGATATCTACAGCCTCAGAAGTCATGTTATTGTGTAAGAAAATCTAGCTTTTAAGAACTGTAAGAGCTGGAAACCGGGACTAGACATCAAGTTTGTTGAAATAAATGAGACATTTTTATACCCTTGCAGACGGTATTATAATTTCAGTCGAAAGTTTGCAACGCAGTGAAGAAGACATATATTCCTGATCAGCATCACCAGGAGAGTCGATCCAGTCGTGTCCGTCTGTCCGTCCGTCCGTTTCTACTCAAACTAGTCCCTCAGTTTTAAAGCTATAAGTCGGAACGAGCGGGATCGGGCGACTATATCATATAGCTCTCATAGAAACAATCGGAGAAACAATTCAAAAAATTCTAACTTTGTTTCATGGGATTTGCTAATATATAAATAGTATGGAATTACGGTTTTAATTAAATTAAAATCGGACAACAATATCATATAGCTGCCATAGAAACAATGCATCCCAAAATCGACATAGTAATGTTTTTAGTAATATAGGTACAGAAATCGAAATGTAGTCGATTTGTAATAACTGCAAGGGTATATAAACTTCGGCTTGCCAAATTTTGCTTCCTTTCTTGCTTATGAAGTATTTTTAATTTAACGCAATTTGTAGCAGGTCAGATAGTAACGGGTTTCTTATAGACATTATGGTCGACTATGGCACTCGTTTTTAGATTCAAATAAAAGTGAACAAAGTTTTATTTATTTAAATCAGACAACTAAATATATTCCAAAACTACTTAATAAATAATCTGACAATACTCAACTTACAAACTTACTCACAAAAAAACTTTACTAGTGTTCAAACTTAAATATGAATTAAACTGATACTCACTCAATAAAACATTTAGCGATTCGCAGAAGCCGATGGTGTTCATTGAGGCCGAAACGGCGTTGGCGAACGCAAACACCACGCCCACCGACGCCCCGAACTCGGGGCCCAGCGAACGGGATATGATGAAGTAGACCCCGCCACCCTTGACCTCTCCGTTGGTGCTAATGGCCGACAGCGAGAGCGTCGTGATGACGCAGACCACCGCGGAGATCGTAATTATAATCAGCGACTGCAAGATGCCGGACTCGGCCACCACCCAGCTGAGGCGCAGGAAGAGCATGACGCCCCAGATGTTCAGGAGACATGGTATCAGGACGCCGACAATCCATCCCAGCTTGATGTGGCCGCCAGGGGTTTCCGGTTCGGGTTCGGGTATAGTAATGCTCTGAAAATATGATTAGATAGTTTGTTTATTTACTTTTAAATTAATACGTAATAACTGCATGGCTAGTTTTCGAATACATATAAACAAACTCTTAAAGTAGTTATCGTTTTCAATATTAGCAATGTGCCCTGATCTACGATAACTATGATGTTCATTAATCTTTTGTGCTAATTCTTTAAACACATAACGAAAGGCCATCATCAGACCGCTAATTGGTGCAATCATTATTTGTGTGATAATGGGATCTTGACATCCGCAACATTCGAATCAAAAGTATGCCCAATATTTGACTAAATTGACTTTAAAATTTTTGGTAGACTTCGTGCGACTCCAACAGCTGTTTCATTGGGACTTTATTCGGAATTACTCATGCGCCATGTGAGCAATTTAGTACTCGTATTCAATTAACGACCCGTCGACGCCAGCCAAAACAAAAGCAACACCAACCAAAAGCAGAGAAACAACCAGATTATGAGGGCTTCATATTGCTTTTCATTCTAATTAAAGTTCGTTTTTATAACCGCACTAAAACTCAGAACATTATAAAAATGCTTAAATGAAAGCTGAGACCAAAAAAAGGCAGCCACGAATTTAACTATTTATCATAAAGGTACGCCTTTGTTAGGGGTTAGGTTTGTTAATAGGGTAGCAAAATGTGAAAATAAAGAGAACATCACTTTTAAATTTACTGAGGAAGTGACAGAAATGTGTCAATAAAATCTAACAATGGCGCTATTAGTTGAGTTATTCATATCCCTACCCTAAAGGTGCTAAAAATGTAATATTATTGCCTTGACCAAAAGCAAATTAAAGTTGTTTTGGACTTTTTTTCTTCTGGGAACTAAAAATAATATATTTATTATTGCATGATGCAAATAATCAATGTTAGTAACATAGTTTTTGTGTTCTGAGCTGACAAATGAATATTTGTTGTATTTACAACTTTTTTTAACAAAGTTTTTTTAATTGGATAACAAAACAAGAGAGAACGCTATAGTCGGGTGCCCCGACTATCAGATACCCGTTACTCAGGTAAAAGGAGTGCGAGGGAGATGGAGATAGAAACTTTGATCACGCATAACTTTTAAACGAATGGTCCGATTTGAAAAATTTCTTCTACATTTCGATAGGTATTGATAAACACAATAAAACTGCATTTTTACTTTTCCGAAATATTTAAATTTATATTTAAATAAAATCGTATATAAGCGATTGTGGGCGTTAAAGCGGGCGTGGCACCTTTTTGAAACAAACTTGCGCTGCGTAGGAACTCCTAAAATCTGCATGCAAAATGCCAATCTTCTAGCTTTTATAGTTTCCGAGATCTCAGCGTTCATACGGACGGACAGACGGACAGACGGACAGACGGACATGGCTAGATCGACTCGGCTAGTGATCGTGAACAAGAATATATATACTTTATAGGGTCGGAAACGCTTCCTTCTACCTGTTACATACTTTTGCACGAATACAATATACCCTTTTACTCTACGAGTAACGGGTATAATTAATGGAAAGCTTACAATTGTCACTATTATTATTATTAGTGCTTTTATTTTTTTTTATTATTTATTGCCTTTCTTTTTTTATTATTTGTTGTCAATTTGTTTTTTTTTAAGTCATGGAAATTTAACATGAAATGTATAAAGGCTAATTCTAATTTTGATAAATTATGACATTACATTCGCTCTTATTTAAATATGTGCAAAGAGGACTGAACTCTCTTTCTATGACATGAAGTCAGTAAAAAAGGGGTTATTCCCAAAGCCTTTCTTGTTGCCAGTTAATAATGACAATCTACATAGTACTGTATATTTTAGCTGAAAATATTAAAGTATTTCTATGTTTAAGGGTCATTTATTAATCTTTTCGAAAATATCTCGATCCTGTGTATATATAATTTATTTAAAAAACTCCAGATAGTATTGTCACATAGAAACAGACGGATTTATATTATTTGTGCGGATGGAATTGTCTCCTTACTGGTCAACCACTCTGTCCAAAATATGAAAGTGTAATAAAAATCAAATGGGTTTTTCCACTTGTCGAACCCGAAATGTTTTTAATTAAATTCCGCTTTTTTATAAACAGAAAAGAAAACTTCCGCCATTCATAGCACTATAAGAGAACATATTTCCACTTGAAGGCGTATTTACTTATCACATGCGGTAATTTACGGACCAAAGCAATTAGAGCGCCCTAAAAACTTCCACTGGCACTGATCAGAGCTGGGTATAACAATTTCTTGTGATTGTGATAATTTAATAGATTTACACAAGACATTGCTCCCTTGCCCTTGCTTGCTTATTGTTTTGCCATTTGTCGTGCTGATGGAATGGGTCTCATTTATTTTATTGTTTGCCCACATAATTGAATGTTTTTTAAAACGGGAGCAACTGGAATTGCCTCACGTGGCATGTGGTGTTGCGGTGGCAGGGTTGGGCAGGACGACATCGATTGACAGAGCGAAGTATGAAACCACAACCCCAGAGCGCTTGAATCGCACACGCTGCGTATACGCAATGCTGGTTAGTTAGTCTTCCTCTGTGGGTGGTTAATGTTGATTGTTTACACATTTTTGGCGGCTTCGGGCGGACGCCAACTCAGACGGACACATACAGAAACATAAACATTTGTACACTTTCATAAATTTCTATACAGTTATTTACTAAGTTGAAATCTTTTAATACAAAAATGTTTAGAATTCAGTTTAAAACTATTGATAATTTTTTGGGGCAGAGTCATGCCAATCAAAACATATTAAAGTTATATTTTTCTAAACAATTTTATTGTTATACGTATGAAACATATTAAAGATCGGAATTTTAGATTGTATTGAGGTTTCAAATTCATTACATTTTATGTAAAAGGAATATAGTTGGTAAAAAATATTTTATTTAGGAATATACAAAAATAAAAGTAGTTCTTAAAACAATGCAAAGAGATTATATTTTACTGTTTTCTTTTTTCCACAAATATTATATTCGATTAAAGTGACAAAAACATGAAATTTTGATTATTTTGCTAGGTCTATTTTTCGCCATGCCCCTTCTAGTCACGGCTTTTTGAGGGGTGTACTAGGGTGTATTTGTGGTCTCACTATTGTGACCCTCTGGCGCTTCCTTCCTTTGTCCATTTCATTTAGCAAAATACGCATTTGGCTCTGCGGTTGTTTTCCTCGTTCACGATGTCTTTGTTGCTGTGGTCGATGCGTGGAAAATTTTCGCACCCAAAATTGGAATTGAAATTGGTATTTGTGCTTTATGCCATAGGGAAGTGAGGGGAAAACGGGGATATAATACATTTTCATGACTAGCTTGTGCAAGAGTTCGGTTAATAGACGAAAAGGAGCCAATCACAATTTCCATAAATAGCTGAA
Source organism: Drosophila fuyamai (assembly GCA_018153365.1). Classification (NCBI taxonomy): domain Eukaryota; kingdom Metazoa; phylum Arthropoda; class Insecta; order Diptera; family Drosophilidae; genus Drosophila; species Drosophila fuyamai. Next base: position 468,178 of record JAECXW010000042.1, on the reverse strand, counting down.
AATGAGTCCTCTGAATTATTATTAGCTTTGAGAAAAGTAAGCCTCTGGCTAATTATGGCGACATTGAGCCCAAGGCCTTAAAGAATTAACCTACTGCATATTCGATACCATTACAAAACTGCGCAAAAAATCGATAAGAGCAAATGGTTTATCCAATAAATTTTGTGGAAATTGCATTTTCATCATTGAAGAGAGAGATTTTCCAAAGGCTTTCCCCACCTCCAACCATTTAAACAATGGTGGCTAAGTATCAGAAATGCAACACAAATGGGGTAAACATATTGTTATATGCGCCAATAATTTAATGGCTTGTTCGCGGCAATGGCAATGCGGTAAACAAAGATTTTCCAGCAAGACTTTCGCATTAGGAAATCAATAAAATGGTATAAAAATAGCAGCCAGCTCTTTGGCTATGAATTGTAAATTAGAATTGTAATTACAAGTGCAATACCAAAGGAATCTGAAATGGCAAACGCGCCACAGGCTGCCCCCTTGATGATGTAAACAGTGCTCTGGCGAAATGCTCATACGCCGCCTTGTTCGGCGAAAGATGTTGATAGTATTGTCCGATAATGTCATTCGCTTTTTGACAAATCACTATTGCAGAGTAGTTCGATAGCAGGGCTTTTTAAAACTGCCAAGAACTGGTAATGTTTTTCATCCCAAGTGGTCTTTCTGTCACTTTAATTGATTGAAAGTGAGGAATAATCCATTGCTCAGCTCGAACGTTTATCAAAATGACGTCCTGTCAGCAGCCGTGACAGGTTCAACACTCGCTCACTTGTGCAGCGGCTTCTGGAGTGGATTCGATCGGCTTTAATGTGGCACCACAGCCCGGGAAAACCCCTCGAGCCCCCAGAACCCCTAGAACCGCCTGTTTATGATAAGCAACGAATCAACTAACGTCAATGGCAACAGCTACAGCACCATCTGCAGCCCGTTGCTGTCAATTTTAATGACACGCCATACTTGTCCTGCATTATCCCCCCTCTCACACACACACACATGCAGTCACACATATGGTCGCCGTAGTGAGCTGTTTACCAGCGGTTGAAAGGTCCTGAGTCCTGGGTCCTGCCCCGCTACTCCTTGAAACAATGTCCATGTGGCTCGGCCCATGGAGATGCATGGCTGCATCTTGTTGACAATTAATTTGGCTTCAGCCCTGTCATCGATATCGCCCTTCGCATTATGGGCTATGGATGAATGCGGAAAAATCTACTTAGGACCTCCCCGACTGAGTGAAAATCGAATGAAGCTCGCTCGTGTTGATTTTGCGTATTCCCAAGGAGGAAAGATGGCAAAAGTAAAAGAAAAATTTTGATTTCTTCGCATCTCGGCACCCCTGAGGCTAATAGTATTTACTCAACCAGTAGTATGTGTATCCCACATTAAAGCCGAACTCATCACTAAAGTTAATATTTAATTTCCTTTTCAATTAGTTATACTGTTTTTATAGGAAAATATAGTAGAGTTAGTCTCTGGTGTTTAATTTGTCAATTAACTTTTAGGACGCTTTCTGCTTAAAAGTATAACCACATTTTAATTCCTTAAGCCTTAAAAACTTCGTTCGATAAATTAAAAATGTAATGGACAGGTCGGGAATCCCTGTGTTGAGTGCAAAAGGTGGTTGCGTACATTTTTATTCTGGCTATTTTGACAAAGAAATATCTTGATAGTTCAAAAGAAATACATGATTTAAAAGCAGTCTCATAGAATCACATCTTTGGTTTTTACAATGTAACCCAAGCAGCCTTTTCCAAATCAAACCAGTTTCTCCAACATATGAATTTATAGTGGAATTAAATATTTTACCTTAGAAACTAATTTGTATGCGTGTAGGCAAAAAAAGTTAATTGTTTAAGGAAATTTAATATCCAGCTGATACCAGTTTCAAAAAATTTGTTTTTAGATACGTTAACGTCAATGAATGACTCACAGCCGTAAAGAGATTTATGCTTAAATTGCAAAAGAAATTTGTGAACCAAAGCTATTTTATCGCTTAAAGCAGAATGGAGCGTTGTTTTCTATACGGCACCTTGTCTTGGAATTGGAATTCCCCTAATGAGCCGCTGCTTGTAATGCAATTTTTACGATATCTGTCAGACGCCGTGGTGGCCCGCAGTAGCCGGACAAAGTGAATTAATTAAACAATATAGAAACTATGAGGGGCAGAGGCGATTCGCAGGAAAACTGCTTGAACGGCGGACCCCCAGACGCGTGTTCGCTATATATTTATTACTGCAGCGATAAACATAAAACCTGTAACACTGGGAGAGCTTATAGTTCTCTCTAAGTGATAAGCTCAACTTGGGCGGTGGGCGGTGGGTGGTGTTGGGTAATCGGCGGGAGAAGGCCGATTTGGGAAAGTGGGCGACCTTGACAGAGGTATTGGCTGCTTATCTTAAGTGGCCAGAACGTCATCACAATAGAAACGCTCAAATCCGTTGGCACTCAACATCAATCGATGGGATGCCCGGCAGACGTCATGGAAAACTCACAATTCGCACGTCGGAAATGTGAAAATTGTTCAAGTAAATAAATCAGAAAACGTATTAATGAAATGCAGATATAAAAATATGTATGCCCGCATGTACATGGGCATGTTTCTGAGGCTGGCCAAAGTACGAGTACAATACGAGAGCCGATGAAAAAATGTTTCGATTTCTGGCTGGATCCATATTTTTTGTTTTGGTTCTGTTTCGCTTCATGTTTTCCTAGGTATTTTTGCTCTGCTTTGTTTATTTGCCGAGTACTTGAAATGTTTTCGAAACTGAGTAGGAACGAGTGAAGTGCGCTGCAAGGATTATGCCATGGCGAACAGAAACCAGATTCGGAATGTGACACTAAAAACGATACTCATCCTTCACTGACGGCACTTGGGCCTATCTCTAATCCGGTCAAAAAATTGATGGAATTATTTGACTTTTGATTTTCCGACTTTTTCAAGTGCATACCATGCTTATTGTTAGTTCGACTATTGTGCAAGGTTGTATACTTGGTGGCACTAGGCTATCAACCGATTAACCGATAGCGAGAGTTTTATATTTGGAAATCTTTAACTGATTAATTTTCAGCTGTAATTGAAACCTGGTCAATTGAAGGTCTTCACGGAGTAGTTTCTCGATAGTTTTGTGAATGGTGTAACTCTACTATGTTTTTGAATCTTTTTAATTTTAATCGGGAAATGACATGCTTTCTTCGAGAATAAAATTTGAATAATCTGTTACATATTATCTACCATTGAACCCACAGAGTTCTGCAATTAATCGTTTCTTTAACTTCTTTGCAACATATAAGAAATACTACAGAAATTCAGCACTACTTAAATATAATACTTTGAGCTTTATGTTGCTGAATGAAACGAGTTAATGTCCTTAGTTTTGATAGCATTTAATGCAATATGTTACTTAATTGGGCGTTGTATGAATTCCACTTTGCAAAGGTTATCTCCTACGACTATTTTAGCCGTGATGTCCCGGACTCATTTGCCTGAACCTTGATTTTCCCTCTTTTCACTTATTATGCAAACTGTTATGGCGATTCCACGTGCTTACGTCATAGAATTGTGCTGCTTGAACTTAAAACTCACCTGATCGACCGCCTCTCCCTGCAGTTCTCCGATGGAAGGACGCTTCAGATTGCGCATGGAAATGCGGTAGTTGTCCAGGCGCGGCAGACTCTCCCTGGAATCACACAGAAGGGGAAAGAACCGATTAGAGCGGGTCACTTTCGCCGAGGGGTAGAATTTGCGGAATTTGCGTACTGGTGGAACGGAAGCAGAACCATCACCGCCTCGGGCAGCATGACCGTCGTCTGCAGCGTGCGGAGCAGAAATACCCATGCCCAGTAGCCACTCCGGACTACGCGGCTCTCCGGCCGATTCCAAGTGTAAGAACCAAGTTATTTGTGTATACACATAAATAATAAGACAATTAAATCGGCCAGCCGAGTGGTAAAGGTAGCCGAGCAGAAGGTCAGGGGTTCCACGCCGAAATCGAGAAAAATCAAGTTTTATCGGAAAATTCTTCTGTTCGGAGAGAGAGTGGAATGCCCGCCCTCTTGTATGATGTATATTTACTGATCGCCAACGAAAACAGAAACAAAAACAATAACATTAGCCGAAGCGGGGGCAGAAACAGAATCAGCCACAGGCACAGCCAAAGCAATGCCAAAATATAATTTAAAATCTTAAAAAGGAAAAAACCGGAATGAGGAAGGCAATAATCGTCGAGCACAGTACGGCGCCACGAGCGGCCAATGGCGCCGATTCCAAGGGATCGAAAGGGGGCAAGGTGGCAAGATGAGGAGGAACCCAAGGGGGCGAACTGCAAGTAATGCATTTTACAGAGCACACATTACTCATACTGCATTTCGGCAGGGCTTCCACCGGCGCGATTGACTTATGACTAACACAAAAAGACACTAAGATCCAGTATTCAAAATTCATTTATTCAAACAGCTACTGTAAACTCCAATATTGACGATGTAAAATGCTTAGTTAATTTGTATTTGTAATGTTGTAATGAAAGTTAATGATTAAAAAATATTTATAAGTATTCAGTTTAATATTAAGAAAGTTGAGTAAGATCACTTTCAATATATCGAAGTATTCCAAAATAATTGCATTTTCATTCTTTTTATGTTAAGGGAATTCTTTCCATCACAATTTGGTTTGCATTTAACTTCTTTGTTGACCCACTAACACCGTTCCTTGGTTAACCCGAACCTTTTCACATTAAAGTTGATTAATTTTGGGTAGCCTTCAGACCATTCGTTTATAATGAGGTTCCTTTAATAGCAATATTAAATTTCATTCCTTCTTCAGTTCTTCTTCCAGCAAGAAGCATAATAAATTACCAAATGTTTACGATAAAAACTTTCTTATTTTAGTGGGTACTAAATATTTTTGCATTTCGGTCCTCATCCCTTTTAGATCGACGCTCAGTTGAAGAATAATTTATGAATGTTTATTAATTATAGACAGAATCTTTCGAGGGCGTTTTTCATTGTGCTACTAAATAAATTGAAAGCATACAGCTAAGAGAATCGGGCGTCTTGTGGCTTTTCTTTTAATTCCAATTCCAATTTCCATTTCCAATTCATTTGCCAGACAGCAAAGACTGCGCATAAGATACAGTTCTACATTCTGTGGATATAGCATGTACATACAGATAGCATATACATATATTTATGGAGTCCAGACCAGTCGATGGGCATTGATTGCTGGCCGGTTTCGTTGGGAATCAGCTAGTCTGAGTTAGTTGTACAATTGGAGCTGAGCAGAGTTCGGGAGGCGTCGATCAATTGAATTCGTTTGCGCTCGCACATCCCAAATGACAAACTATAAATTTATTTGTTGACACGCTCATCCTCCGGCGAGAAACTCAGACTGACAGCTCCGGAATTCGTGGAGTGCAAGTTGATCGCATTTTCCGATCGCGATCCTTGTGCCAAAAACGACTGACTTTGAGATCGTGGAATGACTTTTACTGTTTTGCATTTCCGTCGGTGTTTTTATTATTGTTTCGACAGGCTGATGTAACTTGCTTGCCGTGTGCAAAGTTTCCGAGAAAACAAATCATCGGCTGTCTTTATTTGTACCAACAAAACTGCACGCCTTAAATTTTGTCGGACAGATCTTTGGCAGCCTTTAATTGAATTTAATTCGGGAATGTGCTTACGATATATCGAATGTGGAACAATCGTAATAATTAATTAGAAAAGTTTTCGCGCGGGTCTAGGTCGACATCGTTAATTTAAGTGAGCAGTCATGTGCTAAAACATGAATAATCAAACTTTTTAATTTATGCGGAACCAATCCAATTGCCAATGATCTGTGACTCCCTTAAGTAATAGTTTTATGCCATGAAGATACGGGGTTTTTCTCTACATATTGTCTTTTTTTTTATAACTTTAATTTTCACGTTACATTCTAGATAATCGCCGATCTCAATGTGTTAAAAATATACACTGCGATTTAACTTAGTTAAAGCGTATCAATCGACACTGAGATTGACAATTACTCCGATTACGTTTAATGTTGCTCTTGAAAACCCTTTTAATCTGTTGTGATTATTTGTGTTTATGTGTTAAACGTGATTACAATAAATTGGCATAATGTAACCTTCATTTCGGTTATACAAGCGAAATATTTTTTGTTTCACTTTTTTATTTATCAGGTAATTTTGACGTGTTTTATTGTCTGTTTTTAGACCCCTTTTTTCGCTCTTCCGATCCCTAGTACAAAATTTATTTATTTTTGCCGAGGCGCACTGTAAACAGAAGCGGGCTAAGTTTAAACATGTGTCGGCTACTCAATTGAAACTCATTAAGGAAAGTAGAATTAATGATTAATTTGCTTTGGGAAAACTCTAATTAATTGTTGTATTATTTCTAAATTGTTAAAGACGCGAGCTCAGACCCCACGTGCACAAAATGAATGGAATTAATTTATCTCAAGCACCAAAAACGTATCAGCTGAATCACAACGAAGCTTATCTAAGCGGATAAATCACACTAATCGAAGCAATTATCAAAAATTCAACAACTTGTGTGGATTGTAATTGTTTTTTTTTTTTTAATTTTTAAAACTAACTACGACATAAGGGAAACTGATTTTTTCACACTAATTGCTGAGAAAGTAAACAAAATAAGTATATCTTTGAGATTTGTTTTCAATATGCATTACAACAAAACAAGTTTTTGTTTAAATTTACAAAATTTTGTTAAATTCGAAATTATTTTTCCTTTAAATATAATTTTTGAGACGGTAAGGAAGGACCATTTTTATTTTATTTAAGGTAATTATAAAACCAATCGTTAATAACGTTGCAATAAATGCATCAATAAAACATCTGAATTAACCCGTTACAACATAATGAGTCAGATATGGGTTTTCACTTTTCAGTAATCTTTTGTTGTTAAAGCTGTACTTCTTCTCTGTCGTTAAAGGTAATGTGCTTTCCGATAATAAATAATATAAAATTCAATAAATCCCAAAATGATGTACATATTTCTTTATATTGTGTTTCTATGAAATTTGTTCGTTAGTAAATTCGAATTAAAATTAAACTTTGAAAACGTTTTATTTGTTAAAAGTTTTTTTCAAATGAAAATAGTTCTCTTATAAAGTTAAGAAAATTGTATTTTATGGCAAAACTCACAAATAAAAGTTGAAATGTTAAAAGCATTTTTATTAAAATTGTTTATTAATTTATATGTATTTATTAATACCGAATACTAATTTCAGTCATACTTTTTTTTGCATTCTATTTTTATTTAAGATATTTTTTACTCACTTTTAGACAACAAACATTATAAATAAAGTTGAAATTTTAATTTACTATTTTCATTACAACTTGAGCTCAGAGACAACAAAAACAAGAATATAGTTCGATTTCGACCTCCTAATCAACAGGTAATTTTAATATTATAAAACCATTTAATATTGTAGACCCAAGCCCATTATAGACATATTTTTTTCAGGTCTTGCCACAATGTGAAACATATCGCTGATAAAATTGCAGGGGAATCCGTAAAATTGGAATTAAACTTACTTTGTCAGCTGGGCGAGACTGAATTTGCGCTCCGCATCGGATTTTCGCAGGAAGTGGCCGAATCCGCGGAAGGACAGCCGCGAACTGCGGCGATTCTCGCCGCTTTCTCCCGGCGCCTTGGGCTGCAGGTGATTCTCGTTACTGGACGGTGGGTGGACTGCGTCCGTCTGATCGGCGGGAGCTGATCCAGCCTCCCCATCGTACCCGGCGTTTGTGGTGCCGTTCACCTTTGAGATCTGGAAGCGATCGGCCATTGTGAGGTTCGGGGGACTCCCTGCACTTGAGTGTTGCTAACTGGCTACTGGCTACTGGTTTCTAATCGATTGCACGAGTACCTAGCGGGAAAGTTAACGAACTGAGCACACTGGCATTTTACACACACGGGAGGAAAAGCGCACCCCACTTGAAGTGGGAGTGGGTTGGTCTGGCCTGGTCTGGGATGATATCACAAGGAGCGCGATTCGAAAGGACGCGCTGTTTTATGTCCGACTGCGCTTAACCCTCAACACCGATTGTCCGAGTATTTTGAACGCATCGACCACGACTGGTTTGTTTTGGGATTTCGGTTTTCGGTTTTGTGTTTACGATTCGGGTGTTTTTATATATTTTTATATTTCGCATCGAGCGTCAGATGAGCACTCTGCTGATATATCCGTGGCGGCAATTACAACTTAACGCGCCGACTGTCGCACGGCGTTTGAGCGTTGTCAAGTGTTTACCGCTTGATTATTATGGCTTTTTGTGCCAGTCAGCTGCTCTGCTGCTCTGCTGCTCCGCTGCTTCCGCTGTGGCTTCGGATTTGGCAGCGGCTGGCCTTAGTACCAACTCACGCACACAGCCAAGCAACCGATGTGTGTGTGTGCTGTGGTGGGTTTTCAACAAGTGTTTGTGGCCGAATTCAACACGGCAGTAGTGTTCTCTTTGCGGAGCGCCGCGGGAAAAATAAACCCATATGTGAAAGAACGACTGGGCAGGAGGTCTGGACTACGGGATACCCGCACCTGGGAGAAACTAATGCGCGTATACGTAATGTTAGAATGCTTGAGTCCATATCACGTATACGTCAAAAGCCGTGTACAGTACGCAGCAAGAAAACTTGATATGTTTCGATCATCAATTAAGGATTAGTTATTCATTTTGGTTTGGTTCAAAAAAACGAATGACTTTGAGAACAAGAAAAACTGTAAGTTATTTTTTACCATTTATGGCTTACTTTACTTTATTTTGTAGCCCATTTTAAATAAAACCATTGTCTATTGCTATTGCTATTCTGATTTCTTATGGGAAACTGTTGTGGAAAAGTCTACCTTTGAAGAAGTAAATAAAGTACCCACACTTTTTTATTAAAATAAAAAAGATTAAGAAGACTTAAATTTGGAACTATCGCATTGAAAAACTGATCTATGGTAATAGTTGCCTGGATACACAAAAAATCATTTTTAATTTAAGACCTCGTTTACAAATTCAGTCTCCTTGCTTTATTTATTATTTATTTGCTTATTTATATACATATAATAGATATAAAAAACCAGTAGGTCCAAATTTTTTCAATCTTGTTTATGTAAATATAGTTTGCAAAAGCAAACAATATTTTTTTAGCATATTTATTTTAGAAGTTCTATAGACGAGTTGCCGGAATTACTAATTACATTGTCAAAGCTGACTTATTTGCATTTTACATTTTTTTCCAACCTGTATTAACTTATTCTGAATAAGTATCAACAAAAATGTTATTGCCCTATATTAATATTTTGGTTGCCGCCAAAGCGAACAAGTTTTGCAAGCTCATTTTTCCATTAATCTAGACAGATCTATGATGTTTATTAAATAAACGTTATTTTGACACTTGTTATTAGTAAGGACTTAAGTAAATTACTTTAATGCCAATATATGCTGAAATTTGTTTCCTTTGTCAGTACATTGAAATTTTAATATATAATTTATTCAGAGTCAATAAAACTCAAAAATTAAAATGAACATCTGTTTCTTATATGTTTATATTATTCGTTTAGCGACTTGATGAATAAAACATGTAGTATTTATTTGGGTCACTGTTGAAAATAAAAGCTGTGCTAAAGCAGTAAAAACGCTTTAAAAGGATTTTCGATTGAGTGGCCCAACCAAATTTTGTCACTTGATACAACTCCACTTTATCGCATTGGAAAAAGAATTTAGCACCTTAACACTTTTTTGTCGGAACGATTCGTTTGCGATTGCGGTTATTAGCTTGTTTCGTTTGTTTACCCAATTCATAACAATTCTCTGACTCTCCACGCTCATTCACAATCATTCGCACACTAAAACTTAGACACACTCGTAACATCTTTACTATCGACCAAGTCAAGTCGAGCCAAGACGCGAACAGTAACAACAATCGGGCAAGAGCACGCGAATAAACCCCCTTAATCGAATTAAATTCGGTTTTATCTGGTTTGATTGGCTGGCTGGATGGTTGGATGGTTGGTTGAATGGTCGACGGCTGGTCGGGCTGCTTTTAGCTCTGCGTCACAGAGCAACCCGAGGCGGTTTTAATGAAGAGCGGAACGCGGCGAAAAGAGTTATTTTTATTAACCCACAAGAAGGTTCCCCGCCCGGAACCTCCAACATTTCTCCAACATCCAAAGATCGGGAGAGTTAACCGGATGATGTTCTCTTTGCAGCAACAACTGGTTCTCCCAAGAGTCGGATCTTTCTAGGGCCCATCTCGTTCTTATCGGTTTTATGGAGATATGAAAATATTTGTTAATCTCTGGGAGTTTTTATACCCTGGAAGAGGGTATTAAAATTCCAGTCAAAAATGTGGAAAGTAGTGAAGGAGACATTTTCGACCCTATAAAGTATATACAGTGACAAACTTAATTATTGACACAGCAAGCATGATAAAGTTTTAACAAAATAGTTAATTAAAACCCAAGTGTGCCAATAATTTTGTTCAGGGAAATTTGGTCCATTCTTGGGTTTTTTATTTTTAATAAATTATTTAAAAGAGATAAATTAATGAAGTCCTTGTTTTTAACAAAAAATTAATGATTGTATCTAAAAATAATTTGTTTTATTTTAATATCAGCATATTAGAATAAGAAAAATAGCCTTAAAGTTTAACATGCTTGCTGTGCCATTATGTTTTAAGTTTGTCACTGTATATTCTTGATCAGCATCACCTGGAGAGTCGATCTAGCTATGTCCGTCTATCCGTCCGTCTGTCCGTCCGTCCGTTTCTACGCAAACTAGTCCCTCAGCTTTAAAACTATCTGCTTCAAACTTTTCCAAAAGTTCTCTTTTTATTGCAGGTAGTATATAAGTTCAAACCAGCCGGATTGGGCGACTATATCATATAGCCCCCATGGGAACAATCGGGAAAAAATCAAAAAAATTATTACTTTGTTGTTTTTAGCTTTTTATTGTTGTTCTTTGGGATTTAGTAATATTTTGTAAATATTATAGAATTACGGTTTTAATTAAATTAACATCGGACAACAATATCATATAGCTGCCATAGAAACGATGGCCAAATACAGAGCAAAATCGACATAGCTTCATTGCTTTTAGTAATATAGGCATAAAAACCGAAATGTAGTCGGTTTGTAATAACTGCAAGGGTATATAAACTTCGGATTGTCGAAGTTTGCTTCCTTTCTTGTCTTGATTACGGTTAATATTAAATTAAGAGCTCAAAAAAAAGAAATAAAGCTAAAACGCAAATATATAAGCCCATCTTTCTGACTCATTTTTGTTTGTTTAAAAACAATGAAAAAATCCCAAATATTTGAGTTGAATTAATTACAAATTTTAAGCTCTCCACAGTGCAAACACGTTTGTACCTTAATCATCCATGACTATTATTGTTTATAAGCAGTAGGATATTTTCAAGACGTAACCATGTAATCAATTCTTAAAGTCGCCTTAATTGCATAAGGTTAAAATAAACAATAGCCTAGTACGACTAATTAACTTGCTTACCCTTTATGACTGCCTTTTATATCACTTTTATATTTTGCTAATATTACGCAAGTGATTAACGATTTCTTAATTATCAAAATTGTTTTATTACTTTGCAAGCCATCAGTTCCACAATGCTGTATATATTTTTCAGCGAAAATGATTTTTATTCGTTTACGATACATTTTTCACACGTCTTCCGATTTCGTTTGGCTCGTTTATTAAAGTTTATTGTTCGGATCTTTAGTACTTTGCGATAGAGAATTTGTTTACTGTTTTCATTGAAATAAATTGAATTTCTTTTTATTCATTCCCGTGTTCCGGTATGTTGCCGCAAATCGATTGTATACGGTACATACCAGAAGGAAAATATATATATCAACAAAAGCCATCATCCGGTAAATCCTTATATGCCTTGGGCATGTGATAAATCGTCAAATTCATTGTTTATTTCTACAGTCATATTCACAAGATGTTTATCTAACAATCTCTGTCTTGTAAAGTTTAATTTCTGCTTAGGGGATCTTTCTAAAATTAGCTCTTCTGTTTGGAAAATCTTATTAGGTTGTTTATATTTGCGTATATAAAACTGTAATTGGCGGTTAATGTTGTATTTTTTATTTCGTTTATTTTTATAGTACCGTCAATCAAACAGGCCAATTAAACTTAAATTGCACTCAAATTGTTTTCGACATTTTGTAAATTTGCTTTTGGTTGACTATTATTCTTTGTATCACTTGTAGGAAATTCAATGCCACGGGAAATTTCACCAGAGAAATGGTTATTTTAATAATTTTATTTTTTTGACATATTTGTTAATATTTTTTTACTGGGACATTTTCCGTGAAAATCAACGATTTAAGTGGAAGTCAGATAATTGTCATTGGTGGCATCTACTCTTAACCAGTTAAAATCGGCTTTGGCTAACCCCCAACTGCACTTGTTAACACCTCTCCAGGCCGCCTGTATTTGGACTACGGACGAATTCTGTCTAATTGATCGAGCCAACATCGTGAAGCACAGATAAATGTATTGTTTTATGGCTAAAATTAAATATTTAAGGCTTGACAGCAATGTTGTATAACAAAAGTCGGCTGCTAATTAATTCCAACTTAATAGGAGCCATATATAACCGATTACATCGGAACGCGATAACGACTCCCCAATGACAATGTAAATAGTCTTGGCTTTTTAATTGGAGGAAGACGAAATGACCATGCGCTATCGCGTCGTGGGCCAGTGACATTATTTGACACTCGATTATTAATTGAATTAACTGCTTTTTACCACTTTAAAAAGGTTTCAAATCGACAATAATCTAGATTTGATCGCTTGTTTCTGGGTCTTCAAATACCTGTCCTTGGCGTCGATTGTTTTTGATCGCCTTACAATATTTGACCCGTGTCGATAAAGCCACTCGTATCTGCCTTTGTGTTAAGTGTTTGGATCAATATATACATAGATTAGTTTACGTAATAATGCTGTGTCTGTTATAATTTTAGAGACTCAATATTAAATGGATCTTTGGAGCAATTTGAACCCAATTCAGATCCATTTCTCTCAAGTCTGCATGTATGTACACAAGTACCTTTTAAGGAAATAGTTTTAAGCATGTTTATCTCTTCGTCCATTTATTTCAGTTTAAAAGTCATCGACATTAAACTGTATTCTTTTTATTTGCCTGAAAACCATTCCATATTTTTCAGTTTAATTTCAGCTTTGGTCATATGGTAATCGTACTATACAAATTTCCAAAAAACGATTGCCTATTTCTTTGGGGCATGGTAAATCTCATATATTATAAAGTAACTTATATTTCTGTTGTGACCGTAGTATTTTTCAAAGCAAGTTTACATTTGAGAAGCCCCTAAAAGATAATGTTTTATTCTCTAGTCTTAATTTAAATCCTTAAGATATATTAATCTGCATTGGGCCCCAAAATCGGTCCCCATAATCTAAAAGTTGGCTAGCAGGAAATATAAATATATAAATAGATATAAAAACTTAAATTAAAGCATACAATTTATGTTGACTAGACACCAACCCAAAAATGACGCATTATTTATTGCTGATTGTTGTCAAATTAGCAAATAGTTCATCAAACTAAATGGGGTATTACTTACATATAACTTAAAATGTAGGGTCTTGATATTAATGTTGGGGAATAAGGAAATAACAACAGGACTGAACTACAGCCGAAAATCTCTTTCTTTTTTCATGTATGTATATCTATCTATCTTATCGAGTTATTGTTCGCTTGTTCAGATTAGTATCTTGATAGCTTTGTGAAAGCATAAAGCAAAAAGTGTGGTTGTTGAATTATATGTGGTGTGAAATTGGAACAGAAAATTATTTTTATGATATGTGACATGTCTATTTTCAATTTTAAATAATATGCTTATTTAACTTGTGTAAATATAGAGAGGAAAAAAAAGTTTTTTTAAAATATGAAATGTTTTGATTCAAGAAAGAATGCAGAACTACATAAATAAACGAAGTACTTAATAAGCGCATACAATTGTTTAAAGTGCATAACGGTCGTGATCTCACATACGATTCAACCAGCAGAAAGCAATTTGTCACAACTCTACCGAAAATATCAATTATAAGTCGCCGATCGCGACGAATGCCTGTTGTTACAGGGGTCACTCTCGGTTGCTAACCCCTCTTGGTGGAGTGCTACTCGCACTCCTTGCAGTTCCTATTCGCACGATACAATACAATATACAAATTGCAATCATGCCTTCGATTGGGGCCTTTCATTCGAATTCCAATCGCCGGAGCGTTGTCATCATCGCCACCAGCTCTGTCATGCCAAAGGCAGTAATAAGAGGCAGAACCGAACCGCTTCGTGGCAGTAACAACTTGTTCAGCGCCAGCTAGTCTCATTGTACCGGGCTGTCTGTCTGGGGGTCTGAACGATCGGCGCAAGTTTCTGCGGTCGGGGTGTCGCGACAAGTGCTACAATTGATGGTAGGCACACAAACACACATTCACATCCCCTTACAGACGGCAAATCATTTGCAATCAAATTTTTAATTCTAATAATTATACGAATTTAATAATTTCAGGCAACCCTGTGTAAGGCGACAGTTTGGCACACTCAGATTCGACGGGTAGTGCAATATCCATTCATCACCCCGTAAGACGGCGATAATATCGGCTACTTTCTCAGGAACGAGGTCCAAACCTGTCCTGGATTTACTTTGTTCTTGCCTTCCGTTATAACTGCGGCATGTAACTTTTAAATCTTGGAATAGGGGTCATCTCCCTAACGGAACTTGACATTCTTACTTAATTATTTAAGCTGGCGTTTTAAGAGACAATATAAATTTAAAGTAATGAGTTAATTAAAGGAAAAATATCAAACAAAGAGGGACTTGGTGGATAGATCAATATAAGGAAAGGGCATTCTATAACTATAGGTTAATATTATAACTATAACTGCAATACCTTTTTTATAAACCCTTAATTTTTAAAGAACCTAGTTATCGAAAGTGTAATAGAGTTTTCTGTATACGTATGAATTTTGAGCATTCAACAAAATTTTGCAAAGTGCCAGACATCCGAATCGATCCAGTAATAAGGGGTTTGGCTTGGAACAGGTTTGTTTATAACATCAGTATTTGCCAATATTTTACTATCTTTTGTAACTTTGCTATCTTTAAAACAGGTATATGTAAACACGACAAGTCGCCAAGAACTCTGTAAAATCAATCTACTAAAATTATAAAGGTGATTCTATGGTTACTTTGTATAAGGCATCGAAATGCAGGATTATTTACTTGTAATTACTTTCAGCTAATAATTAACTACACATAAGCTTCTTCTTTTACATTAGCAGAGGATATTATATTTCAGTCAAAAGTTCAACGCAGTAAATGAGAAATTTGCGCCTACAAAATTTATATATTCTTGATAGATAAGACAAGATGAATTTTCATTAGCCATACCCGTCTGTTTTAACTAATTATAAGTTTTATGGCTATCTGAAGTATATATGATATCAGTTGGTATATGTAAGTCGACGGGACGAGACGACTATATCAAATAGCTGCAAAAGAAATAATTGAGAACAAATTATAATTTCGCTGTTTTTAAACATATACGCATTTACTTCGATAACTATTCATATTTTAATTTAAGTTTAAATGTTGGACGACTTTTTTATACATTTGCCAAAGAAAAGAACCGAATTTGAAATACACATTTTTAGTTTTGCAAATTTCAATCGACTATATCCTATTGCTGAAATTGCGTTAATTTTTTTTTTTGATAAAATGCCTAATTTACAAGTTCATCTTGTCATGTCTACTTATCTTATCAACCAGTTAAGTTTTACAACAAAGAAATATGTTGTATACCAATAAATGATTTGGGAAGGTCTGTTCGTTTACTTACCGAATAATTCATTGCATTGTTATAATATAAAGTACAGGGTGTAATCAAAGGGACAATTTATTAGACCCACGTAAATCAATTGAAAAGCCATAAGCTTATCTTATTAGCTATGAAAACTGTACGCTAAAGGGTTGTTATTTCAAATGGCCCACATCCTATATGGAAATATGTCGATGAGTTAAATACCAAAGTATTTTTCGATTCAACTATTCATTTGTTTTAAATATTTATTTTAGTTGCATAAACGGTTTACACATTCAAAACATTTAAAATTCAAATTCCACTACTACACATTGTTTCTTATTGAATTCTGTTTTTGATGCATTCCATTTATGCTGTTAACTTTCACACTGAATCTTATCAATATAATATGTATATATATTTGTATATATATATTTTATTTGTTTTAAAAATTCCATTTAAGCTTCTTTGAGTTAAATATAATTTTTTTTAATTAATTGCTTTTCATGGGCTTGCCCTTTCTTAAATGTCCGGGTCCACTATTGCAATTGATAAATTTATCTTCTTTAAGCTTTCTATTCGAGAGAAAATAAATTTGTATAAGTTGTACAGGCAATCGGAGCTTTTAGTTATGGCAAACCTATGGCCAGATCCAAATCGGGCTTGGGATTAGTTTAGATGAGAATAGTTTAGAATACAGTAACAATGGGTGGGTTAAGTGGTGAATTGTGTGATTTAAAGTTCAACGTGAGGATGTTGCTGTTTTAAATGTTTCTGGTCAGGAATAAGTCGAATAACTTTCGTATTCAGAGGAATTTTTCTATTTCTGTTCATTAAAGTTCTATATAAAAACAGTGAAGAGCTTAAGCGGAGATATAGTAGTTAAGAGGAACAGTAAGCACATTGAAAGCGTTAAATTAAAATTAAACTACTTCCAGCACCTCTCATAAATTCATCGAAAACAACAAAAACGTAATAGACTATCCAGTAATTTCGCAAATACACCTAGACTCTGATATAACAGATTATTGCGGGCCCAGGACCATCGATAAATTAATGAAAAAACTACATGAATTCTGTGTGAAATGAAGTAAACCCATTTCTCGGTCCTGGCCACTCCCTTCAGCTATAACAAACAATTTTCCGCCCCTCTCTAGGCGCTACATTTAAATTCTCCCTGACTGGCAAATCGCAATGTGTTGAGCAATGATAATACCGTTTTCTATGTCCTATCTGCGTTGGCAAAATGTTAACTTAGACGACCAGATGCGACACATCGCTGGTGTATCCGGGCGAATACCGAGGTGGCAGGGCACTTTGCTGGGGCCGTGTCTTGCCCAGCATGGGCATGGGCATTCCCGGCTGGTTGGCGGCCATCACCTTCGGACTCTGGCCAGGCTTGCCCAGTTCGTAGGGCCGCCGGATGCGGAGCACGTCGGCGGCATCTCCTGGCCAGGCTCGTTCCGGTCCCAGTCGCTGACCCAGGCGAGGATACCGGCGCTTGTCCACTGCCAGACTGATGGTGCCCGGGGCATGCGTCGAGTTCAGGCCCACGTTGTACTGGCGCTGCATCGCCAGGGAGGCACGAATGGTCTTCCGTTTCTGCGGGAAGAATATAAATGAATTCCAAGGAGATTACTCTTTTGGACGAGTAGAATAGACTTCTTCGGCATCGTAAAAATGTATGATTAGTATCTGGTAGTATATGTCAAAGGGTTGGCTTTTTTCAATTAGTTAAATATGCCCAATACTGTCCGGCCTATCCGGCTTCACGGATCTCAATTGAATAGAGTTTTTTCAAAACAGTAATAATATTATGTCAATGGATTCGATTTTTGTTTCATATTTTTTAAATATTTCTACTCCCAAAGTATTAACTTTTATAAATCAATTTTTTCGGGGATACAGACTTAGTTACCAGTTACGATGTCCACCGTATGAGTGCTCTTTTCGGAGTCTTGGAAAAAGGGTTAAAGTACTAAACATGTATTTAAATAAACACCACCTATTAAAAATAAATGTTAAATGCCTATGAAACACGTGAAATCCCTTATTTTTTATGTGGTTCTAGGATTAGCTCTGGGGTTTCGAAATTTGGATTTCTCAAGTTTGATTTGCTCGATCCAAAAAGTTCTAATTAAATACTATTTTTTAATAACTTTTCTTCATTTTTTACAAAATTTAGGTTATAACCAATTATAACTATCAGATAAGATGAAATGGTTTTTGTTGTTTCCCCTTCTAAGAAATTAACGAATAGGTTTCTTTTCAAAAATTAATAAAAACTAAAATGATCCTACGGTTCTACGATATTTTTCTTTTCGCAGTCCGTGCTCTCACCTCTATGGTGCCTCGCCACTTGTCCGCCGCATGTCGGGCAATGTCCAGGCGCTTCTGCTTCTTCACCTGGTGCTTCTTGTAGATGACCTCGATGATGATCAGACCCACGCCGCCGGCAATGCCCACGCCCACCAGTATGAACACCCCCGCCATATTTTTCAACCCCAAGGTGTTGGGCGTCTTCTCGAAGAGTTCGCAGTTCTGCTGCACATGTCCGTGGAAGATCCACTGTTTGTCCAGCTTTTCCATGAAGCCGCCTGCAAGTAGATGGGATATACATAAGTGTGGAACTATAAAATTATCCGTAGTTCATACTTTCGTGGAACTCCAGGATGGCCAGCGTGACAGCATCCGTCCAAGGTGAACCCTTCTGCAGGCCAATCCCGTACCCACTGCGCCCGAACAGCTCTCCGGCAGTGACCAGTTCGCAATCTTTGGAGGCTTCGTACTCCAGACGAGAGGAGTCCCAGATAAAGGCCATCAGCTTGCTGCGGACACAATCGCAGACCGAAGGGATGACATGTTAATATTAGGTTTAAGTATTTGGGATAAGGATAGGGGTACAACAAGTAGGAAGAAACGTTCAAGTAACAAGAAATATTGGATAGCTTCGATGGGCCGAAGCTCCCACACCCTTGCAGATTCTTCGGAGGGCGCAGGTTAACAATGCAGCTAGTGACCTCAATCAAAAATAAATTTAACATTTAATTGATTGCTATAAACTTGTAAGTTATTATTAATAATGATCGCTGACTTACTAGTTTTGGCATAAACAGACTTTTCTTTTGCTAAACCCTATTGATATTCTTTAAAAGACTTTGGGCCGATTTCTTAATGTCATGTAAAGAAGCTAAAAGTTTTCGGGTAGATAAACTCTTACATGATGTGGATAAAGTAAATGTCATTGAAACAGCATTGATATGGAAAGTCCGCCCTATGATAACATTTTTATATTGAAATTTGAAGTGGCGTACCTATTCCAACCAAAAAGTCGGACAACTCTTAAGTACACTTAGATCAAATCCAGTTAATAAATAAAGCTGCTGTACCCTACAACGAAGAAGCTCTGCAAGGATTTAAGTACATGAAGATGCTAAGATATGGGAATACAAGATGGCATAGGGGCGGATAATACGGGGGCAAGACCAACACGAACACGATACCGCTAACGATTACAAAACATATCTAATAGATCGAAACAGAGAAAGAGCAAGAGATAGAGAGACAGAGAAAGAGAGAGACAGTGGCGTTAGGTGGACTGAATTGAAGGTTGCGTATTGGAGAGTGAGTGGAACTGTAGTAGTTGTAATAGTAGTAGTATAGTTGTTGTCTGGATCTGGATCTGGATCTGGACAGTGGTGCCATGACATGCGATGCTACGCTCAGCTACGGAAAAGGTCGCGAGGCCAGAACCAATCGTTACCCCTTCTTCACGTCCTGAATGGCCTGCTCGGCGGTGGCGTAGTTGTTGGCCTCCATGGTGCGGTACATGTTGGACAGTTCCACCTGGCGGCGGAAGTACATGTCCACGGAGGAGCCCTTGACGGTGGCGCAGGTCAGGTTCTCCATGGTGTTTCTCAGCCGGGCGTCGTTGATGCCGCTCAGCTTCGTCTTGGGCCGCTCCAGCACGAGGAAGGCGGCCAGGTTGGCGGTGTACGAGGCGACAATGATCATCGCGAATCCGGCCCAGACCATGCCCAGCACCCGGGCCGAGAAGCTGCGGGGCGTGCCCTCGCCGATCCCGCTGTTCAGGAGGACTCCCCAGGCGAACCACACCGCGGAGCTGAGGTTCAGGGCCTTCTCCTCGTTGCTGTCCGAGTGCGAGAGCTTGAAGCGTCCGAACGGCGAGAACCTGAGTTCGGAAATCGGAAAGATGTGGTTAATGGCGCCTGGAACTCTTGGCCTCTCCAGGCGGGGATTAGCTGGGTGCCATTCAACCGTCCAATGCAGCGACCCTTCTTCTTTGCTTCACTTTGCTTGGGTGGGTTCTGGGGAGTGGGAGGGGCAGGAGTCCCAGGGTCACACATTCACTCACCTGTCCAGCAAGTAGAGCACGAGCGCCACAACATGGACCGACACCATTACCAAGATCCATAGCGTGTTACTAAACGGCTGCAAGAAAGACACGAGAGTACTCGATCGTGACGGTTTCTTCTCGAGTATTGTAATGCCTTGGTATTTGAATGGCTTTGAGAATTCTATGTACTCCGCACGCTCCGGATTGATGGTTAGTGGTGCCACGATCATGCTAAATGTAAGTCCGGATTAGTGGATGTAGCTGGCGGATCCCGCAACGCTTACTCGGCACGTTCGTTGACCAGCTCTCCGATGAGGCCCGTCCACTCCTTGCGCAGCGTCATCGCCCCCGTGTTGTTCCGCAGGATGTAGTGCCCGAACTGGCCATCGGGGGACAGGGCCAGGTCGTAGGTGAAGTTGATCCTCTTCGAGAGCTCGATCAGCAGGTCAATGCAGTAGCCGCGGCAGCAGAATTCATTGGCTGTTGGATGAGAAGGTTATTGGATGTCTCTGCCATTTAATAAAAGTGTAAAATAAAGTAGTGCAAAATAGATGAAACAATACCAAAACGCGTTAATTATAAATATAAATTCAAAATAACTGGGCAAGCGATCTGTCTGCCTAATCGTCCGCCTTTTTCTATCTAGTACAATTTATCAACGGTGTTCTGTTCAACAGCTGAATATAATTGAACATAAATGCACTTAATTTTATAAAAATCGGCAATAATGACAATGATATTTGATTTACGATTTGGTACTTAAGGGTTCATTTTATTCTGAACATTTATTCGCTTCGGAGGAAAAATAGTAATCTTTTATTGAGGATCCCATTTGCGGTTCGGGCAACGTTAATTTAAAATAATTAAAAAAATAAGAAATGTGGTTTTAAGAAAAGCGAGCTAAAAGTAATTAAAATTTTAGTTTTTAAAATAATAAATTTAATGTGTACATAGGAAACCCCTTTAAAACTTAAATAATTAAATTGCTAATTCATCCATTCTTTATTTTCAAGTAAGTGAAAAATTTGTGTAAAATTAATTTTCAAAATATTAAATATTTTGCACAACAAATAGATAAACTGTTTTAGAGTAGGAGAATGGATTACCCACCAGTGGCATCGGAGTTGTTGAACAGGGGACACGGACGCTCGTCCGGTTCGCAGCGGAACTCATCGTCGCCCATGCGGCGGACGTAGACGAAGGGCTTCTCCTCGATGGTCAGCAGCTTCAGGTGGGTGGGAATCATGATCCCCTCTGGCTTGCGCCGCTGCTTTCCTGGCCAAATGATCTCACTGTCGTTAATCTTCATCCGCATCTTGGCCCGCATCTGAAAATCGTATACGTGAGTCTTGGTTTGTATTTGATGTCATTTTGATCTTGTTTCGACTCGTCGGTCACACATCTATAATCAAGAGATCAGCACAACCAGGCGAGTCGATTTAGCCGTGTCCGTTCTACTCTCCGTTTGTATGGAAACTAATCCCTTAGTTTTAATGCTATTCAGATAAAACATAACAAATAGTCTTCTTTGTGTTACAGGTAGTATATAAGTCGGATCGGGCCGCACAGGACTACTATATTATATAGCTCCACATAGGACAATTGGAAAAAAGGGAATATAAAAAAATTATAACTGTTGTTGTTTCTTAACATATGTACATTAACTGCGAGATATATTTGATTTATTTTTAGCAATTTTAGTAATGGGTTCTTAGTTTCATAAAAAATTTAATTTAACAATATGGACGTTTGCTTCTTTTCTTGTCTTTTAAAGTATTTATACAAAAATATACATTTAACCTAAGTTGGTTACCTAACAAAGTAAACGCAGTTTAAGACTTTCGTAGCAAATCTGGGGCAAGAGCTATGAGCTAACAAATTTGAGCGGTTTCAATATATAAAAAAAAACCCTGATCCAATAGAAAATATTGTATTTAATATTTCAACGGCTCTCTTTAGGGAAATTCGCTTTAGGGAAATCTCTCTCATAGCAAAAGCAGAACATTCTTACACAAAAACTAACTAAAAATAATAAATATAGTGACATATCCATAGCACCACAAACCCTTATGTACATGTCCACGCATCCACAGATACAAGAGTGAAATATTGAAACTTTGACAAAACCAAAAATGGCAAAACCAATCCAATTATCGGAGCTTCATTTGAACCAACTAATTGGTCAAGTAAAAGAGTTAATTGTTTAGTCTATAGTCTGGAGTTATAATAACATTGGAATTTTCCATTATCGTCGTGTTAACAATTAGATATGGATTCCAATTTCTTGAGGGTGTCTTAATGTTAAGTGTGTGTGTGTATGTGTGGTGGACATGTACATGGTGGTGCTATGGACATGTCACTATATATATTTTTAAAGACAATCCATTTGTTAAATAAAATTGGTGAGACAATTGGTCCCTTTTGGTATCCTGTTTGCATTTTTACGGCTTTTTGGGTAATTTTCTTTTTTGTGGAATAGGATGCTGGCAGCACTAAATTCCCGAGGTTTAACCTACGCTGTCGTAACTGAACTTTCCAACCACGTGCTTCTTCTGCTGCTCCCGAATGTTGATTACATCATAGCCGGCGTAGATTCGATCCCCATTGTCATCGAAGGCCACTTGACCAGTTTCACCAGTGATATTTCTGCTTTTTAGGTACTGGAACAGCCGCTTGCCTATTAGTTGTTAATTAAGAAAATATACGAGTTAAAAACTTATTTAGAAATATTAAGGATAATATCGGTTGTAAAGGACAGTTCTTTACATTACATTTTTTAAATAAAGGAAACAGTGGTATTATTAAGAACTCTTTAAATATCTTATGACAACAAATCGAATAGGCAGATGGATAATCAGTCATTATTGAGGGATTTATGGCTCCCGCATTCATATCAAATATTTACGCACCCGATTCCCAGTTAACGGCCGAGTCGCCGCAATCCTTCGGAGCCTCGGCAATGGTCTCGTTGGAAATCATCTCCTTGATGGCCGATGCCAGAACATAAACGCTGTCCTGTTGGGGGAACCGAAAAATCACATCGTGCATGTTTTAAATTCCAGGTGGAGGAGGCGCTCTCACCCGAATGTGCCCCTTGTCGCTGTGGGCGTGCTCCAGCTGGAGGCCCAGCACTCCGTCCGGCGTGTTGTTGGAGAACAGCGCCTGCTCCGTGACAATCCACACGTGTCCCTCTCCGGTCATGTTGTACTCCCCGGCATCGCGGAAGATTACTTGTGCGTCCTCTGTGCTGTGGGGCGATACGAAATGCATAAATAGCCAGAGCGCTTATGATAATGCCGGAATTCTAAATGTCATGTGCCTTTTGCCATTGAGATTGCAGAATTTTAAACATCTAAATCACACATGTGGGACAGAATATTAAAAAGGGCTTAATGATTTATATTTTTCAGTAGACCCCATTTACATATGTATGTATGCACATACATATAACATAATCTATACCTAATCAGCGGTTTCACTTGAGTATGAATAATCGCTCAACATCTAGATTTATTTATCGTATTAAAATAAGGTAAAACAAGTTCGGCAAGCCGATGTTTATATACCCTTGTAGTTATTGCAGATCGACTACATGTAAAACAAGTTCGGCAAGCCGAAGTTTATATACCCTTGTAGTTATTGCAGATCGACTACATTTCGATTTCTATGCCTATTTTACGCTGCATTTCACCATCGTTTCTATGCAGCTATATGATATTGTTTTCCGATTTTAATTTAATTAAAGGCGTAATTCCATAATATTTAAATATTACCAAATCCCAAAAAACAACAAACAAAAAATTAAAAACAGCAAAGTTATAATTTTTTGAATTGTTTTTTCCAATTGTTCCTATGGGAGCTACATATATGATATAGTCGGCCAATCCGCCTCGTTCCGACTTATATACTACCTGCAATAGAAACACAACTTTTGGTGAACTAGTTTGCGTAGAAACGGACAGACGGACGGACAGACGGACGGACAGACGGGCGGACAGTCGGACGGACAGTCGGACGGACAGACGGACATGGCTAGATCAACTCGACTGGTGATGCTGATCAAGAATATATATACTTTATAGGGTCGGAATTGTATCCTTCACTGCGTTAGAAATTTTTGATTGAAATTATAATACCCTCTGCAAGGGTATAAAAAATATTTAATTCTTAATGAGATTAAAGTTATTTTGTTTAACCAAGTTTTTTGTCATTTACCAAGCCAGTTAACGAGACCACATAAAAAAGTCTATCAATAAAAGTATATTCGACACAGAACAGAAATGCGGTCACTTGCTGAGTCAAAGCCACGCTCATGGGGAAATTCAATCTCAGTAATCTGGTGGTGCATCGCTCTTCCATTGAAATCAATTTACGGAGTACAACATAAAATTACTTAATTCAGAATTGACAACAATTGACTGACACGCTTCACTGCTCACAATTTACGGTCTCTCTGTGGACACCAATTTGAATATGCATCTCAAAGCTGCAATATCTGGAAAATTATCTTTGAACAATTCGTATCTATGATCTTATACGGCGTAAGTCAAGGCAAAACTATATAAATAAGATACAAATCAAAACTAATCAAATTTAAATTTGAATGTTAAAACATTTGCAGACAACAAACAACCAATGAGTAAAATCCTTATCCATCTATCCCCGAAAATATCTCCACACTGCTCAACCTAACCCAATTGAGAATGCATTGTCTAAGCAAATTCGAGGCACTCACCTGGCGTACATAAGGTAGACCCTGGACTGGGCCGTCTTCATGTCAATTAGGTGCTCGGTGAAGCTCTCCAGCTTGGGCTCGAACTCGACAATCAGCTCCACGGTGGCACGCACATCCACGTCGTCGTAGTAGGTCTGGGATGTGGTCTGGAATCGTCCCAGGATGGCCCGGCCATCCGTGTCGGAGCTATGAATGATGATTACCTGGCGCAAGCGGAGCAGATAACGGAACAACTCGATAAGTCAATAAGTCAAATTCGGGTGCTTCACTTTGGGACTTCAATGGGTGGCCATCAAACCTACCTTCGTGTAGGCGAAGTGGCTGAGCATCTCCAGCCAGACATCCGCTTGGTGGTAATACGGGGGCACCGTCCTCAGGAAGGAGACGTGGATGTTCTTGTCGGAGAAGGCCGCGTCCCGCGAGGATATGCCAATGACAGGAATTGAATAGAATCCGCTCGTATAACTCACTGCCGCCGGCGACAAATCACCTGAGGTTTGCTCATGCGAAACGACTACGGCGTACACCTGAGGGGGGAAATTGAGCAGGGGAACAAACCAAATCAGTAGAAATGAGCAATGCAAGAGAAGGTGTCAAAGGAGAGGAGTTCATCGGATGGGTGGAAGGTGTGATTGGCGCCGGGAGGACGTTCAATTGGCATAGCTACAAGAAACGTCCGTCACATGATTTTAAAAAACATAGATGTTATACATGTTCTCAATGAATATTTTAAAAATACCAAAACTTTTTTTTTAGCTTACCAGATGTTGCAATAAATGTTTTGCTAAATCAGAAACTTGGCTTATTTACCGTCCAAGCTTAAATTATATTTATTTTCAGATTTGAAAAAATTTCATTATAGGTAAAACGTAGATTTGACAGTTTCGAGACGCACTGTTCAGAATCGAGCATTCAATGGAGTCAGTGACAGTTGATTTGCTTCCTTTGGGCAATGAAAGGTTCCAAATGGACGCGCATTTTGGGACCTTCAATAATAAATTCGCTCTAGCATTAATGATGACAAATGCCGCCCCAAAACAGACATCGAATTGATTTGGACCTGGTCTAGTGGGTGTTAACTTCTGCTCCAGACAGCCACCCACATCAGCCATGATAAATGTGTTATAATTCACCAAATGTGATTGATGGAATCCAAAGATAAGCCAAGTGGTTTAGCGGAAATGCTAAAAAAAGTGTCTCAGCTTCAAGTAAACTTTTAACGAGGCCCCACATTGACTGGGTGCATTGCACTTTGGAGCGTCATTAGGATTTTTTGGCCTTTTTTGTTTGTGCATGACAGCGTTAATTTATTGCATGAAAATCCAGTTTGATTCTGAAGAGAGCTGAATAATGATTCCATTGGTGGTAAATACAGTGCGTTTCAAAAGTGTCAGTTAAAGGCTGGCACGTAACTTTGACAATTTCAAAGCACTGCTGTTTATTATTGCTTTTAATAGATTTATAGGGAAACAAGCTGGAACAAAACTTTTATTTATAGTTCCTTAAAATTCTAACAAAAGGCTTAAAACAGATTTCGTGTCGTCCAAACTATCACAAAACTTTAAATACCCCTATTTTCAGGGATAAAAAACAAATTAATATTGCGAATTGTGGACTAAAGGAGCGAGCAAGGATGAGAGTTAACCAACTGGAAGCTTGTGGATATTGGAATCTGCTGGCGCATTACCGTTTGTCATGAAGTCATTTCCGAATCATTTCCCTTTGAATTATTGAAATGAAGCGCACCAGGCCGGGATGTACATAAGTATATTTGCAGCCTTAAGCGGTGCGATGGTGTGGTCGGAAGTGAGGAAGTAATTGCATTTCGCCCCTGACTTACCCGATTCTCAATGAGCTTGTCGCACACGTTAAATACCGTCTTGATGGGATTCTTGTCCATGCGAATGGTCTTGTCATAGTAGGTCACCTTGCGGGGCACATACTGCTGATCAAAGTTGAGGTGCTGGGGATAATTGAAAATTATGATTATTATGGCATTTGGATGAACGGCGAATCCAGTTAGTTAACGTGGGTTAGCGTTGCTTGCCTTTATTGTTGTGCTGAAGTGCTCCTCGCTGTCGGAATTGCTCAGTACGCCGCCAATATTGTAAGTCGAGGGATTATCCGAGGCTGTGTGCCTCTGGGCGGCATCAATCGGCGGCACCAGTATAGCTAGCAGAATAATGGCGAGCCCAAACAAAAGCCAACAATAAACAAAACCGCCATCAGCCATACTGCAGAGCGCTGTAGTTTCTGTGGGAGGATAAACGATGTGCTTTGTGTGATGATTTCAATGGTTTCCCGGCCAAACATTCAGCATTTTCTGCAAGTCCAAAAGAAGAACAACCATTGGTAATGCCATTTATTATCATTTAAAAAGACTTATAATTTTGTCTTTTGTTCCAAATAATTTTTTTCGCTTATATTTGCATAAAAATTGTATAAATAGTCTTTTTTATTAAACAATGATAGCCAGATGTGTTGTGCCATTAAAGCATGAAGTAAGACTTACGGATTTTACGAGATAAGTCGTTTAATTTGTTCTTAAATATCATTTGAACTTGTTTGTATGTCCCTACATTAATCTTGAATAATTTTGAATGCGCGCTATGTGATCAAGCCGGCGATGATGCCAGATCGTTCAAAATACAATAATGTGACGTCAAGCCCTGTTAACGGTAGCATCTCGATCATCAGGGTGACCATTCTTAGCTTGTTAATTTGGTATTTAGCTGATTTGTTTTGAAAAAAAGTAAAAGTTCTGTTTAAAAATATTATCCAATCGGCCTAATTGGTTGTTATTGATAACATTAACTGATGATAAATTAATCTTTTTGCCTTCGTATTGACGGTTTTTTGAGTACTCTAAGAGGTTACAATAAAACCCTACTTGATTTATTTTATGTCCGGTCACTCTTCTATATCTACATATATCGGACCGTTTTCTTGGGATAGTGATTATACGCTATTATTTATAATTTAGTACACATACGGTCGAAATAAACTTCAAAAGCAGATCTTTTTGTGGCCATACTAACGGTAGATTTGGATTTGGTATATTTTTCTGCGGCCACACTTATCGATCATATGGAACCGCTGCTTTCTAACACTTGTTGCTCGACCGCGCTTTCAGTCGGACGTGTTTTCGCTGTTTTTCCGCGTCGGTCCGCCTTATCTGCGCTGCGCTGGCACTTCGTTGTGGAACGGGGGAAACGGAGGAGCAGTACACGACGTCGTGCATGACGCGGCGCCCTGGAAAATTGCATTTTCATACGGTTCGAGCTGCTAATTTATCGCCGAAATGATGGCTAATTTATTGGCCTGAATGTGGTGCGCTGGGCGTGTGTGAGTGAAAAAAGTGGCTGGAAAAGTGCGAAGAAATCGACAATCGAGCTGCGCGTTTTGTTTGCCTTTCGCTGCCGCTGCGCTGCGACTGCGCTGCCGGGGGGTGGGCAACGTTAACGGGATCGCGGGGGCGGAAAAGCCAATTGTTGACGTTGTTTCGCGCTTCTTGTCTCTTTCTATTAACCGGAATTGTTTGTCGCGTGTTTTTTACGGCTGTGTCTTATTGACAAGCCAGCCTCTGCCGGCGTCACTGCCTCTGCCGACGTCGCTGCCCGGCATTGTTATTGTTATTGTGTGCGCGGTTTCTGCTTCTTTTCCCTTTTTTTCGCCGTATCCCCCACTTATTATTATTCTCTTTTTTGCGGCTAAGTGCGCGCACTCAAGGTGAAAATATATTAAGTTCTTTCGAGTGCCCCCCCGAGTGTTTGCATTTGAATAAAATAAATATAAAGTCAAATTCGATTTACGATCGTTGTCTATCAGCAGCAGCGGATGATTCAATCCCTGGGCAGGGGCCACATTTCGGATACGTAATCCCGCTCAACTCTTTGCGGTAAGTACTAAGCAACCTGTTGCCAGTCAGGCACTTTTTCTGGTTTTTCTGGTTTCCCAAAGGGCTTGCCGCCGATTTAAGTAGGTCATAAGGCAGTAAGCCTATCGCCTGGGCCCCAGCTAATTACCCAGATAGCTATTATCTAGCAGTCACGCCCTCGCTCGGTGTCGGTTCGTTTCGGTTTTGCTGAATAATTGAAAGTAAATCAAAGCGAAAACGCCAGAAAACCTCTCTCATTCAATTACAATGCAATGGCAGCGGGAAAACGAACAGTTTTGCAATTGTTTATTTCTTACATGGAAAGAAAAAAATAGGGGAATGCTGTTAAGGGCTTATCAATAAAAAGATTGGCATAACTTAAAAGTGATAGAAATAAAAAAAGTGAATTTTTTGGGTTTTAAAAATAACCCAAAGTCAATGGGTGCCTACACAGAACAAATGTATGTTAAATATTCATAGAAATGATTTTTTAGGAATAAGTTTGTATCTATTAATTAATGACAGTTATAAGGCTTGCTCCAGCTTATACTTTCATAAATTTTAATATCATTACAATTTGAATACTTTAACTTATAATTCTATGTTATAAATTTTATAAATTTGAGCGCAAAAAATAAAGGCAACTCTAATCAAGGGCCTTATCACCACAAACATTGCTACTCTCTGACGAATTTCTTTCAGTGCATAAATCTTGATTGCAGGCTAAAAGATAGAGAGAGCGAGAGAAAGAGATGCTGACAGGGCCGACGCGTGCTTAATTAAGCGCCACATTGTTGACCGCCAGGTGCTGAGAGATAGAGGGAGACGCAAAAACCATGGAGGGAGATGGAGGACAGGCAGAGCTTTCTCGCCTGCAGTCATTTGTGTCAGGAAGTTGTGCTCAGTGTAGGGGAAAATAAGGGGACAACAAAATGGAAGTGTTGAGCCTTCTCCAAGCGATGATTTCAATTTAATTGCTCGCAATAACGATTGCCTTTCATC
Organism: Drosophila fuyamai; assembly: GCA_018153365.1. NCBI lineage: Eukaryota > Metazoa > Arthropoda > Insecta > Diptera > Drosophilidae > Drosophila > Drosophila fuyamai. The sequence goes on along the minus strand of JAECXW010000042.1, from coordinate 438,347 downwards.
GCCAAATTGTTTGCTAAGCCTTTTCGAAATCATGAGAGCACTTAACAACTACTTCTTAATATCCCGCTTATAATGTTCAAGTTAATAGAGTTGTGGCATTTAATTATTATAAATTATTTTCACATTAATACAGTGTAATGAATTACTAAATTTTAAATTGGAAGAAAAAAATTGGTAATAATAACAGTGATTATTTTTTTTCAACAGTTAGTCAAATAAAATGAGCTTATGTTATTAGTTTATTTAGCGACGTAGAAAACTGATCATTTTACTGTGCTTTAAATATGAAATTGTAATTTATAAACTTAAAAACTCAGTGAGTATCTTAAACTTGTCAATGATGGAACATAACATTTAAAACTATGCTAAATAGACTTGGATAAGCAGTTAATGTTTACTAATAAGAATTCCAAAGAGCTTATTAAGTAGTAATCAAATGCTTTCACACGTGAATAGGTCGACTTGTTTTTATTGTGTGTGCATGTACTACAGATACATTTAACTACGGTCAAAGGGGTTTAAAATATGTATAATAAACGACATAATTACTTTACAGATTATATAATAACAGTATATGTAGCCTTTAGCCATACGATATGTATTCTTTTTTATATCCTGGCAGAGGGGTATAATAACTTCAGTCAAAAGTTTGCAACGCAGTGAGGGAGAAATTTCCGATCTGGTGATCAGCATCACCAGGGGAGTCGATCTAACCATGTCCGGAAAATCTAACAATAACAATCGGAAAAATGAATTTATAAAAATTATAACTTGGTTTTTAATTTTTTTTAATTAATTTGGGTTTAATTAAATTAAAATCGGACAACAATATCATATAGCTTGCATAGAAACGATGCGCAAAATCGACATAGCTTCATTGTTTTTAGTAATACAGGCATAGAAATCGAAATGGGGTTGCCGGAGTTGTTATTATTCCTTTCTTCTTATTAATTTCATTCAATTTCTTTTTAATATTTGCTAAATATAAATTTGTCAAGACTATTAATCTATTGTAACTATTAATTCTGTTGATAAATTACCACAAAGAACTAACATTGAAAAAAAAAAACATATCTAAAATAAACATAGATAATAATTTGACCGCTATCGTATGTTCAAACATACATATTTACATATATATGCTGCTCATGGGCATTTGCATAAAGTGCAGCTGAATTGAGCAGTTGAAGGGGAATCGGGGAAAAGGGGATGGCGCCTGGGAGCGCCACCAATTAACATAAATAGGCAAATTGTGTAAGCGACATTTTTATGTTGTAAATAAAATATACCTACATACACAAACTGACAACCACACTCGGGTGATGCACGAGTACCCAGCCCACTTGGTTGCAATTAATGGGCGAGTGTTTGCACTGGAGGTCGGGTGTTATCAATGAAGCAGACTGAATGAGGAAAAAGAGTGCTTTCATCGCCTGTCTGTGTCTGCGTGAGTATCTGAGTGCTGGCATGTTTTTTGCTCAGGTGGACCGAGATCTCTTAAGCCTTTCAATCGCTTTGGGTAGCTAGACAGGGCCCAGACTCAATAAATAGTCAAATTAAGGAAAAGGGCGTAAAACACATGTGGTCTTCTATTCATTTTCCTTCCTCTCTAATAGCTCCTGTAAAGTGTTCTCTAATTGATTTTAACTTCGCCATCTGCATTCATTTTCTATTAATCTCCATAAATAGTTGATTAGACTTCAACAGTTTCAAAGGAGGCCCGTAAATCCCACGACTTCAACTGACTGAACAGCGCACAGAATTTCCCCAAGGAAAGCTGTTACTCTCTCCGTTTAGTTAGGTTACATTATTTCCCATACGGCAAAGTATATGTTGGTTTTTTTTGTGTACTTAAAAAAAATAATTAATATGTGATATCTTAAATATTTAGATGATTGGGGCATGCCTCATATTTTCAAAAAATGTTTCAAAAGAATTTCCCACTTTGATTTCTTCGCTTTTCACATTTTTGCATGTTCATTTATATGCCAGTTAATGAACTTTGGGTGTGCTGAAAAGAGTATTATTGGTAGTTCGCCTTTAATAAAAATTACTTCCAAAGTCTGTATCATTTTAAATTTTTATTTACTAATTTTTATAAATTAAAAAGCGCACCTTAACTTAAAATCTTTTGAGATCCAACTATGCTAAATTTAGAATCAAATGAAAATTGTGAGAATAGTACAGCATTCTCAAACCATTTGGCTTCTATCAATCCAACAAGTATAAACAAACTTAACTCGCACAAGATACACATCTAATATTTAAAAAAATAGAATTCAACTTCCATTATGTTTTAGAATGGATTTTTTAAATTAAAGTAAATTAGTTTAAAGCTCTTTACATTATTTTAAATTATTCATTAGAGCATACATATAGAAGGGTATTTTATCTTCAGGGCAACTCCTTAAGAATTTTCTTCTACTGTTTTTGTTCGACTATTTAACATAGCGAACGTGCCATGGCTAGCATTTTTTCAATTTTCATTGTAGCTGCAACGTGAGGGGGGTGGCAGATTGCAAGCTTCATTGATTGCGGTAGTGCGGGGTGATAGTGGGCGTAAAGGGGCGGAAGATTGGGAGGAAGTGGGCGGCCGGGGCGGTGGCTTCAGTGTAATTCGAACTGACAGGCTGACAACAATGAGAACATCGGATTCGACGGCGGCTCGCATTTGATGATGCTCCATTGAAATATTTGCAGTGGTTTTCAAACTAATTTCCAGAGACATACAGGTAGCAGAAATAGTTTTTAATCAATATGCAACCGCAAGAGGGGTTCAGATTGTTTGACTCTGCCGTAAAGCGGTTAGAGCTCAATTGGGACAATATCGATCAGGTCGTTGGGCGGATGCCTGAGTAATTTCTCCCCCGGCCAATTTAAAATAATTTAATTTGCCCCTGTAAAGGGGAATTGTTTTATGTGCGATCCAGCAGCCAGGACAACTCCCCAAGGAGTCGACCGCAGACAAAAGCTTCAATAAAAAGCCCCTGAAACTTTGAACCGAACTTTGTCGCCTCAGTCGTTCACATCCACGCCCTGTTGCTTTAACCTTTTTCCCATCTTTCCCCTCTGCCACTTTCCCCGCCTCCATTCATTGTGGTCCGGCCTTGTGTGTGCGACTTAGCCGGGAAACCCATCTAAGCCAATAACCAAGTCAAGATGTCCGTCGTCCGGCTGGCAGCCTCCGAACTTGCTAAAGTGTTGCGACTTCCCTGGCCCATTGTTGGCAATTCACATTTTATATTTTTGTGTACTTTGCAGCATCTCTTTGAAGGTAATTTTCTTGAGCATTTTTCACACTCGAATTGTCAAACAGATGTTCGTATTCCGATTCGCTCCACTGGGTCCCAATCCATCGGATTGATGACAGCCAAACCTGTTCCCGAAGATTAGGGAAAGTGGGGGAAAGGATAGATTGAACCATTCTGTGCACGATTTCAAGCATTACACATTGATGTGCCCCGCTGAGTCAAATTCCCATTCGGTCTATTGTTGCTAAAGTGCCTTATGCCCAACCATTCGTTGGGCTTGAGCAACTATTGGGGTTAGACGAACAAAGAAAGGGGATTTTTGTCAAAGGATTCCAGTTTGCTTATTGGATTCTGCACGAGTTATAGGGATATGTGCACGCACTAAGTTCGAGGATGAAGGAACGCCAATTGACTTGGATCATATTATACAATTTAACTATAAGGAAAAAAAGGTTTTCTAATGATATGAAAATTACCTCAATACTTAATAGGCGACTACAAAAATCAAAAGTGTTTTTTTATACATTTTCAAACATATTGCTTAAAATTGATATTCTTTTCTTTATATATATATCAAGGTTATATTTCCGGTAAAGTTAGCTTCGTTTGGGGCAGAATCCTAATTAGTAATTAGTAATTAATATTACTTCCTGCTTTATAAAAACCAATTAATGATTCCTTGTTGTTAGTTTAAAACTTTTGAGAAAATATATAACAACTGTGAAGATATTGAAAGGTATGACAAACACAGGGAAAATGCATTTATTTCGGTTGAACAAAATTTTTTGATAGGCCGAGAGCAGAGTTCCCTGTAGCTCAATCGTAGTCGTAATCGTGAACCGGCTCCTTATCTGTGGTGGTTGCATTGATCTCTACAATGCGAATTTGCAATTTGTCAATGGCAGGGCCTAAGGCAAACACATTCAACACAAATATAAGGAAGCCCACGATAATAAGAAGGACACAAACGACTACGGAATACACGACGCACTGGGCTGTCTGGGCGGAATCCATGCCGCTGTGGATAAGCACGACCACGCCTCAATCACACTGCAAACTATTTGGAGTCATTTTGGGAATTGTCAGGCACAGCTCAAATTCGATTCTTTACATCACCACCGATGTCCTTCCTGCATATCCATTTCTTCAGCCCTCGACTCCGCCTTGAATTCGGGGCATTTAATCAAGTTATTGGCAACGGGCGGTGGGTGGTTATCGCGAGATAAGTTATGCAAACACTTTGTGTGCCACTCCTACGGGATGCTTTGCTTTCTCTATTCTTTTTGCGCGCACACACACTCTCACAGACGCACGCACACAGGGGGAACTTTTATCACACGCACACAGGACGAACTTTTATCCTCTTTGTTCTTCTGTTACTTTGTTTTCACTGGCAATTTTCGGTGTTTTGAACTGGGCGAAATGTGTAATTTGTGTTATTTCTGTTAATTTTGATTCCCAACCAACGATTGCCTGACAATTTTCGCCCAGACTGAGCTTTCGTCTCGGATTTCACTCGCCCAGCATCACATCGCCCATACGCACCGTGGCCAGACAGCAGTAGCAAGTATTGCCTACTTTTCGACGCCTGCTCGACTCGACGACGGGGTTTCCGCTTTTCCTTTCTTTTCCGGGGCGCTGCGAAGGACAACGTGGCGCTTTGTGCGTCGCTCGACTACTGAAAAATCCCCTCGGTTACTCCGAAATCCCTTAACTTTTGGGCTTTAAGCTCCGCCGCGGAGCTTTATAAGCAGGCCCAAGGCTGGGCCACGCCTGCGCCCGGCATGTAAACAAATCCGGCTGCCCGCTCCCAGTTATTTTTCCCGCCTCTCAGCTGTTCGACGCCGCTCGCGATTCCGGTCAGCTGACTGGCACCTCTGCCCCACCCGACTGCGCTGCTGCTGCGACGCCGACGCCGACGGCGACGTCTGCATCTGTTTGCATGCCAACCACTTGTGGCTCTTTGTTGTTTGTTTGGCTATTCCCACGCATGTGACTCGGCCGACTTGGCCCCAAAGCTTTCGCTTTGGCTTGACCGCCCGCTGAACGCTAATTTACGCACCCGGTTAGTCTGTTTAAGTGATGGCTTTTTGAGCAGTCCGTAATCGCTGGACTATTTTAAATCGCCGAACTTGACAGGCCGATAGCGTAATATCCTCGCTGAGTCATGTGACTTCCGTTAGTCAAGAAATATGACTGTGCTGGTGAGCTAGGTCAGTCCAAAATTAAGCCAAAAAATGTTCAATTATAATCAATTATAAAGCCACAAGTATAAAGTGAAACATATAATTAACTACGTTGGATTTTAATTAGCGAGAATTATAATTCGAAACTGTAAAAAAAGTTCAACTTATAGAAGTTCTGAAATATTATTGTTAACTCATCTAACTAAATTAAATTAATTAAATTGTAATGTGTTTTTTTGTCTTATTTATAGCAATATAGAAATATAGCATTTTAATGCATAAAAAACATTTAAATAATAACCAAATTTCATTCACCAAACTAACTAAACTAAAATGTAAAAATATTTATATGGAACATCGCCGTTTATTTGTTTACAAAAAATTGATTTAACCATGAAACCTAAGAAAAATACTCAGACACTTAAGTTTTTTCATGGCTGTGCCTCGAAGAGTGAACTACTTATTCTATTGGAAAAAAATTACAAAATATAAATATATGTGGGAATATTCATATTCGACCTAGTTCAGAGCTATTAGTAAAATAAGTTTATACTTTATGAAAAATCACTTTTTAGTTGTCAAACATATTTTGATATGGTGAGTAAATGGGTATTTAATAGTTAGACCACTAAAACGTAACAAATCTATGTACTGCGAAGCAACCTAATCTAGCTAAAACGCATCTTTAAAGAATGTTTTCCCATTCAAACTCAAACAAAGGCTTATCAAAGGGGCACACTTGCACACTCGGAGCTGCTGCATGCAAAAGTCGCACCGACGACCTTGACCCGGTGGGCGAAATCGCATTAAGACGAAGACCCGGAGAAGTGGCGGAAAAGTGAAATCAAATCTGCACATGCTCAGGCTGAAAGCCAAAATGCAGGTGCATTCGGGCGGAGGCACAAAGCAGGGTTTGACTAATGTCCCATTGGCAACGCTAGTGGCACTACTAACCCAGCTAATTCGCGGCGCTGATGCGTGAAGCATGTCGAAATGGGGGATAAGGGGGTCGGACTTGGGAGAAGCCATGAATGAAAGGAAAAGTTGTGGGTGCCTTGAGCGAAAGTGGTTTACATTCCACTCAAACCCGGAGCGGAAAAGCGGAAAAGCTTCTGCAAGCTCGGGCCCTAGCTTTTTGGGCCGATTGCGGCGAACTTTGGCCAACATTTTCGCTCCAGCGCTCGGTGTTTGTAGACCGTTCTATTTCGTCGGGCTGCTGCAAACTAAACTTCAAAGAGCTGGCCAAAAATCCCCACAATTAATCATCCCAGTTTGCTATTTGTTAAAGTTTTTCGGCCGCGTGCAATGATATTATGTGTTTACATAGCGCCCAAACAATATGAGCGAGTGTAAGTGTTTGCTGGCCACTTGGCCGACGGGATGAAAATGTACACCTGGAAAAACAGATCCCAGGGAAGCCTTCGTGAGGCACTGGCAGTGCCAGCTTCCGCCACAATAGAACGAAAACGAAAAAAATAGGCAAAATATCTGAGCTCCCACTCGTAGATACTGAGGGCCCTGTGTGTGTATCCACAATTTGTGTGTAATTCTGTTTAAGGTAACTGCTGGATTATTGTTATTCGACCGCCTAATTTGATTGAAGCGCTTGTTGGCCAAATTTATGTTCGAATAAATACCGTTTTAATTGCCTAACAGGTTAATGGCGAGCCATAGATTAGGTAAATCACTTGTGCTGCCGAAGTTTATTGTGATAAAAAATAATTGCTATGTTGGCAAGCAGATTTAATCGTCATCCGGAAAACGTGAAAACTCTTCCCATCCCAGAACCAATTTATTGGATGTAGCGGGGTGACTTGAGTTGATGGCACAGCTGTCTCCGAGGACCCAGTTTGCCTTCCGAATTCCGTGGTCCTTGTAGGGGGAAGAGGTCCTCGTTTCCTGCCTTCAGTCATCTACTTCCCTTCATCACTGCTAACAAGATGAACATATTTGAGCAGATGGGTGTTGCCATCCTGCTCTGCTGAGCCGGATTTCGCTGAATTCCTGACCCATAAAGTGGCTTGGCCCAGAGAAAAGTTATGAATTTCTCATTTCCTCAACTGAAGTAATGTATTCGGCGGAATTTTTGAGCTTATAAGCCTTGTCTAAACTGAAGTTAAGGGGGCGCAGAGAAACATTTTCGGTAATTGTTATGTCAATCAATCTGATTAACTGGAGCCATACATAAATCGAATGCGTTCTACCCTTAAGCTCTTTCCCGTTTTTCACATCCAACTCAGCTCATTAGTATGCCCATGATGATGCGCCTTAAGCCGAACAAATCACCTGAAACAAATACATTGGAATAATAGAAATAGCAAATAAATAACTGCCTCTTTGGGATATAACATAAAAAATCTTGGCGAGTTGAGAATTGAAAAATTAATAAATAAACCATAAATATCTGCATATGTTTCTTCTATAGTTACTCCTGATAAAATCATTTTAGACAAACAAATGTTTAATAATTTGGCAGCCATAAATACAATATTAATAAATGTTAAATTCTTTAAATAATACAAAACCACGAATCAAAACACAATCATTATGGGAATCACCTTAAAGCAGGATATCTGTTCTATGTTATGTTTATTTTCCCGAAAGAACTTAAAACAACTTTCAAGAATCCTTCAAACGAAAGCGACTATTTCAACTACTATTACTTGCTCCCATAACTCTCGTCACACAATGAAAACCTTTGCCTCATTCCTTTGCACTCTAGTGTGACAATGTATGTATTTGTTCTTCCCATTCGCAATGCATCCATTATGTGCAGATAATAAAGAAAGAAATCATAAAAACCATAAAAGCGTCGACTACAAAAATCGTTAGAACTGACTGACAACTTTAGTTGGTACATTTAGAATGTTGACACCAAGTAGAAATGTTTATTGGAGTTATTAAAGACCCGACTCGCCGTCTCTTAAGGGGTGGAAATATAAAGAATTCGCTGGACTGTCCCAAGGCACGATACAGAGTAATGTGGGGTCGCTCGACCGATGGCTATGAATATTTTATAACCAACTAACCCAAAAAAATAAATGGCCCCCACATAGTGCCCTTGTAGCTTTAACAACATATTTTTTGTGTCTTATTAAAAGCAAAGTCTAGAGTGAGCAATTAGAGAAAGTAAACTCATATATATGTACGGATGTACCTCTGAACAAACTAATAATAAATCAAATGAATAAATTTTGCTTTAAAAGGCACTATGCGTAGATTGTTAGGAATTATACTGAAACTATTATGGGAACAAAAAGTAAAAAATATAATTAGTCCACTTCAGACCGGCCTTTTTTGCATCCTAGTTTTAAATTTTATAAAATCGATAGTTTGGTATTTATATGTACATATAAATAGATTTGAAATTCTAATTTTGGCGCTTTCCAGTGACAAGATAAATATTGTTAATGTAAACATTTAATTCCGTATATTGGGCGAAAAAGTTTTTTTTTCTACTAGTTTGACATTTAATGTTTGTAGTTTCTTAAAATATTATTAATCTTGTTAAAACATCTTTTATGCCCGATATATGTAGAAGCTATGTAATAACATTTTCCTAAAGAACAACAGCATTACTAATTTATTAAAAAATACACATATTTACCTTAATAATAAAGAATAACAAAACATATTGCCAAAATAAAGGGCGTTTCCGAAAAAATGTATCATAAAATTTGCTATACCAATAAATACATATCATTTTAAAGGTGTCCGAGTGGTTTTGCAAGTATGTTATAATAAGAGGTAATTAAAATAATACAAGAATAAGCAACATTCAAGTAACCTGTTTTATTTAAGAGTCATTCTAAAGAGCATTCTTAATGTGCCCCCCAGAGATGTAATGCAACTCATGATTTTGTTCTCTTTGCTAAAACCCGCAGGATATAGCGAGGACGACAAATCATTGCAATTAACTCGCGTAACCGCCTGCGCCTTCCAAACAATAGCAACAGAAGCAGCCACGTGGGAAGCATAGGGCGGAGGTCCATTGTTGCGCCACCCGGCGGCAGCCACTCCACACACTCGGCACCCCCGACCCAGATCCAATCCTCACCTCGAGCCCTAGCCCACATAAGGCTGCCAGCATGGGCGACAATATAATTGGCTCGGCGAGCTTCCTGCACTTGGGCGACATCGTGTCCCTCTATGCGGAGGGCAGCGTTTGCGGTTTCTTGAGCACACTCGGGTAAGTACCATTGTCCAGGCTGAACGAGATTTTAACGAGCGAAACCCTCGGAGGTGGATCCCCTGGTACCACCTGTTGTTGAATGTTCTAATAAATATGTGATTTGTTTTGCCAGCTTGGTCGATGATCGCACAGTTGTGTGCCCCGAGGCCGGAGACCTGAGCTGTCCGCCCAAAAAGTTTAGGGGTAAGTGTAGACAAAATATGAAATTATGAATTAATGTTTACTGAATTATTTATATGTTTGCAGACTGCCTCATCAAAATATGTCCCATGAATCGATACTCCGCCCAAAAGCAATTTTGGAAAGCAGCTAAGCAATCGGCCAGCTCCAATACAGATCCTAATCTGCTAAAGCGTTTGCATGTAAGTATGATAATAAAGAAACAAGAAACTCATTTCTTAATTTTAATTTTTTTATAAAACATTAGTTGGCTTAATATTTAGGAAGATTTGTAGTGGTTTTTTATCCATACTATTCGTATTTGTTTAAGTTATTCTTTAAACTATAGGATTACTGGAAATTTCAGTCATTGCAAACATTTAAAGGCACATTACAAAGTGCTCCCCTATATTTAGTAAATTAACCCAATAAGTAAGTGGGAGTTCTAATTAATGACATTTCTCACTAAAATTTAAATATAAGGACAAATAAATTTTCTACTTATGAATACCATTTCATTCATATACTAAAACTAATTCAAATATTTTTATCAGCACGCTGCGGAGATCGAGAAGAAACAGAATGAAACGGAAAACAAAAAACTGCTGGGGACCTCAATCCAATATGGACGGGCTGTGGTGCAGCTCCTGCATCTGAAGTCGAACAAGTATCTGACGGTCAACAAGCGGCTGCCGTCGCTGCTCGAGAAGAATGCCATGCGGGTCTACCTGGACGCCAATGGCAACGAGGGCTCCTGGTTCTACATCAAGCCGTTCTACAAGCTTCGCTCCATCGGCGACTACGTGGTGGTGGGCGACAAGGTGATCCTCAGTCCGGTGAACGCCGATCAGCAGAATCTTCATGTTGCGGCCAACTACGAGTTGCCCGACAATCCCGGCTGCAAGGAGGTCAACGTGCTCAACTCGTCCACCTCGTGGAAGATCTCGCTGTTCATGGAGCACAAGGAGAACCAGGAGCACATCCTCAAGGGCGGCGACGTGGTGCGCCTCTTTCACGCCGAGCAGGAGAAATTCCTCACAATGGACGAGTACAAGAAGCAGTACCACGTCTTCCTGCGCACAACCGGACGCACTAGCGCTACGGCTGCCACCAGCAGCAAGGCTCTCTGGGAGATCGAAGTGGTCCAGCACGACTCCTGCCGAGGCGGCGCCGGCGACTGGAACTCCCTCTACCGTTTCAAGCACCTGGCCACGGGCCACTACCTGGCAGCCGAGGCGGAAGTAGATGTGTTGACCGGTGCAACTGCAGCCCCCACTACTTCCGGACACGAGCTGCATTTGGGGGATTGCAGCAAAGATTCAGGCCTCAGCTGCTCCACCATGAACTCCACCTTGAATGGTAAGTGCTATCGAAAGCCAATTTATCTATAGTCGAGTGCCGCAACAGGATATTTTTGGTTGACATTTATTTGAATATATTTTATTTATTGGCTTTTCCTCGATATTTCAGAGAAACCCAAAGGCAAGCAGTACCGCCTTGTGTCCGTTCCGTACTCAGCAGATATTGCCTCGGTGTTCGTGCTGGACGCCACCACGATGGCTCGACCGGACAGCCTGGTTCCGCAGTCCAGTTACGTTCGCCTGCAGCACATTTGCTCCAACACGTGGGTGCATGCCACCTCAATACCCATCGATGCGGACGATGACAAGCCGGTGATGTCCATGGTCTGCTGTTCGCCCATCAAGGAGGACAAGGAGGCCTTTGCTCTAATTCCCGTTTCTCCGGTGGAGGTGCGTGACCTGGACTTCGCCAACGATGCCTGCAAAGTGCTGGCCACGGTGACCAGCAAGCTGGACAACGGCAGCATCTCCATCAACGAGCGGCGGGCGCTGATCTCGTTGCTGCAGGACATAGTATACTTCATAGCCGGAATGGAGAACGAGCAGAACAAATCAAAGGCTTTGGAATTCACCATAAAGAACCCCATCAGGGATCGGCAGAAACTGCTCCGCGAGCAGTATATCCTCAAGCAGCTGTTCAAGATCCTGCAGGGACCGTTCCAGGAGCACACGGCCGGCGACGGTCCATTTCTGCGGCTGGACGAGCTCAGTGACCCGAAAAACAGTCCGTACAAGAACATCTTCCGGCTGTGCTATCGCATCCTGAGACTGTCGCAACAGGATTATCGCAAGAATCAGGAGTACATAGCCAAGCACTTTGGCCTGATGCAGAAGCAGATTGGATACGATATCCTGGCGGAGGACACCATTACGGCTCTGCTACACAACAACCGCAAGCTCCTGGAGAAGCACATCACCGCCGCCGAGATTGAGACGTTCGTCGGTCTGGTGCGGAAGAACATGCACAACTGGGACTCCCGATTCCTCGACTACCTCTCCGATTTGTGCGTGTCCAACCGCAAGGCCATCGCCGTCACCCAGGAACTGATCTGCAAGAGTGTGCTCAGCGACAAAAACAAGGACATTCTGATCGAGACGCAGGTGAAGGCTCTACGGAGCGGATCCGCCTCGGCGCGCTGCTTCAAGGGCACCTCCGAGGACGTATGCCTGGCCACCCTGGCTGAGGTGGCCGGCGACGACGAGGATCGGTCGGATGTGCAGTCCACGTCCACCACCACCACGTGGGACAGTGCAAGCCTGAACGAGGACGAGGACAGCATCTCGACGGGGGATAAGTACGAAATTCACCTGAAGTGGACAGGACAACCGGTGGGTGGTGAATTTTATTTGTTTTATATTGGTAAAGAGAGAATTACGAAACTAAATGCTTACATATATACTCTCAAAACTTATACTTATACATAAATCACTGCAGGAAATTATTTTTTTTATAAACCTTTATCAAAATAATTTTTATAAAACTCATATTGCTTAATAATATTTCTTTATCTTAAAGTAGATACATTTTTTTATCACAAATAACACAAATAAATGCTAGCTTGCATGAAAAATTCTTATATCGATACTGCTGCTGATCAAAGACATAAATTCTCCTTAAATAATTACTTATTCACTGCAGTTCGCAATGATAAATACAAAACAACCTTCCGGGGTATTACGATTTTTAAAATGCAGGTCTTTGCTTTGTTTTAATTTGATTGGAAAAATAGTTTTTAAACTGAAATTAGTGAATAAAAAATATATTTTCTAGGGCTAACCCAGAAATGTAAAATTAACCTACCCATTTTGTACTTAGTGCTGACATTACTTGTTATGAGTGTAATTTTTTGCCTTGCAGACTTCTCGATCAATGGCTGATTTGGCCAACTGCGATGGGGGCGAACTAGAGGCTGCCATACTAAACTACTATCGCCACCAATTGAATCTGTTCTCCAACATGTGCCTCAATCGTCAGTACTTGGCCTTGAATGAACTCTCCCCTCGCTTGGATATTGATCTGATTCTGAAGTAAGTCCTGTCTGATGTAGATGAAGAATCCCTCTTTAATTCTTAGTAAAACTCCTGCAGATGCATGTCAGATGAAACGATGCCCTACGAGCTGCGAGCTTCATTCTGTCGATTGATGTTGCATCTCCACGTGGATCGCGATCCACAGGAGCCAGTTACTCCTGTAAAGTATGCCCGCCTCTGGAGCGAAATACCCTCTAAAATGTCCATCATGGAGTAAGCTTAAATATAAATACAACTGAAAAAATTGGATAACTATCCCTCCTGTAACCCTCCTGTAGCTATGATGGCAAGAACCAGCAGCCTGACCAAAACAAACAAGCGTGCCGGGCCAAGTTCAACACAACCATCGCCTTTGTGGAGAACTATCTGTGCAATGTAGCCACCAAGGTGTGGCTCTTCACCGATCAGGAACAAAACAAACTCACATTCGAGGTAAATTCGACTACAAACACTCAGATTCAAAGATAACCTATAAGTGAATTCCCTTTTCAGGTTGTTAAACTGGCTAGGGACTTAATATATTTCGGTTTCTACAGCTTCAGTGATCTTTTGAGACTCACCAAGACGCTCCTGTCCATCCTAGATTGTGTATCCGATACCTCATCGGGTGCCTTTGCCAGCACGGATATTGATTGTGAGTACCTAAAAAAGATGAAACTTTTAGAAAACTTTAACTTTTTGTGCTCCTTGATCTTCTATTAACAAGCTGTCGAAGAGGAGACAGGCACAGAGGGTAAGGCGGTTTTAGATATGAGATTCAATAAGGCAGAACTGAAAATATTCGCCGTATTAAAAAAAAATTGAAACTAGAGAAAAAGTTTTACTTAACTGTTTGAATAAAAAAACTAAAGTAATAACTCAAGTTTATGCTTAATCATAAACTTATTAAATATAAATATCAACTTAAAAAATATAATTATTTTTAGAGTTAGTCAACCTTTATTAACATCTATTATTTGCCATACTCAAATTCCCTCTTATCAAAAATATCCATTTATGGTATCTTAAGTATTTTATATATTTTAATTGATTTATTTTTGAAATTTACTTATTTGCAGTAATATTTTATTATTGCACTACCATCAATATCGGAGATATTTTATAAAATAATACATACCTAATCTATATTTCTAATTCGTTAACCTTTCCTTAAATAAAATATGCATTATTTCAGCCGAGGGCGGTGTACTGCGCTCCATCGGGGATATTAATACAGTAATGACATCGCTGGCCCTGGGATCCGTGGGGCAGGCCATAGCTGCTCCTAGCATATCCCTGCAGCAGCGAAAGTCGGTCTCTCAGTTGATGAAGGAGTATCCATTGGTGATGGACACCAAGCTGAAGATAATTGAGATACTCCAATTCATATTGGATGTACGCCTGGACTATCGAATCAGCTGCCTGCTCTCAATATTCAAGAGGGAGTTTGACGAGTCCGAGGTGGCCGCCTCGACAGCCAACATTGAGGCGAGTCAGCAGCAATCCCAGCAGCAGCCACCGCAGACGCCTGGCAGCGCCAATGAGACCGATCCCTTGGAGAATTCTGAGTCCGTGGCAGCTGCCGCGGCTGCAGCAGCCGCTGCAACTGCTGCCCGCCAGAAGAACATCGATCTGGAGTCCATCGGGGTGCAGGCGGAGGGCATCTTCGACTGCGAGCGCAGCGATGCAGCGAACCTAGACTTGGATGGCCAGGGCGGACGCACTTTTCTGCGCGTCCTCCTCCACCTGATCATGCACGACTATGCGCCGCTGGTCTCGGGTGCCCTCCACCTGCTCTTCCGGCACTTCAGCCAGCGCCAGGAGGTCCTCCAAGCCTTCCGACAGGTATGTTGCATTGGATAGAGAGCAGCATAATTTATACGTTATTTTAATAGTTTTCAAATATTAGTAATGCAGCTTTATTGTTAAGTCAAATTTCAAGTGCTAACAAAGCTATTAAGTTTAAAACGCATTCATTCTATTGTTAAATAGCAAAGTAACTAACGTACATTATAATAACGCTTACAAAAGTAGTCTTAAAATAATCTTGAGTTATACATTTTTTTAAACATATTCACATAATACCTTCTACCAACTAAATATTGCAATGCTAGAGAACAAACAATTAATAGTTAAAATACGGAGGAACCCATAAACTATTTGTTGCAGTGAAATCGTTATTGCAATTGGCAATAAAACACAAAACAAAAGCATAACATTTTTAAAACAACCAACTAATTTTAAATGATTGCTTCGTTAAAAAGGTCTATGTTATTTGAACAAAGACTCTTATCATTTAGATTCCATTTATTTGTATTAGACTACGGCAGGCCGTGGATAATAAATAAAATTATTTACACACAACTAACTCACTGATTGATCTAATGCTCATCTTTTCTTTTGTGTTTGCATGCGCTAACTCTCTATCTCTTTCTCTAAATCGAGACTCGACCTTACTAATCCGATACCATATATACTAATAAAATCGTATATTCACGCAATTGAACTCATGTACTAGTTTAAAAAACCACAACTAACAAAGTGGACGTACACCGCATACCGTACCGACCGTACTTTTGATTTTGTATGTACCCATGATTTGAAAAAACTTCGGGCTAACCGGCAGTGCGAGACTAAAGAGGATCTGCCATCCATCTCCGTTTTCAGGTGCAACTTCTGGTGTCAGACAGCGACGTGGAGTCGTATAAGCAGATCAAATCCGACCTCGACATCCTTCGCCAGAGCGTGGAGAAGTCGGAGCTGTGGGTGTACAAGGCCAAGGCCACGGATGAGCTGGGAGCCACCGATGCCGGCGGTGACGCCGTCAACGTGGAGTACAATGCCGCCTTGTCCCAGGAACAGCGGAACGAGTACCGCAAGGTCAAGGAGATTCTCATCCGCATGAACAAGTTCTGCGTCACTGCCTCCGGTTCGGGTTCTGTGGTCAAGCCGCGAAAGCACGAGCAGCGCCTGCTGCGCAACGTGGGCGTCCACACCGTTGTCCTCGATCTGCTCCAGAATCCCTACGACGAGAAGGACGACGAGCTGATGAAGGAGCTAATGTGCCTGGCGCACGAGTTCCTGCAGAACTTCTGCCTCGGCAATCAGCAGAACCAGGCACTCTTGCACAACCATCTCGATCTGTTCCTGAACCCGGGTGTAAGCTATACAAATCTTGTTATTACTTTTTATACATATTTTACTTTACCTAATACATAATATTAAAAAACGAATTTTGAAATTCGCAAAATCAATCTGAAGCTGAACCGACACGTTTAATAGCTTGAAAATTCGAAAATTTAAACCTTACACCATCAGAGGTTCATACACTCCTCGCGCTTGAGTCGAAATTAAAACTCGATTTAAGCTTAAAGATAATACAAATTGAAAACGATTTATGTATGTCTCATTAGAAAAATCTTAAAGAAAAATCTTAAAAATTACCGTCGTGTGATTTAATGTGAATTAATATATAAAAAGTACTTTTACTACTTCAGACTGGAAACAGAGCTGCAGCAAAAAAAGTAGCAGTGCAATGGGGGAAGGTTAACATTTCTATTGGTTTACAAAATAAATAATTCTGTACCTTAGAGCCATGTACTCCCGCTAAAAATTTTAATATAACTATAATTTATGGTATGCCATCAGTTGCTTAAGCCGCATACGTTTAGGCAATCTATTAAAATGTATAGCCAGATACGATTCTTAAGTCGCTTTAAAATATATTGCTTGACATGACTTGTATTTTTTTTAAAGCCAGCGTAGAAAGGCTTCGCTTAATTCCAAATTCATAATCTAATAATGCATTATGGCTACTTTAGATACTGGAGGCGAAGACTGTGTGCGCCATCTTTAAGGACAATCTGGCGTTGTGCAACGAGGTGACGGACAAGGTGGTGCAACACTTCGTGCATTGCATCGAGATCCATGGCCGGCACGTCGCCTACTTGCAGTTCCTGCAGACAATAGTGCGGGCGGAGAACCAGTTCATCCGCCGCTGCCAGGACATGGTGATGCAGGAGCTCATCAACTCCGGCGAGGATGTGCTGGTCTTCTACAACGACAAGGGCTCCTTCAACCACTTCGTGCAGATGATGCAGAACCAGATGCTGCGCATGGAGAAGCTGGGCGACGACAGCCCCCTGAAGTACCACGTGGAGCTGGTGAAGCTCCTGGCCTGCTGCACGATGGGCAAGAACGTCTACACGGAGATCAAGTGCAACAACCTGCTCTCGCTGGACGACATAGTGACTATCATCTGCCACCCGCTCTGCATGCCGGAGGTGAAGGAGGCCTACGTGGACTTCCTCAACCACTGCTACATCGACACGGAGGTGGAAATGAAAGAGATCTACGCCTCCGGGCACATGTGGAACCTGTTCGAGAAAAGCTTCCTGGTGGACATCAATCAGCTCATCACAAACGCCGCCGCCGCCAGCAACAAAACGCTCCAGGCATACGTCCTAAACGGAGTGACCAATCTTCTGAGCAGCTTCTTCGCCAGTCCATTCTCAGATCAGAGTGCCATCGTGCAGTCCCGCCAGTTGATCTTCGTGCAGCTGCTCCAGGCTGCCCACAGGCTCACCCAGTGCCGGTGGCTGTCGCTAGGCGACCGCTTCAACGTGGAGAACTGCATCCGCACACTGACCGAGTCGGCCAAGATGCGTAGCATCTCCCTGCCTCCGGAGCTGGAGCAGCAAGTGGCCACCATGTCCAGCAAGACGGCTATGCTGACGCGCCAGACCACGAAGTGGCTACTGGCCTCGAAGCAGCCCAAGTACGAGGCTCAGCAGTCGGCAAGTCTGATGCGCTGGGATCGCTCAATCATCGAGGGCTTGCAGGACATCGTGTCCCTCTTGGAGGATCAGCTAAAGCCGGTGGTGGAGGCCGAACTCTCGCTCCTGGTGGACATTCTTTACCGCTCGGAGCTGCTCTTTCCAGCCGGGACTGAGGCACGGAAACGCTGCGAGAGCGGCGGCTTTATCCGCAAACTGATCAAACACACCGAGAAACTGCTGGAGGAGAAGGAGGAGCGCATGTGCGTCAAGGTGCTGCGGACGCTGCGCGAGATGATGGCCATCGATGTGAACTACGGCGAGAAGGGCGATGCACTGCGTCAGACACTGCTTCTGCGCTACTTCCAGACAAAAAACACGCCAAGGTTGCCGGACGAGGAGCTGCCCCTGCTGGCCGCTCCATTGGTGGATTCTGCCAAGCAACACCACCTAGTGACACATGGACCAGGGGCCAAATACTTACAGAGAGCGGGCAAAACGCTCCACGAGATGCAAAACCATTTGGACAGAGAGGGAGCCTCCGATCTGGTAGTCGAACTGGTCATCAAGTCCGTGCATTCGCCTAATATTTTCGTTGAGGCCGTAGAGCTGGGAATTGCTCTGTTGGAGGGCGGTAACCCCATCATCCAAAAGGGCATGTTTCAAAAGTTTCTCAGCGACGACCTTAACCAGGCCTTCTTCAAGGTCTTCTTCGAAAAGATGAAAGATGCGCAGCAGGAGATCAAGTCCACAGTGTCGGTGAATACCACCGATATCGCCGCCAAGGCGCACGAGCACAAACAAGACGCCAATCTGGAGCTGGACAAGATCTCGCGCAAGCATGGCCTCAAGAGCAACGGAGTGGTTATCACGGAGGAACTCAAGCGGGAGCTGCACAATGCTGGGCTGGCGACTGCCCGGGCTTACGGAAACGCCCGCAACATACACTCCGGCGAGGAGAGCTCTGCGATCAGTGTGAATAGTCCGCTGGAGGACATACTGGCCGAGAAGCTGGAGAAGCACAAAGATAGTCGGGAGCAGCGCAACCAGCTGTCCAACAAGGTGCTGGTGATGCAGCCAATCCTGCGTTTTCTGCAGCTGCTTTGCGAGAACCACAATCCCGACATGCAGAATCTGCTTAGGAACCAGAACAACAAGACTAACAATAATCTTGTTTCGGAAACTCTGATGTTCCTGGACTGCATCTGTGGCTCGACGACGGGAGGATTGGGACTACTGGGCCTGTACATTAACGAGCACAATGTGGCTCTGATCAATCAGACATTGGAGGCCCTCACAGAGTACTGCCAGGGACCGTGTCACGAGAACCAAAACTGCATAGCCACCCACGAGTCAAATGGACTAGACATCATCACGGCGCTCATTCTGAACAACATCAATCCACTGGGTGAGAACCGCATGGATCTGGTGCTGGAGCTAAAGAATAACGCCTCCAAGCTGCTCCTGGCCATTATGGAGAGTCGTGGTGACAGCGAGAACGCGGAGCGCATTCTGTACAACATGAATCCCAAGCAACTGGTGGAGGTAGCCTGCAAAGCCTACCACCAGGAGGAGCTGATCGACGAGCAGGATGATGGGGATGAGCCGGACGCCGGGTCAGATGATGACGATGCCACCGTGAGTCCGCGGGAGGTGGGCCACAACATCTACATCTTGTGCCACCAGCTGGCGCAGCACAACAAGGAGTTGGCCGGCCTGCTCAAGGCCTCCGAGGATCCGCAGTCCGCCAGCTTCGACGCCAAGACCAGTCAGGCTTTAATGTACTACGCCACACACACTGCCCAGATTGAGGTGAAATTAGTTTACCTATAATGTGTTTTTCTCAATTAATCCCTATATATGCAAACCATTCGTTTAAAGATTGTTCGCAACGATCGCACTCTGGAGCAGATAGTCTTTCCCATTCCCGAGATCTGTGAGTACCTGACCACAGACACAAAAATCAAAATCCTTAACACCGCAGAACGGGACGATCAGGGCTCCAAGGTTGCTGACTTCTTTGATAAGGCAGAGGAAATGTTTAACGAGATGAAATGGCAGAAGAAGCTTAGAAGTATAAAATTTTAACTTTTTAACTAACAATTTTAAATTAACCTTTTCTTTTGAAAATTTATAGGTCAACCTCTACTATTTTGGATTAGCAGTTACATGTCCCTGTGGAGCAATATACTGTTTAACTGTGTGGTTGTTATCAATATGATTGTGGCCTTCTTTTATCCTTTTGATAATACTGTACCAGGTAAGGTTATTAGCAAGAGTGATTTGAAAAGGTGTGATTGGGGATAAGCTTATAATTTAATATTCCAGTAAATGGTTTGGAAATTCACTTACATAAAGGCAATATTGTTTATTTAAATTCAATATATAAATAGCGATTGGTTTTGCTTGGTGAAGATTAATTTCTCAGTTCCTAAGAGCATTTTTTTATTTCGAAACCCGAAAATTCTTTATGGATCTTTTCAGAGCTCAGTTCGCATATTTCTTTGTTATTCTGGATCATAACGATATTCTCACTGGTGATCGTGATAACGCTGCCCCGTGAGTCTGGAATAAGAACTTTTATCGGATCCGTAATCCTACGCTTTATTTTTTTACTGGGACCGGAGTCAACCCTTTGCTTACTGGGAGTGGTCACGGTATAAATAACTGTCTATGACGTAATTAAACTACTTTAACTGGCTTCGTCCCAAATAGGTCACTCTCAAGAGCGTTCACATAGTGAGCATAATGGGAAACAAGGGCACTCTGGAGAAGCAACTAATTAAAATCATAACTGACTTTCAGTTACTTTACCACTGCATTTATATAGCATTTTGCTTCTGTGGCCTGATCTTTCATCCCTTCTTCTACTCCTTGCTGGTGAGCTATAATACAATTTTTTACCATAGTAGTTCACTATAATTACCTATTTCTCAGCTCTTTGATGTGGTCTATCGTGAGGAGACGCTGGTCAATGTTATTCGATCGGTGACACGCAATGGACGCTCTATTGTTTTGACAGCTGTCCTTGCTCTGATCTTGGTCTACCTGTTCTCCATAATTGGGTACATGTTTTTCAAAGATGACTTTCTGGTCAGTGTGGACTTTGAGGAGCAGGAGAATGCATCGCCGCCGGCGGTCCCCTTAACTATATCAGTGCCAGCGTCAGGAGATTCCTGTATTGCCCCAGATGAACTGGGCATCTGTCCGTCGACGAAGGATGTGGCATCTTCTAATGGCGGAGGTGGCGATGTAAAAGAGCGATCTTGCGATTCGCTTGTCATGTGCATAGTGACCACACTTAACCAAGGCTTGCGAAATGGTGGTGGCATTGGCGATATACTCAGGGCTCCCTCAAGCAAGGTACAATATTATATCCGCCTGTTAATCCCAGTATATCTAATTTTTCTGTATTTTAGGAGGGCTTGTTTGTGGCTCGTGTCATTTACGACCTGCTTTTCTTCTTCATAGTCATTATTATTGTCTTGAACCTCATATTTGGCGTTATTATCGATACATTCGCCGATCTAAGATCGGAAAAGCAGCAAAAAGAGGCCATCCTGAAAACAACCTGCTTCATCTGCTCCCTCAATCGATCGGCCTTCGACAACAAGACGGTCAGCTTCGAGGAGCACATTAAAAGCGAGCATAACATGTGGCACTATTTGTACTTCATTGTCCTTGTAAAGGTCAAGGATCCCACTGAGTTCACTGGACCCGAAAGCTATGTGTATGCGATGGTGAAGGCTGGAATTCTGGAGTGGTTTCCCCGCCTGCGCGCCATGTCCCTGGCGGCTGTGGATGCTGATGGAGAGCAGATCGAGTTGCGCAGCATGCAGGCGCAGCTTTTGGACACGCAGCTGCTTATTAAAAATCTTTCTACCCAGCTACATGAACTTAAAGATCATATGACGGAGCAGCGGAAACAGAAGCAGCGGTTAGGATTGCTCAACACAACGGCACACAGCCTCCTGCCGTTTCAGTGAGGCTGTTAGAAATAGAATAGAATACTAATTTTGGCACTGTATTTTGGTTAACATTCCTTGTGCACCGGCATAATTGTGAACCCAAAAGTATTGGCAACAAATCATTCTCAATGTATTTACTACGGGAGTAAACATAGAAAACAAATCTTGAAGTACTGTTAAAAATCCCGAGTAAATACCAAAAATCATTCTGTATTAGATTCGAATTCCAAAAACCACATACAAAACTGCTCAAATAATATCTAGCGGGATTAAATTCTATAAATTGAGAACATTAATATGTAGTAACTTCACTCAGAGAACTTAGGGCTGTTAACATGTTAATTAGTGGGCGTGTTAATCTTTTTTCACAACCTAAAAAGTTTTTACTTTACCCTCCTCGATGACTTTGTAATACCTGAAGCTAGAATCTAGACCTATGTAGTTAACTTGAAAATGTTCGCAGAGCGACCTTTATAAAATTTTTGAAAACATTTTTAGCTGTCTTAAATTAAATATAATTTTTAATTGTTAATATGGTATAAATATTTTTTGATAAGTTTGAATACAAGTAGAACTCTACTTGCAGAAAAAATTAATTATTGTGATTACTCTTTTCTATATTGATTGCGTTTTTTACTTCTGAATGGTTTACTTAGTGCTCGAAACGAGTTGTGTTGGTTAAATTCATTGTAAGCTAACAGTTAAAGTATATATCCTAAGCGAAACTACACTAAGTCTAAGTGAAACTTTATATCTTTACAAGTAAATGGAAATATATCTTTTAAATAAATACTATCAAATTCACTTGTATATTTGTTTGCATTTCGTGGGTTTCATAAGTATGAAATACATATTATAAATAAAACACAATCTGTTGATTATTTTTAGCCAACATTTTTATTATTTCATATTAAACTACAATTGTGCAGGCAACTTCATAGGTTTCAATGGATGCACTAACGCTTCATGTTTCAAAGCGTCTTCGCGACTTCACTTACTTAAAAAGTTGCCTGCACACATTATTTTATTCATAATTTATTAATACATCTTTTTTTGTTTAATATTAAGAAAACATTTTACATAAAATTGTTCAATGCATTTTCATGAGATTCGTTCTCCGATTTTCTTCATTGTTTAATTTATATAACTACATATTTATGTAAATGTTTGTATATTTGTATGTAAAGATTCATCCCGTTGCTTGTATTTCGAAATTAAAATAAAAAAGGTTACAAAATCAATTGAACGGCTTAAGCATAACACTGGAAGCTGCCGAAGCGATACAAAATTGAACTTTTTAGAGAGCAGTGTGCGGATTGTAGAAAATAATCGTAAATTGTAATACTTAGATTTGTGGCAGTTTAACATATATTCAAAATAATTCTGTATGAGAAATACTTGGAGGGTATCTTGCTTTGGGGATGGAGTCGAATTGGAATTCAGCTTACTAGCTGGTTCGGAAAATGTTAGATACAAAAGGCATCAACAGGTGTAATTTACGATTATGTGATCTAAACATGTATATATAAATGTAAAAATGTTTTATCATTTGTCCTATTTTATTTTTGTAAAAGTACTCTACGATGCCTTTGTTTAATGCATTTATATATGATTTCAATTGATGTCCTCTTAATACCGGTGCGATTTCTCACAATAATTAATATTTTGTATTTCGTTTTTGGAAGAAAGTACTGGAGTAGATAAAACATTAGTATTTTGATAGTTTGAGTGCATACAACAAAATTAGTTATTAATCAACAATGTTTGTTTACTGCTCATAGTACAATTCGTGGCATATTTATAATACAAAGTTGGTTTCTTACATGTTAAAACATAAATGTGTTTTGTTGGTTAGGTACAAAAAAAAATCTCATGGCTTTTAAAGTATACACACTCAATAAATAGTTCTATTGGCTTCTAGAACGGAAATCAGAATAAACTGAACACTGATGTAAAACTGTCATGAAGCTGCGTTTATTATATTTTGTTATTTGCATAAGAAATCGATTTAGATTGCTGCATAAAATCTGCTTGCGACTAGATTGGAGTTTGTTACTTTTCGACTTGCCTATGCGGTGTATACTATCGAATTGTATATGTATATCATATACGCATATGTAAATATAGTAAGATGGATAAATTTGTTCTTATTACACTTTAACTAGCGTGGCTGCCTTGGATTTAAAATTGAAAAGGGAAGGGAAATTGTAATATTAACGATTGTTTCAGAGTTGTGGCATATTATTCAAAATTTACCACTCACAGACAGTTTTTAAACTTCTCTAAAAGTATATTTTTAAAATATGGTTCGAAGGTTGTTTTTTGAACAATCGGTTCCCTGCCTAAATATAGCTTTACTACCATATCCGACCATATCCGAGATTTCATTCTATAAAACGGGTTATGCATTCTTTTCTTAAAAGCGAGCAGCCACGAATAAATCTACGTGTGTTGATAGGTTAATATATACTTGTGTGCCCAAACCAGTGAAAGCCTGTTAGACAGTTGTGCCGTAGGCATTATTAAAAACGGCACGAGAACTATCCGTATCCAGGGATATATCTTCGGGACTGGCCAAGTCCACGCGCACATTCGAGTTGGTTCGACGACGGGCCGTTTGCGCAGCGCCCCAATTGCTTAGAGTCCAATGGAAACCGGAGGAGCTGACAGCCGGTTCGGCATCCACCTTGACCTGCGTGCAAACCTGCAAATTAAATGTAATGTTAAGACGACTGCTTTCAAACAACTTAGTTTTGCTTTAATCGTAATTTTCTTTTTTTGTTAATAAAAATAACACACATCAAAAATAAAACCATCTTTGATTAAGGCTTCTTAAAACACTAAAAATAATACATTCCTAAAAATAATTATGTTTTTTTATTCATTTGTAAATGGCCCATATTAAAAATATTTATTAATGGTTGGAATTCAAAAAATTAAAAAAAACTGAGTGCCGTCTTTTTGTCTTAATGATTGCATAAACGTAGGTTTTAAACTGTAATTTTTTAAATTTTAGTTTGCTATAAAGCCTTTCTTAATATTTATATCAATCGATACCCAATAATTACATGGTTTTCAAAAATAACTCACCTCACGATTGCCGCAGGGCAATGTTTCTGTGCCGTTGCCCATGGCCGAGCCCGACACTGAACCAGAGCCCGAGTCGCGTGTACTACCAATGCTGCTGCTGCTGGCCAGAGAATCATTGCTGGATTCTATAACCGCTCCTCGATATCGCGCCACGGCCTGGACAGCCTAACCAAATCAAACGAACAATTGCCTTAACTGACCTCATTTACCAACCATCAAAAACTTACCGTAGCATCACCGCCTTGACAGTCTTCGATCGACTTGAGGATTTCCCAAACCAACTCAGAATCCAAGGGGATGGGCTGTTCGGTGTCCCGATTGTAGATGGCAATAGCAATGTGAACGGGATGGGGCACGGGCAACGGAATGAGCAGCTTTTCCGTAACACTCTTCTCCCCACATTTTTGCTTCCACGGTCGCCAGGTCGTCTTCTGGGCATCTTGTGTCGTCTTCGGCACATGCTGGGCACGATGGGCACGCACCCTCGGTGTGGTTAACCCGACTGACATGTCCCTGTTAAGAATTCTATTAGCATCAGTCCATCAAATCAGTTTTATTTAAGTTTTACCGTTTCTCGGGCTTGCGGAACGTGAGCGTTATGCGAGAGCGTGGATTAAATGCGGTCACTTCGAGGAAGGGCAGGTGCACCTGGACGTTGCCACGCGGCGCGTACACATTGCCGAGTAGATCCAGGCCCTTAGAGCCAATCACATCGTTTGCATTCTTCACCATCTCCGTATAACGCATAAGATCAAGCGAGGCATGTGGTTCTAGTTTAAAATGTGTGTCGTGTTCAGTCAATGGCGTTAGAAAATCTAAACTAAATATGTCGGTGTATATAAGACCAGCGAGTCCCGGCCAGTCATTCACCGTGAGACCCTGTGAAAAAACAAAGAGTTTATCATTGTTTCTCAAAAATGTAGATTATTGTTTTTTACCTTATTATCCCAGAATTCTTCTTCGCTAATCGAGAGTCTGCCGATGACATGAGACGGATAATACTTCTCTAAAATATGGGCGGCCAGTTGTATAGCAATCTGGAGAAAAAAAATAATGAATTTCATAAACAATTATTTTGACCAAAGACGCACCTTTAATTCTTTGGTATTCAACTTTATGCGCGACTTGACCTGAGTGGTTAGCGCAGTCTGCAATTCCCTTCTTCGCTTCTCCAACTTCTCGTGGAGCGTACTCATCAGGTCCTGAGCCTCACGGTCAAGAGACAAGTACGGACCGGTTTTACTGATTTGGGCGGAAAACGGTCCGAAGCAAGCCTCAACAAACTGAAGGAAATCCTGCTGCGGCTGCAGCACCACCCGCTCCGTGGCATGCTGGTATGCTTGCAACTCGTCCAATTCCATTTTAGCCTCTAACGCAGCCAAAGCTTGCTCTGGTCGGATAATGAAATAGTAGTCTAGCGCCAGTCCAGGTCCAGCGATTCGCCTTACAGCAATGCTATCGGAGGCCGGTACACGTCCACACTTCTTGATGAACAGATGGTAGGTGAGCGAGTCCCAGACAAGGCGAAGGGAATACCGAACTACTCCAACTAAAGGAAGAGGGAAACGATAAAACATTTTAATTTGTGCCATATACATCCACGTACCTATGAAAACGACTCCCGCTGCCAGTGGACATATCAGCGTGGCCATTATAACCGCCGCCACCGGCTGCAGCACACCCTGTATGAGAAGATTCCAAACTATAGCCTCTAGCAGAATGCAATAACGATTTTTCGTGTTGTCAGGCGCATCCAAATCATATACGAGGATCATGTAAATGTGGAGTACTAATACAAATACGGGAATCCATAGAGGTGCAGTAACTGCCAGACTAATACTCAGTAAACTGGCGGCCAAACAGATTAACGGAAAAGCGAACAATATGACAATGGTACCCAAGAATCCTTTCACAAAATAGTTCCAAGTTCGATTCAGGTTGCGTGTCAATCCCTTGCCAATAAAGCCTAAAAAAAAGAAACACAAATTTTAATTACAATGATTTAAAATAAAAAAAAGCCATTTCATTTAACTTTAAACTCACCCGTGTCCGGTTCTGTCTCAAAATGCGTGCGGGACTTTGATATGTGGCGCCATAACTCTATGAGTCGCGAAGCCAGAGTTTGGGTGATGCTCGTCTTCCTCGGGAATAGTGTGCCGTTGATCTGCGATAGCTCCAGGTCAGGCATAAAGGGCTTTACACAGCAGAGAGCGCGTAATCCCAGCGGACTGCACCACGGTACAAGTATTCCCAGCAGGAACATCATGTTCCAGGACCAACACCAGATGCGCTGGATCATGTTCAGTAGACGCCAGAAAGGCCAGCGGGTGCTTGTGGTACGGATAATCTCTTTTTCCACCAAAAACACAGGCTGGCTAGGGTCCGAGCGGGGGGTAACAATACTGGTGGCATGTTGGCTGATCACAGTGGGAATAACATCTGACTGGCCCTGAAAGTTGCGACGGATAATCCACGATTGTGGCGACCATATCCGACAAGCCCACTGAAAGCTGCGGTTGGGAGTCTTGGCGTTCTTTAACTCCTTAAGCAGCACTGGCTCGCGTTCCTTCATAAAAGCCAGGTCGCGGGACAAGAAGTATGCTGTCTGATGCAGGTTATGCTGGGTGCACATTTTCAGAGCCTCCTCGTGGGCCGACCAGGCGCTTTTGTGCAGCCTGTTCTCCTCGGCGTGGCGAAGCTTGGAGCGCAACCAGGGAGCAACGCGAGACAGCACGGAATGGTCATTTGACAGACATTTCTGGTGGTCCTCACGGGTGCGCTTAATATTTTGCTCAACCTTGTCCACCGCCTTATACATAATTACCACTGACTGGGCCTGCTGCACCAGGAGTTCCGGCACTCCGGCGCCTAGCTCTGCCAGCTTGACATTGGAGACAATGGAACTATAGACCCGCTGTAGATACTCCTTCATAACAGCCTCGTTCACTTCCTCTTCGATCTCCTTGTCGTTTAACTTCTTGGCACGCAGCTCGGCAATCAGACGCTCGCGGAAGTGCAGAAACCAGCCGCGCGTTTCCCTCTCTAGAATCCCAATCAGAATTGGCAAAGCCTTGCGCATTATGTCGCG
Organism: Drosophila fuyamai; assembly: GCA_018153365.1. Lineage (NCBI taxonomy): Eukaryota > Metazoa > Arthropoda > Insecta > Diptera > Drosophilidae > Drosophila > Drosophila fuyamai. The sequence goes on along the minus strand of JAECXW010000042.1, from coordinate 410,267 downwards.
GCAAAACAGGCGCAAGTCGATCTCCTGTCCCTTGGGTGTGAGGAATAGATAGGGCACTGGCTGGCTGACCTCGCAGCTGTTAAAGTCAAACTTCTCCATGGTGGCGCGCCGCAGCATCTTACGGACATATGAGCACAGACCGTCCAAGCAGTCCTCAAACTCGGGCTGAAATACCAAATTTTAAAAAGTTACAAATTTAATTTAAACCAAATTGTATTTAACGACTAACTTTAAAGAAATAATCACATTAAAAATTGATATTTATCTAAAAAAGCAATTCAAATTCATTTCATTAATTGATTTCTACATATTTAAATTTTTGTTTAAATCGTCAAGGAAAGATGGAATATGCATTTCTCAGCTTACCCGACAAACCAACTCGGCTATGAGGAATCGGCAACGCTCTTCCTTGATCTTGTAGTCCAGGTTGTGGGCCAACAGAGCCGGCACGCCGATGAACATGTCCGCCAACTTGGTGAACGCTCCCAACAAGCCGTGCATAGCCTGTTCCACGGAGAAGAAGTGCGAGAAGATCCGTGCGCGGGCTGTAACTACCACGAAACGGGCAGCCAGAGCCAGGTCGCTCAAAAATGAGTCCTGTGCTCGAATTTTTCCCTTCTGCAGCAGTTGGGACAAACGCCACTTATGCACCTGACCAGGAAAATGCAGACTGGGTACATCGAACTCGCTGTGAAGGAGTAAAGATACGAATTAGCTATTGAGGTTTAAGTTCTAGGTCAAGCCAACATAAAACACGTAAATGAACTAGATTCAATGAAAAATTGTAGGCATGCACAAGCGTGTACCAGATTCAGAATTATGGTTTGCCCGATTCTAAGTGAATTTATATGTTTACATGTTTGTTTAAAAATGTGAGTGTGATCTGGGATATCTTTTAATTTCACTAGAAATACACCTAATTAGACACAAGAATATTTTTAAAAATGCTACTTACATCAGCATTTTTAGTAAATAAGGGAACATAATCTGTCAAGAATATAAGCCTAATCTACACAAACAGGTTTTTTCCTGGAGTATCTGTGTTTACCCTTTACTTTTTTTATATGTCCCACAGATGTTCAACGTGCAGATTCGCTTTTAAGCAATCGATTTAATTTAACGAACATGCAAATTTATCAGAGCGGTTTTAGACAATGACTTAATATATAAACAATTAACATTGAGTAAATAATGATATTGTATGTACAAACGGAAGAACATTGACTAAACAGATTTGAATGCAGTGGCAGTAGTCTGCCTTGGCTTTTCTTGATCGCCTTTTTGATAGTGTTTATTTACCCATTTTTACGTATAGTTTCCAATTGTTCCAAAGTTAATTTCTTCGGCTTTCCATATTTATCCTTTTGCAAGCTTTACAGAAATATGTCACATACAAATTGTTGTTTACCGTTTCAAGTTTCATTGGCAAGTGATACACAGAAAAAAAAACACAATAGGTGTGTGACATGCATTTAGTTTGGTTAAGAAACAAATAAACAGATCACGATAACTGGTATCGAATTCATTTTTTTTTATATAGATTTGGAGCATGCCTTAATTTGATTTTGCGTTTGCTGGGTGCAAAGTGTCGCGAAATTATTGGTAATGGTTAAGGAACTCAATAAACGAAAGAAATCACTATTAGGTGTGAAGGAATGTGGCAAAAGCGCAGTTAATCAGCAAGCTGTTAACTGCTAGCTGCACAATAGCACTTTTTTTTTTAAACTGGCAATTGCAAGTCGCTCCATCCATCATCCGTCATCCACAATCCACTCATCCATCAATCTATCCATCATCGCAATGAACAGGTCTCTGTCCCGTGACCGCAAACTCACCCAGTTTCCCGCAGTGTTTTTAGCTGGGCGCTCGTCAGCCTACGGGGCTCTCCACTCCCATCCGAGGCCACGGCGTCCAGCTCGTCAAAAGGAGGCGCTATAAAAAGGTCGCGCAAGTTAATGGGACGCGTTTTGCGGCTGCTCACGCTATTGGTCGCGTTCCTGGCCGTTAGATTCAGACCGCTACTGGCCAGCGCCTGGGGCAGAACTAAAAGGGGGCTCGGTAAATATCATGGATCATGTTATCTTTATGGTGACTCACCAATGGGAAAACTCTTCCAGTGGTAGAGGAACTGCTCCGCCACGCTCTTAATCTGCTCCACAAGCTGTTCCACCTCGGGCGGAGCTCCCACGAGGTTGATGTTGAACTCGATGGGCTCCCGCTCGGGACCGGCCAGCGTCTGGGGGCGTAGCATTTGGGTACCGGAGGCACTGACCGACAAAGTAGCCGGCACAGCAGCCTGCACCGGAACCGAGGCGGCCGGCATGGACATTGTGATGGTAATTGGGCTGCGCCGTTCACTCTAGTATTGCGTCCATTCCTGAATGGAATGATATATTCTAAAAAAAAAAAAACAAATGAACATACATGTTACGTGCAAAACAAAAAGTGATGTAACTTTGAAATTTAACGCGGTATATTCAAAACAGCTATAAAATAACTATTATTAATTAAGAAGTGGTTTTAAATGGCATGCAGCCGATTAAGCAATGTTCGTCTACCTGACACTTCTCTTTGAGCACCTAAAAACCTAGCCTTCCACAGATTTCACCTCACATATTTATTGTAACCATACAGATTAGGCTTCTTTTAATTTTGCACTCACCATTTTAATACTAGATAAAGGTATTCGCTTGTATAGGAAAAAACCCAATCATAAATTTGAAACTATTTTTAAGACATAAACATAAAAATGTTTGTAATAACCCTACGGTTAGATTACCCAACTCGTTTTATCTACTTGTTCTTTGACATAATGGTTTATACGATGATTGCAGTAAGCTGCATATAAATTGAGGTCTTTTTGGTTTGTTTGAAAAAATTTACAGTACCCTTTTTGAGAACGCTTCGATAACAATAATTAAAATAACACCACTAAATTTAAACTTTTCAAAGCCGACACACTTTGAAGGTACATATGTTAGTATTATTAAATTGTGTTTACTTTATCTAAATATGGTGTGATAAATGTAAGATAAATGTTCTAAGCCGATCAGCCCGTTTTGGACTAATTTTTTGAGGATTTCATTCTCGTTACTTTGATGGCTGACCGAGCTAATTGAAATGGCACAAGCGCGGGCAATATAAAAATTAATGATCTAATTGAAAATTCACTCGCGCATGTGTGATAGTGGGAATAGTTAGAATTCCATCGGATACAGACAGAGAGGGAGAAGGACAGAGGGTCCAGATGTAAACAAATATCCGCTGCATTGAATATTCCAGTTTCACGCACTAAGATTCATTCAAGTTAACGTTTTTTTTGAAATACCACATAGGCGCAGGAGGGTGGAAACAAGTTTGGCGTACTGTCTGGGAACTCGAGTTTCACCTGCCGCAGAGGCTCCTGCACATTTTAGCCACCTGCCACCTACCACAACTTACACCCAATTTCGCGCTTCGCTTGCGTTAATGGAGTCCCCAAATGTACCGTTCCACGCCCATGAGTAGACACTGTACTGAAGTGCCAGTTAAACAGCCCCACGCCCCTGCCCCAACGTTTCTTATTGTTTAATTGCCGCACACACACTCGCACACAAGACGAGACGCACACCTATACTGCGCACACAAGGCATTCTGTGTTGTCGTTTTCGGTTTTGAGTTACAACTGCCTTTTACCTCGCTTCCAATATCAAATTCCCGGAGCTTCAGACTCTGAAAGCATCGTAGTGGCAAGTCGCGAGATCACAAAGCAGTTTTTTCCGTTTTTTTACTTTATTGAGCAGACAAATAAATACACATACGCTCTTTTCAATGCACCCCTGGGGCACACTTCTGTTGGAGATGGGCCTGCTAACGACTATAGGCTATCGATACATCGATAGTTCCCACATATATCAATGGTTTGACATACCAGGGCTGCAGTAGCAGTTATTACCGTTAAATAATATTAATATTTACGTTAATTTACATTTAATGAAAGTTGTATACAAAATGATTATTCAAGGTATTAATGGCATTAAAATACCCAAATAAAAAAATGCGCCTTTGGAAGCTTCCAATAGAATAGGTCTAAAAAGTAGACCAGTTTACAAGATAAATCTCGAAGGCTTGAAGCTTGTTTAAAAATGGAAACCATTATTGAAGTATTTTTATTGAAAATAGTTTTTCCAACAAATCGATTGTTAGTTTTACTCTTATATTGCTGGTGGACCTTGTAGTGTGTTACATACTTCTGCAGGAATATAATATTTCCAGGGCATTTCTCTAAGATTTATTTTGCTTTTCAGAAGTAGAAATCACAAAAGCTTTATTAATATTGCAGCTGTGAACATTTCACATCTATTTTTCCGAAACTTTTTTTTGGTTTACAATCGTTATTTAAGTAAATAGTTAATAGGCTTTCTGCCATTATTGCTTGAAGGGGGAACAAATCCATTTTTGATAGGTGGCAAAACACACAGATTGTTTGACTTTAGGAGTATTCCATTACCGGCTGGCGAGAAGGGACGCTTGGAAGTAGGCGGGATTAAAACGTTTCTAAATTGAGGCATCTGAACCTGCGCGGGTTGGGACACCATACAATCCACGGGGTTCGCAGTGATCGCCTGCATATTTAAATGGGACATTGGACTGTATGATATCCGCGTTGCGACCTTGCCGGTTAGACCATTCATAGGGGGAATATTAGACCCAGATTGGGGAATATCGTTGGTGCGGCGAAGACCGTTGCTGGGCATCTGATTGGTAGAAATAAAAGTTGTTGAGTTCTTGTGGTGCTCGGGAGTGGTTTTAGCTTGCTGCGTTCTGGACGCCTCTTCCGTCTCCGCCTTCGCTGCAGCCATCACCTCCACCTTGACGCGCTCTACAATGATAGATTCGCACAACGACGGACCCAAAAATCCGTATGCGACGGCAAACTGCTCCGGAAGATCCGCCGCATCGGGAATGTTCTTCAGTACCTTGGTGCATATTTTTACCACACGGTGGCGAATGTACTTGGCGGCCAGCCTGTCTAGGCTAGAGCTGGAGCACCCACTACTGACAGTCAGGTGTGGCTCGATCCGTCCAGAAAGGTATGCTATTTGAGGCAAAATGCAAGACCGCACCACGTGATTGCCCATCTTTCCCAGACCGATGACTGCCCCGAACACCGTCGTTAGTGGCTGCATGCAAAGAGCATTTTTGTAGATCCTGCAATGTAAATAGAAGTTAAGACTACAATATCTGTACTCATGAGAGCAGTAGCGTATCCCGGATTTGGTGTGGAAGGTTTCAGAACGCTTTTTTTGTAGCATAGGGAAGGGTTCTCCTTAAAAATATAATAATGTTTAAACATTTTAAAATATTTTGGACTTAAAAAGTTTAATATATTTTTGTTCAAAGCTTCAAGGTGCTGTTTTTTTCGACCAGATGTGGACAACTAGGATTTCGACTTTTATTTCGTCTTCAGGTTGTAATTATTATTGGAAAAGTTGCGAAATCTTTATACCCCATTAAACGTTTTTATACCCGTTACTCGTAGAGTAAAAGGGTATATTGTATTCGTGCAAAAGTATGTAACAGGTAGAAGGAAGCGATTCCGACCCTATAAAGTATATATATTCTTGATCAGGGTCACTAGCCGAGTCGATATAGCCATGTCCGTCTGTCCGTCTGTCCGTCTGTCCGTCTGTCCGTCTGTCCGTCTGTCTGTCCGTATGAACGCTGAGATCTCGGAAACTATAAAAGCTAGAAGATTGGCATTTTGCATGCAGATTCTAGGAGTTCCTACGCAGCGCAAGTTTGTTTCAAAAAGGTGCCACGCCCCCTTTAACGCCCACAATCGCTTATATACGATTTTAAAAATTTAAATATTTCGGAAAAGTAAAAATGCAGTTTTATTGTGTTTATCAATACCTATCGAAATATAGAAGAAATTTTCAAATCGGACCATTCGTTAAAAAGTTATGCGTGATCAAAGTTTCTATCTCCATCTCCCTCGCACTACCTGAGTAACGGGTATCTGATAGTCGGGGCACCCGACTATAGCGTTCTCTCTTGTTTTTTATTTAATTCGGTAAGTTATTTTAATTAAATAAGTTACCCGTGAGATTTCACCAGATTTACTCCTAATTAGCGATGTTCCACCCTACGAAATACAAGTGAAGAGAACTAAACATTTTTAAAATAGAATACTAGGAATACTATGTATCCATTTTAAAAGCTCATTATAATAGCCTAGCCTCTAGGCTATTAGATCAACCCGGATTCCGAGCCGATCAAGAATAAGTTAAGCTGCAAGCGAATCCTTACATTTGAATGATTATTTTAAAGTCAAGGAACCGAAAGATATATGAAAAAGGAGTTCCGATCTTGGAAAGTGGCAAAGCTATATTCTCAGTACTTGCCCAATAACTCTGGGCAGGATGCTGTTGTCGGCGGCGTCAAAGTGGCGCACGATTTGGGCCATTATGTTGCCCGAGTACTCTCTCAAGGCCCAGTGATCCTCTAAGCCTGGGGATGGGCAGGCCTGTTTGGTCAGCAGGCAGGATAGAACAGCCGGCAGGATCTGGTGGAGCTACAACGCAACAGATGCATATGCATTCTTCAGCTGCTCTTATTCCGCAGTGCCAAATACTCACATATTGTAACAAACTCAACCTAGAGTTTCCCAAAAGAGCTCTGACCATGCGCATCAGATAGAGGAGCAGTGATAAGTTCTGCTGGGTCACGTTGACGACCACCGAGTCCGCGATGAACTCGCTCAACGTGGGCAGCAGCACCTCTAACGAGGGATCTGTGGAGAGGGTTTGGAGCGCTCGCTGGCGCCGCGACTCTGAGGACCCCACGCAGGCCTCGGTGATCAGCTCGTAAAAGGACTGCTGCTCCTTGGTCAACGGATAGCGTTTGCAGTCCTTCAGCAGTACCTGCTCCAACTTTAGCCATCCCGAATGCAGGGAGGGAGCCGGCTCCAGAGAAATCTCCGCTTCCGATTCCTTTTCGGAAAAAAGCTGGACGGTGCAAGGTTCGGAGGTGGGAGCTCCGGTCGCGGTGTGACCCTTTACGGCAAGCGGCCGTGAAAAATCTTCACGAAGAATCAGTCTAAAGAACACATCCGTGGACAGGTTGTCGTCCATCCGGACAGCTTGCTGGACGTGTGACAGACACACCTGGTGATCCCGGATACGCCGCATGTATTTGCCCGCCTCGTTCAGAAGGTTTTTAATGTCCTCCTTGAGATTGAGGGACAGCCACTGGGACACTCCGTCGCCCAGTTCCCGACCCGTGCTGTGCAGCGATATCGCAGCCAGTGAACGCCGCGAAAAGGTCTTTTTGCGAAAAACCTCGTCCTTAGCGTGCACTTCATTGTTCGAGGCTTTCATTTCAGTTGTCTTTTTGTTTTCAAACTGCCACATTCTGCCACTAGGGATGGCAGCGGTTCGATTGGCGATGTCAGGTCGAAACTAAACTTTCTTTTGCCAATCGAAATTTTAAATATATTGAAAACAATTGAAAGTACCAGTAGAAAGGTAACAAAGGCGCCTCATTTATTTTTTGAATGTTAAATCAATGTCACAGCACGCCACAGCCAAAACTTACCAGAACGATATTATCTCCCAACCGCAGAACCCTAGCTTCCAATTCCATTTTCTTAAGAATTTGTTGTTTCCCATTTAACTAAAGAAAAGCTTACCGATTCACTGAAATAAAAAAGTAAGATATATGTGGGAAAACTACACACCCTTCTTAAGGTCAATGTCCTATTACCAATCAAACTTTTCCATTTAACTAAGCTAGTTAGTAAACTCCTTTTAATGAAAAGCATTTACACCTCGTCTTCTAAGGCAACCTTAAAGCTTATCGCCATACTTTTTGATTTATTTCACTTTTACTACATACAAAATCGCGTTTTTTACCGGTTTTTTTTATTATTTTTTAATTGTTGGGAGAACCTATGATCAACTCACGTCGAGCTCCCTTTGAGAACTGGAAGACTACGATTTAAACAACCAAAACGACTAACACTTTGACATTAATGTCAAGTGATAAAAGCGTTGTACGAAGGCGTCTGGGAAAAATAAAAAACTATACAGAACAAAAACATATTTTTTTTGTAGTTAATACAAAAGTCGAAAGGACCATATCATAAAGCGGATATGAAAACGATTGAAAAATTTATAGATTTATATAATATATAAAACTTAAATCTTGAGATATAGTCGTTTAATATTAGTAATATTATTTCAGTTTAAAAAAATTTGTTTACTCTGGAAAAATCATGATATCTTCTTTGTTATACCCTTACAGAGGCTATTATAATTTCAGTCAAAAGTTTGAAACGCAGACGATCCCAACCCAATGTAATTGAGAGATGTTTAAATAACTATGACCATTAATTCACTTTTTTTAGTTGTTAATGTAAGGGTAAATAAAATTTGACTAGTTATTTTATTATTTTGTGTAGATTTTAGGTTGCCCAACTTTTGAGTGACTAAAATTTTTCAAATTATTCGTGTGTGCAAAGTTTCAATTCGATATCTTAAAAACTGAGAGACTAGTTCGCTGAGAAACAGACAGACGGACATGCTTATATCAACTGAGGAGGTGATCCTGATCAAGAATATATATACTTTATAGGGTCGGAGATGTCTCCTTCACTGCGTTGCGCACTTTTGACAAAAATTATAATACCCTCTGCAAGGGTATAAAAACATAATTTGATTTCTCCTGTTTTGAAATAATTGTTTTCCTAGTTCGCATAATTAGTCCTGTGTATCTGTGCAATCAAAAATATATTGATGGGTTTGTTCAGGAAACTTATTTAATTAAACTCAATGCGAAAAACAAGCTTTAAAATTGTGATTGGATAATTAATACTAGCGATAAGCCCAAAATAGGTAGAGAATCAGCCCGAGCATCAGCACTACAACCAGCGTCCTTCCCACTCGATGCAGTCAGGAGCGTAGATCCGTAAGCGGCACGTACATAACGCCCATGAGACGAGTCATCTCCACCTTTCCATTGGCGTCCTTGTCGTACTGTGGAGAACGAATTACTGGAGTTGATAGTGTACGGCAAGGATCTACCCACCTGCTGCATGTACTGAGAACCGCCGTCGGGTCCGACGGGAACTATGAGGCGCCCACCGTTTGCCAGTTGATTTATCAGTTCCGTAGGCGTGTCCGGAGCTGCAGCTCCCACATGGATGGCGTTGTAGGGGGCACTGGCGGGGTATCCCTTGCGCCCATCGCCCTCGACGATCAGTAGCTGGCCAGAGTCGAGCATGCTGCGGTCGTCGGTGTTCAAGTTGGCCTTGCTAAGCCGCACCAACTCCGCCTGGTGCTCGATGCCCACGATGCGGGTCTCTGCATCGACGCCCTTAGCCTTGATGTAACGATAGAAGCAGGCCGTGAGGTATCCTGATCCAGAGCCCACGTCCAGCACATGTGCACCGGGTTTCAGTTGGTCACGCAGATACTCCAAGGCAAAGGCATGCTGAAGATTGAGACAGAGAAGTTATTGAACAGGTAATCCTTTAAGGTTTTCTAAGCAACCCAGTTAAGTTGTTGCCTTAACTTCATGTGAATTTCGATTACACTACCTGCATGGAATATAATTAGAATTTACCTACAAAATGTACATTAAATCTCCAATCGGATATACGTTATGACACATTAACTAGTGATTTTTAAGCCTAGGCCTCTTAAGTTACCATATGAGGTGCACTGATGGTGACACCTCCTCCGATTGGTTGCGGGGCGTCCATGTAGGGGTTCCGCGGAGAGTAGTGCTTGCGGTCGGTCTCCTTCATCGCCTTGGCCACCGCATCACTGGCTATGACGCCGTGATCTTTTGGGTTTCGGATCTATTATTATCTCTTACCGTTGGGTAAACAGGTAGAACGGCTCACCCTTCAGTTGTCGTACCAGGTCCTCATTATTGGCACCCACAGAACGCCACGCCATGCTGAAGGCGCGGACGAACAGGCCCAGCTTAATAAGTTCCAAAATAAATTGGCCTTTTTTCAACGTTTTGATTTTGTTTTGTTTTTGTTGCACCGCAGAGATGAAAGAAAGTCGATAACGATGAAACTGGTGCGGCAACGCTACATCATACACCGATTAATATATCGCTTGCCTGGTTTTTTAGTAAAAACCCATTTATATCCAAAGTATATCCCGATCCGCTGGGATGCGTTTTTGACAAATGGAATACTCCGAAACTGAGCATCATTCAAGAGACAGGAGGGGTAAGGATTATTTTGACTACATCACAACAAACAAATTTCTAATCCCACAGAGCAGATCCCAGTGGAACGGCTGGAATCTTAGACAGATGTGAAGCTCGTGCTTCTACTGAGCCTTTAAAATATTGTTAAAATTATTATTAAATACTATGAGTAAATAGTTATATATTTATCTGGACTTTGAACACGAATTTTGCATCACTCGAAAAACCCAATCCCTCTAGGATTATTCCTTAAATGGCTGTGGAAATTGGATATTGCACTGGGCTGCGTCTTGCGTTGTTGAGCCCCCTATAACCATACATCCTGATTAACTTTTGACCGGCTCTTAACACTCCAAAACAGAACACCCGCTTTTTAGGATCTTTAAAAATAATTTCACAATACAAAAAAAAAACAAGGTCCATCCTTGTGTGGCGTGTTAAACAAAAATACAAAAAAAGGGGAAAAACTTATTTTATTATTTTATTATTTTTGGGACATAAATAAAGTGGTAAAGTGGTGGTAATAAAGTGATTTTGTTAGAAAACTTTTACCTCTTCGTCTATGCCATGTTGAACTCCAGCTCTTCTTTGTTCGAGCTTGCCGGGTTAATGGCGGAATTCAAAAGTAGCTCTTTCAAAATCACTATTAATAAGCAGTCCATTAAAAACAGCTTAACTGCGAACGCGGGGAAATATGGATTTTATATTTCTCATTTTAAAGCTATATTGTTGTCAAATTGTTAATTTTTGTATTAAGACCTTTGTTACGATTGAAACTAAGTTTTGGCAAAAGCCCACAAGGTAACTCACAATGTTGTCCAGACATCATAGAGAAGTAACCTTAGTGTGAACAGGGCTTAATGGATTTCATATTTTGTTTTGAATTTCGCGCTCGATCATTAATTATTTAGTGTGGCCTTGTTCTCGGCAAAAAACATTTAGTAGTTTGCCAACACTGAGACCGTCCTTGCGATCCGCTTCACGTTTTCGTGGAGTTACTAGTAAACAAGATGTCCAATGTCGGAAAAATAAAGATAAAAACATTCGCAGAACTGCAGGCTACCACGGGCATAAATGTGGAGCCCGAACATTCGCCAATCAAAGAAGACAAAACGCCAGAAAAAAAAAGAGCGGGAAATACTCGAGCGGCTACCACGACAAAGAAATTCCAGTCTAAATCGGAGGTAAATAATGGCGAAATCAAAGCAAGCACAGCGGTTAAGCGTTCCAGCAGGAAGACGCCGCTGCAAGGGCAAATGCGAATCGATTCATTCTTCAAAAGCGCCGCCAAGAGCTACAAAGTCAACATGGTGCCAGTGCCCCGGTCATCCGCTAAGGCTGTGAATCCGCCAGTGGCCAAGGGAAAGGGAACCTCTAGGGGACGCAAACGGCTGTTCGACGAGTCCACTACCGCATCCACAACGTCCACAGATACTCTACATTTAAAGCCGCCCGAGAAGAGAGTACAACCTGGTCGCTTAGTGAAGGGCAAGGAGAACGCTAGCCTCCCTGCAGCGGATGTGATTGACCTATGCTCCGAGGACGAGGGCGATCGGACTATCATAGAGAAGTCCCCAGCGACAACCTATCATGGTTCAACAGTAAATTCTATACCAACAGCGAGGCTCAGGAGTTCTAAGAGCTCCCCGAGCAGTCCAGTCACGCTTAAAACTTCCCCTCGGTACATAAGACCGTCAGTCCAAAAAGAAAGCCCCCAGATCCAAAATTCAAAAAAAGGTACTGGACGAAAAAAAAAGACTCCAAAGCCGTGCCCGCCTTATAAAGTCGTAGAGGGAACATCTTTCTGTGTCGACGGCTTTCAGTTTGGCGATATAAATGGAGTCACACATTACTTCCTAACCCACTACCATGCAGATCACTACATAGGCCTGACCAAGAAGTTCTGCTATGCTCTATTCATGAGTCCCATTACTGCGCGCCTGGTGCGAACCTTTATCAAGGTCAATGAGATATGCATCAACGAGATTGAAGTGGACCAGACGATAATGGTGGATGACGTCCAAGTGACCGCCTTGGAAGCAAATCAGTAGGGGAAATGATTTTACAAACTTGTTGTTTACTAATTTTTCTGTTTACTCTATGCAGCTGTCCTGGGTCACTGATGTTTTATTTTCGTTTGAGCTCTGGCAAAAGCATTCTACACACTGGAGACTTTCGAGCCTGCGCCGAAATGGAATCCCTGCCGATCTTCTGGAACCACACAAACCTCGATCTGCTCTACCTGGACACGACCTACATGAACAAGAACTACGACTTTTGCCACCAGTCCGAGAGCGTCGACCGAGCGGTAGAGTTAGTACGGGCCTTCATTGAGAGAAATCCGGCCAAGCGAATCCTCATCGTCTGCGGTTCTTATGTGATAGGAAAGGAGAAGATCTGGCTGGCCCTGGCGAAGGAGTTCTCACTGAAAGTCTGGACGGAGACAACTCGCAACACGGCAGTTAAATGCCTGAACTGGCTAGATTTGGAATCCGTGTTAACAAACGATCCCCGCGCAGCAAACTTGCACGTTCTTAGTATGGGAAACATCAGCTATCCGGTAGGTTTTGAAATATCATCTCGGTGTTTAACAGATTTCTTTGACTAACAATATCTCAAGACATTTTTTAAGGTTGGTATAATGGCGAAACATGTATATTTGCCCACATAATTTAACTGTTAAATTATGTTATTAAAAAATTGTCTTAAGAATTCTGACCGCTGCTTTAATTCAAAAAGGAAACTATCTAGAAAGACTGATAGTCACAAATACAGCTTAAAACATTTTAATCGTTTTTTTTCAGAGTCTGGTGGAATATTTTAGTCTATTTGAGGACCAATACGATATGTTGTTGGGCATAAGACCCAGTGGATGGGAAAAAAATAGCAAGCCCTCATATGGAAAGCGAATCAGCACGATTGGCATTGAGTACTCGGAACACTCTAGCTACAAGGAGTTGGAGCGTTTCGTTCGCTACCTTAAGCCCAAGAAAGTCATAAGCACAGTTCCCGTGGGTCGAGATCTCTTTGTCACTGGAGATGTACCTACCCAGTGGTACAAGTACGAAGGACGGGCCTCTATGCTGAGTAGAGGTTATCAGCCATCGATATCCTCTTTTCTAGCCACGCCAAAACCCATTTTTCCAAAAATGAGTTTAGAGAGTTCAATGTTTCTAAGCCCTGTGGATGAGAATGCTTCCAATGAGAACGGGGATGGAGATGATGACTGGCAAACCGCCGTGCCAGCGGACCATATAACTATTTTATCCAGCACCCCAGAAAAGGATATTAATCAAGATTCTGAAATAGTCGTTAAAAACGAACCCCTAGAACCAGAAACTTGTCCAGAATCTGAAATAATCATTAGAAACGACGAACCCCTAGAACCAGAAATGTCGTATGATATCGATATAGAAATTAAAAATGAAGCCTTGCCACCAGACACGTGCCCTGTGGCCAAGCCGGTTGTTATACCCACGGAACATAATGAATCTCATGATACTCCTGAGATATCAAAGGATTCTGGAGGGCCTTGTACCGTCGATGTCCAGGAGATCGGAGAGCAAATTAAAGAAAATGGCAGCCCATGTGGGGTTGTCTTGGTTAGTAGACTGACGTCCGATGCCTCCGACGATTGGCTCTTTTAAGTATTCCATTAATGCTAAACCGTTGAATGTTAAATGTTAAAAGCTCTTAAGGATTATGTGTAGATGCTAAATGCTTTAAGTTATTTTGTTATTAAGTAATAAGCTCAGGGATTTATATGTTCCATAACGCTCTGTTCAAAGGTTATAATAATAATGTTTTGATGTTAATATAAGGCTTGCCTTTAACATATAAACAATTTTTTATACTATATATATATATATATTTTTGCTTCAATTATATACTTCACATTACTGAGATGCCGTCCTTCATAAACTCCAACTAGTTTGGGGCAGGATGCTCCGTACATTATAAATAAATTAAATGACAGTTTTTAAAAAGAAACCATTAAATATATGTAAATGTAAACAACAATATGCATCCATACATGAGTAAGTTTAACTAATTCAATGATGCTTCGAATGCTAACGAATGTAAATGAGTTTTGATTATTCCAATAATAAGTAAAAGTTAAATGATAGAGAAACTAAAAGTATAAACCGGTTGAGCGTTTGTTTTCAAAAAAACCTCACTAAACTCACGTTTCAGGATCTTTCGATATTATCTTATTTTATGCACAAACAATTGACTATACAAACACATGACAAACATATATAACCATGGGTAAGCTAAACCATATGACATGGGTCTTTTGGCCAAAAGAAAACTAACATTTAACAAAAACATTTCTGGGCTCCTCGCCGACAGCAACTGACTACGATTTAGAAATATACTAGACAACAACGAGGCGCATATACATGATGATGATGATGAGGCGGCAGGTCCGGACTGCACGTTTTGGTTTTTGGTGGGGTAAGCAAGGGGGCTCATCCATAGCCATTTAGCTGAAAATGGACAAAAGTTAGTGAGTAACGTAACTATTTTATTTTTAGATGGGTAATTTTACCACCAAGAGAAGAAAGGGCTCTTGTTTTGGAAGCGCTGCGTAAATGAAAAGAAACGACTGCCGCTGGATCTGTAAAGAAGAAACCAATAAGAGAAGGTATTTAGTAGACTTTTTGGATAAGACTGTAATATTCCGTTAATGGCAAAACGAGGAAAAATAAATAATTTGTTATTATAGTAGTACAGGAAGAACAGGGCTTAGTATGAATTGCAAAAAAAGATTGCTTTTTTGATTTAGTGGCATTCTTAGAAATTTAAAAAATTCATTAACATAAACATAAATGAATTCATTGACTTTAAATAATGTAAAAGAAAACATAATACATTAGTATTTTTTGGTAATATAATTTGCAATCAAGAGTCTTGACTACTTGTAAAATAAAGACAATCATTCTAGGCTGTTAAACCCTTATATTTTAAAATCATGGAATACTCACCGCTCCACAATAACGGCTGGCATTTGAACCAATTGCACTGGTGACTTGCCATCCCTCAGTGCCTGAGTGAGATTGAGGATCTGGCCCCGCATCACGGACATCTGTCGCTCGAACAGACGCTTGTCAAAGCCGCGATCCTGCTGGAACAGGTACAACAGCTCCGTGCAAATCTCCTCTACAAAGTTCATATCTGATAACTGGGGCAGAACATGGTCCTTGATTTCGTCGCTAAATGGGATCTTTGCTTGTGGCAACCAAGCCCAATGGTAGGGATAGGCTCGCCATGAGTCCGGATGCTTGAATGGAAAGGCCAGGCCGTTGTCGATAGCAGCGATCCGGATGAAGGCCGAGTTCACCACATTCCATTCGGGTTCCGAGGTTGGGGATCTCGAGGGCTCATCTTCGCTGCTGGCCAGGCTGCTGCTGTCCTGCTGCCCATTCGTGGTTACTTCTCCCGCCGGATGGTTTCTTAAGACACCATCGGCCTTTAAATTCCGATTTCCCTGCTGCTCGTTTAGATCAACGATTTCGGAAGCACTGGGCAATTTTGGACGCACTACTCCATGCATAGTCCGGCCCCCGGTGCCACCCACCTGGCTCGTGATCTTAGGGGCAATGTACTTTATCAACCAATTATCGTTTCCTCGGTCCGTGTTACGAATGATATAGTCAAGGACAACAAGGCGCTCAAACTGCAACTGAAACGACTTGGCCACCGACGGCGGCAAAGGTTCGCTGTCGAAGCGACGCAGCCAGTAGTCTGCATCCTTGTAGCCCTCCACGAAGAGCTGGAAGGAGCCAGTCTGCAAGAAATGTTTAATAAACTTAGTGAATTATTTTCTGAGATTTTGATTACCTTCAGGGGAAGGCTCATTCTGTTGAAGTGGGCCGATGGATAGTGCTCCTTGATGCGCTTCTTCAGCTTAGCCTTTTGGCGATCAATACGGGCGTAGTTAAAACTCTCGGCCACCAGTCTAACCACACGCGTTTTTGGTACCACATTCAGATTAAGCTTTCGATCGACCAAGCTTGCACCTGATTCGGAAAGGTACCTGGATAATAATATAATAATGAAATAATGAGACCAAATTATCAGAATTAATGTTTAATTTTGTGATAAAATAATATGCGTCGACATAACACAAATGTGTCGCATAAATTAGGATTATGCCAATAAAAGTAATCAATATATAGGCACTTTCAGATTTGTAGTTTAATTTATTAAACTTGAATTTAAAGCCTTTCAGTACATACATATATGGTTTAAAATGTAGCTAACAGTCAACTTTTTTTTTAAAAAAACAAAAATATGTATAGTTACAAGATCTTTTCTAAGTTGTTTCACTACTTTGTATAAATAATTTAGGGTATTAGTAGTAGTAGTATTAGTAGCTTACCCCTGATTGGGAATCAAACAAGCACGGCCAAAACAACAAGGGCAGCACAGCTTGTGCATCCATTTGGTCCATTTTGGATTCAGTCTGCCATAGGGTTCCTCATCCTTTGGCTTGAAAACAGCAAGACATTGCTAAACGGATAAAATTTATCATTAAAACTTGTGGAACCGATTTACCATTTTTAACACAAATTGACTGTTTCAGGATAACCCAAAAGATCTGCAAAAACATCATAATTGCAGGACTTCCCCGATTTCCTGATATATTTATCTTTGCGCGGATAGGTAAAATTGGAATTAGGTCTACAACTTTAAGACCAAACTTCTACAATGCGCAAGAAGGGCTGAACGATTTCCGTCAGCATTTATACTCACATGTGAGGTATCCTTGACGAAATAGGAACCACTGCTACCCTGGTAAATGCGTTCGGGCAGCACACCATGCTCGATGGCTCCCTCCGCCTTCGCCACGATCTCCGAGAAAAGCGGATCATCTGTAAGTATAAAAGTAAAGTATTTGAAATTAAGTGTTATTCGGGCTTAAGCTTAAAATTACTGATAAAGTTCGTGCGAAGAACAAAGATTCGCATGCCTTAGCCACGAACAAAGTATAACGACAGACTGCGAGTTCTCATACAAATTGGACAATTTTCCTTTGGAATTGTATTCTCAATAATTTATTAATACGCCAACAGGCGTGTAAATGCCTTTAATGAGTCGGCAATGCCTGGCCAGATGTTGTGTAAAATTAACTTTAACGAGCCCACACGAAACACAAATGGAAACGCAAGGGACTAAAACATATACAAGTTTCTGAATGCTACCGGTACCTATGAAGTCAAAATTGTCGTTGAAATCACCTTGCGAGTCCTGGCAAATGGTGAACACTTGCTGGATAAAGTTTTCACGACTGCTGCTCGACAAGCGCGACATGGAGACACAATCAAATTAAATGCGCTGTGAAGTCAAATGCCGTCAACTCGGTTGGCAGTTGATAATGGGGAAGCAGGTCACAATTAGCATAGCCAAAGCGTTTCGATAAGGGCCAAACACACTTACAGATGTTCCTCAGCGGACAGTTGGCACAATTGCATCGCGGAGCCACAATCTTGACGGTGACTGTATCTTTGGAATCCCGCGCCATCGACGGAGAGTTGACCAGGAAGGGAGGATCCCCCTCCAACTCCGACTGGGTCTCAAGGAAGTCCTTCTCCAACGGGCACTTGCCCTCGCAGCAAATGCAGGCATAGGACGCGGAGTCGGAAGCCACTGAGGACCTGCTCTCCTGCGCACCCTTGCTCGTCGTAGGTTGCTCATTGTCACTCGGTTTGGAAGAAGTTGTGACTAAGTTTGGGCCTGACAGTGGCTCCTTGTTATCCTTAGCTATCTTAGGGTTGGCCTTCGCCATGGGGCTATGTCCAATTGGCGACAGTTGCCAACAGAACAAGTTCCATCTTTAAAAACGCCTGCCTTGAAATTTGTATAATTCTGTTCAACTGATTGTAAACCAGAGCAGCAAGGGACCACGATAACATCCAAGTAAACCAACATTTACAACACAAAATTTTCGTTTTAGATCTAATAGAAACCGCACAACTATACAAAATAATATGAAAGTTGTGGCAATGACGATAAGGTTTACAGCAAGTGACGAACAACGGGAGCGTTTTGTTCAATTGATTGTGTAGGCCCAAATGTTACTACTATATTCCTCGTGATATACACATTTCAGTTTAACGAATGTAAGCAAATGAGATTGCCTTAAATCAAATCAAAATACTCGTTTTAAAACACAAAGAAACTGCATTATAAGCTATTAGTCATCACGTGATGAAATGCGGTAGTGGCGAATGGTCTTTGCAATACATGTCACCGAATGTGATTCAAGATCGCGCCAATACCACAATAGCACAAAATGTTTTACAAACATCTAGTAAAAGCAAAAAATCAGGCTACTATCTTAAAAACAATGAGGTTTTAAAAATATCCATTGTTTTATTGGCAGCCAGAGGACCTATTCGTTAATTTTAAATTAAGCCTTAAATTCATAATAAACATAATTTGTTAAAATAAATTAGGAATCAAGTGCGATTCATCACGTCTACTGCCGACCACAATGATTGTACATTTATAGTTTCTATAAGAGGATATGATAAAGTCGTAGTACCCGAAAGATTGATCCACACTCTTATTGCAGCTTAAAGATATTGTTGACCGATAGGCCATATTTTTGAACGTAATCAGCATTAATATACAAGTTACAAGCTTCTGAGTAAAATTATTATTATTATTATTATTACGATACGAAAGAAAGTTTATGTCGAAAGGTGGTTTGGAACTAGTGAGGCCTTGCTAAGGTTAATAGTCTTGACCAATGTTCAATTGTATTGTTTATAATATAGAAGTATTCAATCAACTTCTGTCTTTGGATCATACTTGAGAAGTTGCAAATTTAATCTACATGAAATATAAGGGGCTTAAGACTCTTTTAAACTACCTAAAAAAAATTATTCGCGCAGTGTAAGAAACGTGTGTCTTTATGTTAAACTGTTATGTTAAACTATATCCTATAGCTGACTTAGTTACGATCAGGTTAAATTAGCTCATTTTTGACAGTTTTTTTTTACCTAAAACGGCATAAAATGAAACTGGGTTTATTTGAACTACTAAGCTTTGTCGAAGCTGCACAATTTAGAAAGTGGAATAAATAAATTAATGGACTTGTATGCAATAGCAGGTGGATGTTCTGTCTGCCCTCATTTTTCTCTAGATCTATGTAATTACTTATCGAAAAATCTTTCCCCCACGCACTTTTTGTATGGTATATTAAACAAAAACAAGAAAGGAAAGCTAACTTCGGGCGGAGCCGAAGTTGAAATACCCTTGCAGAATATTCCGATTTATATTCTCCAAACTTATTCATTTGATGCATTCTTAACACTCATAAAAAATCTCAACTTTCTAACTTTAACAAGAGAGAACGCTATAGTCGGGTGCCCCGACTATCAGATACCCGTTACTCAGGTAAAAGGAGTGCGATTTGAAAAATTTCTTCTACATTTCGATAGGTATTGATAAACACAATAAAACTGCATTTTTACTTTTCCGAAATATTTAAATTTATATTTAAATAAAATCGTATATAAGCGATTGTGGGCGTTAAAGGGGCGTGGCACCTTTTTGAAACAAACTTGCGCTGCGTAGGAACTCCTAAAATCTGCATGCAAAATGCCAATCTTCTAGCTTTTATAGTTTCCGAGATCTCAGCGTTCATACGGACGGACAGACGGACAGACGGACATGGCTAGATCGACTCGGCTAGTGATCCTGAACAAGAATATATATACTTTATAGGGTCGGAAACGCTTCCTTCTACCTGTTACATACTTTTGCACGAATACAATATACCCTTTTACTCTACGAGTAACGGGTATAAAAACATCAAAGTTATGGCATTTCCAATCGTTCAGTTAAGTGGCGGCTATAGGATATAGTCGGCCGATCCTTATGAAATTTGGTAGGTCAGATTGATTGGCCAAATATAAAAGCCATAGAAAATCCCAACTTCCTAACTTTACAAATCCCAAAGTTATGGCATTACCGATCAATCAGTTATATGGCAGCTATAAGATATAGTCGGCCGATCCTTATGAAATTTGGTATGTCGGATTGATTGGCCAAAAATAAAACCCATAGAAAATCCCAACTTCTTAACTTTACAAACACCAAAGTTATGGCACTTCCGATCAATCAGTTATATGGCAGCTATAATATAAGTAATAGTCGGCCGATCCTTATGAAATTCGGTATGTCGGATTGATAGGCCAAAAATAAAACCCATAGAAAATCCCAACTTCTTAACTTTACAAACACCAAAGTTATGGCACTTCCGATCAATTAGTTATATGGCAGCTATAATATAAGTAATAGTCGGCCGATCCTTATGAAATTCGGTATGTCGGATTGATAGGCCAAAAATAAAACCCATAGAAAATCCCAACTTCTTATCTTTAAAAACACCAAAGTTATGGCTTTTCCGATCGTTCAGTTATATGGCAGCTATATGATATAGTCGCCCGATCCGGCTCGTTCCGACTTATATACTACCTGCAATAGAAAGACAAGTTTTGCGAAAGTTTCAAGCAGATAGCTTTAAAACTGAGGGACTAGTTTGCGTAGAAACGGACGGACAGACGGACGGACAGACGGACATGGCTAGATCGACTCTCCTGGTGATGCTGATCAAGAATATATATACTTTATAGGGTCGGAAATGTCTCCTTCTCTGCGTTGCAAACTTTTGACTGAAATTATAATACCCTCTGCAAGGGTATAATAATAATAAAATATATTGTTTATGGGGCTGAACGAGAGGTCCCCTGTAAGCAAAATCTAATTCAAATTAGCGCTACTATTACTCAGAATATGGGGGCGGTCAAAGCGATAAGCATTACATAAATAAAGCCTCAAAGCAAACAGGAGCAATCTCGTTTGAGTGGCCACATGACTGTGAAGGGATGGGGAACACAGTGTTAGAGGCCTCACATATGGTCACTTGTACGACTTCGTTAGACTGATGCACACTCACCGCCAAATGTGTTCGACACAAACTCCACATGATCGTGCCCGCGTCCGAGCCCACCCAAAAGGTCGCTGATGCGGCTTCCGTGGCTGGCACTGCCACCTCCCAGGAGCGGCTGCGACTCCCGGTTGTCGCTGCCCGCGTCCGTAGACATTCCCTCGAAGTCGATTTCTGGCACTAGGCAGATGTCGTCAGCCTCGTCGTGCGAATGACGGGCGAGGGCAATATGCGAAGTGGTTTTCAGCGGAGATGACGCTGTCGATGCAGATGTGGCTGCCTTCGTGGGTGCGATGTGACTGATGATCTGTGCCTGCTGGCTGTTGGCTTCATTGCTCTCATCAGCGCGACCTTTGAATCTCTGGTTGCGCAGGTTTGAGCTCCTCTTCAGCAGCACTTCTTCCTCGCCATCTTCGTCGTCGCCGTCGTCGGTGTGATCGTCGTGGAGTATGACCAACTTATCCAGTTGTGGTTTTTGAAGCACGGCATCGCCCCCGGCACTCTCCTCTCCTGGAGGCAGGCCGTTGGTGTGGTTCTTCTCGTCTGTCACCTCCTCCTCGTCCTCGTCATCATCGACCGACAGTAGCATGGGTTCCCGCTCCTTTCTGCCTCGCCTTCTGGTCTTCCGTTTGCCCATTCCAATGGTGTTGATCTATGGATAGAGCACACATATTACAAAGAATTGTGGTGAAGAGCTGAGCGTACCCACCTCTACTTTTGTGGTCAACTGGTTAGTCGTCGATTCGAAGCCATTGAGTAGCGGGGTCAGATGACTGCTGGCTGGCGTTTGGTTCTTGATAAAGTCGCCGATGAGGTCCTCCTCGTCTTCAAGCTGTAGCAACGGGGGATCCGCCTGATTCCGTGCACCGCTCATGCCCACTGCGGGTTATAGGCGCGTATGGGTTTGGGTGTGGAATTGGAGGGCGTGGAAAGTGTTTTTCCTTAGATCCGTGGCAGTCACAACAACAAAGGCCCGCGCTGTGCTGCAGCTTCTTATTACGCTTCTATCTGTCACTTTTCGGGCGTCGGTTTGCTTTCTGTTATCTGCTCCTCCGATCTTCCACTGCTTGCATGCTCGCGCCTACTATTTTTATATTATTCGGGCTAGAATTTGATTACATTTCTTGTTAATTGCTTCAATTTTATGCTTGTATTTCGTTTGGAAATTATCGATTTTTGGTTTTAATCCTCTGCTCCTGCCAGCGTTCAAAATATAAAGGGAACACATCTGAAAACAGCTGGTTTCTCTAAAAACGACGAAAAAGGGACTTACCATGCAAAATAAAAATAACAAAAATAACTAGCGAATTACGCGTTTGACTTTATTTTTCGCCAAGAACACGAAGCGAAAATGGTTGACAATCCAAACAGCTGACGAGTAGAATCCACAGCGCTACCCACTTGGGAGTTCTGTTCTCTCCAAGTGGTAGCGCCAGACATGAGAGCGCAGAAAACTTTAACCCCAAGTCGCCGGAATTTCATTTCAGAAAAATATTTGTATCGATTTGGGATAAAAATTGTGAAATTAGTTTAATAAATTTACCACAAATCAAGTATGCAAGAATTTAATTAAACATATTGGCTTACAAAAACTCTATTTAAAAACTTTAAAAATATTGTAACTTTTTTGATAAACTAATGATACTCTTGAAAAAAATTAAAACACAAAAGTAATCATTATTTTTGAAAAAAAAATAATTAGTGATAATTCATTTTCAAGAATGTATATATTTATATGGTATCTACAAAACAATCGTTATTCGCTGCAGATTCTAATTGTGCTTAAAATAATCAAAAATAAGAATAATAAAATATTATTATTTTATATTATTATTATTTATTTTTTGCTAAAAATATGTTTGTCAAAAAAATAAATATAATAATTGTTATAGAAAATGTTATGATTATTCCGATTTAAAAGATAATAAAATAAGTTATGCCATGTAGGAAAGCAGCATTAAACTTATTTATTCCTAAAGGAGGCATTAAGGCAATGATTTGTTTATTTTTAATGATAGGTAAAGTTCAGTATATGCATAAGTGTTTTGCAATATTATAGCATAGTATACCATATTGTATGACAATTTTACCATTCTTTTAATACTAAGGCATTTGACAAAATTCATCATTATGGTTTCAATTCTACTTTATTCTTAATATTGTATGGATTTCGGGTAGGTATGTAATTAATAACTAGTTTAGCAGAGAAATCTGGCGCAATTTAGCGATCCAATCCAAAGCCTCTGCCAGTTGTCGCTGTAAATTTGTGCTTTCCGCCACAAGTTCGATGCAATCCTTAAACTTGGACACGGCATTGCGCAAACTCATGGGCGGCAGAACCCTGAAATAAAGAAAGCGCATTTATCACAATGACCTATTTAAGCGTTATCAGTACTCACGAGAACCAGTGCAGGGGCTCCACATAGCCCTTGGATTTGTCCACCGCCTGCCTCTCAACGCATATGCCATCTTCGGAGCCCACAACCCGGCAGAGGGCATTGAACTCGGCACTATTCTCAGTGGGAATCTGTGCCGTGGACACCGAGTTACTGCCTCCGTGCTGGAACCGAGTGCGAGCCAGGAGAATCGCCCCACTGGCATTGCTCCGTTCCAGATTAACGCGGCACTGGGTGTGCTCCTCGATTAGGTGGAACATGTCCAGGTACAAGTTATCCAGCAGCTGGCCAGCGGCCTCTTTCTCACTTGTTCCGGCGGTCATTTTAGTTTATAAATGTATATCTCCCGCGGCTACCGAAATTTTTCTATCATATGATTCCACCAACAACCCTGTTTTAAGCAATGTTCTACGCCGAGTTGGCAGCTCTGCCGATAATTATAGTTATCGCAGGGCGAATTTGCAAATTTACAACCGAAACTAAACGGCAGAAAGATGTGTATTTCTGTCGCGTGGACACGTTTTAAATGCAAAGAGTTGTAATTGCTGCCGCCACGAACATGGTTAATTAACAGGTAAACTTGCCAAACAGCCCACAAACTGCAAACTCTAGTGGAATGGAATTCGACTAACAAAAAGGGCAAACAGCTGTTGTTGTTTTCTGGTGTGTCGGGAAGGGGGGAGGGGGTATAGTTCGCTGTTTGTTTTACGATGCTGTCGCGAGATTAGAGAAAGTTTATAAAGAGCCCTGCAATTAGCATTAAGCAGCAGTCGGAAGGCAGTCAAGTCGAAAACACGTCGAGAGCAACAAGTGGATGCCACAGCTAGTGCGCCAAGTGCAAACAGTTCCAAAGTCAACTCAAATATCAATACCCCAGGAGATCGGCGTGTGATAATGCCCGATAGCTATAGCTATACGGCGGACTTACGTAGCCGCCGCCGCGAAAATCCAATCGACCGAAACGGCAATATCGGAAGTATTGCCAAGGAGCAGGTGCGCCGGCTAGCCAATATTGTTTATGACGCTTAGCTTATTAAAACCATCAAGTGTGCATATATACACCATAGCGATATCTGCCACACGTAATCGCGTTTGATGACAAACATTGACGCAAAGCGTGGCGAGTGTGCACAGAGAGAAAAACTAATATATTGTTAATACAATATACTATATACTTATATGATGAGGATTTTACAAGTAATTTAAGACCAGCATTTCTAACCGCTATGTTCATAATGTATATTATATATAACTATGTGTATGTAGATGTGTTTAAACATAATTAATTTTTTATCGATGGGATCTAAACTGGAGCTTCTGGTGCTCTATGCCAAAGCCAAATAATGTGATGTTAAGTTAAAAAAAAAGTTATAATTGTTATACAAATTTTATTTAGCTACTCATTTCGAAAAAACATTTTTTTTCTGTGTGTATCTTATCGCGGAAATCTGAGGTTTTCACACCTTGCCCAGTCCATCACCATACTACAGGTTTTGGTTTTGGCCTGGCCGCAATCGGTATACTCTCTAAAAACTAAGTGTTCTCTCCGAAAATCCTCTCAATCTGCTGCTGATAAGCTTCTGCAAGTTACAAATATCTCGATCACGGAAGAAGATACGGCATACTATGAATTTCGGCTAACAGCTGGCGTATTAAAGACCTCTTATGTTTACCCCTCACATAAGTGCAACGATTAATGACTCGGCGTTTACCTATTTCTTCAATTATTCAGGCGACAAGCACCAGACAAAAGCTGACAACCGAATTTTCCCAGAGGGCTAACGAAATGGCGTCGGGCAAGGAAGGTCAAGAATACAAGTCCAGCAGACGCACTCTCAGCGAGAGTTCCGCCGAGGACGTCGGGCGTATAGGATCAAAGAGCAACGGCGACGGAATGTGGCGCAACGAGCTTTCATTGAATCCGAACAGCAGCTCCACTCAGCCCGGACATCAGGAGGACCATAGTCCAGGCTCCGGGAGCTCCAACAGGAGGCTTAGCGATGCAGTTGATGTCGTACTCCGCGTTCTCCTCGTGATTGTCTTCGCGTAAGTTTCCTTGTGACAAATCCACAATGTCAATGTCTCAATCATGACTCATCTCTGCAGCAAGTTGGAGACTATGACAGCTTTCAAGCGGGAAATCCACGAGGAAGAGCTCTGGCTGTACAAAAACCCCAGGAGACCGGACATCGTCAAAGGCGGGGAGCTGCTCTTCTGGGTGATAGTGGCTCCATTCCTGGTCACAGTTGTCTTCTACTTGTTCACCAAAGACAGGCGGGACTTTAGAGCCGCCAGCTGGGCCTGGACTCTGGCTCTGTGCATGAACGGCCTCCCGACGAGCATGCTGAAGATAACAGTAGGGCGGCCAAGGCCGGACTACTTTTATCGCTGTTTTCCCGACGGCGTGATGGTTCTCAACACCACGTCGAGCAGTCTGGACTCCTCCATCTTGGACTTCAATTGCACAGGGCTCCCGGGCGACATAAACGAGGGCCGAAAGAGCTTTCCCAGCGGACACTCGTCGTGTGAGTTTGTGCGGGACATCGGTAGTCGAATGCCCAGCTAACAGTTTTAATCCGCCGTTTCAGTTGCCTTCGCTAGTTTCGGTTTCATCGCCTACTATGTGGGCGCCAAGCTACACGCTTTCGACATCAGGGGACGCGGGCACAGCTGGCGACTCTTCATCGCTGTTATTCCCTTGGTGATCGCTCTGCTGGTGGCAGTCAGTCGCACCTGCGACTACCACCACCATTGGCAGGATGTCACCATAGGCGCCCTAATTGGCCTGTTTGCGGGTTATATAAGCTACAGACAATACTATCCCTCCATCTTTGGCCCGAATGCTGGCACACCGCTCGTCCGGTGGCCCAGGAGAGAGGTAAACCAATACCAGCGGCTAGCAGGCAATGAGGAGGATGAGAGCCGTGATGAAGGGGCCGAGGGCGACGTAGTGCGGAGGCCACTCATAGCGGGCAAGGAACAATCCAAATGGTACTAAAAGCTTTACGTAATTTATAGTCAATTATTGTTTTCCCGTCTAAGCTCCTCTTAACTTATCAAGCCATCGCTGTATTTCCAATTTACAAATGTGCTACTGGGTTACCTCGTAGCGGGTAGGGTTAGTTAGTAGATTCTCCAATAAAAAGTAGCGCGTCAATTGCTAAACGTAAATTTATTGCTCATCTTTGGCAGCAACACCCAAAACTAATTTGCTACTTCAAAATGACCGAAACTAGCCTAAAGGACAGGGGATGCACGCGCAGATTCAATTCATTGAGTTGAACGCCTGCAGTAACACCTGTTTCTCGCGCTCCTTTTTCTTGACCACGTCCAGACTGCGCTGTCGCCAGGTGCTTTTGCGCAGCTTGATTGGCCGACTACCAACATAGCGTCCGTCCATCTCCTTCATGGCCCGAATGAAGTCGGCCGGCTCCCGGAAGCTGACAAAGCCGAATCCCTTGCTCTTACCCGTCCGCTTGTCGCGAACCACACGCGCCCGCTGGAACGAGGGGAACTTGTTGAAGGTCCGGGTCAGCACCTCGTCGTTTACATCGTTTCCCAGGTCGCCGCAGAAGATGCGAAAGTCATCGTCGGGCCAGTCGGCCAACGAGGAGTCCTCCCACACGCTGCCACCGGCAATCCGCACCGTTTTGCGGTCCTTCTTTTTGCGCTCCGTAGTCTGAAAGGACTGCAGCGCCGAAGAGGCGCGCGCTGCCTTGATGGCCTCCTCGGCTATAGGATTTGGTCCGGACTTCTCCGCCTTGAGCTTCTTCAGCTTCTGCGTTACGTCGAAGGAGACGGCGTTGATGTCGATGGATGGTGCCGCGGCCACGGTGGGCACGTGCACTGATTGTCGGCACTGGTACAGCTTAGGGGCGCTGCTCAGGACGACGGGCGACGCAGACATCGGCTTGCTGGCGCCGGAGGAGGAGCCGCCTCCATTGCCCGTGGGTACGAAAGTGGACATGAAGGTTGGTGGTGGCGGGATCGGGGGCGGCGGCACGGTCAGGCGGGATCCTCCGTTCCCCTGGTGGTGCTGCAACTTGTGTTGTACGTTGTGGTACGTGTTGGCGGCGATGATCGGGCGCACCTGGTTTGGCACGAAGAGATTGCGGGCCGGCGGCTTGGAGATCTCCGCCTCGAAGCGGGACAGCTCGTCCTCGATGTTGCGTCGCTTTGTACCCATTTGCAACGACCTCGGATCTACGGGTATTTAATGATTTAAATCAAAACAATTTTTTACGAAAAATGCTGCAGAAAAGGAGATGGCACTATCAACCCACCGATTACTTTTTCAATCTTTTAAAAATCGATTGGATGCTTGAACTATCGAGTATACCTAGAATAGGTACAAGCTAGCTTTACAAAATATTCAAAAGCATTGGGGAGGAAAGGTACATTAGTAAACAGAAACTTTTTATGAAGAAAAAATATGTTGAACAATTTTAAATTAGGATTTCTATATGCAAAGAATTAACCGTTAAATTTGTGTGGCAACGCGCGGTATGACCATTCCACAATGACGAATAAATGCCCTTTTTTGGGCGAGCAGTATTTCGGCGTTGTCTTCACTAAGCCCACACCTGCACTGACTCAACTTGAGAATAGCTGTTTTATTTTCGACGATCTTAAACATAATAATTGAATTAAAAATCGTCGGAAAATCCCTAGCTGTGATAGCAACAAGTATACCCAGCAAGCGAAGTGAAACAAGAAGCAATAATCATCCACATACACACAGGCACGGTCGCATAGGCACACACCAACACAAGCGCACACAAAGTCGTAGGTGCGACAACAAAAAAAAAGTGTGGAAAAGCCCCAAAACCAAGACCTCTCATCAGATTTGAAAGCATTAATCCCCAGGAAAATGCCAACCAAGGAGCGCAATATAGCCATGATGGGCTACAGATCAGTTGGTGAGTTTCCACAAGAAAGTCTATTAAAACCCACAGATGCTGTTGCTGCTGGCAGTTGTAATTGCGTAGTATTTTGGCAACAGCAACAATTGCGAACAATTCCTTAAAATAATTGCGCTTTACCTGCAGGCAAATCATCGATCTGCATACAATTTGTTGAAGGCCAGTTCGTGGACTCCTATGACCCCACCATCGAGAATAGTAAGTGCCACATCCCGATAGGATTTCTCAGGAGCCACGAGGGCTTGGGATTGCATTAGCAAGATGTGATGTGCCAGATGTGATGTTTTGTAATTCCCATTCGCAGCATTCACAAAGATCGAACGCGTTAAGTCGCAGGACTACATCGTTAAGCTCATCGATACGGCCGGTCAGGACGAGTACAGCATATTCCCGGTTCAATACAGCATGGACTACCACGGCTACGTCCTGGTGTACTCGATAACCAGCCATAAGTCATTCGAGGTGATCAAGATAATCTACGAGAAGCTGCTGGATGTGATGGGCAAGAAATAGTAGGCATCTCACTGGGTTCCAAACGGAAGATCAGCTAATTTACCTTGCCTTGCAGTGTACCTGTGGTGTTGGTGGGCAACAAGACTGATCTGCACCAGGAACGAACCGTTTCCACGGAGGAGGGCAAGAAGCTGGCCGAGTCCTGGCGAGCAGCATTTCTGGAAACGTCCGCCAAACAAAACGAGGCAAGTCCCAGGTCCACTTCAATCAAGTGAAAGCTACTTAGTAACCTCCCTTCATAGTCTGTGGGAGATATATTCCATCAGCTACTGATCCTGATCGAAAACGAGAACGGCAATCCCCAGGAGAAGAGC
This sequence comes from Drosophila fuyamai, assembly GCA_018153365.1. Lineage (NCBI taxonomy): Eukaryota > Metazoa > Arthropoda > Insecta > Diptera > Drosophilidae > Drosophila > Drosophila fuyamai. The sequence continues at coordinate 380,950 of JAECXW010000042.1, read as the reverse complement.
AGTTGCCTTGTATCGTAGGGTGCCTGGGTAGCTGGAACTACGGCCGAACTGCTGGGAATACGGCGAATCGCTATGGCAATACGAAAATCGATTATCTCTTATCTACACAGTTGGGCCGGCGTGCACTGGCGGGGGCGGGCCGTGCCCCTTGTGCGCAGCAGGAAAATCTAAAACCTAATAGCTTTAAGTCCACACAGCAAGTAACCAACATCAAGCGATTTAGATGCGTCCGCTAACGCTGCCCAGCAGGTTTTGTGGTTCGCGTTTAGCGCAAGACAACAGGTTTAAGTTAGTACACTTTTTTCACAACAACAATTCAGTTACAAAGTTCATATACAAATTCTACCAACATTTTGTTTTTAGTTTCAATTTAAATATAATTTTTCCAAGTATTTTACGTGATTGTTTCTTTAGTGTGATTACGCAGGACTTTGGGGAATTTGTGGAAAGTATGAAACAAGACAGGAAATTAAAGTGAAGGATCGTTGTGGTATTTAGGTTAGCGGCCAAACTGATGACCTAAACAGAAACAAATTGAATAAATGAGACTTAGGGAATTGAGACACTCACGGATTTGCAATCATTTTCATTTAAAGGTTCTTAGCTTTTACATTTTTTACGGTTAAATTTTAAAAAATTGAAAATAAAATGCAAATTAAATTAGCCAATTTTTAATTTTTATACCCTTGCAGAGGGTATTATAATTTTGGTCAGAAGTTTGTAACGCAGTGAAGGAGACGTTTCCGACCCCATAAAGTATATATATTCTTGATCAGGATCAATAGGGGAGTCGATATAGCCATGTCCGTCTGTCCGTCTGTTTCAATACCGTTTGCGAGCTCAGTTTAAAAGCTAGCGATCTGAAACTTTCACAATCGTCCTAAAACATGTGTACGCAGATCAAGTTTGAAAATCGCCCCGATCGGACGTCTATATCCTATAGCTCCCATAGGAACAATGGGATATATCTTGCAAGAATTTATGATATTTCGCGCAGTGTAAAAGCTATTGACATTAATCTTTCCAAATCGTATTTTTTTATGCATACCTTGATCAGGGTAAAAGCGCGTGGCGATCGGACGTCTATATCCTATAGCTCCCATAGGAACAATAGGGTAAAATCGGTTAAAATTTAATGATTTTTAGGATATTTCGCGCAGTGTAAAAGCTATTGACATATATCTTTCCAAATCTTATTTTTTATGCGTACCTTGATCAGGGTAAAAGCGCGTGACGATCGGACGTCTATATCCTATAGCTCCCATAGGAACAATAGGGTAAAATCGGTTAAAATTTAATGATTTTTAGGATATTTCGCGCAGTGTAAAAGCTATTGACATAAATCTTTCCAAATCTTATTTTTTTATGCGTACCTTGATCAGGGTAAAAGCGCGTGACGATCGGACGTCTATATCCTATAGCTCCCATAGGAACAATAGGGTAAAATCGGTCCAAATTTGATGTTTTTCAGAATATTTTAGACATTTCTTATTCTTTTCGGTACTTTTTCAATTTTAGCAATTTCGGCTAAGTCTGCAAGGGTATTAAAACTTCGGCTTGCCGAAGTTAGCTTCCGTCCTCGTTTAAATTTATATTAAAGCAGCTGTAATACGAATCGATATCATGGAAGTAATTCCTATTAGAAAAATGTATCAAAACTAATTATTGTAGCCATTTCTCACACTATAAGCAAACATGTTTAGCCTTGTAGAAATGTTTAACAATTTTTAGAAATTAGAGTGTTCCTAGAAAGTCTGTTACGGAAAAATTGCGGCTTACATATCTTTGGCAAGGCACTCTACATTTTTAAACTTGTGACGCGAAACAGTTATTTAAAAACAGGAAATTTGTAATTTTCGAAACCTCTTTCATCAGTCACAAAAAAACTAGTTTTAATGAACTACAAAATCACTTGCGTAAATCGAAAACAACAAGCAAAATGCAGAAATGGCTGCTGCTATTCGAACTGCTTTTTGGTCTCTGTTTGGCTCTCCCTCTTTTAGCCCCTCTTTTGTGGTTTGCAGAACTTTTGGCCTTCCTATTGGAATTTTCTAAACTGAGAAGCGTAATTCACTCGCAAATCACACTTTATTATTAATTATATTGTTTTGAAAAAATCGATATTAACACAATCGGCGCCAAAACTTTGGAGAAAACGCAGAAAGTCCCGTAACGGCTTGCGAAAGTGGCCAGAAAGCGCCTACATTTGCGTTAAAACCAAAGGTGGTCACATTGCCCGGACCATCAGCTGCTAGAAAATCCACCATTAAAAGACAAAACCCACCAAAAGGCGAGTTCCAATTGGACCGAGAGTTAAATGTTTTTCGATTTTCAAGCAGTGAACTTGTGCGTGCGTGTAAATTAAATTCGTTCATCTGCCAAATCGCGTGAGATTGTAGCCATTTAACGGTAATTTCCCGAAAGAAAGCATTTGCGGATTTAATTCGTCAATTTAACCAATGCAAAAGAAAAGCGAGTTGATTTTCCCTATTTTCTGTATTGCAATTGTTTTTCTGGTCGAGTGTATAGGTGTGTGTGTATGTGTGTATACTTGTGCGCAATGCGTGGGTATTTTTTTCAGTTTTTCGTTCTATTTTCAAATTTTATTAGACTCACACATTAGTATACATATACCATTTTGTTTGGCCGTTAATTTGAAATTTCTCCAACGCTGCAACCAGCATTCGCGAGTGCGTTTTGATCGAATGATGGCATTTCTCAACCCCAATATGTACATGCAGGTGCTCTAAAACGTACATATGAACATAAAGCGCACCTGAATGTGGATATGTTTGTGCAATTGCATTTATCAACCCGCTAATCAGGTGCAATGTACACATCTCCATCTCCATCTCCGATCTCCCATCACCGATTGCCGATGGGTGGGTCCAGGTACAGGCTTTTCTTGTTGCTTCCTTTCCGGGCCCGCTGCCTTTTATTGATTTAATAACAAACGAAGAGCCAAGTCGTTGGACTCTGCAAACCGGCAATCGCATAACCCACCGCGACGTCTGGGGAGATGTGCCTGCGGGGAATTGATTTTTTGATTTTTTTATTGACGTACTTAGCTGTGCCTATGTACATATGTACATACATACATTGTACATCGAGCACACATGGGGTCAGGACTTGATTTCAAAGTTCATCCAACTGAGATGCGATAGTGCCGCACGTTTGTCAATAATAGCCATACCCCCAGGGGTACGAAATCTGGAGGATGGGCCCCAAGACTGATAAGATAAGTAAAGACTTTTATAGTCGGCATAAAAGCCACCTCTAAATGAGTGAAACCTGCCGATTGTGCTATTAAGGGAATAAAAACGAAAACGAAAAGGTATGTGATGTATTTGGTGAATATATATCATTTAGATTTATAATCAATTTATTATGGGAAAAATTAAAATAATTTTTAAAAATATCCATCATGTGAAGCTAAACCATACAAATGGATTTAATTATGTTCGGAGTGACATTTCTCATCATTTTCAAAATAATAAACTTAAAACCATAAAATCAAACGAATGTATTGCTCCATGACTTTTAAAGGATAGAGCTTCTAAAAAACCTTCAGATCAAAAACAATGGATTTAACGTCTCATTCGATTTTAAAAATAGCAATAGCAATATTACTGCCTTCGGACTCCATTAACTTACAAACTCACACTTGTTAGTGTGCCACAATTAAAGTCTAACTGAAATATGTGAAATTATCATTTAGTTGGCCTAGGAGTCATGTTAGAGTGCTTAATTGGTGCAGCAAGTGTCAGTGGCTGATGCAAAATTACAAACAATTAATAGACAGCCGGCATACGAACACCACTGAATGTAATAAAGGCAGGCACAAAAACATTCGTTCATTTGTATTTTCACAAATTAAAGAGCTCTAGCGACCTACAAAAAGTCTAGAGAGAATGAGCTTTGCACATTTTCCCCAACATTAATACGGCTGCATTAATTGCATTATGTACCTACAGACCCACTTGTGTGCATTGTGTACACATTCGAATATACCGCGAGTGTATATACCCATGCTGAGAGATAATCTAGTTCGTTGCATCCCAGCACATGCACTTCGCAGAGGGGCTCTTTTTGTTTTCGATTTGTGCCACCAAAGGGGAAAGTGCTCACTTATCCAATATTGCGCTGGTTTCGGTGGACACCAGGCTCCCATTTGAAATTGAATTAATGAAATGTTGCCATCCTCAAACACGTCATGCACCCCAATAATCATTGCCATAACAAACTATGCAGACGCACAATTGCGGTAAAAGCTGTAGCTGCTAATAGGTAACTCGTTTCGAATATGGCGGAAATTAAATACACTCAGAGAAATACCCGCCCTGGACTTTAAGAATGGCTCCTATCGATTGTGTGTATTCTTGATTTTTTATTGTTACTTCAGCATATGCTCGTCAAGTTTTCAAAAGATTCAAAGGTCCTTTACATTTAACGTAGTTGTCCAATTTAAAAAACATGAAGATAAACATTATAATAGATTTTCCAAACAAGAAGTAGTACTGTTATAGACATTTTACGGCATAAAAACGCAGTTTCTGCGCTTTTTAAAAATTATTCATCCCTATTTTGGCGACATAATATCTGTGGCTAACACATTTCCAAAGGCAATAGTAATGAAATAAATCACTTTAGCCCACTTTTCACCCGTGAGGTTCTATCCCATTGACCGCGGCTGTACGGAGCCTACTCATAGCACCATAACAAACGCTTTCCGCACCGCCCTGACTTACTCTCTTTTTTCAGTTCGCCATGCCGTGTGGCACAATTTGAACTTAGCGGCTTTAGGGCCATCGTCAATGCCATTCTCTAGCCACAACAGTGATACATCCGATGTGAGAGAGTGTGTGACGAGGGCGTAGAACGTCGCATCGGCACTCCACACCAAATACTCAGTACTTAAAAGGGCCACGAGAGGCGGGGAGCAAGACCATCGGAGGTTAATAACCGCTGGCCTGGTTGGCTGACTGTGCCACAACTGCAGCGCAGACGTCGGAAGAGATGGCCCTTGTAATGGCTTAGGCGCAACATTAATATTCTGCCTGTTATGCAGTTACCATATTGTGTTGCGTTCGGTGTGTCTGCCGGCGGAACAAAACGTTTCAAAGTGGAGGAACCAATCTGCTGAAAAGACAAACGAGCTGCGATGACATTTGCGTCGCTGCACTGTGGGTCACAGCATCTACCCTACGAGAAGGGGTGTTATGGGGCACCCCACAGCATAAATACTTACTGATTTCGAGAGTGCATACACTCAAAACATAATAAAGTTTGAAGTTCTCTTGTCCCTTTTGAGAGGATGTGGAGCCAAACTACAAAAGAACATAGTTTTACCAAAGTTTATTTGAGTTAGATACTAGTATTTATAGTATGTATAAATGCTGTACAATTTTCTTTAGACTTCTAAACACATTGTTAGAAATTCAATAATTTAATTCCATTTTCCATTTAAATTAATCCAAGTTTAATTTGCATTTTTCGAGTGCATGGGGTTATGTTCAGACTGCGCAGCTTAATGTACGGCACGTGTCTGGAGCCTGTCCTGAAGCGAGCCTCCGATGAGTCATGAGCCACCACAAAAGGCCCAACAACCCCAAATGAATGAATGGAAACGCCAGCTCGCGTGTCTGCGTGTGGGAAATGGGGAAATCCTCCCCAGTCTAGTCTAGCACTCACTCACAGCACTCATTTAATTGCAGACTCTCGCCATGTCGACTAGCCCAAAACCGGTCAAGAAGGTGCCGATTCACTTGCAGAGCGCCCAGAATCGTGTCTACATTAAGAATGGTAAGCTCATCTACAGACTCCGTGTGGAAAACTGAAGTTGAAACATTGATTTCCTTACAGGCGAGATCGTCAACCATGATAAATCGTTCAAAGCGGACGTGTACATCGAGGACGGAATTATCAAGTATGTTCAAACAATTTTATATTATCCTGCGAAACAGGCAGAGAAATAAATTGAATTGTTTTTTTAAATATAAGAGAAAATTAAAAAAAAATAATACATTCTAATTTCTATACTAAAAAATTGCATACTGTGAAAATAAAGTTATGTTTTAGGTTAAAGTATAAAGTATTTTTATGGTTTTAAGATAACTTCAATTTGTAAGCGACTGTTTCGTGTTTAAAAATTAAAAACCATTTTTTGTGTTTCATTAATTTGTTTTAATTTCGCGCTAATTATACTATATTAAGGGCTTTGACTTCGTGATTTCCAATAAAAAATATCCTCTATCCAGAGACCATTACCCAATACATGGAGTACTCCTCGGTCATCCATACACTCTAGTACCTATTCACTCACTTAAGCAGGATTTTAAAGGGCGTTGGCATGACTCGCCAAAAATATATATATTTCTCACTCGAAGCCTAAATCAACACAGTCTAAGAAAAAATCCACCCTTCTATTATTTCAAGGTTTGTGGGACCCTCCTCCGAAATTACGATACCGGGAGGAGTCCGCACCATCGACGCCAGCGGGCTTATGATCATTCCGGGAGGAATCGATCCCCACACGCATATGCAGTTGCCTTTCGGCGGAGCCGTGGCCGTCGATGATTTCTACCATGGGACCAGGGCCGCCGTTGCAGGTGGCACCACCATGATAAGTAAGAAACTGCCTAGCAAGGCTTGAGTTCCCTTTGCTCTAAACTTTCGATTCCCCCAGTCGACTTCGTTCTGCCCAACAAACATGAGTCGATGATCGAAGCCTACGACAAGTGGCGCAGCTGGGCTGATCCTAAGGTAAGGAATTTGTATGTTGTATGTATACCCTTGATGTATACCCTTGCAGAATATTCTGTAAATTATATTCTACAAAATTATTCATATGATGTAATCTCCATACTCATAAAAATCCCAACATCTTAACTTTAAAAACACCAAAGTTATGGCATTTCCAATCATTCACATAATTATATGTCAGCTATAGGATATAGTCGGCCGACCCTTATGAAATTTGGTAGGTCTGATTGATTGGCCAAAAATAAATAATAAATAAAAAATCCCAAATTCCTAACTTTACAAACATAAAAGTTATATACTGCGTGCAAAGGAAAGAAAAACTGAGAGACTAGTTCGAGTAGAAACAGCTTACATCAACTCAGGACGCGATCCTGATCAAGAATATATATACTTTATAGTTTCGGAGATGTCACCTTCACTGCGATGCTCACTTTTGACTAAAATTATAATACCCTCTGCAAGGGTATAATAAATAACAGAAAGGTCCCTAATAAACAAGGTTAAAGTTCATTTGAACGGATATTCATCATAGCTCATCAATCAGTAGTTTTAATTTTATATACTTTGTCATGATGCCAATTTGATAGTTTTAGAATTAGCCCTTACAGTTGGATTGGATCATTATAACTGGAATTGACGAATTACTTACTAAATGCACTTTTCATTTAGGTGTGCTGCGACTACGGATTGCATGTGGGTATCACCTGGTGGTCCAAGTCGGTGTCTGAGGAGATAGGCATTCTGTGCAAAGAGCTCGGAGTGAACTCCTTCAAAACATTCATGGCTTACAAGGGTCTATATCAGGTAAGTCGATCTTAAACTACAGAAATTATTTAATATTTATATATTATTTATATTTTTTTACCATTTTCAGCTGAACGATTCAGACCTTTTAGATGTTTTTGAGCGCATTAGACAATTAAATGGTGTCGCAATGGTATGTCAAGAATATTAGTTAAAAATTAGAGTTTGGTGTGTGATAAATGTTTTCGAAAGCGAAAAAATTTTAATGAAAGTTTTCAAGATCAATTAAAAATTACTTATACAACACGTAAGGTCAGTTAAAATATTTTGATTTATGTGCCCATAAGTGATAAACTTGGAATTTAGTGCCCAGAACCTTAAACGCTTATTTTCAAAAAAATTCTTTCTGTCTTAAATGGAAAAAAACGCACTTATGCAATAATCAAACTCTTTGTAAATCGAATTTGTTTGGTGGTTCGTTAACTTTTTTATTACATCAGTTTCTTATTATTATTTATTTGGCCTTTTCCGTTAAGGACAGTTGTAACGCTACTTGATCCGTTTCCGCAGGTCCACGCTGAGAATGGCGACATCATTGCGAAGAACACGCAGCGCCTGCTGGCCGAAGGCATCAATGGACCGGAGGGTCACGAGCTGTCGCGGCCGGAGGAAGTGGAGGCCGAGGCGGTGCACCGCGCCTGCGTGCTGGCCCACCAGGTAAGACCACTCCCAAGTCGCTAGTTACTCTGGGAGGGACTCAGGAGGCGGCGGTGTGTGTCCACGCGGGCTAAGTGCCAGTCACTTCGCCGGGCTGTAATTACGGTTTATTTATGTTACACATTTTGATTTCTTATTATTTCCATTGTGTATGATGCACCCTTGTACATATTATGCGGTATGCGGTATGCGGCACTCGATATAACCCCACAATAAACGTACATATATTAGGCCGCTTGTCCGCTGTACGTGGTCCACGTGATGAGCAAGTCGGCGGGCATTGAACTGGCCAGGGCCCGCCACCGATACCGGGGGCGGTACATAATGGGCGAGACCCTGGCCGCGGCGCTGGGCACGGATGCGACCTGTTGCCAGCACCTGGGCTTCGACCACGAGGCGGCGCATGTGCTCAGTCCGCCGTTGCGGCCCGACAAGACGACCCCCGAGTTCTTGATGAAGCTGCTGGCGAAGTAAGTTGTGCCTGGGTTCAGACGCCGGGCCGGGACCGTAAAAATCTGAGTCAAAAAATACGTTAGCTTTCCACATCCTCTATAAATACATAAGAATACATATAGAAAGTACCAATCATCGAGTTCTATTAAAAATATTGTGTTATATTGGCATATTACGATCCTAGAAACCCTTGTTTTTAATTTTTGCTCTTAAATAATAATTCACATTATTATTCATTTAAAGCTCTCCACGAAATAAGATCAGCAAATTTCTAAAAAAAAAAAAAAAGATGACTTAACCAGGACCCTAACAGATTAAGTTGATAAAATTTCGAAATTTTGAGATTTGAAAGACCTCTTTAAAATTCTTATGGAGATTTAGAATATTAAGCTACTTGATTTTTGTATACGATGTTAGAATACTGATTGCAATGCCAAGTTCAACTCAGGCAGGTCTCTAACCTATAGGAATTTTTAAGCCGAGCTTACAAAATCAACAACTGAGAAATATTTATGATTTATTTATTTTTCTAAAAAATCCTTTTTCGTTTTTTACATATTTGTTGTACTCGCCACACTGTGATGTACCTTGTTTTCGACTATTGTATTAAGTATTCTAAAGATCCCAAATAAGCGAGTAGCGGGTGCTCAATTCTTGGGTATATTAGGTGTGGTTAAAGCCAGTCATGGGTATTTTTTTTTTTTGTATATGTCAATTTTCCGCATTTACTTGAGTAATTTAGGTAAACTGTATAGGAAAATAAATTGTAATGTCTTTTAAATTTTTTTGAGTCGCTTATAAACTTTAACTTATGTACATGTACCTACAATAATTACGGTCTCTGGTCCTGGGATTACTTGTCTATGCTGAAGCTGGTTAATCCGCATACTAACTGGTCTGTGCTTTTGCCTGCTTGAATCGTATCCACTAACTAACTAACTGCGCTCTTTGCCCGATCTAACCCACTAATCCGATGACGTTTCCCTGTTTGTCATTGCTTCACTCACACGCTCACACATCGTCCAGATGAAGACCCCGCTCTTCGTGTCCGGCCTGACCAGCAAATCCTCCGCCGAGCTTGTGGGTCGCGCTCGTCGCAGTGGCTACTGCGTCTTCGGGGAGACGCTGGCCAGCTCACTGGGTCGCTCCATGAGCGCTGTGCCCAAGGGCGACCGCATTTACTGCATCACCAGTCCCCCGATCCGCGAATCCGCCGAGACACCCAGGCAGTTGATGAAGTCCCTGGCTTAGTAAGTACTGCCCTGTATATGTGGAATCAAAGGCACCATTGGTTTTGTTAAGCGAGTGCGAATTAATAGTGCTATAAACCAGACTAGAAACTACCAGCTTAGGTTCACTTTGATTCCACATATACCCGGTTATGATGTAAGTATCCAAGAATCAGAACATTTTCGTTGCATTCCACACTCTGCCGGTGATTGTTCGTTTTGTTCAACTGACCTCCGTAAATGATTATTCTCATTCGTTCAATAAATCACATTTTCCATTGTGTCCACAGTGATGACCTGCAGCTGACTGGCAGCGACAACTGCACCTTCAACAAGGAGCACAAAGCTTTGGGAAAGGGCGACTTTACCAAGATTCCGAACGGAGTCAATGGAGTGGAGGATCGCATGTCGTTGGTCTGGGAGAAGGGAGTGCACGCCGGTCTCCTTGATCCTTGCCGCTTTGTGGCCGTGACCAGCACGAATGCGGCCAAGATATTCAACATATATCCCCAGAAGGGTCGCATCGGTAAGTGATATTGCAACCCACGAGTTCCAATCCGAAATGAAGAATAAACCCTTTAAGTGGGACACTGGTAGAAAAATCGATCCCTTTCGATACACTTAACAAAGCATTAAATAATAATTACTTGAATCCTACTCTGTCTCTGTTTAGCTGTCGGTTCGGATGCCGATATTGTTATCTGGAATCCGAATGCCACCCGTACCATTTCCAAGGACACGCACCACCACGCATGCGACTTTAACATATTTGAGGGCATGACCGTGCACGGCGTGTGCGAGTTCGTCCTGGTGCGCGGAAGGATCTGCGCCGAGCAGGGGAACGTGCGAGTGGCGGAGGGCTTCGGAAGGTTCATTCCCACGCCCGTCCGCCCGCCGTTCGTCTATGACATCATCGAGGGCAAGGTGCAGTCGCCGCCGGAGGATCAACATGAGGAGAAGCTGAACGGCAACGTGGCCAAGCGGTTCGCCGAGCTTGACATCCAAATCCCAGTGCAGGAGCCCATCAGCGCCATGCTGGCCGGCAACCTGGCCATGCCGGCGGAAGGATCACTGTGCAGTACGCCCTCGGTTCGTGGCCGCGTCGATGGCAAGCGTGACATGCAGGAGTCGTCCTTCTCCATAAGCGGTAGGTAACTCCTAAAATCCTTTGCTGATTGGTAAATAACTATCAACAACAATTTGTATACCTCATATATGGATGTATGTTTATGATCAGCAACAACAGATTTGGCTGTTCTGTGCTAACGATCTGTAGTTAGTATTAACATCCACATCTGAGTAAATTTGTACATTTTTGGCTGAAAGATTTAAAAAAACTGAATGCATTATCACAGATATAAGCTTTTATTACTTAATTCAACTCATTACAGAGGAACTGGACAGGTCTGGCGTTCGAGCGTGCATTAAAGTGAAGAACCCACCTGGAGGAAAGTCTTCCGGATTCTGGTAGATCACACACCAGAAGTCGCATCGTAATGTGTGTGGATGCGGAATCGCACAATCTCCGACGACAGTGTAAGCCAAAGTCTGCGCTCATTCGATAACTAAACTGGCATTTAATATAGAACCCTGAAACAAAATCGTAATCTAACCAAATTTCAAAATAAGTACATATAGCCACAAAACGATTAAGAAAAAAACGAAAAATCTGCTTCGTCACTTTACATTTAAAACCGATTGCCTCTCGTTGATAAACTTTTTGTTAAATTCTTAAACCAAGAAGCCTTTAAGCAAGTAAAATTGATTGTCTACGAAATTCAAACGAATTTGCGTATTAAGGTATTTTTTGTTGAAAACTTTTATTCTAAATACTTTGTTTATTTACAAGAAATGTAGCACAATTTGTTTGCTTAAATAGGCAATTCAAACAAAATCAAAAGGCTCGACAGAATAACTGAGTTAAATATATTACACTATTGCAATTGTTTATTGATAACCATGCTTTTAAGAAGAGTACATCGATCATGCCACGTGAGACAAAGTACCGTTTGGGAGCAAATTCGTCACTTCATCTGAGGATGTCCAAAATTAGATACTTCAATCATTTTTTCAATGAAAATTATAAATGTGCAGAACTATTTATTACAAACACATACTTTATATACATACATTTAATAACAAAAGCAGAAAAACAAAGATCAAACTAATAAACTTTACCAAAAAACTGAAACGCTTGGTTTAATTTCCAGAAAAAACTGATATCTTAATATCACTTTGAAATGCTGAGGAAAATTGATTTTCGAAATTGAAACTAAATTGAGATTTTATTTGGACCAGCTGTTAATGGGAGGTTGTAAATCAAATGCATTATATTAGTAATGAGGTAAAAGGCAAGACCAATAAAGACAACATTGTTGGATTAGTTATTGATCGCTTTTATTTTTATTTATATGGATATTTACAAAACGATTTAGCACAATTTGTATATTTATATTTACTGTTATCAATTGTGTTGCAATGCCAACACTCTTACTCTTTATTCAAAAATAATGACTGACAAACTATGCAAAATCAAGTGCTCGATTGAAGAACTGCATAACTGGCCATGCAGCTATTCATATGAATACATAATTACAATTGTTCGATAACAATCTTCGTTCAAGAAAAATTCTCGACTGCATGAACGACATTGTGAGGAATTTGCTTTTCAATGCAAGCCAATGGTTTGGGGTTATCAGTAATTTTTTCAGATGTGTTTTAAATTAAATATTTAAATTATCAGAGGTAAATACAGATTTGTTTTGCCTTCACTTAACTACTTACAATTGGTTAATGCTCATGCCAAATAGTTATAATATTATTACAGGTGTCGTACGAATAAACAATCTAATGAACTAGTCTTGATATAAATAAAGTGTTTCTGTAGTGCTTTGGGAAACCGAAAATAAGGTGGCAAACTTCTGCTTAATATTTAAAATCTTCACTTCTGTGTTTCGCTTACAGTCTAAAATCATTCGTAAAGTGACCTAAAATTGACTTAGCAACTAAATTCCAATAGTTAATGACAGTTTATGAGTTTTTCCTTTTGTTTTCCCACAGTTTTGCGATGGTGGCTGCTAAATATTGTTGGTTTCATTTGTTGGTAGATTGTAGGAATGCATGCGACCGCAAAATTCTTTAGTTTTTTCTACCAAATGCTGCAAATATACAAACTGGCTTTTTATGGTGTTTAAACAAGCAAATGTGAGTTTTGACTTACTGCCACATCCTAGGTGCCCGCTTGCTCGCTTACAGTTTTTTTAAATAGGCGGCACATTTCACCGCACTGCTAACCTGTCCCGTGTTAAGGAGACTTAACTTCTTGTGCTTTGCTCGGAATTTCCTTACATATGCGTCAATAAGATTTTTAATCTTGTGTGGATTAATTTCGCCGGATCGACTATGGCAGATCTAATGGAAAGAAATTAAAATAAAACGTATACTAACTTCTTCAAAATTGATCGATTATCATATGTATATATGACAGATATATTTTTTAAATTTAAACCGGGGTAACGAATTATTCTACTCACCTTAGGCACGGCTCTACGCATGATGTCCTTGTAGTCATCCTTAGTGATAGCTTTCTTGTTAAAATACGGCTTTAACACCAATTTCACCTCCTCGACGACACGCTCTTGACGATTTAACTTGCGTAAAAGCTGCAAAGCACATACCAAATTTATATATTTGCTGTTACACAAAGTGTGTTTATTGTACACTCACTCTGTCCTTATTTTGCAGATCCGTTGCCGAATTCGGCACATCGTCATAAATATCAGGATTTCTTGAACCTTAAATTTAAATGAAATTTAATTACTTATAAAGACTTACTTAAATGCGGGGAAGAGTTTAGCATTTTTTAAATTTCAATTTTTTATCTAATTGTCTTCGGCTTGTTTGACTTGCGCATAGCAGTGAATATTCTTATAAACTTAATTTTGAACCGGTTTGGTTTATTATTGTTTACATATGTACATTAAAACTGCCTAGATCTTCAAATGTAACAGTGTTTTATTTTTTGAAATCTGTTTTTTTGCCAGGCATTAAAGTTTTTAATTTATTTGTTTTTCTTCCTTCTATCAACTAACTTTGAGAAATCACCTTATGAAACTCATGTTACCTATTTAGTAAAAAACGTTAATTAAAAGTAAATAAATGAATGTACAAATAATTATCTATACTATGATACTCTAGTGATCATTTTGGGCAGTGAACATTTAAACTATAAATTATCTTTTTAGACCATTTGCCTAAAATGCAACAAAAGTAAGTACGGGTAACTTTAATAACTTTTTAACGTCGTTTGGAAGTTAGACTGAAAACACTACTCACTTTTTAATTTTGATTTGCGGTCACCCTTGCTGCGATGCGACTTCTTGCCCGCCGCTGTGTTGTATCGTGATGACACCCGGATGTTGCCCACGGGCGAACTGCTTCCAAAAAGGTTATCGAAAATTTCGACCTTTCCCCCGGAGGTTCCACCCTTTGCTCGCCTACTGCCCTCCTGCAAGGTGGGTGGCTCGAACAGGTCCTCGTAGTCCGCCGAGCCTGGGGAATAGGGGCTTTCGATATCCATGTTGAAGGAGTCATCTAGGGCGTTGCCAGATCCTCCCGCATTCCCGATGGCGCTGCCGTTTCGCAGGCCACCCACTCCACCACTCGTGGTGGGCATGTTGCCAACGCCACTGCTGCTACTGGCCACACTCCCACCGGCCTTGGGCAGCGGAGTGGACTTCTTCGAAGGAGGCGTTGGACTAGATATAGACGGTATGTGCTGCGAGCTGGACACCACGCTGCTGCTCGTGAGCAGCACATTAGAGAGAACGGTGATGGTTTTGCCATCGGACCCCTTGTCATGGCTGTCGCCTCCGCTGGCCCCTCCTCCACCAGTGCTGGACCCAACACCCAGGGCCAGGCTGACGGAGCTGCTGCTGATGTACTGGGCGGAGCTCACTTCGCTCTCCTGCTGGATAGCTCCGCTCTGGTTCGGCTTGTTCATTAGTGCCATCACCAGGTCCACCGGGTTGAGAACGCTTGTTTGGGTCTGGGTGCTGGTGCTCGCATTGGACACGGTTGCATGAGATGCATCGTTCTGATTTTTGTCTCCTGATCCCGATCCAATTGCACTGGTCACCGGCATTCCGGATGCTTGCTGATCCATGCTTTGACACGGCGTTGGTGTGGGCGATCGTGGTGAGAGAGAAGGTGACTTGGTTGGCTCGAAGGGATCGTAAGCGTCTGGCGAGCATGGTCCCGACTCCGGAGGTGTGTTTGGACCGATCTTCTGCCCTCCATCATGGGTGCTGTGGCCGTGCTGGGGCGTCTGTTCCTCGGGAGCCAGAGAACAGGCCGTCTCTAGCTCGTCTGCAGAGTTAATATCATCAGCGTCTTCGTGGAGCGGATTGCTGCGGGCCTTGTGCTGCATTTTTTTGTTGGGCAGGTTGAACTTGACGAGGGGCGGCTCCGGCGGCGTCTTGGGGCCAGTTGACTGCGTCATGTTCTCATACGACGTCTCCATGATTGTGTCCAGGGAACCGACCTGCGGGGTTTTTTCCCTTTGTCCGTTTTCCCTCATTAAATCGTGGTCCCTGTCCCGTTCCCTCTCCCTTCTCGTAGAGTTTTGGTCCGTCGCATCCTCGCTGTCTGTGAGCACAATGACATCCGCCGGCTCTTGATGCACTTGGAAGGGTGAGCGTTCCAGATCGATGATGGCCACTGGCTTAGCCTCTAGCTTCTTGCGCTTGCGGGTCTTGTCCCGCTTCCCCTTCTTGATTGCTCCCACAACACTGCTAATGTTACTGCTATTCAAGAGATCGATAGTGGTTAAGCGATTGCTCAACAGATCTTCCCTGCCGGATGGCATAGTGACTATCGACTGCTGCTGAGAACCCAGCGTGGAGATCGTATTGTTTGTGTTCGACTCCTTGTTGAAGCTCACGCTCACCAGAATGTTGTTGCCCGAGGCAAATATCTCCTTGGAGGGCAGAGGTTCTGGCGTCTGTGTGCGCCGCTTACGCTTTTTCTCCTTGCGTTGTTTCTCCAGGGGATGTTGCTTCTTTTTCTTTTTGCTCTTATCCCGCTTGCGCTTTGCTCTCTTGGGCGTCAAACCGCCATCATTGTCGTAGTGACCACCGGGTCCTTTGGGCGATCCTAGCGGCGGCGTCCACGACGGGTTCTTGTCCTGGCATACGCCATCGTGTAAGAAATCGCAGCGGCCTGGTGAAGGCGATGGTGACCACTGACTAGTGGTCATTCCCCCCTTCTTTCGCTTTCTCTGAGGCGCCAGAAAGTCGTCAGCATCCTCAAAGGGATCGCGCTGACGCGAGATGCGTCGCATCCGCGCGGCCGTCGTCGGACTGCCGCTACCCGTTCTCCTTTTTCTTTTTCTTCTTATCCGACTTCTTTTTCTTTTTCTTGGGGGCATCCTTGGGGCTTTTGGAACGACTCCGACTGCGACTCAAGCGTGGCGTATAACGCGGTGAGCCGATGTAAAGGGGCGATCTATTACCTCCTCCATTGATGCGATTGGGAGTGCGCGAGCGGGATGCTGTGGAGTGCAGAGACACTGGACTACCGTCTCTTTCAATTGGAGGAGGCTGTAGCGGCGAGGAAGAGCGCGCGGCATAGCGTCTGCCCGAAGATGTTTTTCGACCACCGCCCTGCTTCTGAGGTGAAGGTGAAGTTCCTGGTGGTGGCGTCGGCGAGATGCTAAAGCTGCGAAACCGTTTTGCCGAACCAGAACGGGAGCGCAGAGAACCCCTCGATCCTCGCGAAACGCTTCGCGAGAAACTACGCGAGTTGCGCCTTCCCGAACGACTTCTGCCCGACCGCGTTGCATCACGTCCATACCGATCCTTAGTGTGGTGTTGATGCCTCGATGCACCCACCACATTCCGTACATCATATCGAGGTAACTCCCTTCGTTTAGGACGCTGAAAGAACTGCTGGTGCTGGCCTTGCTGGTTATAGTTAAAGTAATGCTGATGCTGATGGTGCTGGTGGTTGTAGTTATGATTCTGGTGGTAATTGTGGTTGTAGTGCTGGAACGGTCTGTTGTGAAACTGTTGGTTGCGGTAGTTGAAACGCAGGCCTCCACGACCACGCAAAAAGCCACGCTGATGGTCCCGTCCACGGTGAGAAAATCTTTGGCGGCTATATGAGTTGGAACGCGATCGGGATCTTGAATGGGAGCGGGAATACGACTTGGAGCGGCTGCCACGGCGACGCCTGTTCCGAATGCGGCTGGCAGAACGACTCTTACTCCTACTCCTGCTTTTGCTCTTACTCCCACTTATACTACGACTGACAGACTTGATTCGCTTAGGGCTCTTGGTGCGGCTCTTTGGAGTACGACTCCTAGAACCAAGCCGGGGGCTCTGCTCTGGGTCTGGTTTGTCAGCACGGTAGTTGCGATCCTTCTGTCTCTTACCAACCTTCTTAAATGTTTCGTCCTTGTTGCGTTTTGAACGCGATTTCGACTTGGACTTGCCCCTTTTGGCCGCCCCGCCACGACTTCGACTGCGTCGCTTTGAGCCGTTCTCGTTGGTCAGATCGACCTCTGACACAACATTCGTGACTACAGCTTGATCCGGCTCCTCCTCGTCATCGGAAGCCTTAGAGGAACCCGTCTTGGGACTGGTGCTGGCATCGTTCTGCTGCGTGGCCCCATCCGTCGCCTCTTCCTCATCACCTTCCGCCATATTCTTTTCGTCCAGACATGGCGTGTATGAGCGGTCCTGCTCGTGCTCGCTGCCGCTTGCGTTGTCATCTTTCTCAGCATCTTTTTCGGATTCTGGCTTCGTAGATGTCGCAGTGTTGGGGCTGGCATGTCCCTCGGTACCCGACCCAAGAGCCTTCTCATATTCCTTCGGCTTGTCAATGTCTAACTCCTCCCAGTCGCTGTCATCATACAGCTCTAAGACGCCCTTACCCCGATCTCGGTCAGCAACTCGGTCCTCCTTAACCAATGGGCTGGGAGTGCTGCGCGTCTTAGCTTCCTCTACATCGTTCTCATCTAAAGGGGCTGCGAGTACGTTTGAGATGCTGTTGCTGGACTCGTGATCGGTGGCCTCCGACTCTTCCTCACCATCACAGGACTTTTCGTTTAGTTCCGGGTCATCCGGCTCATCCGTTGGGTTCTCCGGCTCGTACAGATCATTATTGATTTTTTCGGGTACGGATTCGGGTTCGGGTCCCGGCGGCAATGGTATCTCGTTGTCATCGTCATCATCATCTAATTGTACTAAATCTTCATTCATATCGTCATCATCCTGTCATGGTTAAGTGTATGAAAATAAGAAAACCAAAGCCTGTTATTAGAGGGGTACAGAATAAAACAAAGAACTTAAGCATATATAAGTGCTATATAAGTAACATTTTGTGCACCTCTTTCAAAACTATATGATCTGCTTTTTTCCCAATAGCATTAGTCTAGCCAATATTTATAAAATTTTATATAATTTCTTAAGGACAGGGAGCCAAATAGGGATTTATTTAGTAGAAACTGGCTTTTTAAAATTTTAAGATATTTATAATTTTAGATTTTATATCTGGTGAATTTCTTTCAAGCAAGGATGTTAAAACGACAAAATTTTGGAATTCATTATTCTGTCACAAATTACTAATTCCGTGGAAGAAAAATTATCTAGTACATAATAGACAAACTTGATCTGCTTGGGAAGCCTACCAAATCTGATTTCTATATTTCTTCTAGTTTGTGATATCACAATAGCTATCAATATAGGGACTTTGTAAAGTTAAGGTCATAACATATGTAATGTGTTTATATTTGCTATCTAAAAGAAATCTCGATTTCCTTTTTGTTAACTAAAACATCGCAATCTTTAATTTTGAACTGGATGGACGTTTTTCAAATATAATTATGTCATCATACCTTATCAGACACATCAGCCGGTCCTTGTGGAACCCCCGACGACATAGCTGAGGCATTGGCCACCGCCTGCGATTCCTGCGAGTAAATTGAGAAGTTCGGACAATTGTCGGCATCGTCATCTACGTTTCGATCATTGGCTTTTAACGGCGACTGCTGCAGCGTGTTCATCTTGAATAGCGGAGTGTTCCAAGGGAGACTGGCGGGAGGCATGGGCGGAGGTGGTACTGTTAGCAATGGCGGCAGTCCCATTACCGGTGCCGCATGGTGATTTACAGGAGGAGCGAACATCGGAGGCTGTCCTGGAAAGCTGCTCGCTGGCGATGGCACCCCAGCTGGATGTGGTGCACTTCCACGAAAAGGTGGTGTGGGTTGGTTGGCAGGGGGCAAGTTCTGCTGGCGTTGTTGCTGCTGGCGGGTGGGCGTGTTAAAGCGGAGGTGGAAGGGAGTAAAGCTTGACACATTTGTGTTGCCATTGTTGGGGCTGGGATTACTAAAGTTTTGGTTACTGAAACCTCCGACCCCTTGGCCATCTTCACTGCCCGTCGCTTGGTGTGAGGTAGATCCTCCGCCACCGCCTGTTGCTCCGCCGCCTCCTCCACCACCACTGTAACTGTTATTTCCGCTGAAACGATTGTTGTAGTTATCACCTGCGCCTGATCCTCCGCCCCTACTAAAGTTGGGTCCGGCTCCTCCGCGCTGGTAAAGTGGCGCTTGGGTTACATGCTCCTCCGGCTTCGAAGAAGCCTCTGGCTGCGCAGCTACTCGTGTTGCTGCAATCGCTGGTCTCTGCGGGAGGTTGAGGGTACCATCTGCCCTAATATGCACATCGCCCAGGTTGCGCGAAGCATCGTGCCAGCGATCCTGAAGATCCAAAATGGAGGACAGTATGTCTCCAGCTGAAGCTGGACACGGAACAGAAGGCGTGGCAGCTACGCGTGCCTTGCCTTGAAGCAACGCTTTACGGATGCGCGGTGCTCCTATACTAGCAATGCGCACTGAGGTTTGCACGGCAGTCGCTCCAAATCCAGAAAAAGTGGCACTGCCC
The DNA here is from genome assembly GCA_018153365.1 of Drosophila fuyamai. NCBI lineage: Eukaryota > Metazoa > Arthropoda > Insecta > Diptera > Drosophilidae > Drosophila > Drosophila fuyamai. The sequence continues at coordinate 361,104 of JAECXW010000042.1, read as the reverse complement.
CCAGGGTCTGGCTCACTGTCTGAGAAGTACTCCAGATCGTTGGCATTCCCAAAAAGCGAGAAGCTGGAGGCCCCTCCACCGCTTAGATGTGAACGATGCACACCGTCCGTTTTCACTCCCAACTGCTCTGCCAGTCGCTTGCTCGCAGTGAGACGACGACCAGGTTCCGCACTTGAGGCAGAAGCCACGACACGGCGACGCCGCCGTCGACGTCGCCGGATCACCTTCTTGCTCGTCTTCAGGGCAAACTTCTCGTCAAAGTTGTTCAGGTCGTACTCAACTACGTAGGTGCGATGGCGAGTCCTCCTCCGCCGGCGACGCTGAGCGGGACGTTTGGTGGAGCTGGAAGTTGTGCGACGAGTGGTTGTTGTAGTGGTTGTGGTAGTGGTGGTAGTGCGCGTACGCGTTCGGGTTAGAGTAGAATCTTCAGCTGCTGCAATACCGGAGCGAGTGCGTCGCAGTACGGCCGCCCGAATGCGCTCGTTTTGGCTGGTGCGCAGGATCCTCGGGGGTTGCTGTACCTCTCGCACCCTGAGACGAGTCTCTGGCAAGCCCATTCCCCTAATATCATCGTACAACTGACTCAAGTCGTCCAGTTGCTCATCGGGATCTTCGTCCTCAGAGTCAATGCAATTGTCGCAGTACCAGGAACCATCGGGAATCTCGTCAAGCGGCGGGTCCAGACAGTCCATGTGGTATCCCTGATTGCAGCTATCGCAAAGCAGCATCACATCTTCCCTCTCCGGACTTTCACAGACCTCGCAGTTGGTCAGCTCCTCTTCGGAAGCCACCGCGCCCTCTGCCTCATCGTCCAGTGCCAACTCCGTCTTGGACTTGCTCAAGTCCACTCGTACTTCCCTCACCACCTGGCGACTAGCGTAGGACTCCCGAACCACAATCCGGTCGAACGAGATGCGGTCAATCGGACAGGTCTGCACATTTCGGGACCAGGCGTCTATGCAGGCAGCGCAGAAGATGTGCTCGCAGGTGGCTGGCGTGCCGATCTCCTGCTGCCGGAAGGTGAGCAGACAAATGGGGCACTTCTCCAGCAGATCGTTGCTGCTGCTGTCGGAACTGAAACCGGGATCGTGTTCAGCAGTCGTGGGGTGGAGTCTGTCAGAAGCACTTGGCGTGTTCGCCTGCTCCTCCTCATGGTAGGATTCTAACTTTTTCCGCTTGCTGATACGCTTTGGCCGTTGGTTGATCTGAAATTAAGTATGTGGAACATTGAAAGATGATGACAGCAGGAAGGAACAGCAAAAGTGGCGGTCGGGAAGGAAAGCATTACCTCGCTGCCGCTGGACGAACAGTCACTTTGCGGTCCTTGGCGACTGCGCAGCTTCCGGATGGACTTCCGGGGGCCGGCGTCCGATTCCGAGTCCACTTCTTGGCGGCGAGCGCTGCGTCGCAGCCTAGTCGCCGTTGAACAAGAAGGCAGTTCGTCCAGGTCGCGATCCGAGGCCGTGTCCTCCGAGTCCTTGAACTCGATCCGCATGATGATGCGCCGATTCCGCTGGGTCCGCTGCTGATTCACGGGCGGCCCAGCGTTGGATTCGGAATCGGAATCACGGTCGGACATGCTGATGCAACTACGTATGTGTGTATCAAGCCGATATATTGATGTGTGTACACTGTCGGCGGGGCAGGCGCGTGTGTATTACATATATATTACATATAGGGAGTGCTTTTTGCTCAATTTTCATCTAGTTATCCGCGCCTGGTAGTTTCTCTGCTCGGCCTGGTAGCCACATTTCGATATGATAACCCGCCGGAGTTGGTGAATTCAGTTTCTGGCCTGGCTTGTGTGTAATTGCAGGCCGCTGTGAGTGGAGATAGCCGAGTGCCGAGAGTTGCATCAATTGCCAATTTTCTGACGTTCCGACTGACGTTTGTCCCGTCGCCGCCTTCGAAGGAAATCGTGGGCGTGGCAGCTGCGGTGGACAGGGGACAATGGAGTCCGATTTTGTCGCCGCAACTCCGTTATTTCCGAATTGGTAGCAAACGCAAATTTTTCTCACACTGTTTCCTTCACACACACACTCGGATTTCAGCCATTTTTTCAGCTAGAGGTGGGTGAACGCGACAGCGAGCTCTTTCGATTGTTCCTTGCGTCCGACGATGTATCTCTGGCGGCGATAGATGCCATGCTGCATTATATTAAAATCGAACGGATACGTTTATTTGGTTTCAACTGGGAATTAAATATAGGATGAAGCTTTTAGTAAGCAATAGTTTTAATTTTGAATTACATTTTTTTATTTAAGACAAATGAGTAAACTATTTTTAATTCTTTAATTGAAATAGTAATTTTTCAAGATACTTCAATAAGAACTTTTTATGAGCATTCGGTACTATCGATAACTTACAATATTTTCTATATTAATTGAATCATCATTGTTTAATTAAGTTGCGCTTGTTTGCGAAATGCAGACGGAGATTGCGGCTGACATTCACTTGGAGGCGATAGAAGTGCTCCTGAATCACATTCTTTATGTTCGTGGTTTATATCCCTCACAGATATTTAAAAAGAGGCGAGTCTACAACACCCCGGTCTTTGTCTCCATTTTCCCGCCGCTCAACAGCTACCTGGCAAACGTTTTGAGATCCGCCCGGGAATTGCTCATCAGCCAGGAGCTGCAGTGTCTGGTGGTGATAGTGTACCAGAAAGAATATGAGCCGCTGGAGAGCTACCAACTTCACTTTAAATCTCTGGAGGCAGTTGGCAAATCAACGGTGGAAGATCCTCATTTAATTGAGTTTGAGCAGCAACTGCGCTCTGCTATTTACAAACTATCCGAGCGCCTGAAACAGCTTCCCAAACTTCCTGCAGGAAGCTGCCAGTTCAAAATCCACCTGCACACCACCCAGGATGCATTTATCCGCCTCAGTCACGAGCCCCAGTACCAGGAGTTTCCCTGGCTACAGACCCAGATTGCAGAGTCACAGCCGCCATCCCAAACCGTTTCCTTGCTACCCCTGGCCACGGTGGAGAATGTCGGATTAAAAATGCAGGCTTATATCCTTGGCTGATTTAAAGTTTTATGTGTTAGGTCGAATAGTTTACAAGACATTCGTTTTTTAAATAATAACAACTTTAAATGTCGTTAAATATCAAGAGGAATCGTTTAGTAATCCTAAAATATTTGTGAACTTTTTGAAACAGACAAAACACTAAAATAACTTTTAGACTCCAATGTGTTTTTCGGTGTTCTTTTTGGGCTGCAATTTGAAACAATCAGATATGCTAAATCTGATAATGTAAGACCTTTAAAGCAAAACTAATTCGAATTATCAAGATTACTATTCACCGCATAATATTGCCCAGTCTCAGCGACCCATAAAACAACTCCTTACAGCAGTCCCTGGCGCTTTAAATCCTCAAAGGTTTTCCTGTTAACGACGTTACCCAAAGAATCCTCGAACTCCTCCTCCTGGTCGGCTATCCAGCGCTCGCTCTGCTTCTGCGATTTGAGCTTCTCCCACAGCGTGATCGCGTCTTCGATCTGGGTGACATTGGCGAAGTGGGCGGTGTTGGGGATGCCCAGGCAGCGCATGCCGTGCGCGTGGCGCCACTCGGCGAAGTGCCGTTGGAAGGCCTTGGGTCCCTTGTAGGTAAAGTTGCCGCAGATCTCGCAGTTGTAGCTTATGTTCAGGCCATGCAGCTTATACAGCCAATAAGGTATGGGTTTCCCGTCCCAGCCGAGCGGCAGATTCTTGGGATTGTACGGCACGTCGTCCGCATCGGGGTCGTCATCGTTGTCCGATTCGCTGGCCTCCACGTCGCTGTCGTCTCGCTCGCCACCGGTTCGAGCCTGCTTTCGCTGTACATTCTCCTTGGTGGCCGCTCGCTGCTCAGAGAGCAGCTCCGCATACTTGTAGAGCAGCGCCTCCAGTTGAGCGATCTCCTTGTGTCGCTCGTGCTCACGGGACTGCGCACTGGCTGACTTGGCGCTGGGCTTCTTTGCCATCAAGGCAGGATCCAAAGTGCTCTTCCCCTTGGTGGAAAACAACCGTTGGGCGCGCTCCTCCAAAGTGCCGCCGCACTTCAGACCCAAAGCGACCAAAGCGGACTTTAGACGATCCAGGCCCAGTGATGCCAACTCTTCCCAGCTGGAGAAGGCGGAGAGATCGAGGTGGGCGCCTGTATTGGCCAGCGCCGACTCCGTCTCCTTAAGCGAGAAGCCGGGAAACGTACCCAGAAGCCACTGACGCTGGAAGTCGAGCTCCACCTTTAGAAGCTCACCGTCCAAATCGAGCAGGGGCTGGATACGCAGGATAAAGTGGTGCAAATAATCATTGAGGGTCTCTATGTACTTTCGGTACTCTCGGTTCTTTCGCTCACGCGGTATGTCGAAGACGTGGTCAAAGGACATCAGGTATGTGATATAGTCGAGCTTTTCCACCGCTCGCAGGTTTAGATAGAGCTCGTAGCACTCGTTGAGGTCCAGATACCGTCCGCCTCCTTCCTCATCCGTGAACTCCACCAGAGCGCTCATGTCGTCCGGGTTGTTGTACACCCTGATCATCTCGTCAAACTCGACAGATAGCGGTACACTAACCTCCGCCGGATGGGACTTGTAAAACTGCTTGATTTGCTTGAGGCGGGCATAGAATTCGTTGAATTCGTTGGGTCCCGAAAGAGCGGCGATCTCTGCCTTTCGCTCGTTGTCCTTGTCTTCGTATAGATCGCGCAGCTGCGACGTGGCGTTGTGGTGGAGTTCCATGAGGTACTTAAGCCTGTGCTCCGAGTGGATGCGCTCCTTTTCGCCCGGCTTTTTGGTCGCATGCTCATCCACCATAAGTTTGACCAAGCGTTCGCGCTCTTCATGGTAGCGCCGCTGTTGCTCCAGGAGCGTCTCCATGGCTCTCGAGTGCGAAGATTCAAGAGTAAAATGTAAATAAAAGCCTTTTTTCTCACGGAAACACCGACGAAAACAAATTGTTCTTTTAGCTAGCGTGTGTACATTAAAAAACAGTCACCACGAAGCAAGGATGGGAAAACATCGATATCGAATTTGTAAATACGCTGTTTATACCCTTTTCGCACTAGCACCTAAAATTGCAATAGAATGAAGAATTCACAAAAACCGTCTACGTTAAAAAGCAGGTTACAAACTCAAAAAAATAAAATTTGAAACTTTTATTTAAAAAATTTTTTAATTGATGACCTCGAGCCGGAAAAACTCAAAAAGTTAAATTATATAGTTTACAGCATTTTTAGTCCAGGTCAAAATTAGATTAATTTAAAAACTTAACAATAAGATTATAATGAAATTTGTATATATATATTTGCAACTATTTGGTGATCTTTACGATATTGAATGGTTTGAATGGTATTTACTTGGTCAATTTTTCGCCAGTTGATACATAATTGCGATATCGATATAATCGGCTATCGATAGTGACATTAATGGCACGACAGCGCTAACTCACCAACAAATACACATTTTAACCCCTGCGCTTGCAGGGTCACACTTTTCGTGAAATCATATGATCGATTTGCAGTGAAAATTTTCAGACGTTGGGCAGAAGGCAAAAGTAACTTATCGTTTTCCAATTTCCTCGAGTTAACCAATAGTTCCAACCCTACTCGGCTTTGAATTTTTTAGCTTAACAAAATTTTTAACCTTTACAGGCACGGTTGTACGTGGACTTCTTCGAAACACTTGAATTTCCTTTCGGTTCGGTTTTGTGCGAGTGAAAAAATCAGTCAAGATGGCACTGAGCGATGCTGATGTACAGAAACAGGTAATTGAGAGCGGGAAGCGACGAAGGTCGTTCTTGGACATAGGGAATAATACTTAAAGTATGGCATTCCTCGAAAATTTGTCTCCCAACAATAAAGATGGCGAAGTCATGGGATCCGAAATGTCCCCCCAAGTCATGTGAACTTTTCATCCGCAGTCTTATTGGCCTGCCATTAGGCTGATTGTCTTAAATCTTAAAAGAGAACCAGCAATATGCTCAGATTTATTAGTTATTATAAACCTCCTAAAGTATTTGTCCAAATACTTTTCGTAAAAAGTGAGTAAAAAATTCGTGCTAGTCATGTGACACGGCCCCCGCAATGGGGCAATGTGTTCGAGCGAGACGACTAGCCCAGCGCCCCCACACTCGCACTCTCTGTCACACGACCAGCGAACCCCTTACGTTATCAAAAACTTAAACGAAAATAAATAGAGGCTAGGGTTATTAGACGTTTCCCAGCGAATGCAGTTATCATGTGATGAAAAGGGCAACTACTAAACAGGACGAATGTTTCAGATCAAACACATGATGGCGTTCATTGAGCAGGAGGCCAATGAAAAAGCCGAGGAGATCGACGCCAAGGCCGAGGAGGAGTTTAACATCGAGAAGGGACGCCTTGTCCAGCAGCAGCGTCTCAAGATCATGGAGTACTACGAGAAGAAGGAGAAGCAGGTGGAGCTGCAGAAGAAGATTCAGTCCTCCAACATGCTCAACCAGGCTCGCCTGAAGGTTGGTGTTCTCTAGGCGGTGGCCTTGGCCTTCGGGAACCACCAACTCATTTGGTATTCCTTTGAACCCTTTTACAGGTGCTAAAAGTGCGCGAGGACCATGTGAGCAGCGTGCTAGACGATGCCCGCAAGCGTCTCGGCGAGGTCACCAATAAGCAGTCCGAGTACCAGACCGTGCTGACCAAGCTCATCGTTCAGGGCCTGTTCCAGGTCATGGAACCCAAGGTGATCTTGCGTTGCCGCGAGGTCGACGTGCCTCTGGTGCGCGATGTCCTGCCCAGTGCTGTGGAGCAGTACAAGGCCCAAATTAACCAGAACGTCGATCTCTTCATCGACGAGAAGGACTTCCTCTCTGCTGATACCTGCGGCGGTGTTGAGCTGCTGGCCCTGAACGGACGCATTAAGGTTTGTACACCCCTGACCAAAGGTAAAATCACTCTCTTGACTAAACTCAATAATCCCTGCAGGTGCCCAACACACTGGAGTCCAGATTAGAGCTGATTTCACAGCAGCTGGTGCCCGAGATCCGTAACGCCCTCTTCGGACGCAACGTTAATCGCAAATTCACAGACTAAATTCTTTAAGTGCAAAAAACATAACTAATCAGAAAGAGAACCAGCATCAACACCTAACCAGCAGGAAAAGTTCAAGTTATTACAAGAGAAGCTCCACCCACTAAATATTAAACCCAAGTAAACTCATCCTTTGGCAGTCGGGCAACAGCTAGGATTATATTCGATTTCAAAATAATTTTGCCGTTGTCTTTGTATAGGGAAACTGAAACACCGGTCCTTGTGTATGTAACAGTTATATGATACCCACACTAAACACACATATATATACTCTGATATATATGTTTGTATGCCAATACTTACTATATAGTTTAGAGGACATGATCCTAGAGGAGCATACGAAAGCATAATACGAGTTTGTTAAAGTTTGTTCGTTTTTTTACCAAGGCACATATTTCTGAGCAGTAGGTCCAGGGATGTGCTTTTATTGTATACATACACTTTAAAATTTTGCATACATTCCTGTCCAAGAATTTTGTTTTTACCTTTTTCCCTCTTTTTGCGTTGTTTTCTTTTTTGTACATTAATTTCCGTCGTCTGTAGTCTTTGTTGAGGTTTTATATGCCTATGTCGTTTATGTTTGTAATTATCATGTGCAGCGATTAGGAGGAGCAACGGCAGCGGATCACCCTTTCCAGTGCTGCTGGCAGCCTACGCAAGTAGCCACTCAGCATTGTTGCCCTACGAAGAACCGAAATGGACCCAAACGACCGATTTCGCTGCTTCGAGGGCAACGGCCACTTGTGCAGCTGCCACCGGCCCATCAAATACCCAAAAATCATCGATGTCTGTTGTTAAGCTAGCGAAAGTAACGAATACACACTATTAAGCACGCAACACTTAAGCCCTATAATACACCGCATCCTCGACGAAGAAGTATTGCCAAGCGCCCCAAGTAGCTAAATTTGTTGACCCTGAAGTTCAGCTTCCAAACCATAAAACTATATAATTACTTAAATTACTAAAAAAAAAAAAGGAAATTAGATTGTCTCAATTTAACGGGCTGCCGAACTGCCACTGTTTCCATCCGCCGCTGCACCACCACATCAGGCTCTAAAGCAACACCACGTTCATACACACGACTAACACGCAGGAACTACAGCTAATTTAAACCTTGTATTTGCATGTTCGCCAATGTTCATAGTGTATTCTTCAGGCTCATTTTTTAACCGTTACCGAGTAAATTGAAATTGTTCAAATATGATGAATAACTACAAATTTAGCAAACAAATACAAAATAGCATATGCGTTATTATATAACATCGAGTACTATATACATTACATGAAATACGAAATGCAAGAAAAATTACTTTTAAACAAAATTTATGTTGAATAAAAACAGTATTTCCAAAAACTATACTTAATTATAATACATTTTCATTGCTAGAAGTAGGATTTGATAAACTTCAAAAAAGATAATGCGTTGTCTATTTAGAAGACAGACGATCTGCGTAGGCAAAATTTCTTGGGAGTTATTTGTTTTGATATCAAATTTTGTGGCAATTATACCAAATTCAAAATAAATCAACTTTAAGATTCGCTATCTGCAGAACTGCAGTGCAAACACCACAAGCTGAGAGCAACTAGCAGCCGGGAAGATTTGTTAGCGCATTGGCTACTTATTCGAGCCCCAGCCCAGACAGTTACCTGATTTTTCTTAATTGGTTCTGTTTCACATCTGTTAAAAATCCCAAACGTTCCAATAAGATGTGTTTTTTGGGATTTGGGTATAATACTTAAATATAAATATTAACTATGGCTTACCGGTTTTTCCTGGTTTTTCTATCAATTGTTCGTCCGTTCCCATACGAAGTTTGTCTTTGTTACGGCGAGATGATGAAAATGTTTTACTCTATTTGCTTGAGTTTGATGTGAAAATTTTAGAAACGGAAACCAAATATCAACAGAACCATTCTATCTTTCACAGAAAACGGTAACAGCTTCGACTGTTACTAAAGCTAAGAAATCCATTTTTAGCAACACATAAAATTTCAAAGCAATGTTTCGGCCAGCATTAGAAACCATCTTTTTTCCAGATTCTATTTTTAAAAAATTTGATTTGCCTTGGTTTTGCAAATTTGAAGTTGTTATTAAAGCTTAGCTTTAAAAAGTCTAATATATAATATAGAATTGTTTGGTTTCGCTTTGCTTTCATTTGACATTTTTCGAGCAAAGTGCAGCATAGTTTTAGGTGCTGATTACGGCCCTACCTATATACATATGTATGTCTAGTTTTACCATTACTACATTTACATGTATAAACCAATTAACCTACAGTTTCCGAAATCCCATGAATGATAAAAACAGTTTAAACCAGGGTAGGTTTAAATATGAGACATACGACATTCTAATGATGCTGATCAAGAGTATAAAAACACCGAGCTAAAAGGAATATAATATACTTTAACGTTAACGTACACCCCAATTACGCAAAACGCCAATCCGAGCAGAAAATATGCCAATTAAAACTCCCTTTGCCTTACAATTAAATACTTTTCAGTGTTGGTTTTTCATTTAATGGTTGTATACTTATATGTACTTCCATGCAATTAATATTTCGTAATTTCATCGATTTTGTTCAATTATGTTTCGGTGAAACTTGCTAGCATGCAAGTCCATATTGATCTCTCAATCTCTGATTTAAAAACAACTCGTCGATGTCCTTCTTTGTCGACGGATCGAATCATTTGAGGAAAAATACTACTTCTTGATGTTATATGCATAAGTGGGAATAATTTTGTAAATAAATAATGCGAACATACAAACGGGACACATCCCTTTTTCAACATAAAGCGTCTCTACCATCCTTGTTTTTCTATATTTGCTAATCGGTTTCCGCACAGTTAACTTCGACTGTACAGTCGTAATTTAGTCGGTCTCGAAGTTTAATAGATATCGAATGATTTCCTGTATGAAGTTTCGTTTCGAGCGTTGACTGCATTTTTTGATATTTTTTGGTATTGTTAAACATTAAACTTTTATTAACACATTTTTATCAGTTTGTCTTATCGGTTCATCTTGGGTATTCTGGGTTTCAACGGGAACTAAATGTGAAATTTCGATTGATATATAGGAAGCAGTTGAAAATCTAAGATATCGGACAGTGGACTACGAACATTTAATTTCTAGCATGACGGTTGTTTTACTCTCTCCTTTATTGTTGGAATTTTTTTGAGTGTTATATAGGTGGAGTTTCTCAAAATGACGTTATTCATAGGGGGTGGATTGTATATATAGTTCGACTGGCTGTTGCAGATGCTGGTTCCGAATTATCGGATGGTTAAGGGCGGCTCCGATTGTATTGTTCCTTTTTTAGCCATTAACCAACGTGTTACTCGCCATTCTTTTGTTCGTCTTCAGATTCCGATTCTGTAAATAAAAAGGGGAAAACACATCAGTAAGCTATTTAACAAGTAAAAAACTAATTTTATTTTGCTTAAGTAAAGCTGTCCAAATGATTATTGGCCAAATGTAACTATGTGAAGTTATTTGGACACCCAACCATTCAAATGCTCTGGCACAGTTCCCTTTTAGCTCGTACGAATCAACGTTTGAAGCTTGTTTGTCGGGATTGTGCATAAGGATTGTTAATACTAATGTATGTAGTAGCTGTCCAAACAATTATTGGCCAAAATTAACCATGGAAGTGGGTTATATGGACACCCAATCATTCTTTTGCTCTAGCATACTGTACATGAACCCTTTAAAATTGGCCCCAAATTTATAGTAGCACTTTAAAAGCTTGGTAAGAAGTATGCTCAGTAAAGACAGTTAGAATGTTGTCCAAGTTTTCATTGGCCTGTGATGCTTGTGGATTTATGAAGCAACAAGGCAAGCAAAAAACTCACATGCTCTTGCAATTTTGTACAATGAAAATGCCATTAGGGCAAAATCAATCTCATAAATTGCACTGGCTAATATATTTTCCGTAAAGTTTATTACTATATTGTTCAAGTTTTCATTGGCCTTCGTAACTCAGTGTTATGAAAAGCAACGAGGCAAGCAAAAAACCAAATTTCTCTTGCAATTGTGTACCAGAATCAAGCCATTTAGGACAAGACCATTCTCAAAAAATTGCACTAGCCCAATTTAAAAAAATACCAACCTTCTTCGGCTGACTGGAGCCATTCGACAAACTTGCGCATTTGTTCGAGGAAATGCATCTTTCCCTTGTTGGAGTGACCGTCCTTGTACCAGCGCAAGATGATCTCTTCGGACAGGACCTCGGTCTTGTAGAATAACAAAATAATCTTTTGGAAGGCCTTCATGAAGTTCATGTTCTCGTAGCAAAACTCCTGCACCTTCAAGATTAGAGCTAACTCTGAACGATCTGTCGAGGCGAAAGCCTGCAACAATGTGCAATAGGTCTTTAGGTGACGAACAGCCTGATCGGTAACCAGCTCCTCCTTTTTGTTCCATTCGCCCAATGACATGATGGTGGACCAAATCTGCGAAAACCATAGATACCCACGAGTTAAGAAAAAAAACGGAAGGTATTTACATCGGTTATCTCGACTTACAATGACAATAATTTCATGATCGGGAATGTTGGTGCGTTGAGAGAACTCCTTAATGTCTGAGGTTATCTCATTGTGTGGCTTGTCATCGTTGATATCATCGATGAGCGCCTGCTGCAGCTCGCGCTTCGCCTCCTGGCTAGCCTGAGCCTTATGCAGCTTAATGATCTCGTTTAGTTCTTTGTCAAGAAAAACTTGTTTAAAATATTCCTCAGTACGTTTGTTTGGTGGGAAAAAGTCCATAAGTCTGAAGTGGAGAGTAAGCAACGAAATAGGTTAGTTCAGATAAACGAATTAGATATATTTTTTGATTTAAATAGTGTACGAAATAAAATCGGCACCCAAATGAAGCAAAAGTTCATTTGCGAAATGGGTAAAACTCCGTCGAATTTTCTTACTCTAGGAATATCAATTAAAGATGCACAACTGGCTGATTGAATCATCTTCCTGAGAACATTCCACACTAATTGTAAGCCAAAATAGAAACTTACTTGCTTTCCAGTCCACCCTTCTTAAGCGCCTGTATCAGATATGCAATGCCCTTCTCTTGCTTGAACGTCTGGAACAGCTCCAGTAGAAACTCCAGTGCAATGCCATCCTTGATCAGGTGCTCGTTGTTTAGTACCAGTAAGACATTTGGCGGTACAGAGCCGTTAACTGGGGATAAAAAGAGATGCAAACGCTTAGTCAATCGTTCTCACAAAAGAACATAACAGGGTCTGAAAGCGAACCTGTCCTTGGGCTCGTGGCTTTTGGATGGGGGCAGTCATCCAAGAGTCAGTATACCAAGAGTGAGTTTAGTTTTGGCCATCAACTGTAAGTCTAGAATTTGTTTATCGAGACTCAAGTATTTGAATATTTTGATTGGCCGGCTATAAACACCAACCCAATCGTATTAAATAATAATAGCTTACCTAACCAGAGCGCAGTCATACGCGCAAGCTTTATGCGTTCACTTGGAGTAAAGCCCTTTACGAATAATAGAACTTTTCCCATCTCTTCTTCGAACATTTTCTCAAGGTACTTGTACCGTCTGATGAGCTTGACAAATACCTAAAAAATGTAAAAAGACCAAGTTTATTTTTGTGCCATTTGAATCAATTCATTTCCATAATGGTAAGCGGCGTTGTAGCAACATTAGAAATCTTTAGATTGCTAGTTTAGTGATTTCGCAAGTAAAGACAAGTAAAATGTGGCTTTTTATTTTGCATATAGTGACACCGATTACATTGTTGAGATGGATAACCGGTTCTAATAATATGCATTCGGATTTAATCGCGTGACCTTCCAATTTTTTTGTTCAAATAGAGTATTTTAGATATAGAATATATGTTGACGCAGAAGAAATCTCCAGACTGTTAGTATATAGAACAAACCAGAGACAAGTAAATGTGTCGATTCATATTGCATTTTCTTGACACCGATTATTTTTTAAAACTTTATAATCGGTTCTAATGATATGCTGAAAAATTACTTTTAATACAATTTCTATTAGAAAACCAAACTTAATGGTCGATCGAAAAAAGATTAGGCATAAAATTTATTTGGCCAATTTTAAAAACGTCCAAGTATTTTAATAAATAAAATAAGCAAATTTTAAATATCTGATCTTTGTATGATTCAATACATGAAGAGAGTGTTACAAACCTGCTCATGGTTGCGCATGGCCTCCATGCTCTCGGGAGCATCAAAGATGCAGTAGTTTGTACGCGGCTTCTCGCCATCCTGAGATATGGAACCGCCAGGCACTGCAATCAAAAACAAACAATTGAAAGTCAGAAAATCGTTTAAAACCCTTTCTAGGAAAAATTACTCACCTAGTAGTCCTCCTGCAATCAATATATCAAAGAGAACTTCACCGTAACGACGATAGTCGAGCTTGTTGCCCGCGCTGTCTAGATATTTAGAGATTTGTTCCAGGTCGCCTTCAGTTTTTTCGAGACCAGCAATGACCGCATCACGGAATCCCGTTGGGTCATATTTTTCTCTTTCATCTCTTTTTCTGGTCTTGATGCGTTGACCCGATAGCACTGGTCTTTCAGTTTTTTGACTCATACAATAAATTGCTGCAAAGGAAAAAATCGATCAGAGATGGAAGCTCTTTCTGTTTAAAAATGTGACAACAAAATCAGGTACAACTTTCAAGGTCACTAGAGATTACAATCAATATTACAAGATTCTAAAGAGTGAACAAACAGTAAATGATGTCCAAGGCGTCACTACACGATCTGCTTTTGGTATTTTGATAATTTGGGAGTGAATAATACGAGTTTAGTGGTGGTTATATATGCCTTAAGAACTCAAAGACGTACACCTCTGTTTTAAAGAAAACTGAGCTTCTGTAAAAAAAACCCTTAACCTAAAAATGCTCTCGTACATGTGCTTTGTACACTCACACATATGAGCGGAGAACGGGCACACTCCACCTGTCTCTTTCGCACTCACTTAATTTTTACAGTTTGATAATGGTCGGATGAAGAAATGAAATAAAAAGCGAGGCGAGAAGAACCGCCCGCCCAAGAAATCGACAAAGAAACGAGGAATAAAGTGAAATTTTGACGTTACTCTGTTAGGTAGCGCGCGGCACGAAACGAGGTCATTGTGCACACAGCACACACTAACACGGCTTATGTGCTGCTTCTATATGAGTTGGCTGACTGGGGAAATTGTCAAGGCAGCGAATACGCAAAAATGGAAATACATAGATTTCGAAGTACACATTGGCTAATATTCGGAACTGAAACTTACACTTTCACTCAACGGAAATAAGTCTGGCCGTGTTTTGCCGCTTCCGCTTGTCCTCACAAGTAATCGAAGGTCTATGCTGGTGTGTAATTTGTGTGAGTTAGTGTGTGCGTGCGTGTGCGCCTGTTGCTTTCTCACAACTGGGGAGCGGGTGCGTGTGTGAACGTGTTTAAGAATATGTAATTTAATTTAACCTCGCGCAGAGCTTACTAATACTTGTGAGCCGACAATAGCAAAGAGACAGATCTCTTTTCGTTTTTTTTTTTCTTACTTACGAGCTTTTGCACTGTTAAATTGACACGCATGCACACACTCACTCAATAACGAACAAAAGAAGAGGAGCAAGCCAAAGAATATTTTTTGTAACGTAATTTACGTTTCTACCTTTAAAATGAACGTTAAAAATTTTGCTCGGGTCAATTTCAGACTACGTCCGGAATTCTATTTTTAACAGCTATCACAATCGGTTACTAGGTATGTGTTGTTTGCCTCAAGTCCAGCGCCCCGTCTGCGCGCACCACTTTATTAAATGAAATTCAGAGAGCGAATGACACGAACGAACGGGCCGAACGAGACGAACCGATAACGACGACATGTGGTTCGGCGCCATTTTGAAGCGACACATTGACATGGCGAATGGAGGATTTGAAGAGGGGGAAACGAAACAAGGGAATCTGCGAATGTAAAAAAAAAACTGGGGGTCCAAAGTGTGCATATTTCTGTCGCTTTTATTAAATAATGTGCAAGGTACAGTCAAACAAAGGCCCGCTGGCCACTAAACGCTTTACTGCGTACATTTTATGGGCGACCGATGACTAACCACGCCATATGTACCCACGTAGTTCGTACATAACCCCTTTTCTAACAAAGGCGCAGACAAAGGATTCGTCATACTTCGCGTAAATGCAAATATTGGAGTTCACCGCCGATAACTAGGCATATCTGATCTTACATCTAATATAATTTGTATTTGCACTGAAGTACTTACGATTAAAACAAAAAAATCTGTTTTGCTGCGAATAGAAGTAACTTTTCGTGTAGCGTAGCTGTTGGGCTGTTTCTTGTCGACGACTTGCAGAGGGCCCGCAGCTGGTCCCGCTCGAAATACCCTTGTCTCGCAAGATGGCTGGGAAACTCTAGCATTTTGTATTCACCGCCAACTGGTCACACCTCCCTCGCATAAAATTCGTTTTCTGTGAAATGTATCATTTAATAACCATTTTCAATGGCTTTGCCACAATGCCATTTGGTGTGAAACAAGCTCCTGACTTTGAATTAACCGAAGAATAGGTTCACCAAACGCTATTTATCCATGGCACGATGAAGCAGTGTTACCAGAGCACCAATACTCAATTTTGCGTTTTTTTTAAATTAAAAATATTTAATATTTAGGATACTAAATTATTTAATTGCTACATTATGGAAATTTTAATCGAAAAATTAAATTCTAGTACGAAAAACGAGTTCGCCAGCGGAAAAACATTAATAAGTGTGGCAGCATTTTTAAGAGTTCATCAGTAAAGCCTAGTATCCTGATCGACGAAAACCGTACGCCAGTCATGAGAGAGAGCGAGAGGCAAACAGCTGGCGTTCACTTTTTGTCGGGCCTTTTTTTCACGTCGGTCTCCTGATCGACGAAAAAAATACCAGAAAATTCCATAGCGTTGCCAGTCTGCGGAAATGAACTTTGGGTGAACCCTAGCGCAAAGATTAAAAAATTTAATCTTTCGGCGTGCGCTTCTCACTGAACATATTAAAAAATGGAGAAAAAAAAATCAAAAAACCCGCAAAAGTCAATTGCAGGAGTTTACATGTGAGGACAAAATAACATTAATACTACCTGGGGTGCCTCTTGTCAGAGCAAAATGTTTTTTAGGTCCAGAATGCACGAAAAAAACACAATAAAGTTTTTACGCTAGCGTAATCGTTTGTCGATCTGGATACTAGGCTTAAGTACTTTCGACCTATGGTGATAAATTATCAATATCTACGCAGCTTGTAGGTAAATAAAATAAAAAAACAGTGTTTGGTTTATCATTAAACGATCAAACATACTTGCTTTCATTGAAACTTGGTTTAATCGTCTGTAACTGAAGTGGAACGATAATATTGAGATCTTGGCAATCCGCATTTTTTTAAACGAGGTTTATGTTTACATTTCTTACTCATACTTACCATAACGATCATAACATTTAAGTGAAAAATCTGTATGCACATATCACTGTATTACTGTTTTTAGTAATTCAAATGCTGTTCAAATGTAGCACTCGGTTAAATTACAAAACTTACTAAAATCCATTTTTTTAAATATTTTATTGTGTTTGCAACAATGTTGAAAAACATTATATTGTTGTCAACCATTGTTATAGATTTTGTCTTAAAACTACTTCTTTGATGCGGAAAGTGGAAAACGTTTATCCTAAATGTGTTAGATAAATTAAATTAATAAAAATAAAAACAGTTCATAGAAAGCTGTCGTTTTTGCCTCACACCGATAGATGTAATAATATTTATGGATAGTTATGGTGTTATTGTGGTGTTCTAAGGTCATAATATAAAACATTCCATTACAGGCTTTTGATTACATGGGGTGAGAATCTCACCTTCTTTTAAAAAAGAAGGCCATGAGAAGGGAAATCAAACCCAGAATCGTTTTTGCAACGCTTGCAAAACTATAAAGCTCTTTCTTTCTACAAACAAATTCCTCGAAAGGGTGTGATATTTAGCATTAATAATTTTTCAACAGCTTTTTATTTATATAAAAAATTATTTTTATTTGCAACGTTTAAATTATTTCTTGAAAAACAGCAAAGGAGGAAAAATTTCAAAATATTATTTGGTTTGCCTATTTAGAAGAAGTACAAATTTCAGATTGCTTAGGTTTTTATTGTTGAAAATTCGGTAGACGAACAAAAAGCAAAACGGGTCAATAGATGAATAGTCAACCTTTTTCTGAAACTATTCAGCCGAAACCGAAGTCAACTATACATTTATGAAGTGCAAAAGCATTTTGTCCTCACATGTTAACTCCTGCAATCGACTTTTGCGGGTTTTTTGATTTTTTTCCTACATTTTTTAATATGTTCAGTGAGAAGCGCACGCTGAAAGATTAAATTTTTTAATCTTTGCGCTAGGGTTCACCCAAAGTTCATTTCCGCAGACTGGCAACGCTATGGAATTTTCTGGTATTTTTTTCGTCGAACAGGAGACCGACGTGAAAAAAAGGCCCGACGAAAAGTGAACGCCAGCTGTTTGCCTCTCGCTCTCTCTCATGACTGGTGTACGGTTTTCGTCGATCAGGATACTAGGCTTAACATTTGAAATTTCCTGGAGGAGTACAGATTTCAGCATGTAGCTGGATAGGTGCGGCAAGGCATCGGAGTTTCCATCGCGTAGTCCCTTCATCAGGCGCAATACGTTCTTCAGATTGTAATTGTCCTTCATAACTTCGCGTTCCCAATGGGGCGCGCAAACCATAAAAGTGCGATCGTCACAGCTCCCCGGTTTCTTTTGCGGGATAGCAAACCAAGGATATCGGGCACGCACCTGGTGAGAAACCGGAGGATCAGCTAACGGCCACTCTAACCAATTGAACTCGAATGCCGGCACCAGATCAAAGGATATGCTGCGATTTTCGGACACGGCTTTTATGGAGTGGGCGCAACCGTATCCCTCGTTTGTATACTTCACACTGTAAGTATTGCCAGTATTGACACATTTAAGACTCTGAATGGAACTGACCACCTCCGTAAATATTTTTCGCAACCAGCCCTGGAGGTTTTGGCGACGAATATAGCCATCAAAGGATACGAGTGCCCAAATTCTTCCCCCAGGTGCATAAAGGTAGACAAAGCCGTTTTCGTTACATTCCGGAGTGATTTGGAATGGGAACTTGAGCTTCATGTGTAAATCAAATTCATCGGGAGTAACCAATTTTACGCGATCCAAGTAACTTCCTGAGAAAAAAAATAGATTTTAACATTATTTTTATTGTTTAAAAAATATCTTACCACCCAGACTCAGGCCATCATAAGCATTACGAAAAGTAGCGTCATTCTCTTGTAGCTTCTCCATCAAATAATTTTGAATAGCAATCGCATCCTGCGTATAATCGCAGCGATCATTGTCAGAAATTTGCAATTTATTCAAAATTTCTTTTATTTTGGTCTGAATGCTCATTATTAAACGATTAATTCTTCTTTAGACTTTCAGTTAAACTTTGCAAGACAAGCTCCACAATTTGAATGGCTTTTTGTGGGATACAAAAAAAGCTAAATGTAAAAAAAGCTAAACCTGTAGCTAAGCTTTTTAAAACATTGTCGTGTCTTGTCATGTGTATTCTAAAATTAATTAAAAACAAGAAAGGAAAGCTAACTTCGGGCGGAGCCGAAGTTGATATACCCTTGCAGAATATTTTGTAAATAATATTCTCCAAAATTATTCATATGATGCATTCTTAATACTAATAAAAATCCCAACTTCCTAACTTTAAAAACACCAAAGTTATGGCAATTTCAATCGTTCAGTTATATGGCAGCTATAGGATATAGTCGGCCGATCCCTATAAAATTTGGTAGGTCGGATTGATTGGCCAAATATAAAACCCATAGAAAATCCCAACTTCCTAACTCTAAAAACACCAAAGTTATGCTATTTCCTATCGTTATATGGGAGCTATAGGATATAGTCGGCCGATCCTTATGAAATTTGGTACGTCGAATTTATTGGCCAAATAAATAAGCCGTAGAAAATCCCAACTTCCTAACTTTACAAACAGCAGAGTTATGGCATTTCCTATCGTTCAGTTATATGGCAGCTATAGGATATAGTCGGCCGATCCCGGCCGTTCCGACTTATATACTGCGTGCAAAGGAAAGAAGGGTGTGTGCAAAGTTTCAATTCGATATCTTTAAAACTGAGAGACTAGTTCGCGTAGAAACAGACAGACGGACAGACAGACGGACAGACGGACAGACGGACATGGCTATATCAACTCAGGAGGTGATCCTGATCAAGAATATATATACTTTATAGGGTCGGAGATGTCTCCTTCACTGCGTTGCACACTTTTGACCAAAATTATAATACCCTCTGCAAGGGTATAACGAGGAAGGAAGGCTAACTTCGGGCGGAGCCGAAGTTTAAATACCCTTGCAGAATATTCTGTAAATTATATTCTCCAAAATTAGTCATATGATGCATTCTTAACACTCATAAAAATCCCAACTTCCTAACTTTAAAAACACCAAAGTTATCGCAATTCCAATCGTTCAGTTATATGGCAGCTATAGAATATGGTCGGCCGATTCTTATGAATTTTGGTAGGTCGAATTGATTGGCCAAAAATAAAACCGATAGAAAATCCCAACTTTCTAATTTAACAAACACCAAAGTTATGGCATTTCCGATCAATCAGTTATATGGCAGCTATAGGATATAGTCGGCCGATCCCGGCCGTTCCGACTTATATACTGCGTGCAAAGGAAAAAAGGGTGTGTGCAAAGTTTCAATTCGATATCTTTAAAACTGAGAGACTAGTTCGCGTAGAAACAGACGAGCATGTCCGTCTGTCAACTCAGGAGGTGATCCTGATCAAGAATAGACATATATACTTTATAGGGTCGGAGATGTCTCCTTCACTGCGTTGCACACTTTTGACCAAAATTATAATACCCTCTGCAAGAGTATAAAAATCGTTCGAAAAATTATGTTAGTTCTCAGATATCTTGTCAACAAACCCAGCTGATTGACAGTACGACCGTAGCACGCTTAAATCTGATGAACTCTCAAACTTTTGGTCACACTGCAAAGATTAAAGTTTTTACGCTAGCTTAATCGTTTGACGATCTGGATACTAGGCTTATTGAGCCTGCTACGGTCGTACTGGCAATCAGCTGACCTTGTTAACAAGCAGTTAATATTTAAATATCTTATTTGCGAGCCTTTAAAGGATATTCTCAACTACTTTAGCAAGACATTTCTGCCGCTATACAAAGAAAATAGAAAACAATATAATTAAAATTTAACAGTTCTTTTTTTAAACTACTGATAATTGTTTGGTAATTTAGAGATCATAGCTGCCCTAAGGTCTTGCAGACCAATTTCCTGGTCTTTTTATTGTGTTTTTCCGCCCATTTTTGACCTAAGAAAAACTTTTCTCTGATAACAAACTTAAAAAAAACAAGAAAGGAAAGCTAACTTCGGGCGGAGCCGAAGTTGATATACCCTTGCAGAATATTCTGTAAATAATATTCTCCAAAATTATTCATATGATGCATTCTTAACACTCATAAAAAATCCCAACTTTCTAACTTTAAAAACACCAAAGTCATGACATTTTCAATCGTTCAGTTATATGGCAGCTATAGGATATAGTCGGCCGATCCCTATAAAATTTGGTAGGTCGAATTGATTGGCCAAATATAAAACCCATAGAAAATCCCAACTTCCTAACTCTAAAAACACCAAAGTTATGCTATTTCCTATCGTTATATGGGAGCTATAGGATATAGTCGGCCGATCCTTATGAAATTTGGTAGGTCGAATTGATTGGCCAAATAAAGAAGCCATAGAAAATCCCAACTTTACAAACAGCAGAGTTATGGCATTTCCTATCGTTCAGTTATATGGCAGCTATAGGATATAGTCGGCCGATCCCGGCCGTTCCGACTTATATACTGCGTGCAAAGGAAAGAAGGGTGTGTGCAAAGTTTCAATTCGATAGCTTTAAAACTGAGAGACTAGTTCGCGTAGAAACAGACAGACGGACAGACAGACGGACAGACAGACGGACAGACGGACAGACGGACATGGCTATATGAACTCAGGAGGTGATCCTGATCAAGAATATATATACTTTATAGGGTCGGAGATGTCTCCTTCACTGCGTTGCACACTTTTGACCAAAATTATAATACCCTCTGCAAGGGTATAAAAACTAAAAGAGAATGACGCCCTCAGACCAGACTCATCTGGGTGGTAAGATACATATTTAAATTAATTGCTTATGCACTTCATGCCTGTATAGTTGATTTTGTTTTCGGATGAATAGTTAAAAAAAGGTTGTCTTTATCATCTGAAAAGCGCAAGTATTTATCTTTTGATCTGCTTTGCTTTTTGTTCGCCTACCGATTTTTCAACAATAAAAATCTAAACAATCTGAATTTTTTTTAATTGTTATTATTTTTATACAGACTGTCCATTCATAAACGCACTTACATACATATATATATTGGGACATTTATCTAATTTCTCGGCATCTATTTGGAAAACCTTGGACAAACGTTTCCAACTTTGCGAATCAAAGTAGTGACAGGTGCCGCGCTCTTTTGTACCATTTTTTCATATTGATTAATGCCAGGAATTCGAGTTATCCATATTTTCTCCTCCACATGAAATTGCCACTCCCGACTATGCCTGCAATAAACTAGAAAGGAAAGCTAACTTCGGGCGGAGCCGAATTTGAAATACCCTTGAAAAAAATATTTTGTAAATTATATTCTTCAAAATTATTCATATGATGCATTCTTAACACTCATAAAAATCCCAACTTCCTAACTTTAAAAACATCAAAGTTATGGCAATTCCAATCGTCCAGTTATATGGCAGCTATAGGATATAGTCGGCCGATCCTTATGAAATTTAATGTGTCGGATTGATTGGCCAAAAATAAAACCCACAGAGAATCCCACTTTCCTAACATTACAAACTCCAAAGTTATGGCATTTCCGATCAATCAGTTATCCTTATGAAATTTGGTAAGTCGGATTAGTTAGACAAATATAAAATCCATAGAAAATCTCAATTTCCTAACTTTACTAACACCAAAGTTATGGCATTTGCGATCAATCATTTATATGGCAGCTATAAGATATAGTCGGTTGATTCTTATGAAATTTGGTAGGTCGGATTGATTGACCAAATATAGAACCCACAGAAAAGCACAACATTCTAACTTGATAAACGCCAAAGTTATTGCATTTCCGATCAATCAGTTATATGGCAGCTATAGGATATAGTCGGCCGATCCCGGCCGTTCCGACTTATATACTGCGTGCAAAGGAAAGAAGGGTGTGTGCAAAGTTTCAATTCGATATCTTTAAAACTAAGAGACAAGTTCGCGTAGAAACAGACAACGGACAGACAGACGGACAGACAGACGGACAGACGGACATGCTTATATAAACTCAGGAGGTAATCCTGATCAAGAATATATATACTTTATAGGGTCGGAGATGTCTCCTTCACTGCGTTGCACACTTTTGACCAAAATTATAATACCCTCTGCAAGGGTATAAAAATCTAAATAGTAGAGAAAAGAAAGAAACAAACGAAATTTTTTTTGTGCAATTTTCGTTAGTGGTGGCACAAAAAAGGTATTTATTTTATTTTTCATTGCAAATTCCTGTTAAAATTTAGACTTTCAAGTCTACCAATTAGATTTCTCCAAAAAGGCCTAAGGATTTTGCCATGCCAAGTTAAAAGAAGGCAATGAAAATAACTATCTTCCTGACAGTCTGGCAACGTATCTTTAATAGTAGTGGAGGGACACACTAAAAACATTTGGAACATTCAGGCGCACACAGATGGTTTATTTTATGCTTTTATTTTACTATATTTAAACGAAATGAACTTTGATCATGTAAATATACCAAGAAAACTGGTGCCGACAAACTATTTACAGCTAGGATTGGCAGCCCAACGGAGTAAGCAGCGCAGTTTCAAGGAGCTTCTTGAAAAGGTAAGTAAACCGAAGTTCAAGTAAAGTAATTATGGGATAATTACTTTTCTCTAGAGGAAACTGCCGGTAAATGGTTGGTCCGATGAGCAAATTGAGGAGCTGGTTCATAAGCTGGCGACCTTGGACAGCAACAACTTCCCGCATAAGGTCGGAATGGGCGAACGGGAGGCGCGAATAGCTTGCAGTGAGTTGGTTTCTGAGTAATATTCAGATCCTTGAGGGAATTTTAAGGATTAGCAAAAAGACATACTATTGATCCTTATTCCTCATATCAGTTGACATATGTATGAAGCCTCCACTATGATCTAAAAGATTTAGGCTGAATACGAAGTTTTCTAAAACAGTATCTCAAACAGAACTCGTGGCCCGTCGGCACTATAACTTCGGTCACGGAATTGGTCGCTCTGGAGATTTACTGGAGGCGCAGCCGAAGGCAGCTGGCTCCACGCTGCTCGCCCGCCTCACAAATGCCCTGATCCTGGATTTAATGCGGGAAATCGGCCTACCCAGTTGTGCCGGCTGTTTCCTGGTGCCGATGTGCACCGGCATGACAATAAGCCTGTGCTTGCTGACCCTACGCAAGCGGCGCCCCGGGGCGAAGTACGTGCTCTGGTCCCGAATCGATCAAAAGTCCTGCTTTAAGGCTATCACAGCGGCAGGCTTGGTGCCAGTAATCATCCCCTGCCACGTTCAAAGTGATGCTCTACACACCAACATTACTTCATTCGTGGAGAAAATCAATGTTTTGGGTGTTCACAACATTCTTTGCCTGTACACAACCACCAGTTGCTTTGCCCCCCGCAACAGCGATGACATTTACGAAGTATCCAAGCTGTCACAGCAGTGGGGAATTCCCCATCTGGTCAACAATGCTTACGGATTGCAGTCGGCAGACATCGTTCGTCAGTTGGAGCGGATCCACCGAGTCGGACGCATTGATTACTTCGTTCAAAGCACCGACAAGAATCTTCTGGTGCCCGTGGGCGGTGCCATTGTGGCCAGCTTCGATGAGAGCCTGCTCCATAATGTTGCCAATAGTTACCCGGGTAGAGCCAGTGGTTCCCAGTCCCTGGACGTGTTGATGACGCTGCTCTCGCTGGGACTCAACGGATTTCAATCCCTCATCCAGCAGCAAAACGAAAATTTTATATACCTAAAAGAGAACCTTAAGGAGTTCGCAAAGAGTCATGGTGAAGTAGTGATCGAAAGCAGGTTTAACTTTATTTCCTTGGCAATAACACTGGGTACAATTGCTGCGGATCAGATGGAAAGCATCACCAAGCTTGGATCCATGCTGCACCAGCGTGGAGTGTCTGGGACAAGAGTAGTGGTTCCCGGGGAAATCAAAACCATCGATGGACATGAGTTTTTGGGTAAGCAATTTCCTTTTGCTTTGTTGATTGTGTAACCAAATTGAATCCTTTTTTTCGTTCAGACTTTGGCTCCCATCGGAGCGATCTTAAGGTGCCTTATTTAACTGTGGCGTCTGCATTGGGAACATCTCGAAATGAGATCGACAAGTTTTTTGATATCTTTGCAAAGTGCTGGGTCCAGCTAGGCCAACATAAAAATGATAACTAAAACTTTAACCTACCAAAGTCAACCGACAAGAAATTGCATTAAATAGATACATATTTATATCTAACAGCTACTAATGTAAATTACTAACGGAAAAAGCCAGGATCCCACATTTTATATTCAAATTACTATACAAATAACATAATTTAAAATAAACCGTGGAAAGCCGAAGTATGCACCACTCATAGCTAAAACAATATCCTATAATAGGTATTTGAATATATGGATACTTTTTAAAGCATATCAAACAATCAAAACTGAAGAATGTATTTTGGCGACTTATATTTATTAAACAGTTTGGCAGATCATGCAAAACGATAGTTCACTAACAAATATACATCTATCTTCTCTAGCTTTTGCTTATGCTACTGCCCTTGATATTACTGTTGGAGCTGCTGCTCGGCTTGTTGCTGCTATTGCTCGGCACGTTTTCCTTGTCGCGGTGCCTTTCGCGACTGCGCCGCTCCAGGTGCTGATTCATGGTCGCTTCGATCTTTGCGAGCGACAGCTCGTACTCATGTTTAATGCGCTCGTACTCACGTTTCATGTGCGCTTCCTTGTCGTCAGCATACAACTTGTAATTGTGGGCTGTGCGCTTGGCACTTTGATAGCGCTGCTGGGCGGACCGCATTGCTTCCTCGTGGGTGCTACGCAGTGATTCCAGTTGCTGGCGCCAGTGCTGCTCCACCTGGTCGACTGACTGACGCTGCTTCTCCCACTGAGCCATCACAGCCTTCATGGACTGTCTTTCCGAATCAATGCTTGCGTGCTGCTCCTCCACTTCGCGAAGTAGTTCGGCGATTCGCTGGTTTTTCGTTTGCAGCTCCTGGCGGCATTTCTGCAGCATTGCCTTCTGTTTTTCCTCCTTGCCGGCCAGGATTTCGTCTATGTTTTCGCGTTCTGCCAAGATGGTTTGCTTAAGTAGATCTACCTCCGTTTGGCGATGCTGCAGTTCTGAGCAAACAGCTTGGTACTCTCTTTGGAGGCACTGGCTTCGCTCTTCGGTTTGTTGAAGACGGTTAGTGAACTTTTTGAGTTCGGCTGCAAAAAGTTTGGCCATCTCATCGCGAACACGCTGTTCGATCACCTTAATCCTCTCCTGAGTTAGCTCTTTCGGAGAAAAACCAGAGGGCGAATCTAAATTTGATTTCGGACTGGGCGTTGTCTTCCTCTGTTGCTGCTGCCTTTGGTTCTCTTCCTGTTGTACAATATACGCCTCGAAGTGTTTGGCCTTCTCTTTGAGGTCGTTAATTAGTTCGTCCTGCTTGATCGAAAGCTCGATCTTATCCTGCATCTCAGCCTGAAGCAGCTTGGACTGTTCCAGTTCGATCTCTAATCCCCTAAGCTCCTTGGCCTGCATTGAGTTTATGTTTTGGAGCTTTAACATTCGGATTTCTGACTAAAAATGAGAAAATGTTGAAGATTTGTTGTTTTACTTATGTATGTGACCAAGAGCGTCTTTCCTTTCTTACCTTGGTAATTTCTGCCAGGTTTTCGATACACTTGCTGCAATTATCCGAGCTCTCTTTGGCAGCAGCATTGGCCTCATCTCGCTTCTCCCGCTCGCTTTTTTGACGTAGAGTTTGTAGATCACGCTCGTGTTCGAGTTTCTCCGATTCCAGGAGCTTACTAAACTCTTGGGACTTAAGCTCCGCCAGCTGTAAATTCCGCTGGGCAGTGGCCAAAAGTTGGCGTTGTTCCTGCAATTCTATGAGCGTGTCCGATTCCCGTAGCTTTCTTAGTTCGTAATCTACCGACTCTTTGTCGGTGGCGATGTCAGCATACAGTTTCTTGAGACGCTCCACCTCGCTTTGTGAATCCTTCAAAAGTATCTTGTGGCGTTCGAGGTCCAAACGTAGGTTGTCTGCGGTTGCTCGGGTTCGCAACTGCCGATTATCCTGCGTGAGATGCTCGAAGTTTTGCTGAAGGTTGTCGTGTTGCTGCCTTAATTGGTCCAAATCGTTTTTCACATTTCTTAGTTCCTCTTCGATCTGCTGGCGTTTTTCCTTCAGTGAATCCCTCTCGGTGACCATCGCATCCAATTGGGCCTGTAGACCTGACTCCTGCTGTGGTTTGTGTTGCTGCTCTTCCAGTTCTTGTTGCATGGCTTTTACTTTGTTTTCCAGGCGCATTTTGTCTTCTTTTAGGGTTGCTAGTTGTACTAGGGATTGGTTCTCCTGTTCGCGTAGCACGCGCAGCTCCTGATTGCACTCTTCCAATTGCTTTTCGAGGCGCCTTACCTCCTCCCGCTTGCTCTTCAGATTGGCCAGCGCCCGATACAGCTCCTGCTTGATGTGGCTAACCCTATCTAAGGGATTTAGGGGTGTGCTCCCCACAAGTCGGGATCCAACCACTTGACTTAGCCTTCCCGTGGGAGATTCATCCGCATGATGCTGTTGAAGAAGTGAGTCCATTAGGTCAAGCTCCGCTGTAGTTTCGTTCACTCGATCATTAAGCAAAGCGAGCGTTTGCTCCAGGGAGGCTATGCGGGCTTTTAAGTCACAGATGTACTTTTGCTGGCGATGATTCTCCGCTTGCAGCTCGGGCCTGCTGTTTATTTGATTGCAGCGCATCTGGGCCACGTCCAGAGCTTCGCTCAGCTCGTTTATTTTCGCGACCTTGTCTAGAATCATGGATTCATGGCCCAACTGCAGCGCATTGTAGCGCGAGGTCATCTGCTCCAACTCGTTTTTTTTGCGGTCCAACTGATCCGTCAATTGGTTAAGTTGTTGATTGAAAAGATCGCACTGTCCTCGATGGGCGTCTTCGATGCGTTTGATCCGCAGCTCAGTGTTGCGCTCCTCCCGTTTGTGCGTATCCCGCTGCACCATATCGTACTTGGACTGGACGTCGGACAGCAAGGTTCTGGTGATCTCCAGCTGGCCTACCAGCCGCGTGTTAACCTCCTCCAGTTGCTTCTTCTCTAAGCGCAGCTTCTCTAGGTCGCTGTCTTTGTTGGAGCAACTTTCTTTGGTCTCCACCAGCAGCTCGTGTGTGTTCTGTTTCTCACGCCGCGCCCGCTCCAGCTCGGCCTGCGTAATGGAGAGGCGTTTTTTTAACTCATCTAGTTCCTTGTGCTTATCGTTTGCGATCTGGTTAATGGTTTGTAATTCGTTGTCCTTTGATTTTAACATCATCTGGAGGCGGTGAAATTCATTAGCTTGTTGGGGATCCTCTTGCAATGGTTCCTGAAGCGGATGGGTTGGGTAGCTGGGCGGGAGAGCCGGAGAATGTTCCGACTGGTAATTTGTTGTCGAGTCGATTGTGTTCTCCTCATCGTGCAGGTCGGCAAAGGCATTTTCCAATAAATGTCCCAGCTGGCGTATAAATGGCATCAGTGACATTATTTACCAGGATTTATTTCCGAGACTATTTACCTCTTCTTCGTGTCTTTTTTGATCCTGCAGCGCTTCTTCCTCCTCCAGGCGGTCCCGTGAGGAGTTCACATTGAGGGTATCCGCCCCCTGAAACAGGCTGATGCCCGGCGTGTTCATATCCGTCTAATGCGACACCGGATGTGTATTTTCCGGTGCGGCAAATTCAAATTTATATCCGAAGCGCAGGCGCTAATTTTTTAATCAAATCTACTTATTCTGCTTCAACTGAAGAAATGTCCTAACGCCTTTGACGTTAACATAGCAACTGGTGCTGTTAGGCGCAATATTTGTTGCTGCTAAGTAACTGTTAATTATTTATGGCCTACTATTTTGGGATTATGATTATCTTGAAAAATGCACAATTCTAAATATTAAATTTTTTAATTAACAACATCTATTTAGTTTCGAATTTAACATTTTAAATATAAATGGCTATTAGCAGTAATTAGTAACTATATTACAAAAACCACGAAAAGTTTGAAAAATGTTGATAGTGGAAAAAAGTTTAAATACTAAATTATTTAACAAATTTAAGTAAATCACTTTAATACCAATTAGTTTTCTGCTTTAATTAGACATTAGATTTAAACTTGGACGCTCCCTGCGGGTTCTTTCTAAAACTATTTCTCTGATTAGTTAACGCTTTTTCATTAAAATCTAAAAATATGAATAAGTATTAATATTTTTAAAAATATATTTTTATTATAGCCTAATTCAAATATCAAACATACCAAATTCGTGAAAGCGAGTTCATTTAAAACTAGAAAAGAAGTTATCTTTGTTTTAAAACTCAGAGGCCTTTTGTATTTTCGAAAATTCGGTTCTAATTTTATTAAAAAAAAAAATTCAGAAAAGTTATATCTTCAGATATATGCGTATATGTCGACATACAATATTAAAAAGTATTTATATCACTCTTGATGATTTAAATCCCTACTTAAGTAATACCTTAAGTGTTTCAGCCACTCAGTTGTTGTCACTAAGAAAGTGAGATTTATCTTATCTTTTAAGGCTTTCCGTTCTGACACACTTTTCGACAGAGCCCTTGATCACTTTTCACTTAACCATTTAAAACTCCAACGTTTTCTTTTAGACCCATAACATGAGATTAAAGCCTAGTATCCAGATCGACGAAAACCGAACGCCAGTCATGAGAGAGAGCGAGAGGCAAACAGATGGCGTTCACTTTTCGTCGGACCTTTTTTTCACGTCGGTCCCCTGATCGACGAAAAAATACCAGAAAATTCCATAGCGTTGCCAGTCTGCGGAAATGAACTTTGGGTGAACCCTAGCGCAAAGATTAAAAAATTTAATCTTTCGGCGTGCGCTTCTCACTGAACATATTAAAAAATGGAGGAAAAAAAATCAAAAAACCCGCAAAAGTCAATTGCAGGAGTTTACATGTGAGGACAAAATAACATTAATACTACCTGGGGTGCCTCTTGTCAGAACAAAATGTTTTTTAGGTCCAGAATGCACGAAAAAAACACAATAAAGTTTTTACGCTAGCGTAATCGTTAGTCGATCTGGATACTAGGCTTAAGTACTTTCGACCTATGGTGATAAATTATCAATATCTACGCAGCTTGTAGGTAAATAAAATAAAAAAACAGTGTTTGGTTTATCATTAAACGATCAAACATACTTGCTTTCATTGAAACTTGGTTTAATCGTCTGTAACTGAAGTGGAACGATAATATTGAGATCTTGGCAATCCGCATTTTTTTAAACGAGGTTTATGTTTACATTTCTTACTCATACTTACCATAACGATCATAACATTTAAGTGAAAAATCTGTATGCACATATCACTGTATTACTGTTTTTAGTAATTCAAATGCTGTTCAAATGTAGCACTCGGTTAAATTACAAAACTTACTAAAATCCATTTTTATACCCTTGCAGAGGGTATTATAATTTTGGTCAAAAGTGTGCAACGCAGTGAAGGAGACATCTCCGACCCTATAAAGTATATATATTCTTGATCAGGATCACCTCCTGAGTTGATATAGCCATGTCCGTCTGTCCGTCTGTCTGTTTCTACGCGAACTAGTCTCTCAGTTTTAAAGATATCGAATTGAAACTTTGCACACACCCTTCTTTCCTTTGCACGCAGTATATAAGTCGGAACGGCCGGGATCGGCCGACTATATCCTATAGCTGCCATATAACTGAACGATAGGAAATGCCATAACTCTGGTGTTTGTAAAGTTAGGAAGTTGGGATTTTCTATGGCTTTCTAATTTGGCCTATCAATTCGACCTACCAAATTTTATACGGATCGGTCGACTATATCTTATAGCTGCCATATAACTGAACGATAGGAAATGCCATAACTCTGGTGTTTTTAAAGTTAAAAAGTTGGGATTTTCTATGGGTTTTATATTTGCCCAATCAATCCGACCTACCAAATTTTATAGGGATCGGCCGACTATATCCTATAGCTGCCATATAACTGAACGATTGAAAATGCCATAACTTTGGTGTTTTTAAAGTTATGAAGATGGGATTTTTATGAGTATTAAGAATGCATCATATGAATAATTTTGGAGAATATAATTTACAGAATATTCTGCAA
Source organism: Drosophila fuyamai (assembly GCA_018153365.1). Classification (NCBI taxonomy): domain Eukaryota; kingdom Metazoa; phylum Arthropoda; class Insecta; order Diptera; family Drosophilidae; genus Drosophila; species Drosophila fuyamai. Next base: position 330,521 of record JAECXW010000042.1, on the reverse strand, counting down.
GGGTATATCAAATTCGGCTCCGCCCGAAGTTAGCTTTCCTTTCTTGTTTTAAATATTTTATTGTGTTTGCAACAATGTTGAAAAACATTATATTGTTGTCAACCATTGTTATAGATTTTGTCTTAAAACTACTTCTTTGATGCGGAAAGTGGAAAACGTTTATCCTAAATGTGTTAGATAAATTAAATTAATAAAAATAAAAACAGTTCATAGAAAGCTGTCGTTTTTGCCTCACACCGATAGATGTAATAATATTTATGGATAGTTATGGTGTTATTGTGGTGTTCTAAGGTCATAATATAAACCATTCCATTACAGGCTTTTGATTACATGGGGTGAGAATCTCACCTTCTTTTAAAAAAGAAGGCCATGAGAAGGGAAATCAAACCCAGAATCGTTTTTGCAACGCTTGCAAAACTATAAAGCTCTTTCTTTCTACAAACAAATTCCTCGAAAGGGTGTGATATTTAGCATTAATAATTTTTCAACAGCTTTTTATTTATATAAAAAATTATTTTTATTTGCAACGTTTAAATTATTTCTTGAAAAACAGCAAAGGAGGAAAAATTTCAAAATATTATTTGGTTTGCCTATTTAGAAGAAGTACAAATTTCAGATTGCTTAGGTTTTTATTGTTGAAAATTCGGTAGACGAACAAAAAGCAAAACGGGTCAATAGATGAATACTTGCGTTTTTAAGATGATATAGTCAACCTTTTTCTGAAACTATTCAGCCGAAACCGAAGTCAACTATACATTTATGAAGTGCAAAAGCAATTAATTTAAATTAAAAAGCTTAACCAATTCATAAACGTTGTTTTGGTTATATGATTGAAATAGTTTAGAGTAAATAATATTAGCGTTAGTGCGACAAGCAATTAGTTCTTGGTAATTTAAACGATCGAAGATATTGTGCCCGTGGGCTAAAAAGAAATCCAGTCTGCCTTTATCGAGTCGTTCCTTCAATTTGCGCCACATTTCCACCAAAAGAATGCCTTCGTCGCGTTTCCAGTTAACATTTGAAATTTCCTGGAGGAGTACAGATTTCAGCATGTAGCTGGATAGGTGCGGCAAGGCATCGGAGTTTCCATCGCGTAGTCCCTTCATCAGGCGCAATACGTTCTTCAGATTGTAATTGTCCTTCATAACTTCGCGTTCCCAATGGGGCGCGCAAACCATAAAAGTGCGATCGTCACAGCTCCCCGGTTTCTTTTGCGGGATAGCAAACCAAGGATATCGGGCACGCACCTGGTGAGAAACCGGAGGATCAGCTAACGGCCACTCTAACCAATTGAACTCGAATGCCGGCACCAGATCAAAGGATATGCTGCGATTTTCGGACACGGCTTTTATGGAGTGGGCGCAACCGTATCCCTCGTTTGTATACTTCACACTGTAAGTATTGCCAGTATTGACACATTTAAGACTCTGAATGGAACTGACCACCTCCGTAAATATTTTTCGCAACCAGCCCTGGAGGTTTTGGCGACGAATATAGCCATCAAAGGATACGAGTGCCCAATTTCTTCCCCCAGGTGCATAAAGGTAGACAAAGCCGTTTTCGTTACATTCCGGAGTGATTTGGAATGGGAACTTGAGCTTCATGTGTAAATCAAATTCATCGGGAGTAACCAATTTTACGCGATCCAAGTAACTTCCTGAGAAAAAAAATAGATTTTAACATTATTTTTATTGTTTAAAAAATATCTTACCACCCAGACTCAGGCCATCATACGCATTACGAAAAGTAGCGTCATTCTCTTGTAGCTTCTCCATCAAATAATTTTGAATAGCAATCGCATCCTGCGTATAATCGCAGCGATCATTGTCAGAAATTTGCAATTTATTCAAAATTTCTTTTATTTTGGTCTGAATGCTTATGATTAAACGATTAATTCTTCTTTAGACTTTCAGTTAAACTTCGCAAGACAAGCTCCACAATTTGAATGGCTTTTTGTGGGACCCCCCTTTTTATACCCTTGCAGAGGGTATTATAATTTTGGTCAAAAGTGTGCAACGCAGTGAAGGAGACATCTCCGACCCTATAAAGTATATATATTCTTGATCAGGATCACCTCCTGAGTTGATATAGCCATGTCCGTCTGTCCGTCTGTCCGTCTGTCTGTCCGTCTGTCTGTTTCTACGCGAACTAGTCTCTCAGTTTTAAAGCTATCGAATTGAAACTTTGCACACACCCTTCTTTCCTTTGCACGCAGTATATAAGTCGGAACGGCCGGGATCGGCCGACCATATCCTATAGCTGCCATATAACTGAACGATAGGAAATGCCATAACTCTGCTGTTTGTAAAGTTAGGAAGTTGGGATTTTCTATGGCTTCTTTATTTGGCCAATCAATTCGACCTACCAAATTTCATAAGGATCGGCCGACTATATCCTATAGCTCCCATATAACGATAGGAAATAGCATAACTTTGGTGTTTTTAGAGTTAGGAAGTTGGGATTTTCTATGGGTTTTATATTTGGCCAATCAATCCGACCTACCAAATTTTATAGGGATCGGCCGACTATATCCTATAGCTGCCATATAACTGAACGATTGAAATTGCCATAACTTTGGTGTTTTTAAAGTTAGGAAGTTGGGATTTTTATTAGTATTAAGAATGCATCATATGAATAATTTTGGAGAATATTATTTACAGAATATTCTGCAAGGGTATATCAACTTCGGCTCCGCCCGAAGTTAGCTTTCCTTTCTTGTTAATGATGCATCGGTTGCTAGTTACAGAAGTCGCTCTGGTTATAACAGACTGCCAGATACAAGTCTCTGTACAAATATTTTTAGCGGGATACAAAAAAAGCTAAATGTAAAAAAAGCTAAACCTGTAGCTAAGCTTTTTAAAACATTGTCGTGTCTTGTCATGTGTATTCTAAAATTAATTAAAAACGAGGAAGGAAGGCTAACTTCGGGCGGAGCCGAAGTTTAAATACCCTTGCAGAATATTCTGTAAATTATATTCTCCAAAATTAGTCATATGATGCATTCTTAACACTCATAAAAATCCCAACTTCCCAACTTTAAAAACACCAAAGTTATCGCAATTCCAATCGTTCAGTTATATGGCAGCTATAGGATATAGTCGGCCGATCCTTATGAAATTTGGTAGGTCGAATTTATTGGCCAAATAAATAAGCCATAGAAAATCCCAACTTCCTAACTTTACAAACACCAGAGTTATGGCATTTCCTATCGTTCAGTTATATGGCAGCTATAGGATATAGTCGGCCGATCACGGCCGTTCCGACTTATATACTGCGTGCAAAGGAAAAAAGGGTGTGTGCAAAGTTTCAATTCGATATCTTTAAAACTGAGAGACTAGTTCGCGTAGAAACAGACGAGCATGTCCGTCTGTCAACTCAGGAGGTGATCCTGATCAAGAATAGACATATATACTTTATAGGGTCGGAGATGTCTCCTTCACTGCGTTGCACACTTTTGACCAAAATTATAATACCCTCTGCAAGAGTATAAAAATCGTTCGAAAAATTATGTTAGTTCTCAGATATCTAAAGACGGGGTATAGTCAATTCGATGCAAAATCGGTGATTTTTATACCCGTTACTCGTAGAGTAAAATGGTATATTGTATTCGTGCAAAAGTATGTAACAGGTAGAAGGAAGCGTTTCCGACCCTATAAAGTATATATATTCTTGTTCAGGATCACTAGCCGAGTCGATCTAGCCATGTCTGTCCGTATGAACGCTGAGATCTCGGAAACTATAAAAGCTTGAAGATTGGCATTTTGCATGTAGATTTTAGGAGTTCCTACGCAGCGCAAGTTTGTTTCAAAATGGTGCCACGCCCCCTCTGACGCCCACAAGCCACAAGCTGTGGCCACAGTTTTGATGCTATTATAAACATTTTTTTTATATGTATTTGTTTCGTCAATACCGATTGGCCAAATAAAAGTTTGCCACGCCCACTCTAACGCCCAAAAACCCATTAAACGCTTAATCCTGGCTAGCGCCTACATTTCCGCCTTTCATGGCGTATACAATAGCGCCATCTAACGGATGACTTTGGAACAGCTGGCCAAGGTGCTCAACAGAGTCAACGTTAATTCTCGATAAGGATTTATATTAAAGGAAATTGCGATGGCTTTCATTTGACAATACCGAAATATGCAAATCAAATCAAGTTAGAAAAATTGGAGGTGTTCCCTGGGTACCGATTTTAACATAAAAATCGGGAGCTAATTCAAGCGGCGAAAAACATACAAGAAGGCATATTTATATTAAGTTGTTTAGCTCAGTAACGGGTATCTAATAGTCGAGGCACTCGACTATAGCGTTCTCTCTTGTTTAAAAATATTTTCATTGCTAAATAGTTTCAAAACAAATAAAATTTTGAAATTGTACTGCTTCTGCTGTTTTTTTTACAAATATTTCTAACGTTGCAAACAAAAATAATATTTTAATTAAATAAGAAACCGTTGAAAAATTATTATTAATAATAAAAAGGCATTAAGATCGCATTCCTTTCGAGGAATTTGTTTGGCTTCGTTTTTTATATAGCGAGTACGCTCTTGAAGAAATTCTCACCCAATATAATTAACAGAACACCACCATAAATATTATTAGTGACTTGATAACGGTGTAAAACAAAACCGACAGCATATCATGTTCTTTTTCAATTTTTTTCATTTTTATTAATTTTATACAGACTGTCCATTCATAAACGCACTTATATTGGGACATTTATCTAATTTCTCGGCATCTATTTGGAAAACCTTGGACAAACGTTTCCAACTTTGCGCATCAAAGTAGTAGAAAGTGCCGCGCTCTTTTGTACCATTTTTTTCATATTGATCAATGCCAGGAATTCGAGTTATCCATATTTTCTCCTCCACATGATACCGCCACTCGCGACTATGCCTGCGATCCAAATTACAGTGGTATAGTATGATTATAGATATCGATAGGATCGAGTCAGAAATACTTACAACTCAGCAGCTGCCATTAATTGCATCATATCGCCGATGTTCGTGTAGAAAAGGAAGAAGAGCAGATCTTCTTGCAGCTTTTTCAGTACCGGCGCAGTAAGTTTGTCTCTTATCGCAAAATTAATCAGATATTCGGGTGGCACGTTGAACTCAACGTCTTGTGCTCTGCGTAATGAAAATAATATCCAATGTAAGTGATTAAGTTTATTTAAAATATTAGCAGCGTTCTTTGCAATTGTCACAAGTTACAAATAATTAAGTCATAATAATACAAATTCTTTCTACACAACGTTTAATTTACACATAAAAAAAGTTTAAATGTTCATAAAAAATATGAAAATTAAAACTTTTTTTTTCATTTTTACTTGTAAATTAAGTAAACAAGGCAATACACTCACCTGCAGGGCTGTGCGACGAACGGGCCAGCGAATGTTGTATGCAAGCTCTCCTGCGAATTCAGATTCAGCCCCAAACCCGTGAGATCCGTGCCCAAGGAGAGCGTCACCAGGTTGGGATCCGTTTCTGCAGCCCGAATGAACGTCAACAGGCCAACCATGCCGAACTGGTTGTTAACCATGGTTGCTGGTATGTTTGTGACCTTGCCTAATAGTACAAAAAAGCGAAGTGTTTTGATTTATTTAATAAGACTATTGATAAATGTTGGTAAATATATAAATATATTTTTAGGCAATAAAAGCGTAAATATATATTTTTTTATTTCTGTATATACTTATTACCCTCCCAATAGTTTCGCTTTAACGTGTCATTGGTGGCACTAGTTGCTCAACTTATCAGCACACTCACCATCTGGCGAAGTTTGCACGCCGCTCTTCACAAGTTTATCGTTGCTGGAATTATCGTTCAGATGCTCGCCGCCTGATCCACTGCCGGAGGTGCCGCTTCCACTGCCCAGACCGCCGCCCACACCCATCATGGCATTGCTGTTGGGTACACTGTTAACGCCGCCAATACCGCCGCTGCTGCTGCCCACCAACCCTACATGCGATCCGCCGACAACTCCGCTGGCTGCATTGCCGCCGACTACACCTCCTCCTGAGCTTCCGGCTCCCCCACCGCCGCCTACTACCACGCCCCCTAGTCCACTGCCCACGGCACCGAGACCATTGCCGCCTACAACGCCGACGTTGGTGCCGTTGCTACCGCTCGCTGATCCGCTGACCACAATCGAATTCATCGGCTTTTCCGTGCCGTCCAAGTGGTTCTCTGAGGAGGCACCACCGGAGCCTCCTGCTCCGCCGCCACTCCCCACCGCGTTCGTTGTGCCGTCCGAGTTCTGGGTGCCCGGTAACGCAGGGAAATCCTCATTTGACATCGTGAACTCCGATTGCTCTGACGTCGGTTGCTTCACCATGCCAACTGAAATCAGAAAGAGAAGCGAAAAGGTCGCCATGCAAAATGAGTGAAGCGAAGGAAAATTGAATGAAAGCAGAGGAAACTCTTATTCCAAAAATTGTTGAACTAGTTATAGTAAACGCTCGAAAAATAAAACCTTAACAAATATTAAACAAAGCTACCAGCGTGCACTTTTTCATTCCAAAATGTTAACAAGTTCTAAAATATGTTAGTAACTTCCACAAGTTAATTTATTTATTAAATATTTAGACAAGTAGACATTTTCAATATACATAATATTTATATCATTTCTATGTTTATTGATATATTGTATATATATAATATATTATTTTAAAGAAAGTTAGTTGTTTAATCTAAAAAGTCCATCATACAAATAAGCATACCTTGATTCTTATATATATTTGTATATAATGGAATTTTAAATAATTCACGTAAAAAAAAGTCTTTTCGATATTTTTATAAATTTTTGACTAAATGTGAGTTTTTATTTGGATCGATTGATAAACACATTTTGAACAAGATAAGATTCTATTAATTTTTTGTGTTATTTATAGGACTCAAGACCATATATAAACGAAAAAATGTTTTCGACTTCTTCAACATTTTTTCTTCGGTTCCCCACTTTAAAACAAGTTTTGTTATGACATTTTGGCCAGGTCGTCCCTATTTTAGTTGTAAACAGTTTTCAGGATTGTTATTTTTTGTCCAAAGTTAAGCCTCTAAAAAATCAAATTTTGTGATCAAAAAATTAATATCTTTTAAAATTAAAGCCTTTTAAGGAATAGGTTTATGATTAAATGTCCAGGAAAAATGATTTAAATTAGAAAATAATAACCATATTAATGAAACTTTGTTTAAACTTGTTTTGCTCTGATTTGGTTTTCTCTTTAAAGCGTTTTCTATACTACCACCGAGATAAGTGACAAATACTACATAGCATAACTAAGTGGGCCCAACGAATTACATGACACCACTCCCAGCAGGTTCTTAATCGTAATTGTAAACAGAAACAAATAAAAATAAGTGGATTTTAATTTGAACTCACAAGAGGTAAAGAAATTACCATAAGGTTTGCTGCCCGGCGGCTGGAGCGGATTCGATTGGGGCAGTGTCTGGTCGTTCTGGCCGCGCGCATTCGTCAGCGAGGGGAACTCCGTGGGATCGAGCAGGGCTGGCGTGGAGGCATCGCTCCCGCCACCGCCGAACACGTGGAAGTTATTCAAAGGACCGCCACCGCCTCCACCCGTTCCGTAGCCGCCGCGACCCGTCTGCATGAAGTTGCCCATGTTCGACTGTAGAAAGAAAGAAAATTAGCCAGGTCTTAAGGAATGTACCTACAGTCTTGACTGACTTCTCCAACTCAAAAAAATCAAGGTTGATTTATGTTTACTGGATTGTCTTAGACACGAAGGTGCGAAATAAAAAGTGTCTTAGCTTTAATCAGTTTTTATTGTGATAGTCAAAAATCAGTTTATTTCGATTTTCATGCAGATTTAAATTCGTTTGTCTATTTAATCTAATCTTCTCGGGAAGCTAATGTATAAATTAAGGAACCCCATGTTCATTTTTTATGATTAACTAGATTTTGTAATGATTACTGTTCAAGTACTATTGAAGATTTTGGTTTCTGATTAATGACATATTTTTCTGTTAAACACAATATATGTACATATATTATAAAGTATTAATTAAATGTTCTGACACCTATTAATTTAACAATTCAAAATTGATTCTGTAACAGAGTACTAGTATAAAGTTATAAAAACCTGGACTAGAAAAATCTGTGGTTGGAGAAGATGCACTTTCTGTGGTATGCTTACCATGGGACCACTACCCAATCCCTGCATGGCACGCCGCTCCACAAACTGCCGCTGGCCGAAGAGGTTGGTGTTCCGGTTACCGCTGGAGAGGGCGGGTCCGCCGACCGAGAGCTGCGCATTCCGGTTCGGCGACAGTTGCGGCGGCTGCTGCTGTTGTTGCTGCTGCTGTGGCGCCTGTCCGTAGTTCGCTGCTCCTGGATAGGAGTTGGCAAAGTCTGTGATACAAAAATGTGAGTGGGATCCTTCGACAAAACTACTGGGCTAACACTTGCTTACCGGTTTGGAACATGCCCGACGTGGGCGTCACATGGCCAGCCAGGGAGCTACCACCGAATCCGCCAGTTGTCCGGCCAGCTAACGCCGCGTTCGCTATACTTCTCGGGGGTTGTTGGAAATTTAAATTCGCCATAATCTGCAAATGGGTAATAAGCTGTAGTTTTTGATTTGTGGAACTGATTTACAAATAGTCAAAAACAAATGATAGGTAATTATAATTTTATCGTGTTTCTTAATTGGTTAGCATTTACATTTTAATAATATTTACGACTGTTCGGAAATTGTGTAATTAAAATAATTATAAAACTTAAATATATTTTGGATTGTCAAAGACCTGGAGCTTCGCACTACCTATAAGCGCCTGTTGTCAAAAGTCCGAATCGGGAAAATTTTTCACTTATAAACAAGAGTTTCTGTGACTCAGTGGAGGGGGCTCTTTTGGTGATAACAAATCGGCTCCCCGCAGATAATTGTTAAATGTGAACATATGCGTGTTAAACAAATAAACAAACAAGTCTGTGGGTGAGGAGCCTTGGTCGCAGTTTAATTTGCGTATCTGTCATTGGAAGGGGATATGAAAAGGGTTACCAACATACATTGCAAGTAAACAATAATCGCCCTCGCATTCGATTCCGTTAAATGGAAGTCGCATCAGCTGTCGATTGGCAAATTCGGACAGCAAACAAAGCTAAAGAAGAAACTATTGAGAAGGAGAAACATGCAGAAAGGCTGCGGCAATTATTGCCGTTCCTCTTTGGCGTTGGCACACATGCACAGGTCGCATGGATAAGATGAATACGAAGACAATGGCAATGGTGTGGGTGAGAAAACCAGAATGACTGGCGGCAGGATGCGAGAGAAAGGGAGATGGACAGGCCGAGTGCAAAAGGATACGCCTGCACTTGTCGCACGATCAATTATGCAGGTAGTGGTGAAGGAGTGCAGCAAAGTGCAAAAAGGTGTACAGTAAAAACTATCAGTTTCGGATTTTTAGTAAGTCTTATGTCTCATGAGGTTAAATGCCAACTTGGTTATTTGAAAAGAAACTGACAAAAACTTATAACATATGTATGTAAGTAAATACGGTCAAACTTCCCTTTCAGAAATTTGATACCATTGCGAGAGTATTACAATTACAGTCAAATGTTTCAGTACAGTGAAGGAGACTTTTCCGACAATATATTTATAGTGCATTCTTATGTACATTCAAAGACAAAGACAACTTTTGGAAAGGTTTCAAGCAGATAGCTTTAAAACTGAGGGACTAGTTTGCGTAGAAACAGACTCCTTGTGATGCTGATGAAGAATGTCTCCTTCACTTTTGACTACGACAAACGTAGTTTTTAAAATTTTGGAATTTCTAAGATACAAATTTTGATCTAACCCAAATTAATAATTGAATCTTGACATTGTTTTTATGCCGACAAAAACCGTGATTTAAAGTCTAACAAGTTAATAGATTTGTACAGAAACTGGATTACTATGTACATTTCATTTATGAATTTGGTTTGCTTTAAAGGTTAAACGCCTTTCTATAAAGTCCTTTTATATAAAATTTTGGTTTTGAAAGGGGTTAATGAAATGAAATTAAATTACAATAGAATATTAACAGTAAAATAAACTGTGAATTATAAGTTTCTTATTGATTGCCTCCCTTGTGCCTAACATTTCGCGGCTTATCTTATTAAATCTTCACTGCAATCCACATGTTCTTGCACACCGACCAGCGCAGGGCTTGATGTTGGTCAGACCGATGACCCTTTCTTTTCTCCTCAGCCTATCTCTCATTACTTGGTATTGATAGCCATTAGGCCACCTGAGCCAGAGGTTTATCTGGTTAGTTGAACTGATTGCCGAATAACCTGCCCTGCGCATGTAACTTTATCAGCTGACCCGACGGGCGCTTTGCAACACTGGCGCCCGCGCTTACAACAAAAATACTTACGATCGGAAACTTTCGGACTAGTAAACCATATAACCTTGGTTGGCACAGCGAATAAAATGAGGCAAGCAAGGGCAACTTACCTAAATTAACGTTAGACGATACTGCCGCTTCTTGCACTTCCACTGTTAACGCTCGCTTTCCACTCTGTCCAGCAACAACAACATACACTGATCGGATCGTTCTCACCGCATTTAACATTCCAAAGCGGCCGGCGGGACGAGGACGTGGGAGTCGTTGTCCTAGCGCCGTAGCTGTGACGGATCAGCAAGGATATCTGATTTCCACTGGGCAGCCTTTGGTTAGCTATAGTTTGTTCGCTCTCTCGCACTTACTCGCTGCAAGGCTGACTGACTGGCTGGAAGGATGCAACGGGAAACGGGAGCGGGAACTGGAACCGTAGCGGGAGCGAGGTTAGTTAGTACTTTTCCGCGCCGTGTCGTCCCTAAATAAATGGCATATATATCGCTGTTTGTGTGTATATGCCTCGTCTGTATGCAGCGTGGTCTTCGTGCCAGAGAGAGAAAGAGAGCCAGCGGAGAGAGGGAGTATGAGTACCGAAGGATGTTGATGCCTGGCGGAGTCGAAAAGTTTTCCGTTTTTTTCTGCGCCGCTCTTGCGACCACTTTAATTTCACGCTTTTGCAAATTTCGCGCACGTTACACTTACACTCCGATTGGCCAATGGTTTTTGGTAGTGTTTTCCTTTTTGTATTTTATTTGTAAGTAAATAATTGCTCGCTATTGCGCTGTTGTCTCTGCTTCTTTCTTCACTGCTGCACAAGCACTGTGTCTGTGACCCTGTGTGTGTGTTTGTGTATGTGTCTGTCTTTGTTTTCTCAGTTCACTGAAATTTCACCCAAAGCAACGAATTGGGTAAATTCTCCGCTTGATTTGCGTGTCTTTTACGCCACCGACCCTCAAATGCACTCGAGCTTGGTGGAGCCGGGTCTTGACGATCCACTATCGAGGGGCAGTAAGCAATTTTTTAGCGCCCGAAATGGCTCTAAATTGTACACAAAAAATGTTCCGCAAAAAAACTTTGTGGCTGTCACGAATACAAACACACAGGAATTAGGGATGTAAAAATTTGCTATCGAAGCAGCGCTGCTATCGATATTTGGGCGCTTACAAGAAGGGGGTTTCGAGCGATTTGAGGGCTATTTGGGCATGGATTTGAATTGGTTTCGATCACGTTTCGATCTTTTTCTATTAACATAAGAGTTTAATTTGTTTTTGTTATCTATGAAATATTTGTTTACATTTAATCGATAGTCAAGAACGGGTATTGAGTTGCCATTTGGTCTGTTCGTGCAGAGGACTCCTAGCTGTTTTTAGTAATCGATTAAACTGACAGTGCCGAGGCATCCCAAACTAAATTTTATTGCCCGGCCGCGAAATCTTTTTCCGATTTTCTAATTTTGTATACGAGTTTACTTGGCAATATGGGTGACCAAAACTCGGACGAAGAAAGCGGTAAGTTGTAAGAAGCTTTCGTGATCTGAGGAACTAATATTTATAGTGTTTACTCAGGTTCATCCGGTTCCAGTCGCAGTGGTAGCCGCAGCCGCAGCGCCACGCCACAAGGAGGCAGTGCACCCGGGTAAGTTATTGCATCTTTTAAGGAGTGTGGGGAGTGTGCTGATTGGTTAGAATGTTCCTTTCAGTTCCCCTCGAAGTCGTAAATCGGTCAGTGGCAGCGATCGATCTCGCTCGGGCTCCAGATCTTCCAGATCTCGTTCCGGCTCCGGTTCTCCACGAAGTGCCAGGTCCGGATCGGCCCACAGCCAGAGGTCCGGCTCCGGTCATAGCAAAAAATCTGGATCTGCTCACAGCCACAGGTCGGGGTCTGTCCGCAGTAGAAATTCGCGGTCCCCAGGATCCCCCCAAAGTCACCGATCAGGATCCAATCAAAGCCACAAGTCAGGATCCCCTCAAAGTCGTAGATCGGGATCCCCACAAAGCCGCAGATCCGGGTCCCCGCAAAGCCGCAAATCCGGATCCCCTCAGAGCCGCAGATCTGGATCGGCCCAAAGCCGTAGATCAGGATCTGCCCACAGTCAGAGATCCGGATCCGCCCGAAGCCGCAAATCTGGCTCTGCTCAGAGTGCTAGATCCCGATCCCGCTCTCGTAGTGGCACACACAAGGACAGCGGCAACGAGGAATCCCGCTCAAATTCGCCTAATCTGCAGATTGACGATGAGCGGGCTAACTCCAAGAGCGGCAGTCGCAGTAGGAGCAGGAGCAGAAGTGGTAGCCGAACCTCCAGGTCGCGCTCAAAGACGGGCACTCCTTCGCCCAACAGAAGTCGCAGCCGCAGTGGATCCGGTTCCGGCAGCGACATTGGCGTGCAGAAAAAAAAGGCACGTAAGGCTAGTGGCTCCGACCAGGAGAAGAATAAGAGCGGCAGCGATAGCGACATGGAGGAATCGCCCACCAAAGCGAAGAAATCACGGCTGATCGACTCTGACAGCGAGTCCGACCAAGAAGAGGTGAGTTTGTCTATTAAATAATATGTTTAAAAAATTGTTCATAATTTATATGGTTCTGTTAACCTAATTTTATACATTCGGCATTTTCAGGTAAAGAAAGCTCCTGCCGCAGCTGACATCTTTGGCGACGCTGATGATATCAGTGATGATGAGGAGGATGCTGGGCCAGCTACCAGTAAATCTCCAGCACGCTCAAAGAGTCGCAGCAGGAGTAGGTCTCGATCGCGCAGTCGTTCGATGAGTCGGTCGCGTTCTCGCTCCAGATCTCGGTCCAGGGATCGAGCCGAGTCCCAAGTTGAGCAGGTACCCAAGGAGGACGAGCCCGAACCTCTTCCCGAAACCCGCATTGATGTGGAAATTCCACGTATTTCTGCGGACCTTGGAAAAGAACAACACTTTATCAAGCTTCCTAACTTTTTGTCAGTGGTCACTCATCCTTTTGATCCAGAAACCTACGAAGATGAAATCGATGAAGAGGAGACCATGGACGAGGAGGGAAGGCAGCGCATCAAGCTCAAAGTGAGCAACACGATCCGCTGGCGTGAATTTATGGACAACAAGGGCGACATGGTACGCGAATCAAATGCCCGATTTGTACGCTGGTCCGACGGAAGCATGTCGCTCCATTTGGGCAACGAGATTTTCGATGCGTACAGGCAGCCGCTATTGGGTGACCACAACCATCTGTTCATCCGACAGGGCACGGGTCTGCAAGGTCAGTCGGTGTTCAGGACTAAGCTCACTTTCCGCCCCCATTCAACGGAGTCCTTCACGCACAAAAAGATGACCATGTCGCTGGCCGATCGATCCAGCAAGACCAGCGGAATCAAGATTCTAACTCAGGTAGGCAAGGATCCAACAACGGATAGGCCCACCCAACTCAAGGAGGAGGAGGCAAAGCTGCGCCAGGCAATGCGCAATCAGCACAAGTCGCAGCCCAAGAAGAAGAAATCGGGTGCCGGCGAACCGCTTCTTGGTGGTGGGACATCGTCTTATCAGCACGACGATGGCAGCGATGATGAGAACGCCATTAGCTTGAGTGCCATAAAGAATCGGTACAAGAAGGGATCAGGCGGTGCTCAGGCGGAGGTAAAGGCATCCACGATCTACTCCTCGGATGAGGATGAGGGCTCTGATTTTGAGGCGCGTCGTAGCAAGAAGGTGGACAAAGCCAAGGCCAGCAAGGCGCTGCGGGACTCCGACAGCGAATCGGATGCGGGCAGCGTCAAAAGCGGCAAGAGCGACAAGAGCGGTGGAGGAGGCAGCGCCAGCGGCAGCGATAACGAAGGCAGTCAAAAGAGCGGCGGCGGCAGCAGCAAGTCGGGCAGTGGAAGCGGTAGCGGCAGCGGCTCCGCCAGCGGTTCGGGGAGCGAAAACGATGATTAGGTTGGTCTAATTTGTTTGTGTTCCAATAAAAGAAATTTACAATGTTTAGTTGCCAAATCTTCAAATTTTTGCTGGGGCTAATATGGCAGATGTGGATCTCGGTTCCTTACAGATGAAGGATTTCGAATTCCTTTGAGTGTTTTACTCTAATTTGATAAGCTCCAATTTTAATATTTTAATTTAATGCTATTTTGCCCGTTTGCTTCATAAATGTTAAAGCTAAAACATTAAAATTATTTATGGGCTCGAAAGATGGCTCCCAAAATTCAAATATGCATTACTTATTGGGTCAAAATCAACACCACAGAATAGAAAAATAATATTTGACCGATTAGAGCTAGTAGCAAAAAGCACTTAGGGTGTGCAATTAGCTGTCCGTTGAACCGTGATGCCGGGAGATAATATCCAAAGTACCCGCTGATGCTTGCCATAAAAATAAACGATTTATTTACGGCTGGTTGCTTTTTAAATATATAGGTATATATTTCCATAAATTATTGCTTAAATATTTGTTTATACAATTAGTCTATATGCTTAAAACCCAACGCATGTTTAAACTCTGTTATCTACAACGGCATTTGATTTGACAAATATATATTTCTCATTCTTGATGTCGGGTTCTACATAGGTACTCAATATACGCTTGAATCGTCACTTGCGTAAAATCCATCCAAGAGGTTTACAAATATTCATTAATGTTCTTAAGCTGATTACTTTGTGTGTTGAATGTGATTGTGCGACAGTTTTCCGTATAAAGTTAACAACTTGGTGTAAATGCTAAGTTCGCTTTTGTAAAATAAGATTCGCTAGTTGCACCATTTCAGCCAAATATCGTAAATCAGACTATTTTTTGTTGGTTGTGCAACTGTTTATAAGGCAGTTTTCGTAAGAGCATACAAACATTATAAGTGCTCTAAAATGGGCTTTGAAAATGTAAATTATTATGGATAGTTCCTTCTTGATTTTTTTGACTTAAGTACATTCAAAAAATTGTTCGTAATGTTCCAACTGACTCTGTATATATAATATATCGGTTTAGGCTTAACTCTTGATTGTTGTTTGTCGGTTGGCACTCTTTTTGCGATTTTTCATTTAGCTAATACTCACAAAAAGCAAATCAGCGCAAAGTTTGTAATTGGAACGCAAGGGGCCCGCGGATCTAAGCCGGAATGAAATCCGTTGTCGGTTAGACGTCTGGTTTTTATCTGGATCCTAATTCAAATTCGCCTTTTTCTACATCTCCTATGATATTCAGGATTGCTCACCTTCCTCCCACCCTTTAATTATTGCCATCTTCACCTGATAACACGCCACAACAAAGAATTGTAAAATTGTGTAAAATTGCACGAAATGCATTTTATAGCGGGGATATAGCGAGGTGATTGTGGGTTCCATCAGCAGGCCTGCGAATAAAGAGAAAAATGCAAAAAGAAACATGAGTCGAGGATTGCTTGTCAACCATTTAAGCGATGTACTAGACCGTGGCCAGTGCACTGCTCAACAGCTCCGTTGTCTCAATTAACTATAGTTATATTATATATATATGTGGCTATCGACGACAGGGGTGGGACAGGAGAGATTTGGGAGGGGTGGCGTTATCTGCATCGGGGTCCCAGACAACGAGTGTTCGGCATGCACATGTGTGTTGTTGTGGGGGCGGCACACTGGGGGTGTATTAATTAAATTTAGCTAAAGTGGGGTGCGTTCGATAGACAGTACAAGCACTGGGATTTTGATTAAGCCTTTATGGCTTATAGTCGGTCGGTTTTATAATTTTGTAATAAAGCTGCTATTCAATTGGGAAAAAATTTAAACAAAGTTCATTTAAAATTAAAAAAATAAGTATTATAAGACCTTGATAAAACAATAAATTTTAAATTGTCTTGATCTGATTCTTACTATTTATATTACTAATTGGCAAATAAATTTCTTTTTAACATTTTTATACCCTTGCAGAGGGTATTATAATTTTGGTCAAAAGTGTGCAACGCAGTGAAGGAGACATCTCCGACCCTATAAAGTATATATATTCTTGATCAGGATCACCTCCTGAGTTGATATAGCCATGTCCGTCTGTCCGTCTGTCTGTTTCTACGCGAACTAGTCTCTCAGTTTTAAAGCTATCGAATTGAAACTTTGCACACACCCTTCTTTCCTTTGCACGCAGTATATAAGTCGGAACGGCCGGGATCGGCCGACTATATCCTATAGCTGCCATATAACTGAACGATAGGAAATGCCATAACTCTGCTGTTTGTAAAGTTAGGAAGTTGGGATTTTCTATGGCTTCTTTATTTGGCCAATCAATTCGACCTACCAAATTTCATAAGGATCGGCCGACTATATCCTATAGCTCCCATATAACGATAGGAAATAGCATAACTTTGGTGTTTTTAGAGTTAGGAAGTTGGGATTTTCTATGGGTTTTATATTTGGCCAATCAATCCGACCTACCAAATTTTATAGGGATCGGCCGACTATATCCTATAGCTGCCATATAACTGAACGATTGAAATTGCCATAACTTTGGTGTTTTTAAAGTTAGGAAGTTGGGATTTTTATTAGTATTAAGAATGCATCATATGAATAATTTTGGAGAATATTATTTACAGAATATTCTGCAAGGGTATATCAACTTCGGCTCCGCCCGAAGTTAGCTTTCCTTTCTTGTCATATTTATCTACGTAAATAATTTACAATCTGAGTTGTTTGGTTCATTTCGCTTTAAGCTATGAAAGTACAAATTCATCGATTCTTGTGGTTTTTATACCCTTGCAGAAGGTATTATAATTTTGGTCAAAAGTGTGCAACGCAGTGAAGGAGACATCTCCGACCCTATAAAGTATATATATTCTTGATCAGGATCACCTCCTGAGTTGATATAGCCATGTCCGTCTGTCCGTCTGTCTGTTTCTACGCGAACTAGTCTCTCAGTTTTAAAGCTATCGAATTGAAACTTTGCACACACCCTTCTTTCCTTTGCACGCAGTATATAAGTCGGAACGGCCAGGATCGGCCGACTATATCCTATAGCTGCCATATAACTGAACGATAGGAAATGCCATAACTCTGCTGTTTGTAAAGTTAGGAAGTTGGGATTTTCTATGGCTTCTTTATTTGGCCAATCAATTCGACCTACCAAATTTCATAAGGATCGGCCGACTATATCCTATAGCTCCCATATAACGATAGGAAATAGCATAACTTTGGTGTTTTTAGAGTTAGGAAGTTGGGATTTTCTATGGGTTTTATATTTGGCCAATCAATCCGACCTACCAAATTTTATAGGGATCGGCCGACTATATCCTATAGCTGCCATATAACTGAACGATTGAAATTGCCATAACTTTGGTGTTTTTAAAGTTAGGAAGTTGGGATTTTTATTAGTATTAAGAATGCATCATATGAATAATTTTGGAGAATATTATTTACAGAATATTCTGCAAGGGTATATCAACTTCGGCTCCGCCCGAAGTTAGCTTTCCTTTCTTGTCATATTTATCTACGTAAATAATTTACAATCTGAGTTGTTTGGTTCATTTCGCTTTAAGCTATGAAAGTACAAATTCATCGATTCTTGTGGTTTTTATACCCTTGCAGAAGGTATTATAATTTTGGTCAAAAGTGTGCAACGCAGTGAAGGAGACATCTCCGACCCTATAAAGTATATATATTCTTGATCAGGATCACCTCCTGAGTTGATATAGCCATGTCCGTCTGTCCGTCTGTCTGTTTCTACGCGAACTAGTCTCTCAGTTTTAAAGCTATCGAATTGAAACTTTGCACACACCCTTCTTTCCTTTGCACGCAGTATATAAGTCGGAACGGCCGGGATCGGCCGACTATATCCTATAGCTGCCATATAACTGAACGATAGGAAATGCCATAACTCTGCTGTTTGTAAAGTTAGGAAGTTGGGATTTTCTATGGCTTCTTTATTTGGCCAATCAATTCGACCTACCAAATTTCATAAGGATCGGCCGACTATATCCTATAGCTCCCATATAACGATAGGAAATAGCATAACTTTGGTGTTTTTAGAGTTAGGAAGTTGGGATTTTCTATGGGTTTTATATTTGGCCAATCAATCCGACCTACCAAATTTTATAGGGATCGGCCGACTATATCCTATAGCTGCCATATAACTGAACGATTGAAATTGCCATAACTTTGGTGTTTTTAAAGTTAGGAAGTTGGGATTTTTATTAGTATTAAGAATGCATCATATGAATAATTTTGGAGAATATTATTTACAGAATATTCTGCAAGGGTATATCAACTTCGGCTCCGCCCGAAGTTAGCTTTCCCTTTCTTGTCATATTTATCTACGTAAATAATTTACAATCTGAGTTGTTTGGTTCATTTCGCTTTAAGCTATGAAAGTACAAATTCATCGATTCTTGTGGTTTTTATACCCTTGCAGAAGGTATTATAATTTTGGTCAAAAGTGTGCAACGCAGTGAAGGAGACATCTCCGACCCTATAAAGTATATATATTCTTGATCAGGATCACCTCCTGAGTTGATATAGCCATGTCCGTCCGTCCGTCTGTCTGTTTCTACGCGAACTAGTCTCTCAGTTTTAAAGCTATCGAATTGAAACTTTGCACACACCCTTCTTTCCTTTGCACGCAGTATATAAGTCGGAACGGCCAGGATCGGCCGACTATATCCTATAGCTGCCATATAACTGAACGATAGGAAATGCCATAACTCTGCTGTTTGTAAAGTTAGGAAGTTGGGATTTTCTATGGCTTCTTTATTTGGCCAATCAATTCGACCTACCAAATTTCATAAGGATCGGCCGACTATATCCTATAGCTCCCATATAACGATAGGAAATAGCATAACTTTGGTGTTTTTAGAGTTAGGAAGTTGGGATTTTCTATGGGTTTTATATTTGGCCAATCAATCCGACCTACCAAATTTTATAGGGATCGGCCGACTATATCCTATAGCTGCCATATAACTGAACGATTGAAATTGCCATAACTTTGGTGTTTTTAAAGTTAGGAAGTTGGGATTTTTATTAGTATTAAGAATGCATCATATGAATAATTTTGGAGAATATTATTTACAGAATATTCTGCAAGGGTATATCAACTTCGGCTCCGCCCGAAGTTAGCTTTCCTTTCTTGTCATATTTATCTACGTAAATAATTTACAATCTGAGTTGTTTGGTTCATTTCGCTTTAAGCTATGAAAGTACAAATTCATCGATTCTTGTGGTTTTTATACCCTTGCAGAAGGTATTATAATTTTGGTCAAAAGTGTGCAACGCAGTGAAGGAGACATCTCCGACCCTATAAAGTATATATATTCTTGATCAGGATCACCTCCTGAGTTGATATAGCCATGTCCGTCTGTCCGTCTGTCTGTTTCTACGCGAACTAGTCTCTCAGTTTTAAAGCTATCGAATTGAAACTTTGCACACACCCTTCTTTCCTTTGCACGCAGTATATAAGTCGGAACGGCCAGGATCGGCCGACTATATCCTATAGCTGCCATATAACTGAACGATAGGAAATGCCATAACTCTGCTGTTTGTAAAGTTAGGAAGTTGGGATTTTCTATGGCTTCTTTATTTGGCCAATCAATTCGACCTACCAAAATTCATAAGGATCGGCCGACTATATCCTATAGCTCCCATATAACGATAGGAAATAGCATAACTTTGGTGTTTTTAGAGTTAGGAAGTTGGGATTTTCTATGGGTTTTATATTTGGCCAATCAATCCGACCTACCAAATTTTATAGGGATCGGCCGACTATATCCTATAGCTGCCATATAACTGAACGATTGAAATTGCCATAACTTTGGTGTTTTTAAAGTTAGGAAGTTGGGATTTTTATTAGTATTAAGAATGCATCATATGAATAATTTTGGAGAATATTATTTACAAAATATTCTGCAAGGGTATATCAACTTCGGCTCCGCCCGAAGTTAGCTTTCCTTTCTTGTTATAAATGAGTCTGTCTACTTAAGCTTATCTTTAAAACTTGTGATCTGTTTCGAGGGAACTGAATATACGAATGCATTTTTTTAGTCTTATCTATGTATGTATATATGTACATAGGTGCTAAGTGTCGAAAGGTTCTTGGATTGCGACAATCGAATCACGACGTGATTCGCACATTAAGAAAGCCGCAAAGCGGTGGCCAAAAAAACAGATGATTCAACAGATCAAAAGCCAGAACAGCGCGTACAGCAAAACCTATTTAAAACAAGAAAGGAAAGCTAACTTCGGGCGGAGCCGAAGTTGATATACCCTTGCAGAATATTTTGTAAATAATATTCTCCAAAATTATTCATATGATGCATTCTTAATACTAATAAAAATCCCAACTTCCTAACTTTAAAAACACCAAAGTTATGGCAATTTCAATCGTTCAGTTATATGGCAGCTATAGGATATAGTCGGCCGATCCCTATAAAATTTGGTAGGTCGGATTGATTGGCCAAATATAAAACCCATAGAAAATCCCAACTTCCTAACTCTAACAAGAGAGAACGCTATAGTCGGGTGCCCCGACTATCAGATACCCGTTACTCAGGTAAAAGGAGTGCGAGGGAGATGGAGATAGAAACTTTGATCACGCATAACTTTTAAACGAATGGTCCGATTTGAAAAATTTCTTCTACATTTCGATAGGTATTGATAAACACAATAAAACTGCATTTTTATTTTTCCGAAATATTTAAATTTATATTTAAATAAAATCGTATATAAGCGATTGTGGGCGTTAAAGGGGGCGTGGCACCTGTTTGAAACAAACTTGCGCTGCGTAGGAACTCCTAAAATCTGCATGCAAAATATAAATCTTCTAGCTTTTATAGTTTCCGAGATCTCAGCGTTCATACGGACGGACAGACGGACAGACGGACAGACGGACAGACGGACAGACGGACATGGCTAGATCGACTCGGCTAGTGATCCTGAACAAGAATATATATACTTTATAGGGTCGGAAACGCTTCCTTCTACCTGTTACATACTTTTGCACGAATACAATATACCCTTTTACTCTACGAGTAACGGGTATAAAAACACCAAAGTTATGCTATTTCCTATCGTTATATGGGAGCTATAGGATATAGTCGGCCGATCCTTATGAAATTTGGTAGGTCGAATTTATTGGCCAAATAAATAAGCCATAGAAAATCCCAACTTCCTAACTTTACAAACAGCAGAGTTATGGCATTTCCTATCGTTCAGTTATATGGCAGCTATAGGATATAGTCGGCCGATCCCGGCCGTTCCGACTTATATACTGCGTGCAAAGGAAAGAAGGGTGTGTGCAAAGTTTCAATTCGATAGCTTTAAAACTGAGAGACTAGTTCGCGTAGAAACAGACAGACGGACAGACGGACATGGCTATATCAACTCAGGAAGTGATCCTGATCAAGAATATATATACTTTATAGGGTCGGAGATGTCTCCTTCACTGCGTTGCACACTTTTGACCAAAATTATAATACCCTCTGCAAGGGTATAATGAACTAACAAAACTTTCGTTATTAAAGAAATTTAGTTACAATCTTTTAACTTTATCGGGACATTATTATAATTATTATAAAAGAAAAGTATGATAGTATTTGCCTATGCTTCACCTAAATAAATGAACTTGTCATAAATCAAAGTGAACTTGAGTGCCGGTATTAGCATAGTTCGTTTTAATGAAGTTAACTTGTATAGGTTACCAATCGGCTGGTAAAGTCAACTCACATGCAGCGAGTGTATCGAGTTGGTCTCGTAGCCGCCCTTGCTCTGCATCTGGGTTGAGATCGCGTTGAGGCGGTTGGCCGACAGTTCCACGTCCGCCGATCCTATGTGGCCCGTGTGGACGAAGTTGGTGGGATTGCCGATCATGGACCGGTCGATGCGCAGGCGTTGGTGTGGACGGCGGGAGGGGGAGCGCTGCTGCTGGAAGCAGCAGGAGAACCACTGCAACCAGATCTCGCCGGTACTGGCCATCTTCCCTTTTGCTCGCTGGCTGGACGGCGTCTCAGTCTTTTGGTAGTGCTGGCGGTCAATCGTGAGGCTGCTGCTCCCAGCCAGGTTGACGACTCTGTGGGCGTGAGTTACACACCAAAGCTACTGGAACGATTTAATAATGGTCTTCGATTAGAATTTTTAAACAAAAATTGGGTCTATTAAATTGAGTATAACATTTAGAATTAAATATCTTGAATTGAAATTTGTAGTCGGATATTTTTCCTTTGTTCATTTATTCAAAGTTTTTAATATAATTCGTCGCTGTAAAAATGAAGGTAAATCAATTTCGAGAATTCCTTTAAATTACATATACATTTGTTTACTCAGGTACAACAAATAACAGTAGTCCTTCGACGATGTAATAATAGAGATAAATCTTTTCCAGGGCTACCTTTAAATTAGGGTTAGCTTATAAGTACAAATAACAGTTGCTCCAGAAAGTCAGTGACGTTCAGAGATGAGCGATTTATTTTACTGGAGTATATCTCCGCCTTGTGTGGGAGGAGGTATCTGTATCTGCATGATGTTTGTCTGCTCTAGTTGCTGCCCCACTTGTTACCTTGCTTTTCACTCGGCTACACATTCGCAAATACAGATACAGATGCGGACACCTTGGGCAAGCATCCACAGATTCGAAAAACAGAAACAGAACAACAGATTTATATGGCCCGAGGCGTTGCCTGGGAAGCCGCAAGGTTGCTTAAGAAATATAGCAAGAAAGCAACAAAAAATCAACAATTAATTGGCACTTTTCAGTAATTAAGATTGACAGAAAGACACAGACGAAAGCACCAGAAAAAAGTCGGGTTGTTGGAAGCTATCACTCACGATCTTCGTGGTTTGCAGGCACAACTAGTTCTGGGGAATATCTTGTAAGTATGTTTCTTTTGTCTGGATACTTTTCCATTTAAGAGATATCCCCAACTCATCTGAATAAATACCGTAAGGCAACGAATCTTATATTTTATGTATCGATCAGCTGTTTTGGAGGACCTAAGGCGAAATCTGACTCATTATAAAAACACAACTGTTATTACACGTTGCTTGACCTAAAAGAACGTAGTCTTGTTCAACTTATTGAGCAAATAAATAACTAAAATTATTCCTGTAAACAGCTATTCTGGATTTTTTTCAAACCCTATAAAAGGCCAAAAGAATAAATGTGATTTGCCCTAAATAATTTAAATCTCTAAAAATCCATAAAAAATATTTATTTTAATTTTTCAGTTGGCCATCGTACATCGTACGTTTAAAATATACATAATTCGTACATAACTTATCTTAGAAACAAAAACCATTTGTGTCCAGTTTATAAAGATTGACCTAGTATCTGCAGTTATTTTATCCATTTTTTTAACGAACGGAATTTCAATTGAAACTCCTTATGTTTCCATTAGATTACAGTAAATGTTATGTGGGTATGACAAACATTTTCCGCGCAGTTTCCGCCGTTGGCCCGGCTTTTTTCAACCTTCTTGGGCTTTCTACGCGTGTTGCGTGGTTTTTCTTCTTCTGGCCATTGGGCAATTAAAGCTGTTCAAGCGTCTTTAATGCGCAGTGAAAACAAAATGAAAGTGCCAGGCGGAGGGCAGAGATGTGGAGTTGGAACATGGAGACGGTTGACGACTTGGGGCTGGAGCTCCAAGCCGGCTTATTGTAGCCGACATATCTGCACTTTCCGAGAGCGAACGCTAACGTTATTATCTCAAATCGCGCTGCGACGCGTGTCACACAGCAACAAAAACGAGTACACAGAAGAAAAAACAGCTCAAAACAGCTTCATTCAGATTAAAATTATTCCCTGTTAACATAAGCATATATAAAACCCCAACACAGATTTATCATGTATACAAAAGAGACATTATATATACAGGAGAGAGACATTATTATAATAATTATTCACATTCTTTGAGATTTTGAGTCCGTGTTCAAGAGCTGTGTAGATAGACATGGTTCGACCATAGTTGTAACCATAGTGTCGCATTTGCTCTTACAATATAATTTTGATTTAATTGAAAAAAAATTAAAAATAACAATATACAAAATAATTTTGATTTTATAAACAAAATTAAATTGTTAAAACTTGGGGTGCAGGCTTGTTTTTGGTTTATATAATTGTGATTATTTTTGTTCCCTTGCTTGCAGAATGTTTGGAGTTGTTTCTGATCCTATAAAGTGTATATGTACATTCTTGATAAGGATCTCTAGGGAAATGGAATATCTAAATTAAATGCTTGAACTGTAAAATCATAAACAAATTGTTGTATCCATCCAATTTTTTTCTGTGTAGCTTTTGCAAAAACAATAGCTCGTAACAGAAGACCGTCAGCCAAGCCGGAGTAATTGATGGAATGAGGGAATGCGAGAATGAATGAGGGAATGACGAGCGGCAAATGCGCTAAAGCGTTTCAATTTTCTGTGTCAAAAGGTTATTAAAGTGAGAGATGCCCAAGAGATATAAAAGACCTAGGAATATGCCAGTGAAATGCTTCCACTGAGAAAAATACCAATACTTAGATCGTCTTAACCTTGATAACTTAAACGGAAATTATTTTAAACATATTCAAGACCAGATTATCGAAAGGTCACTTTTATGGTAGCCTCTTAACTAAGAAGTAATTAATGCTTTTTAAACTTAACTTTCTTAAAGATAAAGCGTTTCCCAAAAAAGCATTAAATTAAATTTAAAAATCTCTATCCATGGTAAGAAAATAACAATGTGAGCATTTGGATTAAACCTAAACCAAATTACTTTTTCTTTAAATAAAATATTTTTCCCAGTGCTTAATTCACATAAATGTAGCATTCAAAAGGTACGCACATTTCCGCTGACTTTTGTTTTCTCATTTTACTTGAACTGGATCTGGAAATCAAGTGTTTATCAAGCTTGTCTGCCGTTTTATGTAAATAACTTTTATGCACAAACGAGCATATATGTAGGCATATATGTACATATATACATATACCAAGTGTATGTTTAGAAATCGAAAGCTAGACAACCGTTAATTATCAATCGAGTGACGTACTTATCCGGGGGCGAAAGAGTTTGCAAGGGGGATTGATAAAAATAAAATGCAAGAAACTAACCGACAGACTGGGTGTGCGTAATTTGCCGTGTCGGCTGCAAATTACTTTGCAATAATCATAAACAAATGGATTCCCATTGTGTACTCGATTTTTTCGTCTGCTCTCGAAGTCGTTTATAAACATTTTGCGTTTTCTGTGCTTTTGCAGTTGCTGACATCATCATCGGACTTGCTGCGATCGGGCGGGGTTATTGAATTTTAACAAAAAGCAAAAAATGGGCGAATTCGAGTAATTATAATTACATTTAAGGGGCTTAAAAACCGTTGTTTTTTGAGTATGGCGAATGAAACTTAACGACCATAGGAAATCAAGTAAGAGATTTCAATTTCAATAGTTAAAAATTAATATTTTTTTTAATTTAATATAATAGAAAAATATATTATTAAAACCTTAAAATCTTAATACATTCCAGCGTTTTAGATTGATTACACATACATATATGTACGTACCCCTTGCCAACTTGGTGTATCATTCAAATAAAATGACTATTTATGTGTTTTGAGAAATGAATGCAAATATTTGGTGTTTGACGATTCATACTAACCACCTATTTGTATTTTTAATATTTGTTTTGATTTTGTAAATTAATCAAAAAGTAATTTCAAAAATATTAATTTAAGTACATATTTAATGCCTATAACAAAAGCATTTGGGTAAAAATAAATAAATTGCCATAAATATGAATGAAAAAACTTAAAACGAATTTATTACAAAATCCAAAATTGATAAATTTTATTTGTCGTAACCGCGGATTAGCGAGGCCATTAATGCTGTCTAAGTCAATCAAAAACTTGACCCAAAAACACCCCCAAATAAACAAACACCAAACAGTTCGTAATTTGGCAAACCTCCGACAATTCACACGCGCCAAAGACATCAAGTCTTTGGTAATTTCTCCCCGCGCAGCGGAAATGAAACGTATGCAAAGTGAATATACAGCGGGAATGGAGGAACCCAAATTGGAATGATGTACCACATGTTACATCACTTTTGGGCACAACAAGCGACAAAGAAGGGGCTGGGCACGGCCGAATGTCGAATGCACGATGCCGATGACAACATGCTTTGCATATGAAGAGAGTCCGGCGAGCCGGGGTTTAAGAAAGCAATAAACGGAGTGTAAAAGTTAAATTTAAAGAGCCCCCAATCGAATAGAGTAAATCACAAGCGATGCGCTGGGCAGCAGTTCTATCATCCTTTATTTACATGTTGTGGGTTGATTCACAATAATCACCAAAGAACACTCGTTGCACTCCACAATCACTTCGGGTGATTCATCGTCTCCGGGTCCATCGAACAGATACTGACCGCCGCATCGGCAGTCGTACGCATAGCTCCACATTGTCGCCGGCCCTTTGTCTGCATCAGGTTCTTGGGAGGGAGATGCCTCGTCGTCTTCTTCGATTTCCACTGGGATCCGCTGCATTTCTTCCAGCTCTACGCTGGCGTATATATTGCTATGTGCCTGGAATTTCGACTGCAGCAATTCGGCATCGTAGTACTTGCGCCTAATGGGATCTTTGAGCGTGTTCCACGCCGCGTTTATCGCATTGAAGTCGCTGTTCTGGGCCTCCGATCCCGGATTTGGGTCATCGAGCTGTCGTAATTTGTCGGGATGACATTGTAGTATCAATTGTTTGTAGCTGCATTTGATCTCATCGAAACTGGCCGTGGATGGCACATTTAAAAGTTCATAAAAGTCGGACATCTGGAAAAGAAAAAGCCGTAAAACTGATGTAGGGAAAATATAAATTTCTTTGTACTTACTTTTAGTATACGGAGCTTAACTAAACACTTTATTGCAATTAATTCACTATTAAATATTAATACTTTATAGTATTTATTTAAAAGTACAGCATAACTTCAAACCTTTTTATTATTAAACTCACTTAATTGTGCAACATTTTACTAATAATTGTTTAATTTAACTTGCTTAGAATTACAGTTACAAGTTTTGTAGATTGTTAATAATAGCTGCTTATTGAATAAAAACAGATTTAATCTTAATAAACATCTGCTTTGCTGTTGCCATTAACTTATTGTTATTAACTTAATAACAAGATATTTAGCGACCTAGCTGAGCCGCACACGAATTTGTAATCCACAAACTATTAATTCACAAATAAAGTGTGTTTTTAAACGCAAAAGAAAATGTTAATTTGTGTTCTTATTTCACAGCTAAAATGTGCGTTCGATCGTATATCTAAGAGCGCGACGTTTTCCAACACTAAGGGTTCTAATGCCCAAAACATCTGTTTGTTGTTTACATGGGACGCGACACTCGGCAGAATTAATAACAGTTGATTAAATCAATATAAAACGCCACCCCCATATTACTCACACGAACACACCCACACACAGACAGTCGTTACTGGCCTTTGTTGCTGGAAAAAAAAAACGGAAATGTCCCCAAGAAGGAGCTTGAGATTCGGATTCGAGTTGCTAGGTGGTGATAAACATTTATTTCCACATAAATCAGCGCTGCAAATGCGTTGCATGTCCGCCGATTATAATTCCTAGTCAGTTGATCCCCATAAAAGAGAAAAGTCGGACATATTGTCAAAAGTCAAGCCCCAATTGCACTTGGAGAGCCGAAAAACAAGGTCAATAAACTGGTTCGGCGGCAGCAGACAAACAGAAAAACATATAAACTCGAACAGCCAATGTAGCATCGCACACGTTGACCCAATTTCGAAATTAGCAAAAAAGGAAAGGGGCGAAAACTTGCCCCAAGACAGGAACTTATAGCTAATTAATAGCAGAACATCGGTCATCTAATTTAGAACGCACGCACATACGATTTTTATGGGTGCCGCATGCAACTCGAAACTTGCCTTATAAGGTGAAGACTTTTCCTTCGCTCAAATCACGTGTGGAAAACTTTACTGCTCCGCCGCTTTGTTTATTAATTGGGTTCGTTAAGGAGAGAAGAAAACACCACCCACTCACTTTTTAGAACTTTTTTCAGTCTTTGGGCTCAGCACTTTTCTTTTCGAGATATGCACGCGCCTTGCACTCGCCCGCAACTAGCAGCAGTCGTCATGTGAAGCTTCATTTAATTTGCATTGAATTCGCGTTTAATTACGGCGTTTTTTCGAGCGTTTAAATGTTTACAGCGGTCCGGTCGAAAGTTTTTGAAGAGTGCTTTGCTACTAGTGCGGCTGCAGCATTTTTCGCCATGAACATTAAAAAGTCTGACCAGAAGATGAACCAAATTTGATATACGGCATTTGGTCACACTTCCCTAGCTATAAATGTGTTTCCCGCCAAATTATTGTTTCGTATTTTTCCTGTTTTCCGAAATTTGTATTTTAAAATAATATTTAAACTACAATTTCCCTCCTGAATTTTAAATATACTGCTTGTGGAACATTTATATTATCCATCAATTATTAACAGTAAAGTAATCTCTTATATAGTTCATTTTTAAGTCAATTACTTTAAAAAGTATTTTTCGTGCCCAGATGCTATTTTTATTTTGTAAAACCCCTACGATAATTAAGATATGCAACTTTAATGCTTAATAAAATTAGATAGAAACTAAAATGATCAACTTTTGCTGTACACATAATACCATTTCAATCAAAATTAATTTTAGCCAAATCGACGAAAGTCCTTTTAAAATAATGGTGTTTGAAACTATGAATACAAAACAAACTATAACAAATTACAAAAAATGAAAACAAAATTTACGTGCTCGTCATTGAATAGAGTAAATTCTTATTTTAAAATATGGCAGCACTTGTAAGGTGTGTGTTCTAGCTATGTTCGAAGTGTGGCAACACCGACATGTTGCTTCGAACTAGTTCCGGTTCCCAAAGCAACCCTGCGCAGCGATGCTCGAACTGTCAACGCCACTTCCGCCTTCTTTCCGTGCGGTTCTTAAACATGACTGGTTTAACGAACAGGGTAAGTGTAAAAAAACGCCAATAAAACGAGACGAGCCTCAAACAAATGTGTGGAAAGCGTGGCCCATAATGGTGGCCAGCCGGTGGAGTGGTTAAATGTGCGAAGAAGGCAGGTGAAAGTGCTGTTTTGAGTGTTTAAAAAGCGTCGCGCCTTACACGTGCCAAAAAAACGCAGCATCTGTGAAAAATTGGTGTGGTCTGCTGGCCAGGAGCTAACATTTCTTAGAATGTGTTATCACTCCACAAAAAACAAAGTGCTTTTGAAAATGAACGCCCCACACACATTTGTTTATGCGCTTGCCGACAAACTTAACCTCACAAAATGCCCTTATTGTTTTCTTATTTTAATTCGATTTTATTAAAATTCCAGACCGTTGTTATTGATGGTCGCGGCCATTTGCTGGGCCGCCTGGCCTCCGTTGTCGCAAAGTACCTGTTGCAGGGCGGCAAGGTTGCTGTGGTCCGCTGCGAGGATCTGAACCTCTCGGGTCACTTCTACAGGAACAAGATCAAGTTCCTAGCCTACCTCCGCAAGCGGTGCAATGTGAACCCGGCCCGTGGTCCCTTCCACTTCCGTGCCCCATCCCGGATCTTCTACAAGGCTGTCCGAGGTACGTATTTCCACCTTCATACGAGGATTTTAGTCAGCGCCGACCCATGATGTTTTTAAACCTTATTACCTACATTATTTGAATGAGAAGCCATGTAAACAAAACATAACTGAGAAAAGCTGCTGAAACTCCTACTGTTCCGCTATCATAGCTCATACATTACTAATTCCTGTTTTCTCTCTTTTAGGTAAGCGAATAAAACTAGATGCAAGATACTCCAACTGCCATGATGATTATTACATTCTTACCTACATTATTTGAACGAAAAACCGTGTAACCAACTCTCAACTGATGCTCCTAACTTACTAAACCTCCTGCTAAGGTTGACTGACTTTAACTCACGTTCTTTCCTCTCCATTCCAGGCATGATCCCACACAAGACCAAGCGTGGCCAGGCTGCCCTTGCCCGTCTCCGTGTCTTCGATGGAATCCCATCGCCCTACGACAAGCGTCGCCGCGTCGTTGTGCCCATCGCCATGCGTGTGCTGACCCTGCGCTCCGACCGCAAGTACTGCCAGGTCGGTCGCCTGTCGCACGAGGTCGGCTGGCACTACCAGGACGTGATCAAGAGCCTGGAGCGCAAGCGCAAGGCCAAGCTCCGCGTCACCCTCAAGCACAACCGCGAGCTGAAGAAGCTGACGGTCAAGGCGCGTGAAAACATCGCCAAGGCCGCCGAGCCCTTCAACAAAATCATCAAATCCTACGGCTACGAGGTTTAAGGACAACAACAAGGGCATTCTTGCGTACGTTCATATGCGTAGCAGTTTTTTAAAAGAGAATAAAACAACATCTAGTTTAAAAAACAAATTCGTCTTGGAGGGTCTGCCTTTTTTTTTAGCTAAAACGGCTGCTATTTGCAAGCTGTCTGTATTCAATAAAACAAAGATTTTTAAATTAAAATCTTTGATTCAACGGCCTTATGTTTAATAATTAATTTTTTCGTCACATTTTATTTGAAAAATGTACGTTGAAAGTTGATTTTGTTTAATTTAAACTTGTTTTGAGCTTTAATTAAGTCAAATAAAATTAGGTGCAAAATCGGCTTAAATCCAAATACTTGCTTATAAGTGGTTTGATATTCGATATTTAATTAGCCCAACATTCGGTTCCCATAGTTAGGCTGAAATTTAGAACCAATGAGTACAAAGTACGTTGATGATGCATACTTTTTCGCGCACTATTATTGTCTAAATGTTTTTTATTAAATCGGTTTCAAACTAGGTAACGGTGTAACAACTAATGTAATTTATTTTTAAAATATTAATTTTTTGTTTGCTTGAAAAATTTAATAAAATCGAGCAAAAAAATATTAAGGTTGCCGCGAGTATAAACATAACATAACAACGCAAACAATAGGAATGCATTTTTTTTCTGGTAATAAATTCAAGGGATTTATTCATTCATGTAACTCCGCTTATACTTACTTCTAAGTTATTCAAAAGACATGCTATGTGATGAGTTTCAGATGGTTCTTTATTGTTTTTTTTGGCTCCTCATAAGCAGTATTGTTTTGTATGATTGCCTATTTTTCCGCGTTTGAAATGATCTGCTTATTAGCAGGCAATAAATCTGCAAAAGGTTTTATTCTTATGATTTTAATTTTTTTTAAATCGCACCAATCGCTTTTTATCCGACCCGGGCAAGGTGATGATTGGAGGTAGTGGTATATTATTTAAATCAGCTAAAGGGAATCTTTTATCGGGTGCAAATGGATCTCTTAAATTATCTTTGTGAGAATAAATTGGCGTAACAATGACAGCATCATACAAAGTTGTACTGCCGAAATACGATGGAGCCCCACAGGTATAGCTCTAAATTTAATATAATTCCACGATTATCAGCATAATTTATAAATTTGTACTTACAATAACTGTTTTACCAGTTGTGGTAGAAGTTGTGATCAAGAAGTTAGTCATTCTGCAATATATAAAGAGGAACTGCTTACAACTACCCCGTATTTATAGAAAAACTTAATTAAAACCAATTTCCTTTTAAGCAGTATCAGTGTTTTATAAAACAATGGAAAACATTTCATAAGCAGTATAATTTTATTATATAATAAAAGCAAGCTTGGTTGGCATTTTTGCAAAAAAGAGGAAAAGATTAATTCTTGGAAAAAAATAATTGCAATCTTAATACTCTTAGGTATATCTTAAATATATGTACATATGTATGTCATACCAAAGAATTTGTGATTGACTGTGGAATTTTAAACAGTACAAAACAAACTATAACTACAGTTACAAACTCACTCTTAGACGTACCTTCGGTGTCATCAAACCATACCCAAAGCATAACAACAAGCATAGTAACTACATTTACCAAGTCGTAACAGTAACAAGTGCAAAACTTAAACAACGGTTCAAAACACAGTGGCGAGGTCCTCTCCCGATAAAAATACGGAGCTCCTAAAACCAGCCGGCTCTTAAAGTCTCGACGCGATCCAAATTTAAATCATCACATAAATTTATTCCTAATCAAAAATCAAATCGACTTTACCAGTAGCAGGTTTTAAATATTTTAACAGTCTCAGAGGAATAGATGTACACCCTATCCAAAAACAACAAAAACAAGAAAGGAAAGCTAACGACGGGCGGAGACGAAGTTTAAAAGGGTATTTAATTCTGGAATCCCCCAGAGCTAACTATAGTGGAAACCCTGTTGCACAATTTGTATACCGCTCTGACTATATTCTCTTAAACAATTAGCCATTGCTAATATTGCCATTGAAATCGATCGACCACATTAAAGGCAGAGACCACTTTCCCATCCCATTTCATTGTTTCAAAATACATCCCCATATATGGGATGTACAGTAATCCCTCATTTAACATGACAAAAGTAGACTAAAAACAAAAATAATTTAAACTTCAAACTTACTTTTCCTTAGCGGAACAATGACGAACCTCACTAAAGCTAGCATACATAAGTACAGAATTTAAAGTCGAGTTCAAAAAAGTCAACGTTAAAAAAAACACTTAATTAACCAACTAAAACCACTCAAAACGCAATTCAAGCTGCACTAGCCGTACGACAACAACCAATAACCCATTTATTGAATCCAATAACAGGCAAACTTTAAAAAAAAATCCTACGACACTACCTATAATAAATTAAGACCGCCAGAGGGAAATTTAAATACCCAAGTACAACAACCGAACAATTGAAACTTGTTAAAACAAATAAACTTTCCTACTTCTTAATCAGAAACTACCTCAATAAAAAATACAATTTGATAATGAAAGCTTCAAACATCCAACTTTCCAACAAGAGTAAACAATACTCCTCCAATTGTCTACAAACAACTATTCCATTCCCTAATAAATACCCTTCCTAACTATCAAGTTCTCTGCACCAACGGCACGATGCCTAAGGGCATCATAAGTTATAGAGTAACCAACGAAACCATTACCATTACCATTACCATAGACTTCTTCTTCACTATTTCTTAGTTCTTATAATCGAACTAAGAGCCATCCACAAAAATCTAGAGACCGCCTTACAAAATCCAGGCGAACATGCAATCTGCACGGACTCCCTATCCTAACTAAAATGGCTTACTAACTCTAACAACCACTCCTAATACCCTACAACAATAAGAACCTAAGGGGTCTTACTAACAGTTTTCCAAAAATAAAACAAACGCCGTTCCCTCTCCAAACGTAGAGCAACAGCCTTCCTTTCAGACAATCCAGCCAAAACATAGCAAACCCTTCAATGTAAAGTACCTTTTAACATCGTGTTATTTGAACAAATTATACTTAAGAATAATAATGGCAAATGAAATAAATTTATTAAAGTAACAAGCTTAATTTTAGATAATTTAAAAACTTGTTTTTTTTTTATTTTTATAATAATTTTTTTATTTGACTACAAAACTACTTGTATTGATTAAATATTGAGATTGTTTTTGATTTTTTTTAAATTAACAATATATAAAATCGAAATAAGATCGAATGAGATAATTTTATTATTTGCTAGTGCGAACGAATCATTTTTTGTTAGTCATGCAGTGGTAGGTTAAATAGCTTTTGGAATTATCCTTTTTTCTTTTTGATCTTGGATAAAAAACAAAGCATGCCAAAATGGAGCATTCAAGAGGCACAGATAGATGTGTTTCCCAAATCGTCACAGTTTTCCGTTGGCTTCAGACGAATAGTGCAAGAAAAAATTATAAGAACATTTAAATTTACAAGGGATTACATTTCAATGGAGAACATCAACAAAAGCGAATTAGTGAATCGTCGTAAAAGGCGTTCCATGAGGGACCGGTTGGATCGTAGCTACCGCCAGAAGGTGAGATTAATTTCCGGCTTGACCGAACGGCGTTCGAGTGCCAAGGAAAGTAAAAATCCGTATATCCTGTTTTTAAAAATCATATTTTCGCTTATTAGATTTCTGCTTATTTACCATTGAAGGTCCTAGATTTTGTTATTAAATTGTAATATCTTTTCTAGTTTACGTTTTTTGCAAAGCTTAGTTCTGAAAAAAACGTATATCCCGCCAAAATAGCGGGATGTCATTGCTTGGCGATCACTCTACCTGTTAATAAATATTTAAATAATACAATTAACAATGAAACACCGTAACAAAGTATTATCTAATAGTCTTATAAACTCAGAACAACATTAAATAAGTCTCAAAATAACAATCATTGCTTTCAGCGTCACTCCAGTCCGCCACAACTGGTGGCCCCAAAGCCATCGAGCAGCAGCCTGGCCAGGAGGAGATCCAAGACGTCTCTGTTCGAGTGGCGAAAGAGGGTGAAGCACTTGGATTATCTGGAAGACCAGTACAGGCGTGAGGAACAGGAAATGTGGAGCCTCGAGTTCCCATCCGAAGAGTGCCCTGTACCGGAACTACCGCCCATAATTTGCAAGCCAAAAAATCGCGGCAAGACCGTCGGCGTTCAGGTGGATGTTCCAGTGATCTCTCCGCGGGCTGAACGCGATCTCTGTGAGCGCGAGCGTAAACAGCGGGGTATTCTGGAGCGACGGGAACGGGAGCGAGTCGAGAAACTGATTAGGGAGCAGGAGCGGGGTCGGCAAAGGACTTTGCTGGCCAAGCAGCTGCAACTGGACCGCCAGCGCCTGGAAAAAGCTCGTCAATTGCGCGATCGGCGGTTGCGTGAGCAGCAACAGAAGGTAAAGGAACGGCGCGACTACGAGCGCTACCTGATGTTTAAAAAGCGGGAGGAGCAACGACTGCGGGATCAGCGTTGGCGGGCTCGGCGACGTCCTTCCACAGCTTCATCGCAGAATATAGAGGTAGTGGAGGAAGTTGGAACTGATCTCGGGCAGAACATCAGACACATGTCCCGGACCGCAATGACTCTGCCCACCGAATCGGAGGATACGCAGAGTACGAGGCGCGAGCAGCAGTTGCACCTGAGGGCGGAGAACGTAAGACGCAAGGTGTTGGCCTATGAGCAGCTTAAGGAATTCCATCGAGAAAGAGCGAGGTCCGAGCGGGATCGGCAACTCGGTATGCGGAGCGGGGATGCTGAGAGGAGGAGCCTAAAGGAAACACCCGAAGAAAAAGACAAAAAACAAGAGAAAGAAAAAAACAAACAAGGATATCAGAAAAAAGAAAAGTTTAAACAAAAACATTCGGAAAAATTAAAAAGTGAATTAGAGGAAATGAAGGACTTTCAGAGAAAGGCATGTGAACAAGAAGAAAGAAAGATTGGGGAGCTCAAAAGGAAACTGAATGAGGTTCGAGAGCGAGAAAGAAGGCGGAATGAGGAATTAAAGCTCATTTCACAAAGGACAAAAGAACTTGAAGAAAGAGAACGAGGCGATTGCGAAAGAATCGCCAAGAAAGAGGAGTTTCAGAGGGAGAAAGAGCTTTTGGAGAAGCTCAAGCGGAACAGGAGCGAAAGGGATGAGTTAGAGAGAAAAGCCAGAGAGGAAGATCTCAAGAGGGAACACATTCTGAAGCAGTGGCTTCAAATGCAAGATAAGAAGGAGAGAGAAAAGCGAGAGGAACGTCAGATAAGAGTCATTCCAGAAGGTGAAAGGAAGAGCCAGAACACAGTAAATACGGAAGATCAAGCTAATGAGACAAGAAATGAAGAACTTGATCCAATGGAAAGGGAAAAATTATTAAAGGAAAGGCAGGGAATGACAAAACTCGAAGAAGTGAAGGCCAGGGACCAAAGACTTCAGAAAATGAGGCAGAGAAGGGAAAGAGAACTTCAGGTGGAATTCGAGACAAGGAAAGTCGCAAAACAACTCAAGGAACAACTCGAAAGACAATTGGAACTCCACACAAATAGTGAGATGGGCCAAAAGCCATTGGAGGAAACGAAGTTTCGAAAATTGGAAAATCAGGAAACAGTAGAAAAAACATTGGTAACCGAAAGCCAGCATTTTGAGGGAAAGGCGACTCAAGAGGCCCACATTAGTGAGGTCAGAACAAAGAGCATTGCAAGTGAGACAAAAACAAAAGGCCAGGCGAATGATATGGAAAAACATTCAGGAGACATAAATACCCAGCATCGTTCATCTAGCAAGGATATTCCTCGCGGGTCACACGACAACTTCCACACCATGGTCCAGCAAGCTAAACCTCAACCGGAAGGGGATCAAGAAACGGATGGCAAGCTTAATGATCAGGTCCTGGAGCGGCGTCAAGTACTCGAGGAATTGCGTTTGCAAGCGGGAAAACTGGCGGACCCGAGTTCTTTGGCCAGACGTTGCCGGAGGAAGGAATCGTTTGAAATCCAGGACGAGAATATC
This sequence comes from Drosophila fuyamai, assembly GCA_018153365.1. Lineage (NCBI taxonomy): Eukaryota > Metazoa > Arthropoda > Insecta > Diptera > Drosophilidae > Drosophila > Drosophila fuyamai. The sequence continues at coordinate 293,929 of JAECXW010000042.1, read as the reverse complement.
AAGAATGTGGTTACAGAACCTTATCCTTCCGAGGAAGTAGTCGACGAAAACTGGTCTCATATGTTGACGCATGGAAAAAAAACTGCAGACGAGGCTCGACAACCAAAAATCCAACTACAAAGCTCCAGTCGCGAGTATTTCCAGCCAGGATCGCCAAAGACTCGTAGCGAACGATGGTCTCGCTTTATTGGAAGTGAAAGGGAATCGGAATCTGAGGATCATGCAGGGCGAGGACGCAATCACGTAAGCTCCTCTAGCGGCGAACACGATGCACAGAAGGCTCCTCGCTACTCCTTGGTCGGTAGATATTGCCCTCGCAAGAAGATCTATACGGTGGAAGCACAGAACATTCAACCAACTCCATATGGGAACACCGAACAGCAGGAAGCTTATGGCTCCTATGTTCGCAATCGGGTGGCTAATTGGCGGAAATCGCTTCGACCAAACTCATATTCCACTGACGAGGAAGAAATTGTGGAGAAGCGGGAAAGGGATGGTGGTAAACCGTACAACATTGGCTTGACGTTCTGCACGCAAACTGGTAAGAAGCGTTATCCGCAGGTTAAACAACGTGAATTTAGGCAGGGGGAAGACCAGGTCCAGAAGAGAAGGGTATTTGGGCAGCTCCTAAAAGAATCTCGGTCATCTGACTACCACCAAGAAATACTGACCAGCGAAAACTGTCTTTTACAGCAAAAACTGTGTGAGGGCCAAACCAAAGCTAAAAACAATTATGTTCAGGAAGCTCTTTTGCAGGCTGCTTGGAGAATAATCAGTCTTTTAAACAATGATCAAGCCTTTGCCAGTTCCGAAGAAGAGTATGAGACTCCGGAAAATGGATTACCCGAACAGATTCATAGACAGGAGACCGAAAGCAAGATAAAGCCCCCCAGACCTATATTTCAGACGCTAATGGAACCCGTGCTGCCACCAACTCTACCCCATCTCGTTGAAAAGATTGTCATTTTGGACAACGAGCTGGAGGCGCATCTAAGAAAGTTAAGCAACCGCTTCTTTGCGGGTCATGGTAAAGATCTGCGACGAGAAGTGGAGCGATTGATGGACCAACAGCGGCATGTCCAAAGCATACACCTGGCCAAAATGTGCCGAGACTCCGAAGAACAGACGCTGCGCCAGTGGAGTCGTCTGGCCAGGAACTCCCTACTTGGACTGAAGGACATTTTCAATGATTATTGCGACATGCGCGACGCACTGCCTTGCATTACCCTTCAGACTATCGAGCGGCTATACACCGAATGGAAGGCTCGGAGGTTTAACTTTTAGATTCGAGTGTTACTGACTTAATTTTGTTGTTTCACGCTTTATTTGCTAACTATTTAAAATTCTTGTTAAATGTTGTTTAATAATATTGTATTGTTATGTAGCCAGAGTTGAGACCAAAAGATATTTTAGTGTATTCGACTAGGTGTAATATTATATAATTAAAAGGTGGATATAGCGTTTTATTGCAACAGTATGGTAAGAGGGGGTAAGTGGCATTACAGGAATATAACCGCTTTGGTACACTTCCAAGGCTTTACTTTTTTGCAGCATTTTTTAAAATGTGATACCTTTAAAACTCTAGTAGATACTATTTCAAAACAAATTTCAAAAAAATCTTCAAATCTGCACACAAAAGCCGATATAACATAGTGCAAAGCAAACAAGTGCAAGACTTTACCAACGGGTGAAAACACAGTGACGGCGTGATGGGGATCTCCCCGATCGAGGTCCATTAACTGCCCACGATAGAAATATGGAACTTTTAAAATCTCCTGGCCCAAAATACCTTATTATTAGAAGATGTGATAAGGATCTAGATCTTAGCAACATCAACCCATTTCTAATCAAAAAACAAATCGACTTCACCTGTGGCGGTGAGGTAGAAGACTGTAACAAACTGAGAAACGGAACACTACTTATAAAAACAAAAACTAACATTCAAGTCAATAGATTGCTCGCACTAAAAGCTTTTGCACCCGACATAAAAGTAGAAGTGAGTATCCACAACGGACTAAACTCTACCAAAGGAGTAATCTATTCGAACGACCTAAGAGGTATAGAAGAAAATTTTATCTAAAAAGAACTTACTAACCAGGACGTATGCGAAGTTAAAAAGATTCTGAAAAGGGAAAACGGCACACTTAAGAGACTGGTCTTATAATAATTACGTTTGGCCGCCATGTCCTTCCATAACATACATACCACTTCAAATTTGGCCACTTGTACAAGTTCTGCAAAAATAAAAAAATATTCTAGAACTGCGGAGAGGAACACCACACAGACACAGACACACAAGAGAAATGCACTAGGCCAGAAAGATTTATAAATGGCAAAGATCAAACAATCGACCCCCACAACTCAACCAAGAGGAGATGCCCAATCTTTAAAACACAAAAAGAACTCATTGCTATCAAAAAAAATAAAAAATGAGACAACAAAACTGCAATCACAATACCACGATCTAGAAACTCGAACAACACACCTATTTCCCACTCATCCATCTCCAAAACAACACCTCTTACACATCACAACACTACACCTTTATATATGTAATTCAGGACCTCAACATCTCAAAGGACCTAACCTCACACAGCAAGGACAATCTCCCGCAGGAAACAACCAACATCATACGCAGACCTATCTATAGACAATAAAATAGTCTCCTCCAAATTAATCCACCCAATCCCCAAACCAACCACTAACCCTGTTCAAATCCTACCTCTCTCTACATCAAATGGAATTCTATCTTCTCTCTAAGCCGCAAACAAAAACGCAAATAATCCAGTGGAACATTAAAGGTTACCAAAATAACTATCCCGAACTACAATTAATTATTAATGGCCCTACAAGAAACACACTTATCGCACACTGCATCACTCTCAAATCCCATAAACTATTTTATTTACTGCAGCTACAGTTTAAATGCTTTCGGAGGCACATAAATCCAATTCCCGCTCACAACATCCACTAAGCCCAAATCTAGAAGCTATAGGTCTTAATTTAGACTCAAAAAATTACATTTATCTCTACTTATATTTCTCCCAATAAGCAGTTTAACCTAAACAAGCTACAAAACGTCCTATGCCCAAAAAACCTACCCACACTAGTCCTTATTGACTTCAACAGCTGGCACCCTTCCTGGGGATCCCCCAGTGCCAACTCCAGAAGCAACACTACATTCTATTAAATAACAAATCAGCGCCTCACTACTCAACCCACAAAACATTTACACATATCGACCTTTCTCTCGCCACCGCCAACATTGCTTCCGAAATAACATGGAAAGTGATCGACGATCTCAATGGCAGCGACTACTTCCCCATATTTATTTCGTTGTTTCCGAATACACCCACATCCTTAACCGCAAAACCTTCCTTTAACCTCAAAAAAGCAGACTGGAATCCTTTTAGTGACAATATCTTTAATTACAACTCAGGTACTCAACAATGTAAATAATGAAGCTGCTATATTTAAAAAAGTAATAATTCAAAGTGCATACCACTCTATACCCCAAAACTCTATATTTACCCCAAAACGTACTGTCCTCTGGTGGAACACCGACCAAGCTTTCCTTAAATACATAAAAGACACCAAATGGAAGCTGCTTAAAGCTATCATTAGTTCTAAAAATATAGTCGAAAGAGCAATTAGGGAAGCCATAAAAACTCCCATCAACTACTTCACCTCCGAAATCCAACCCAACTCGGACCCATTTAGAGTGTGGGCAACCGTTAAACGTTCACCCAAACTCACACCACCAATCCATCAGAAATAGCAATTACCTTCGGTAACGTCTGGTCAAAAGAAGCTGAGAACTCAAATTGCTCTAGAATTAAGGGCGTTCCTTTCTAAAATCTAAGGCAAAAAGCCGATTTCCATATGTATAATTTAGAACACAATAGGAAAAAAAACACCCTCTACAAATCTAAAATATGTCTTCCAAAAAATTAAAGAATGGTGAACCTACTCAGGTTCCTCCCTCTCGATTGAAAATAGTCAACTCCTACACATATACCATAATCACAATTGCAGAGCAAAACAAGAGAGAACGCTATAGTCGGGTGCCCCGACTATCAGATACCCGTTACTCAGGTAAAGGGAGTGCGAGGGAGATGGAGATAGAAACTTTGATCACGCATAACTTTTTAACGAATGGTCCGATTTGAAAAATTTCTTCTACATTTCGATAGGTATTGATAAACACAATAAAACTGCATTTTTACTTTCGAAATATTTAAATTTTTAAAATCGTATATAAGCGATTGTGGGCGTTAAAGGGGCGTGGCACCTTTTGAAACAAACTTGCGCTGCGTAGGAACTCCTAGAATCTGCATGCAAAATGCCAATCTTCTAGCTTTTATAGTTTCCGAGATCTCAGCGTTCATACGGACAGACAGACGGACAGACGGACAGACGGACAGACGGACATGGCTATATCGACTCGGCTAGTGACCCTGATCAAGAATATATATACTTTATAGGGTCGGAAACGCTTCCTTCTACCTGTTACATACTTTTGCACGAATACAATATACCCTTTTACTCTACGAGTAACGGGTATAAATATATATTGGTTCCCTAACTATCACAAAAACTAACACAACAAAAATCCTAGGCCTCACCATTAACAATAGATACAACTGGTCCACCCACATGAGCAGACTTGAAGATAGCCTCTGCAAGCCCCTAAACATCATCAAACACCTATCCTCCCCAAAATACAACACTAACACCTCAAACCCAGATAGGTCAACGATTTGAAGTAAAACTTTGACTTACTCATACCGATGGTTAAACCCGCGGCTTTCAGGCATTCTGCGACTCGCCGAAGGTACCTGAGATGGGTCTGGATATCTGGAGCCAGTATCAACAGATCGTCTAGGTATACAAAGACGTTGGAACGGATATCAGCTGGGATCCTCGGTCCATGAGTCTCACCAACCGGAACTGGAAGAGAGGCCGACCAGGAACCGTAAAGGTCGTCAGTTCCTTGCTTTTCGAGTCCAACTCGATCTGCCAGAATGCGAACTTCAAATCCACGCTGGAAATGTAAAACGTTTGGTCAATTCTGGACAGGATTCCGTCAATACTAGGCAGATCATTTAATTTGCGGGCGTCTAAACAGAACCGATCCTTTCCAGGTTTGGACACTACCGTCGTCCTGTTGCTCCACGGGCTCTTACTCTCCTTGATGACTCAGAGCGCTAACATCTTGTCCACCTCATCCTCGACAATCTTCATTTTCGCAGGCGACATGGGATACGGCCGATCCTTGAAGACCTTGGCTCCCTCAATCAGCTTGATCGCGTGCGTTTCCAGATTAGTCGTTCCCAGACCATCATTCTCAAACGTGAGAAACATTTGCTGGATCTCCGCGAGCTGTCGTGCGTCGGCCTCGGATAAGGACCAGGATTCAGGAATTCCTCGTCGGCATCATCATGTTCGGCGCAGTGGTCCATATCCCTAGCGTGCATTTCGTCTGCCTTCTTCACGCTTTCCGGGTCGCTGTGGCCTATCACCGCTGGAGCCAAGTCAAACGCCTGCCAGAAGTCCACTCCAAAATAGGCTTCCTGCTCCAGGTAAGGACATACATAGAACAGGGTCTGCTTTATCTGTCCTCTGTACCCCACAGGTAGCTCGACGCGTCCAATAATCGAGCGGTTCTCTCCAGACGCCGTCCGGACCACGGATAGGTACTTCTGGATAGGTACTTCTGGGTTGGCACATCCAACGCTTCGACCAGCTCCCTACAACCATTGCCCAGCAAGCTGACGCTCGCTCCAGTTTCCAATATGCCAGTCAGGTGTTCGACTTCGGCGAAGGCCGGGGATCTCGCGTCGAACCGCGCTTCACAGCGGCCACTACTTCGCGCCGTCTGGCCTGACGTTTCCGGAAGCGATCTCTGGCCTTCTGAACTTTTCTAGACACTGTTCGCATGCCGGCTAACTGGTGCTCGGAGAATATTCTGTTCCTGGTATCCAAGTATCGACGCATCCTCTCCTCATAAGGTAAGTATATTAAACTGTGCTTATTCCTACTCGTACATACTAAAACTTTTTTTATTCCTAGAACATTTACTCATTCGCGGGACTCTTGTCTGGGCGCATCCTTTCCGCCCTCGGATCGCCCAGCCGACCGTTTTCCGCGCAATCCGGACATTTTGGAGACACGGTACCAGGCCTTCCGCATCGATAGCAAAACAGGCGCCGTTCTGTTGCCGTACAGTCACGGAACCCGTGGTCTACGGCTCCGCAATTCCAGCAGCCCGCTCGGAACTGATTCCTGGTGTTGGCCCGCAGCTTAGCCACATCTAGCCCATCCGGATCCTCCTCCACCTGCGAAAGCACGGCCTCGCTCACTCTGTGTTTTTCGCCGGGACCAAAGCGTCCCCGTCGTCTGAAGTTTCGTTCGACTTCGATGCACTCGTCCCGCAGCTCGTCCACCGTGAGTAAGTCCATGGCATACACAAACCTGGCGATTCCTTTTCTCAAACACCCTCTCCAGGCTGTTGCTCCCGCTGCACCTATCCATCCTCGTAACCTATCCATCAGCGCGGCACACAGCTGTGGCCATCTGTCCACCCTGCAGTGACGCACGTGGACAATGGCGGAGCACCTCCTGCCAAGGGCACTGTTACTGCTGCTGCAGGAACTCAAGCCGGAACAGGAAATCCTCCACCGAGTTGCGCTCGTCCTCGCCATCAAAAGAAACGCCCTCCGGTCCTCGATGGGTTGATTTCGAGACTCGTTTCGTCGCCCTCGTTCGACGTCGGGAGGATATTCTGGACTGCTGTTCTCCACCTGTAACGACTCCACGGGCCTTCTAGGCGCCTTTGGTAGAATTCTTGGTGGAAGTGGACGGGAGCCAATCGTGCTTGCTGATGGTGCAGTCTTCGGAATTGCCCCTTTCTGGACCAGACTTTGAGCCTGAGGTGCAGCCGTGTCCATCCAACCCGGATGCTGCTGCTGATCGGTATGGTTCCCCTGTGGAAGCTGTAGGGACATTGGGGGGACTCCGCCCTGAGGATTCCGGAGCTAGCCGGCGCCGTCCCAGGACAATGCAATTCCATAACACCTTCCAACGAAAACATAACATTTCTTCAAAAAGCCCAACTCATTCAAAAAATCTAAAATTGTTGTATTATTATTTTTTTATTTTAAATTTTGATCTTATTCTGGAAGGATATTATACGTATTACAAATTGAAAAATCATTAACTTTATCTATGGATTGACCATAAAGAATAATTTAAGGTTTTTTTCCTGCCCCTTTCATTTGATTTAATTATTGAGTAAAAACATTCATTATTTGCAATCCCTACTTTTCACAGAGAAAAGGCGGCTTGATTTATTCTCTGAGTGAACTTACGGAATACTGGGTAGATAGTGGATCGGAACTAATCGGAGTTTCACACCTATCAAATATCCCAACCATTTTCATGGGAAATAATTTGTGAAAAAGTAATGACACAGAGCTAGTACTTTTCATAGAGGCTCACAGCTGATATGAATAAGCTCTTATTCAATAGCTGGACCACAGCTGTTTAAACGGTCCCAGTGGTTTACAGTTTTCGGAAATTTCCACGATGTCATCTTTTAAGGACAAGGTAATTATTGTGACCGGAGCAAGCTCTGGAATTGGAGCAAGCGCTGCCGTCCACTTGGCCAGCCTCGGAGGACTCCTGGTCATCGTCGGTCGCAACGTGGAAAAGCTAAGGGAGACGGCCGAAAACATTGTGGAAGCCGGAGGAGCTCCTGCCTTGGAACTGCAGGCGGATATGACCAAGGAGGCGGAAGTGCAGCAGATAGTGGATGCCACTCTGGCCAAATACGGACGCATCGATGTCCTGATCAACAATGCGGGCATCCTGGAGAGTGGCTCCATAGAGAACACTAGCCTGGAGCAGTTTGATCGCCTGATTAACACCAATGTGCGGTCTCTGTACCAACTCACCATGTTGGCCACTCCGGAGCTGGTCAAGACCAAGGGCAACATCGTGAACGTGTCCAGCGTCTGTGGGCTTCGTGCCTTTCCCGGTGTCCTGGCCTACAATGTGTCGAAGGCGGCTGTGGATCAGTTCACGGCCTGCGTGGCCTTGGAACTGGCCTCCAAAGGGGTCCGAGTAAATGCCGTGAATCCCGGCGTGATTGTAACCGATATCCACAAACGTGGCGGCATGGATGAGGAGACGTACGCCAAGTTCCTGGAGCACTGCAAGGTCACCCACGCCCTTGGTCGTCCTGGGGATGTCAAGGAGGTGGCGGCGGCCATTGCCTTCCTGGCCAGCGAGGCTGCCAGCTTCAGTACTGGAGTTAGTCTGCCAGTGGACGGAGGTCGCCATGCCATGTGCCCCAGATAACTTAGGGATATTAAGCAGAAGAAATTATCCGATGGCATTTAACGAATTTAACGAATAACTCTGAATAATTTTAACTGATTCAATAAAATGTAACCCAATCTTTGTGCAATTGTAGGTTTGCCTTATCTGAGCTTTTACTTTTGAATTTTCTTTATTAATTATTATACTTTTTCAGATAATTTCAGTCAAAAAATTGCAACACCCTTTAGAGTATATATTTATGTACATATATTCTTTATCAGCATCAGTCCGTTTCTACGCAAATTAGTCGTTCTGTTTTGTAGTTAACTCTATAAACAACAATTTTTTTTATTGCAGGTGGTAATAAGTTGGAATAGGTCGAATTGAATAACTTTTTAAATAATCTGTAAATGAAATAGAATTACCACTTGGAAAATGATAATAGATAATATTTAACTGGAGGTATTATGATTAGCCCATTATTATAAACAAAATTAACTTGACGGACGTTGGCTATCAGCATTGCAACTTTCACACATAATATTTGTGTATAATAATAAACAAAATTAAGTTTAATTAACACCGATAGCACGACCTCAGATACGAGTAGTTTGAATTTCACAACCGCTAGAAATAGCTTTCAAAGTTCCACTTTATCGATAGTATAACTACAATCGACTTGTACCGCCGAAAACCTGATGACTTCTTCAATGTCAGATCTAAAGTCATTACTACTTTCAAGCTGATCGCGTCAATATGCCCAGTTTTAAGGATAAAGTTATCATCGTGACTGGCGCCAGCTCCGGAATCGGAGCAGGTACCGCAGTGCTCTTGGCCAAACTTGGAGGGCTGCTTACTATCGTGGGCAGGAATGTGGATAAGCTTAAGGAGACCGCCGATCAGATAGAGGCAGCTGGTGGAGAACCTGCTCTCCAGGTGGCAGCGGACATGAACTGCGAGACGGATGTCCAGGGTATCGTATCCGCCACGTTGGCCAAGCACGGACGCATCGACGTGCTGGTTAACAATGCCGGAATTCTGGAGCTGGGTTCCATCGAGAACACCAGTCTGGAGCAGTTCGATCGCCTGATGAATACCAATGTGCGGGCGGTATACCAACTGACTATGCTGGTAACGCCGGAATTGGTCAAGACCAAGGGAAATATTGTAAACGTTTCCAGTGTCAACGGCATCCGCTCTTTTCCCGGTGTCTTGGCGTACAACGTCTCCAAGGCGGCTGTGGATCAGTTCACCAGGTGTGTAGCCCTGGAACTAGCCCCCAAGGGTGTCCGTGTGAACTCTGTCAATCCCGGCGTGATCATCACCGAGCTGCAGCGACGCGGTGGACTGAACGAGGAGGCGTACGCCAAGTTCCTGGAGCACGCCAAGAACACCCACGCTCTGGGTCGTCCCGGAGAAGTAAAGGAGGTGGCTGCGGCCATTGCCTTCCTGGCCAGCGATGAGGCCAGCTTCAGCACCGGAATCAGCCTGCCCGTGGACGGAGGTCGTCATGCCATGTGCCCCAGATGAGAATCGAAAGGGCTTTCGATATTTGTTGTAAATTTCTGTAAAGTTACTAACTTGAACCCATTTATTGCCTTTATATTTGGAATATCCAGTATTTAAAGACTAATAATAAAGAAAATACAATATTTAAATTAATTATGAACAAGCACATATGAAACATGGTTGCGTTAAATAAGAAATTCCAAAAGTATTGTTTTTAATTCTTTAAGCTAAGAAAAAGTTTTAAGCCCAGTAAAATCCCTTTTTGATTTAAAATGTTCTATAATTATAAATTTGTAAGAAAACAAGAATTTGACGCCATTTTCTACTGTGAACTTATTTTTTAGGGACTACTATTTTTTATAAAAATAACGTAAAGTTGTCTAACGAATATATAATTCCAATTATATTTCCCTTTTTACTGACTGGACTCCGCCTACTAACCAATGATACAGTATTACCAAAGACCAATATAATCAGAGTTTATATTGGTCTTTGGTATTACGAAAGTTACAGAGGTAAGGTATTCCTCTTGCAAATAACTCGTGATTGGTTTTTTATTGTGTTATCAAAATAAAAAGTTTCCTATTTTCTTTTTTTCTTTAGTATAGCTTTCGTCGGTTTTAAAATTTTTGGTTTTTAAAAATTCCTTAACATCTTTTAAAATTGGAATGTATGAAAGAAATTCATTTTTAAATTGCTGACTTAAGATTTTGGAATTTTAATAGTGATGGTTTTAATCGGCGGGCAACAAATAAGAGTAAGGGCTTTCGCCTGGACAGGACTCCTTTGCAGGGATTAGTAAGGACACATAAGCTGTTTGCCGCCGTCCACGGGAAGAGTGACGCCGGTCACGAAGCTGGCCAGATCGCTGGCCAGGAAACAAATGACGGAAGCCACCTCGTCCGGCTCCCCAATCCTACCCAGGGCATGAGTTTTTTTTGAGCTCTCTAGAAAATCAGCATAGCTCTGTTCGTCCATGCCCCCGGCCTTATGCAGATTAGTGCGTATTACCCCCGGATTAACTGCATTTACCCGTACACCCTGGGGCCCCAGATCTAAAGCCAGGGATCGGGTGAACTGGTCCACCGCCGCCTTGGACATGTTGTAGGCCACTTGATTGGGAAAGGCGCGCAGCCCACCGACGCTGGACACGTTGATGATGCTGCCCTTGCACTGGAGCAGATGAGGGAGCAACAACTTGGTGAGGTAGAACCCCGACCTTACATTAGCCTCCATGACGTGAGTAAAGCAGGCCAGTTCCGTGCTCTGCAGCGTACCCGTGGGCATGACTCCCGCTCCATTTACTAGTACGTCCAGTTTACCGTCGAAGCGCTCCGTGGTCTTCCTCGCAATACACTCGATCTCCACTGGCTTGAGCAGATCTCCTGCTATGCCGTACGGCTCACGTCCCGTCTTTATACACTTCTTCATCAGGCAAAGTAGGCCCTCCTCCTCCCGATCCACCAGTGCCAGGCAAGCGCCCAGCTTGGAGAACATTTCCGCCGTGGCGGCCCCGATCCCGGAGGCTGCGCCCGTGATCAGCACCACCTTGCCGGAAAAGTCTAAACCCGCCTTGCCCTTGCTGCCCATCGAACCGAGTTTTGGCTGGAAAACTTAAGCTACGAAGATGACTTCACGGGAAAATATAACTTGATCATAACAAGCTGGGAATTGTTCCGTAAGGTACTTACTAATTTAACTTAAGAAAAAAACTTTAAAAAATAAGTTTCAGTTTCAAGAAACGTAAGGTAAAACTAGAGCAACTGTTAAATATATAAAAAAAAATTCTATTCAAATTGAGCCTAAATGGTTTGAGAACAAAATTCTTAATAATTAATTCATTTACATTTACAGGGATTACATTCCTAGAGATTCGAACTTAACAAAAAGTGCAATGTTATTAAAACTAATTAGAAATCATACAAATAGTTACAATACATCGAACAGTTGCTAGCCAGTCTAATTCTGTTTGAGAACAATATTTTTTATTAAGCTTATTTTCGGGCAACAGGATTAGTCCCGAAAAAGATATGTTGGGTTCAATATAAAATTTATACAAAAACAAAACAATTAGAAATTCTGAATAACAAATAAAGCTGCGGTATAAATGCATTGTTACATGGAAACGTCCATGCAGGGGAGTCTCGTAGCCCATTCCCCCATATTCTAGCGTGGGCACATGGCATGGCGACCTCCGTCCACGGGCAGGCTGACGCCAGTGCTGAAGCTGGCCTCATCGCTGGCCAGGAAGGCAATGGCCGCAGCTACTTCCTTGACATCCCCAGGACGACCCAACGCATGGGTGGACTTCGGAGTGCTCTAAGAACTTCTTGTACGTCTCCGGATCCATCCCGCCACGAGCATGCAGATTGGTTACCGTCACGCCAGGATTCACACAGTTCACCCGCACACCCTTGGGAGCCAGCTCCAAGGCCACGCAGCGGGTGAACTGATCCACGCCCATTTTGGATATGTTATAGGCCAGCACGCCGGGAAAGGATCGAATACCATTGACGCTGGACACGTTCACGATGTTGCCCTTGGTCTTCACCAGCTCAGGAGTGGCCAGCATGGTCAGGTGATAGATCGCCCTTAAGTTGGTGTTCATGACCCGGTCGTACTGCTCCAGACTGGTGTTCTCGATGGTGCCCGTCTCGATGATTCCTGCATTGTTGACCAGGACATCCAGCTTGCCATACTTCTGGAGCGTCTCTGTCCAGATCCTCTTGGTGTCCGCCTCCTTGGCGATGTCCCCAACCACCAGAGCTGGCGACGATTGGCCCACTTTGCTGCACTCCTCGGCCACCTTCTTGAGGTTCTCCACATTGCGTCCATTCAGCGCCAGGCAAGCTCCATATTGGGCGAACTTAACGGCGGTGGCTGCCCCGATCCCGGAGCTCGCTCCTGTAATTAGAACAACTTTGCCGGCGAAATTCATGATGCAGAATTATGTAAGGGGATCTCAAGCCCTGTGCGCATCTTGCCGATTTTCTTGGGGGTATTCATCCTGTTTAAAATCCTAATAAAAAACTGCAAACAAATTTACACTTCTGACATTTTGAAAAGTTAATTAAAGAATTGTACGTATAATAAACACGAGTTGTTATTAGTTAATAATATTAAAACACAGTTAGCTACTGAAAATTCTTTTAATTTATTTTTAAATCTTTTTGGTATTATTTCCGTGCACGCCAAAAGGATTATTTTAATGGTTGAAGACGGTCTCACTGACGTGATCATGTAAACATCGAAATGCGTTTTTTAAAGAATTGCAATTTATTGGCCAACCACCAATCGCGTTACTCGTCCACGCAAGCTAGCCGCCGGCGAGTGGTGGTCACGGGAAGTGGAGCAGTCACCCCGCTGGCCAGCAATGCCGCGGATTCCTGGCGAAGCATCCTGGCCGGCGAGTCGGCGATCTCCCGGCTGGGGCCAGAGTTCAAGGGATTGCCCTGTCAGGTTGCGGCACAGATCTCAAGAGATAACCTGCAGTTGGACCAGCACCTAACTAAATCGGACATCAAGCTGATGAGCCCCGCCACCCAGTTCGCTGTCCTGGCGGCGGAGGAGGCCCTGGCCTCCGGGAAGCTGAACCCCAAGGATCTGAGCGAGGAGCAGAGAGAGCGCTTCGGTGTCTGTGTGGGTATGGGCATGTTCGACCTGGCCGAGGTCTACGGTGCGTGGAACAATCTGCAGCGCGGCTACAACAGAGTTAGCCCATTCTTTGTTCCCAGGCTCCTTCCCAGCATGGCGTGTGGGCACGTCAGCATGCGACATGGCTTAAGAGGACCAAACCACTCAGTGTCCACAGCCTGCGCCACGGGTGCCCATGCCCTGGGCGATGCCATGCGGTTTATCCGCAATGGAGATGCGGATGTGATGCTAGCGGGAAGTGGCGAAGCCTGCATAGACCCCCTCTCCATCGCTGGATTCTGCAGACTGCGGGCTCTGAGCACCGCATTCAACGACAATCCGGCAGTGGCCTCCAGACCCTTCGACAAGTCCCGAGATGGCTTTGTGATGGGGGAGGGAGCAGCTGTTCTTTTGCTGGAAGAACTGGAGCATGCACGTTCCCGAGGAGCTCCCATCCTGGCTGAGATACTGGGCTACGGTTTGTCCGGCGATGCCTATCACATAACCTCTCCCAGCGAGGACGGGGCCGGAGCTACTTTGGCCATGAAGCGGGCAATCATTGATGCAGGGATTTCTCCGGATCACATAACCTATGTAAATGCCCACGCCACCTCCACGCCCACTGGGGATCGCATCGAATCACATGCTATAGGACGTGTCTTTGGCGACCACACTCCTCAAGTAAAGGTTTCCTCGACAAAGGGTTCCCATGGACACCTACTGGGCTCCTCCGGCAATCTGGAAGCCCTTTTTGTAGTGTTCGCCTGTGCGGAGAACAAGCTGCCGCCATCCATTAACATAGAGCAACTGGATGTGGACGTCAATGTGGTCAGAGAAACCACCGAATGGTCACAAGATCAAAAACGCCGCATTGCCCTCAAGAACTCCTTTGGTTTTGGAGGTACCAATGCCTCCCTTTGCATTGCCAGCTATGTCGAATAGGAGCAAAGAATTGTTAACTATTTTTTAAAGTCACTCGGTAAATAAAATCCTCAAATGTTTGCATATTTTTAGGAAAAATGTTTAGTTTTAAAACTTTATTTGGAAAACTTTTCGGTTGCTTGTCTCGCCGTCACGTTGTCGTCTTCGTCAGTTTCTTGCTCTGTAAAAATGTTTATGCGTACTGTTATGTTCCAATGCGCATTGTATGTACTGTTATACTGTATATCTGTATATAATATATATATATATATATATAGGTATATAATTATGTATATAGCTCTGTTTGATTTGCTTCTGTTGCTTGTCTCTCTGTTTGTTATTGGTGTTTTCGCTGCTTGAAGTCGCCGGCTTTTGGTAGAACACGTTTAAAGTTCGGATGATTGCGGAAAAATACGAACAAAGAAATAGCTTATTGCTGGTTTAACATTCGCGTGGCTTTTGCTGTGGTCGTGGGCCTGAATTTGACAATAGTTGCAGCTTTAGATCCGTTCTCTTCTTTTTACTTAACTAACTTTTTTAATTTGAAGTGTTTTTATTTTACAAAATTGCTTAGGTCATAAAGTTAAAAGTATGTTGGCTTACAATCAAATTTTCATCATAATCATTTAATTTTATTGGTTTTCTGTTTACGCTCTGCGGGTTTCCGCTTGCCCTACTGCTCTACGTCTTGACATTCTTTGTTATCTTTCTCGCTGTTTTCTTGTTATTCATACATTTTTAAATGTATATGCGGCTTAGATTCGTACTAATTTATATGCGTAAATAATATGCTAAATGTGGGTGTGTGTGGGTTGTGTGTAGGCGTGTGAGTGATAGCTCTTTAGGTGACCGAACTTTCGATTGTTTACATAAATTATGAAAATACATTTTTTTTCGAATTTTAACTTTATATCTTTTACTGTACAATTTGTTTTCGAAGTTTTTCGTTATTAGTTACAGCATAAATTATGGATTTTCAATTATTTAATTTTGCTCGTCACATTTATTAACAATATTAAATTTTTCCACTCCTCAATTTAAAGCATTCGAACAATTTTATTTTATATGGATATAATTCAAATCTGGACTGAAACGTATTTAAAACTTACTGAGGCCTTTCAATTTCATAATTACGTATCTGGTTCTTAGCTAGGATTAGGCTTAGGTAATTAAACGTGGAACTTTGAGTCGCTGTTTGAAAGAGCAAGAAAATATCTAAAGAGCTTAGATCCACAAAGACTTCGAAATTAATGCAAATGCGTTGTGTACTAAAAGAATAAACGAACTTTTGAGTTTCATGCTTTGATGCTCACACTTTCACGGCGAAGATGCAAACAGTGTGTGTGTTCCCGTTCGGTGTGCTGAGATTTTAAATTTAAAAAAAGATATAAAATATTTATAAATATTTTGCTGTTTTCGCGTTACTGTTACTACAGACCCTTAACACTTATTATCTTACTATTTGTTTTTAAAAAGACATCTATTTAAGCGCTAATAAAGTGGTTTTGTGGTTGCTATCGGTTTCTGTTGTCATACAATGCTGTAACTACACTGATCCTAAGTCGAACGCCTGTCCACACGTCTGTGTGCTTTTATGCTGCGGGGGTATGTACATGGCAAGCCCGTTAAACCAGATAATGCTCACTAGTTAAGCAGTGCATCCATGGTGTATGGAAATGGAGGATGTTGCTGCTCAAATTTGTTTGCTGAAGACGATAACAACTTGGTTGCCGATGCTGCTGATGTTGCTAATGTGTTTGCCGGCGATGGTCAGTCCAGTATGACGATTTGTGATTCAATGGGCCTGCTACTTGGCTCGGGCGCCGCAGTCTTGATGGGCAGTGTGCGCCATGGTTTGCGCGCCGCACGGCGCAGATCTACGGCGGAGAGTATTTTTCTCGTTTTTCTGCAACAAAAATTAAATTATTATTACATTGATTTGACTTGATCTTATCAGATTTTACGTTTATCGTAAAATTAATTTCACATTTGTTAATCTATAAATAAACAAAAACTTGGCTTGCAAAAAGGAGAAATATTAAAAACAAAATCAGGTTTTTATTAAAATATTAAATCAAAATTACACAAAAGTTTTGCAAAAGTAGGAACAGAAAAGCAGTGATTTTATAACTTATATTTTCTCACTTGTGTGTATCGTTGGCCCTAAAGTAAACATCGTCCGGTGCATCCATCCAACTGATGACCTGCTTGCGTCCATTGCCACCGCGGGCCATCTGCGCAATCTTTTGTTTACCATTAAGCTGAATAGGCGAATATATATTATCAATATTTATTAAACCATATAAAAATCGAGGTGTTACTCACATGATGCCTGGAGAGCGGTTGGCCAGATGCCGCCATCATAGCCGCAAACTGCTCGGGACTGGGACAATGCGAGGGCATGGGATCCTTATTGGGGCGTTTGGCAGGTGGTCCACTGGGAACTATAGTAACTGCATTAGAAGAACTCAATTAGTTAGAATAAAATAACATAAACGGTATCCTGCTGCAACGGATGTTACACACTATAGGGGAACTTCTAAACAAACTATAATTTTACAAGTGGGTTTTTTTCGATGATTAAGAAGCTACCCACTTTATAGGAAAATTGTATTACTACCAACAAGACTTAAAGATCATGTGGTCTCAGTTTTAGTACAAAACCAAAAAGTATAACAACTATTTTATATAACCAATACATCTGAAAAAATTAATTATACATACAATACCATACAAGGTTTAGTTTGGTTTACGAATTAAGATATATGAGTAAACACCCACCTTCAGTGCCATTCAGCTGCTGCTCCTCGTGTGCCCGCTTTCGTATCGTCGACGTGGCTTGCGTTGGAATTATGGTAAGCTCTTTATCAGCCGGCACGGCCACAACGTCGGGGGACTTGTTGGGCACCCGGTCGTACATTAAGCTCCCATCAGGCGCCTTTGGCGGTTTGGGGAAGGAGACTACAAGTGGCAAAGGCATCTTGTCCTTGGGCGTCAGTATGAGCCATTCATGAGGTCCGCTGCCTGGCGCACCTAGGCGGTTGGCAATTTTCGTGACACTACCCCGATCCTTGGGCTTCAGCAAAAGCAGCTTCTTGATTTCCGCCTGTGATTTTCCGCTAATACGATTCGTAACTGGTTCATGAAAATCAAACAAGGATTACAAAGGCTCATTTTATTTGTCTTTATCTTATCACACTTACATTCTTGTTTCACCAGCAAGGCGTTGATGGCGTACGCACTCTGCCGCGCCGCCTTCTTCGGCTTGACAATGCTGCGGCAAATGGCGCGCGCCACCCGGGTCATGGGATTGGTATGCAAGTAGAAGGCTGTGCGAGTCTTCATGATGGGCCGCGGCGATCCGGAGCTGATAGCGATGCCGTGCGCTTGCGCATAGTGGCGAGCCAGGTGGGTCTTAAGCTTGAACTCCTTTCCGCAATTGACAATAGAACATCTGTAGAAAAGGAAAATTCACAATCAAAAACCATGCAACAGCAAATAACAAGTGCAGACTTCTCTTGTTAAAATTCGAAAAAGAACTGAGATCCGGCAATATCTTTATTTTATTCAAGTTATTTTTACTTTAAAAATATAGGATAACATCGTTAATGGAGTCATGGCTTACATCTTAAAAAAATATTAGTTTAATTTTGAAATTTTTGCAATAATATAGATTTTTATACCCTTGCTGGAGTATAATTTTAGTCCAGTTTGCAGAATATACATATTCTTAATCAGTATAAACAGGCAAGCAGATCTAGAAATTAAATTAAGTTCTGCAAAATAATTTCCTAAGAGCAAACTATACAAAATGCACAAAATTTCAATTGGTTTTCGTGTTGATTTTTTAAGTTTCAGGTCTAGTCTTTTTCAGAGTGCACCTACCTGTGCAACTGACGATTGGTTAGATCACTGATTTTTTCGTCGTCGTTAAGGTCGACCACTGTCGTGGGCGTTGTTGCTGCTCCTACTCCCGCTGATGTGGCTGTCGGCGTCGTCGCTGCCGCTGACGCCTTCTTCTTCGCCTCACTATCGCCGCCATCGCCCTTTGTCGCTGACTTCATACTGCCGTACTTCCTCCAGTACTCCCAGCAGCTCTGGCACAGACGACACGTACTGTGCCCACTGCTAACCGAGTTCCACTGTGAAGGATTGCAAATAAGCATAAGAACGTCAACGAATAGTATTTCATCATGACTGAACCTGTGATGATTTTGTTGCTCCGCACGATTCGCAGGGTTTGCCATTGTTGGAGAGATCGGTGCTCCCGTTTGTGGTTCCATTGTAAATCCCGCCGCTCGCCTTAACGGCAGCTCCATTGCCTTTGCCGTTGTTGTTATATTGCGGTATATAGACCTGCTTGAGCTTCAGCTCCGCCTCCACGGCTTTTACGCGCTTTTGCTGCACGTAGCGATCGGTGGTCTTCCACATATAGTAGTACTCGATGATTTGTTTCAGCGTTTTCCATGGCAGCTGTGATACAAATGTTTAAGATTGATTGTTACCTAATTGTACTACTGTTTGCAACTACGAATAAGTTCAAATTCATTTTTAGATCTACCAATTAGGAAAATACAATGCCATATCTTTCTAAATTGCTTATTAAAAATATTCTTTTCGGTCACGAAAATAGGTGCACTATTATTATAATAAAATGAAACTACAACTTAAAGACACAGTCAAATGAATTAAAACACTTACGAAATCTTGTCGAATGTCGTTAAAGTCTTTGCCATATTTGTCCAGCGCCTCTTCGAACAAATTCGCCTCGGATGCGCTCCAGTCCTCGATTTCATCGCGACAGAGCACTGGCCCAGTGGAAGGAACTAGCGAGGACATGGACTCCTCAATTGAGTACTCGTGCTTGTGCAAAATGTTCATTGCATGAAACTGTAATGGCACCAAAATGAAAATTCGGTTTCACAATAGATATCCGAAGGCCACTTACCAGAGTGATGTCCCTGCTGGCTGCCGCGGCGGACATGTGAAGCGAGGGCTGCTTGACCGAGCTACTGCAATCGAGCGCACGGGCGAACGTACCGATGGAGCGCGAGACGACGAGGAACTGGTCAATCTTGCGGTCGGTTAGGCTGTGCTCCGGCGTCCACACCAGCGACTCCAGTTCTTCAAGCTTCCGCTCGTCCATTGCGGTGTCCTTGAGCTTGGCGGGTATATCACATTGATAGCGACTGCCGACCCGGATCTCGCCCTTGTCAGCGAGCAGCGTCTTCTGATTCGGATCGAACACCAGACAGTAGAAAAATGTATCCTAAAAGAGGTATAGATTGGCAACTAATTAGTCGTACTTTAGCGTGGACATGAAACTATGGATTCGAACTTGTTTTAAAATAATTGATAGAGCACATTTAAGCCTTGTTTCGGACTAGATTTTTACTAATAACAACTTATTAAGTAGAAAAATATGCAGTAAACAAATGCTTTCGCTATATCTGCGAAGCAATCCTCAACAGTTTGCATTTCGGCTAAGAACAAAAACCGCCTGCCTGAGGCTGTTACCAACTCACGTCTTTATTGAGATAGCTCTGCAGGGACTCCGTTTCGTTGAGCAGCGTCACCGAGCACTTGCCTCGAATCTGTGTGGCGGGTATCGACTCGACTTGGCGTGACAGGAACAGCTCGCGTTGCTTGATCTGATAGCGCTGCTTGCTGGTTAATGCCTCGCCCTTCTCTGCATCGCCTCCTGTTCCAGCGCCACCGGCTCCTCCTCCACTGGCAGTGCTACTGCTGTTGTTGTTGGCGCTGCCGCTGCTGTTGCTGCCCGAATTGCCGGTAGCTAAGCCTGCTCCGCCAGATGCTTGCGTCGGACTGGTTCGATCCTCATCCAGGGCAGCTAAAAGGAAAAAGAACACATTAAGTACGTCGACCCGGTGTGTCATTTTCAAACGGCCAATATATTCTGGTTTTCACTGAGCTATTGAAATTAAATTTTGACTCATTAAACATGTAAATTTCAAAAATGCGTTATAAGAAATTTAAGTGTTTACTAGAGAATTAAAAACAAGGAATACATTCGAATATATACATTATACGAAGTAAATTCAGAGGCTTATTAAATTTGAAATTGATGGTTTTTTAGATATATATTAATACTTTATTTGTTTTATATCTGGGAACTTATTATGGTACTGACCAGTGTCAAATTATTCAACAAAAACCAGAATAGGGCTGAAAATAACAATAACCAGCTAAAATAGTTAATCTACACAACAGAAATTACTAAGCGAGCTCTACTTAAAACGACAAGATGGGGATTAAGGGGAGTACAGGGTAGGATCGACATTTGTAAATAGATTGTCATTCCCAGTGGAGTTTGAGCTACAAGACTACGAAAGTGACATATAGTATTTGAAAAATCAGCTGGAGGTGGTACCTATTGAAGGATCGAGGACAGCCTGCGCCGCCTGCTCCTCGCCGACGGGTGTGCGGAGCCAGGTCTTCTTTAGCTTAGTCGCCAGCGGTGAGTCCTCGGCGGTGGCCACTGGTGTGTTGCGTTATTTTAGTATTTTGATGGTTCATATTATGAATTGGTGCATTTGGGAAAATACGTTTATTTACAATGTTCATGTTAACAAGCAATATAAATAATTTTAAATAATAAGTAAATGATATGACAGCTAAAGTAGGGTCGGGTATAAAAAGCGATTTGCTAAGAGTAGTTGTCGTCGGCACAAAGGAGATGCGTGAGGGCAACAGCGGCATAGTAATTTAACTTTTTAAATTTGTACATGTGTGCACATTAAAGGGAATTGTGACTTGTTAGGTCCGGCAATCAAAACAAAAAAAATTGTAAGAGGATGCCAAAGTCCCTTTTAAATTAGGACCACAAAACATCTCAAACAAAAGTGTATATATTCTAAATGAAGTTTTATATGGCATGACTAAAACTACCTAAATCTATTTAAAATAGGTTTATAATTTCAGAATGCTTATGCCGTGGATTTTTATCCTATAGCATAAGGCAAAACTACGGCATAATGTCCTCAACATTTCAGACAACATTTTTCCGAAAATAGGTCAGTTCATAAAAGTTATAATCTAATAATAGGCCCGACACCAAGGTAAGCAAAGCCTCCTAAGGTTCTTACGAAGGCTTCACCTAACAACCTGTGGGAGTTTGTCTGGGTTTCTACATTTTTAGAAGAAATTCATTAGTTATAAATATGAATTATAGTGCAAACACACGGATTTTGTGATTGCAAATAAACCTCCTATTAAATATGGTGTATTCCTTTGTGCTATCTTCTAATTATTTAATACTTATCTATATTGTAGCATTAGGGTTTAAAATTAGTCTTTAACATTGTTTAAACCTACATTTATGAATACAAACTCTTTGCTTTATTGTAATAGTAGTAATTAAAAATGCGTCAAAAATGAATAATAATCATGTTCGTAATTCCATCTCCATCTATTAAACATTTTTTTATTATGACGCGATTGCAAACTCTCCGTAATCTATAAATTGAAGCTTTCCTGGAATTGGTGGGTAGTAAAATTCTACTGCTGCCCCCATAAATATCGTGGAAATTCGCTGGGCTGATTAAAAAATGTAGGATTCGCATTTCGCAAGGCGGCGGATGGTGAGGGGTCTTGGCAGGACAACACAACCTCCCGGGAGGACTAAGAGGCTTGGGTGCATCGCCGGAGTCACAGAAAAGAGCCGAGGCAGCGTAGGTGTTTTTGTGTATTTGTATTTTGTGTTTGTTCGGAAGACGAAGTGAGACCATCCGAAAGAGGGCGTTTAATGGTGGAGGGTGGAGGCTTGGGCGTGGGTGGTTATTTGGTGGCCATAGATAGGAAACCCAAATGGGTGGGTGAGCTACTGTCGGATTTGTTTGCTTTTCGAGCACTCGTTTTTTGTATACCCTGCCTGCTCCCTTACAAGTTCAACGCCTGTTATTGACATTGTGATTAGCACCTGGGCTTTAACAACACGCAGCTTGAGCAGAGTAATTTTAACCACAGAGTTGTATTAAAAGTTATGTTAGCAATATTAGAAAGAAAACTGTTATAGTTCAGTAAACAACGACTTCGAGGCTATAAATAATATAAAATCTTAACTGGAGAGTACATTAAAAAAACACCACACAATTGAATTATGTAATTATTTCATAAATTTTTCAGTCTGCTTTGAATTTATTATAAAACCAAAGTCTTTTGTTTTAGTTACTTATTGATTGTACAGACAAATGAAATAAATGATTTCAAGATCAAGCTTTTTAATTCGATGATAGTTATTTCTGGACCACAAAAAAACAAAAGACTGGAATCAAAATAGTTTACATTCTAAAAATGTATGTATTCAAATAAAATGTATTAAAATTTTTTTACACAAACTCCGAAAAGTATATACGCTTTAGCGTAGATAAAAATATTTTATAGCGACGGTTGTTGCACTTTAGTCTCAATTGTAGGGTTGAAATCGGTGCACACTTGGACTTCAAATTTAGAGTTTTTGCTCTAATTTTAGCTAAATTTTAATGCCTGATTAGCCTGCGGAAAGGCGACACACGCACCTAAAAATTCGTTTGCGAAACGGCCAAAAAAAATTAATAAATCAAGATAAAGGCAGTCAGATGATATTAAGACCAAAAGGGGTTGCGTTAATGGCCATTGTTGGCGCATGCCGGGGGTTATTGGAAGTGCACGGTTTTGGGTGACGGGCTAGGGTTGGGGTTGGGGTTAGCTCCCCGGAAAACGCATTTTCGTTGGGGTCACGTATCAAATTCGAGAGGGTGGCCAACGCCAAAAATTCAACCCAATGGGGCAAGTTTTTTGTATTTTTTTGTTGGGGGCAGTGGGAGTGGTCGAAGGCGCTGTGTGTATGTATACACGAATGCAAAGCGCGCCTCTCTGCGTGTGCCACATTGCCATAACTCCACACTCCACTCCAATACCCTCTAGATCCCAACTTCTGACTTGTATATTTTCGTGCACACAGAGGAATACAGTGTCAGTGGGTTTGGGTGTGTGGCAGCTTTTCAGAGGTAGACAGCAAGTCTACCTACAGCCGAAGCCAGAGTATCACATTCACATTGACGCCGGCGCCGCCTAGCAGCAACCAAAAACAGCAACAACCTCATCATGGGTACAGTGCAGCTCAACTCATTACAGTCGAACATCATTAGCGAAAACCTTTGCACGTTAAATACTCAAATGTGGCTTGACAATACACAGTTGATCTTATTAAACAATTGTTTCGTACATTACATAAACTGTCTTGGATCTGGTTTACAATTTATGAATATTTTAAACAACACCACCAACATAAAAACGTACATTTTGCAGACCCATTTTTATAAGTACGAATTGGTACATCAAACCGTTATATAAATTATTGGTTTAAAAACTAACTACGGAGTCCAAGTTTATCGACCAATTTAAAAACGTGAATGATCCAGCAAAAACGTATAATAGCACTTGTGGTGTGTGTCAGTTATGGAGGTTCCACTGCCTATTTATGTGGATGCGACGGATTCTGGACAAAATCCGTTCTCGCTCCGCCTCTACAGTTGTTGTCATAGCTGTTCTTGTTGCTCTGGATGTTTGACTAGGGTGAGATAGGGTGTTCGGTGGGTGGCATGGTTTTTCACATGCCTTGACACATAGCACACACTACAACCTTCTGAGAATTTTGGTGTATTGTGGTGGAAATGTGCTTACCAGATCTGCTCGTCAGGTTAACTTTTAACTTGTTTGAAGGCCACGACAACGACAACGACTCTTCGCAACATAACCTCACTTTGTTGACAAAAAAAATATACATACTTAAGGGTAACACAAGATATTAAGCGGTTTTCAGAGGGGCTATACTCACGTTGATGTTTGTCGGCCAATTGCACAAGCGGATTTGGCAAATCCCGGCGACGGTAGAAGCACATGACCTTCGCCTCCACATTGCCGGTTTGGTTTTTGTTAAGCTCCTCAATGCGTCGTATTAAGTAGGGACTATTCGGCGTAGTAGCCTCAACGTAAACATAGTCTGAAAAATTATAAATTTAATGTTGGACATGGTGAGAAGGGGAACTCCGCTAATACGTCACAGGTACACGCACACACAGACACGGGCCGCATAATTGCGGCCACCAAGACTAGCAAAAGCTCAATTAAATACAAATGGGGCTATCCATCCATAAACTACACAACTGCAGCGGAACCTGTCGTTGACCATTACAAAAACATAAAAATCGTACATATACCGTGTGCATTTCTGTTACATTTTTGGATGCAGAAAGATAGATAGATAGATAAATAGATAGAGAGAGATGAAAAAGAAAGTGTGGAGGCAGCGAGAAAGCATAGTCGAAGGTGTGTGTCTGTATGCGTGGCCAAGCAAAATGCGCTGATGGAGACAAAACGTTTTCAGCCATCCAGCAGATAATTCGCCAAGTATATGCTATTATTTATTTTGATTCTGTTAATTGAACGCTTGCGTATCTGAGTTCATTTGCATTTCGAAAGAAAACACACACACTCGCACTTTTATACACGAAAAGCAGGTGAAGACAAGATAATAACGTCATCGTTTGAGTGCAAGCGGGATAACAGACAAAAAGTGCGTAAGAACCGGAGTGTGTGAAAGGGGGTGAGATACAAGATGCTCAAAAGCTCATTACCATAAGAAAACACAACAAAGCGGGTGGGCTCACTCTAAACTGAGATACACTCTTTCACTCACACAAACATACTGATCTTGAGATCACAATTCGGCAACTGCAAATGCAATTCCATTTCCCTGCCCTAGAATGTACACACACACAAGCAGTGCAAAAGCTAACGCTTATCGGTTGGAACAAGTCGAAAACACTTGCTGCAGCTCCGACACAAAAGTGGACCTAATCCCAGCGAATATTCAACAAACTAGAAAAAGTTCCTCCCCTACGGCAGAAGTTTTATGAGATTGATAACACACACACACACGTGAATGAGAGACTCCCACTCAAGGGTTTTCGGCAATTAAAATGCACTTTCATTATTTCATTGGAGAGCCTCCTCAGACATAGCACACACGCACAGGCAGGTCACACACTCGCAAACACACACGCACACTGCGAGACGGCGGCGCCGATAACGAAAGATGATAGAAAAGCGAGTACGGGAAAATTTTTCTCACCTCCGACTCGATACATATTTGTGGCCATTTTCACTACGCTTCCGCACCAAAACTTTCACATGTATAACACTTGGCACTCGCTTAGCACTGTTTTTCAATAGTTATGTTTCAAATTAGAGCACATTTATTAGCTGAAAAGTCGAGTTGTTATGATTGCATTTTTCACATAAGAAGACGCGTTTTTTTCGTCGCCATCTTAGAAACAACTCAACTCTAAAAAATACACGCACACACACACAACGCCGAGTAAACAGCTGCACCAGGGATGCATTTCACAGAACGATAGTTCGACTATCGATGGATCGATAAGTGGCGTTAAGTTCATTTTAGTTTTATATAAGGTTAAGTATAATCTTAAAGATTAATACAAAAATAAATTTTACTGATAATATAATAAATATGGTTTTAATGTAAAAATAATTCTTTTGTTTGCAATTTGACCTGTTCTAATATTTTTTCATTAAGCAGTTTCCTTGATCTGAGTAGATGTTTTGAACTACATTTTTGAATACCTTTTCTTTTACATTAAATTATCGCTTAATTTTTTATTTTATTGTTAATTTGTTTTTAACAGTTTTACACGACCCATACGATAGTATCGGTTCAAAACTACCTTCACTGACCTGCTACGTTTCAAAATTTTTTAATACTTTGTCTATTGATTACTACGTTTATACGTCTTTAGAAATTGTATCACAAGTATAAACTTTTAATATTTTGAATTAGAGGATTCCTTTTGCGGATTTGTGTTGTTTTGCGTGAGTTTTTTGGCCGTCGCCAGCACGAAAGGTGTCACGACTAGCTGTCAAATCCGTGACGTGGCCTGGCCAACCGATTTTTCCAATTGGCAGAGGACTGAATTTGATTTTTCTCTTTTAAATAGTATAAATAAGTGCTGCGGCGATGACCACCTACGAGGAGTTCATCCAGCAAAACGAGGACCGCGATGGGGTGCGTCTGACGTGGAATGTTTGGCCCTCTAGTCGCATTGACGCCAGTCGACTGGTGGTGCCCCTCGCTTGTCTTTACCAACCGCTAAAGGAGCGCCCTGATCTGCCGCCCATCCAATACGAACCGGTCCTCTGCACCCGGAGCAACTGCAGAGCCATCTTGAATCCCCTGTGCCAGGTGGACTACCGGGCCAAGTTGTGGGTGTGTAACTTCTGTTTCCAGCGCAACCCGGTGAGTAATAGTGATCTTTAGACTCTGCCCGGTAACGGATAACACCCTGCCTTCCAGTTCCCCCCTCAGTATGCGGCCATATCGGAGCAGCACCAGCCTGCGGAATTGATTCCAGGATTCAGTACCATTGAGTACACTATTACCCGGGCTCCCACTATGCCGCCAGTATTTATTTTCCTGGTAGACACCTGCATGGACGAGGAGGAGTTGGATGCCCTGAAGGACTCACTGCAAATGTCGCTAAGTCTGCTGCCACCCAACGCACTTGTGGGCCTTATAACCTTTGGCAAGATGATACAAGTGCACGAGCTGGGCGCTGAAGGCTGCTCTAAGAGTTATGTGTTCCGGGGCACCAAGGATCTGACCGCCAAGCAGGTGCAGGACATGCTCGGAATCGGGCGCGGAGCAGCTCCGGGGCCGCAGCAACAGCAGCAGCTGCCTGGTCAGCCTGCTGGAGCGGCGGCCCCCGTGCCGCCCGCCCATCGCTTTCTGCAGCCGATCGGCCAGTGCGACGCAGCGCTGGGCGATCTGCTCAGCGAGCTGCAGCGTGACCCATGGCCGGTGCCGCAGGGCAAGCGCTACCTGCGCTCCACGGGCGCCGCTCTGTCTATTGCGGTCGGTTTGCTGGAGTGCACCTACCCGAATACGGGAGGACGCATCATGACGTTCGTGGGTGGCCCTTGCTCCCAGGGCCCCGGCCAGGTGGTCGACGACGAGCTGAAGCACCCGATCCGATCGCATCACGACATCCACAAGGACAACGTTCGGTTTATGAAGAAAGCTATTAAGCACTATGATGCTTTGGCCTTGAGGGCGGCCACCAATGGGCATAGTGTTGACATATACTCGTGTGCCCTGGATCAAACCGGCCTGCTCGAGATGAAGCAGCTGTGCAACTCAACTGGCGGACACATGGTCATGGGTGATTCGTTCAACTCGTCGCTCTTTAAGCAGACGTTCCAGCGCGTGTTTGCACGTGACGGGCGCAACGATTTAAAAATGGCCTTCAATGCCACGCTGGAGGTGAAGTGCTCGCGCGAGCTAAAGATCTCCGGTGGGATCGGCTCGTGTGTGTCGCTGAATGTGAAGAGCCCGTCGGTGTCGGATGTGGAGATCGGCATGGGTAACACGGTGCAGTGGAAGCTGTGCACGCTTAACCCCAGCTCCACGGTGGCGTACTTCTTTGAAGTGGTCAACCAGCATGCAGCCCCCATTCCCCAAGGCGGGCGCGGCTGTATACAGTTTATTACGCAGTACCAGCACCCAAGTGGACAGCGGCGGATCCGGGTCACCACACTGGCTAGAAAGTGAGTGTGGGCGAGCTTTCCTTTTCCTCAATATTTGACTAAATCTGTCTTCTTGATTTATAGTTGGGCGGATGCCACCTCGAACGTGCACCACATCAGCGCCGGCTTTGACCAGGAGGCTGCCGCCGTGCTGATGGCCCGTATGGTGGTCTATCGTGCGGAGACGGACGAAGGACCTGACATTCTGCGCTGGGTCGATCGTCAGTTAATTCGCCTGGTAAGTAAATACATTATTTATGTCTAAAATTATAAAGCACCTTAATTTGTTTAACATATTTATTTATATGTTAACAAGAACTGTTTCGATCTGTAGTTATGTACTAACTATAAAAAAAATTATGAATTTATTTTTCAACAATAACTAACTTTGTCTCCGATTTGCAGTGCCAAAAGTTCGGCGAGTACTCGAAGGACGATCCCAACAGCTTCCGGCTGTCGCAGAACTTTAGCCTGTTCCCACAATTCATGTACCACCTGCGCCGCTCGCAGTTCCTGCAGGTCTTTAACAACTCGCCTGACGAGACCACATTCTACCGACACATGCTGATGCGCGAGGACCTCACCCAATCGCTGATCATGATCCAGCCGATTCTCTACAGCTACTCCTTCAACGGCCCCCCAGAGCCGGTTCTCCTGGATACGGCCTCGATCCAGGCGGATCGCATACTGCTGATGGACACCTTCTTCCAGATTCTGATCTATCACGGCGAGACGATCGCCCAGTGGAGAGCCCTCAAATACCAGGACATGCCTGAATATGAAAACTTCAAGCAGCTGCTTCAAGCGCCGGTGGACGATGCCCAGGAAATTCTCCAGACACGCTTCCCCATGCCCCGCTACATCGACACGGAACACGGTGGATCCCAGGCACGCTTTCTGCTCTCCAAGGTCAACCCTTCGCAGACGCACAACAATATGTACGCCTACGGACAGGTGAGTTTCGTAGCCAATGCCATTGGCTGGCCACATATGATCAATCTTTGCAGCGCGTTCTTAATCGACATCGAAAACTCAATCGAAATCTTCATCTCGTTTTATGTTGGTTTTGTTTCTTTCATTGTGTAATCCGTATCCGTATCCGTAACCGCTCCTCTGTCATGCGCAGGCGCCTATTGGTCAAGTCACGGTAGTACACTCTTGTTCAACATTCTACACTTAAGTTGGAATAGGTTTATTTTTGCACAATACATTGTGGGGGCAGAATAAAATCTTTGGACAATTTTATGTAGTTTGGTTGAAAACTATATGGCTAAACTAGACTTTCTTTTTTAATTACATCCGTTCGCCTACAAAAATTGAAATTGGAAACACCTTGGCTATGTTTTCCAAATTATATATATGTATATAAGTTATAGTTCTTAAGAATGAAACTGCCCAAAGATATTATTTGTCTTAACATTTGATTAAGTGTGCCTATTCTATATTTTAGTGAATTTGTAATTTGCTTTTGGTGTTGGACTGTTCTCGGTGTTTATGAGCCTCGCTCATTTCCCTCCGCCCCTTTTGCCACGATCCCACCCCCACCCATCATTTGACTAATTATCTTGCAATTATCTCCACAGGACGGCGGTGCTCCAGTGCTCACAGATGATGTCTCGCTGCAGCTATTCATGGAGCATCTCAAGAAGCTGGCCGTGTCCACCACTACATAAATTGATTGAGGCGCTCTCTTACCGGATGGCGCTGTCCCGCGAAATCCTGGAACATTCGGCCCAGGGAATGCAATTACAGATATATACCCACTTATTCCACTCCATCGTCTGAAAACACAATAAACTATTCAAATTATGTTCAAAAATTGATCTGACACTCCGCTTGGCTTTTATTCGGAAGCAGTTAAACACAAAATGCTAAAAGAATTTACGTTGAGCGGAATGAGTTTGCTATCGACAAAACAAGGTATTAACAAAAAGAAAACTGTCTCTTCCTTTATAACAACTACTAATACAAGTTTATCCGGAGTGCTTCGGAAACCTCTGAAGTTTTTAAAACAATAATTTGTTTTTAAGTAAGTAATAATTAATAAGTGTTTTTACTGGCATCTTGCGGTGTTGTTTTTGTAATATCTATGGATTTAGCAATGATATCTTTATATCTTAAAAATTGTTAAAGCCTTTTGCAAAACACTTTGAGACGATTTTTTCATTATAGTGAAATTTACAGATGTTTCAAAATACGCCTATTTTGATTCTTATAAGCACCTAAATTACAGTTTTAAATTCATTAGAGGTTTAAGTAACTCAACGGATGCCTCTAAACTATTTGGTACACACTGACTAAGAAGCTCGCTCTTTTTTCGTGATATTTGACTCCAACTTAGTTGAGAAACCGTATAGACATCTTTTGGTCCACGTCGGTGCGGTCCAGAGCCTTGCAGAAGTCCTCGAATGAGATCTTGCCCTGGCAGCAAAGATCTGCCTCCAGGATTGTCCTTTCCGCGATGCTCACCAGTTGGTCTTGGCTTATATTAGCGCCCACCATCATGTGCAGGATGGAGAGCAGTTCGTCCCGGCTGATCACACCATCGTCATCCAAATCGTACATCTTGAAGGCGAACTTTAGCTTCTCCTCGCGGCTGTTCAGCTTGCTCTGTTTGTTATCCCTTAATGGCCGGAAGTGGGCCAGGACGTTCATGAACTGCCGGAAGTTGACCCGATCATCGTTGCTCTCTGCGAAGAATGAGTGAACTATCCGCTCGCAAAGCGGATTAATGGCCAGCTCCGGGATCCTCATCAGATCCTCCCGTGAAAGAGTTCCGCAGTCGTTGCGATCCAACGAGGTGAAGCGCGAGAACAGCCTCTCAATTTGGTTAGGGGTGACTATAAGGGCATGAAACAAATATTTTTTTAATTATAGATTCAAAATAAAAAAAGTAATTTTTTATTAAAGATTTTGATGTTGTTAAGTTGCTATATTGACATTTCGAACCCCAATAGCGAGCGAACGGATTCTTGATTTATAAATTATTTAATAACATGTCACAGTGCAATTATTTGGCTTTCGAATAATTAATGTTAAACCATTACCTTATAAATTAAAATAAGTTAAAAATAATTTCAAATGTTGAATCAAACCTTTTTAAGTTTAAAGCTACATAAAAAAAAATTTTTAAAAACCGGTCCACAACAATATACGATATTTTTAGACAAATTTGTTTGCTATGAAAAAACCTCGAACGAAACTTATTTACTCCGTGCCTAAGAGTCCTAACACATTCAGAATTAGTTTATAAAATCTGGCTGATAAGAGCGAACACCTTATCAATTTAGCTGATACTAGCTGGTCGAACATTGGATACAAGTTCCAATGCGGTGGCAATTTCAATTGCGGGCTTATCGCGGCCGGAATATTGAAATTACACGGTCTCGGACACTAGATAATTGCCAACCAATATCGTTGATAGGCACCGACTTTTGCCCCCACCTTCCATAGCCATCAATGACGTCACGAGGGAAGTGCAGGTGCAATTGAATTGCAAATTGGGTTTTGCTGGAAAATGTCTGTGCATATGCACATAGCTTATATAAAGCAGACACAGATAGTTTTAGATGCAGTTCTGCATAATTTGAAATAAATTTATGGGAACATATATAGCGTTGTGTTGTTAATGGAATCCGCTGTATTTAAACAATGTTCTTAGCCATTTTGGCCAAATGCTTTTAACACTCCAGTGCGATGTCGTTGTTAACTTTGCTCGTGGAATTTTTATATCGAAATGCGTATAATTTTGAAAGACGGGTTAAATGTCTCGGGGACCAAGGTTATCATATCCCACTATATCGTTCTCGTACTCACAGCCAGTTTCTTCTTGGATTTGTGCGATCTCCTCGTTACGCAGGAAAAGCGACGACTTATTGCCCATGGTGGTGTTGTTTTTGTGCGATGATCGATTTGTTCAAACTTTCAACAATCGCAGACGAACATTGAATGGCATTGAATATGGATCAGAAGGTCCGATTTGTGTACAGTCTGATTGCTGGTGGGACAGCGAAAAAATGTTGAAAACTAAGATGCGAAAAAAATACTAAACGAGTTAGCGATAGTTTGAGATTAGAGATGGACTTATGTAAGAAATTTTACGTTACCAAATAATAAATTATTAATAAATTTCGGAACGCTAATAAAAAAAACATCTGTATATACTGATGATATAATGATGGGTTAAATATAGGAAATCCATAGTAATTTGTCCATTGAGAACGGCTGGACGGTCGCAATAAGTAACTTGTGACATACAACTCACCCATCTCCCATCCCTATTGGCGCTTGCGAAGAAAAACATAAACATTTGTTTTACCGGATTGCAATTCTCGTTATGGACAAGTTAAATTCGACCCTAACCGCCGTAAAGAACCTGCGATCTAATGTAAGACAGTGTTTCGAGCACCTAGCCGATGGAACCGATGGCGAGGGCGGAGAGGATAGCCGCAATAAGTTCGTACACGATTTCCAGGAGAGATTTGGAGCCATAAACTCGCAATTACGGTAAGTAAACAGAATAAGTTATTTAAATGTACCAAACATACGATATAAATCATTTCAAGCGAGGTGGAGCAGCTGATAAATGGACTGCAGGTGCCACCCACCGCCTATTCGCTGGGGAATACGGCTTACCTTGCGCAGGAGACTTCCCAGGACCGGCAGGCGCTTTACCCCCATTTGGTGAGCAGTTACAAGTGGATCGACAAGGTGCATGACCACAGTTTCCTGGCCTTTAACAACCTCAACCAAAACACGCTGAGACGCTCCTACAACTACTGCTCCCAGAAGCGCCAGCGACTGCCCTTCTCATCCTTCAACAATGATCCTGAGTAAGTAAATGTTATGTTAATTATTATTAAGTTTAAATTATTATTAGTTAAAAATTACAAACAACGAAGTTAAAATTTTATTTTGCTCTTGACCCCGCTTGTTTCAATGGAAGATATCGTGGTCGACGGATTCCGACTGCAACAGAAAAAAAACTTTTTTGAAAGTTTCATCCAAATAGCTTTAAAATTGAGACACACATGGCTAGATCTACTCCCCCGTTTCCTTCACTCCGTCACAATCTTGTTACTGAAATTATAATACCCTCTGATCTATAAAATAATAATCGTTCATTGATTTTCAATTATTTTTTTTAAACAATATTCTGACAATTGGTTGTGTCTTAAGTTGTAATCTATATAATTAATTTATAATTTGATTTCAACAAAATCCATACTAAATATATTTATTTTCCTCTCAGTCACATAGACAAGCTACTAAGTGAGATCAACACCCCGCCGCACACCTCGTACCGAATATTCCGTCCTTTTGGCACAAACGCGGTGGCCATCGTGACCATTAGCAACGTAATGAAGGCGGCCATTGTGTTTAAAGGAGTGCTCATAGAGTGGGTGACCGTAAAGGGATTCGACGAGCCTCTAGAGCATGACGACCTGTGGGCCGAGTCGCGATACGAGGTGTTTCGCAAGGTGCAGGAGCACGCCCACTCCGCAATGCTGCACTTCTTCTCGCCTACGCTGCCCGATTTGGCAGTGAAGAGCTATGTGACTTGGCTGAACAGCCATATTAAACTGTTCCTGGAGCCCTGCAAGCGTTGCGGGAAGTTCGTAGTTCATGGATTGCCTCCAACCTGGCGGGACTTGCGAACCCTCGAGCCCTTCCATGAGGAGTGCCGCAATTGCTGAAGATTTTCAAATATAACACATAGACTTAACTTGTATACTTCATTTATTTCAAAAACAAAAAATTATATGTACTTTGAATGCATGCGGGCGGATTTTGAAAAATCGCCGCGCTCGACTGAATAACTACAACGGTTTAATGCGTTTTTAATGGCCAGCCCGGGCAGTAGTTGCCTGCTTCGATTCCGCCACCTGTGTTTGCACACCACGCTGCAGGCAGAGTCGCTCGAAGTTGGCGCGCAGCGTAGCGCGGAGCTGCTCCCGCTTGCGCTGCACCTGCTCCCGGTGGCACTTGAAGGCCAAAACTACCTCCTGGGGAATGTAATAGCTCTCCTTGTCTTTGTCGTCGTATTCGTCGAAGTCATCCTGCAATGGGAATTCAAATTGGTGATTTTAAATGTCGAACAAAAAAACAAATTTATTATTAAAAAATTAGTTGTTATAAGTATACACAAAAAAAAATGGTTATCGTAATATTTTATATTATGAAAAGCAAAACCATTTTTTTGGTTTTATACTTTTAGTATTCATAATTTACCCATAGTGCTAAGTGGACTAAGTCTAATAATATCCAATCAAGTGTACAACGATTCACTGTGACGGTTGGAAAAAAAATTGGACTTAATCCCCACTTTATCTCAAATATCCCTTTCCCACGACTCACCCACATCTGCAACAATGAAAACTTGTGATTCAACTGCGACTGGTGACCGTAGAACAGAAGGTCAGAGACGTAGCTGTTTCGGGTGGACAAGCCATCTGAATCCTCGTCGTGGCCATCGTGATTACACAGTCCGTCAGAGCAAGACACCTCCGAGCCCTCCGGCGTGTCGGCGTGCGAAGTGGGATCGCTGCCGTAGCCGGAATCGCGCACATCCTGCTCGCACGGGCAGTTAGGCATTGGGGCCAGGCACTCCTCGCACTTATCGCTACTGTCCGTCTTGGCGACGCTCGACGAGATGCAGCTGTCCACGTCCAGGTGATCGTTATCGTCGTCAAGAGGTTGGAGGCTACCCGAGGGCTGCACCTGCTTCCTGTTAGCGGACTTCTGGGATGACGCTGGCTTCGGCTTCTTTTTTTTCGCTTGCTTCTTCGGTTTCGATTTCGTTGGCTTGGACGTGGGCTCAGGTTCAGGCTCCGGATGAGGTGCCTCTATGACAATGCCATCATCCGCACCTGGATCGCTTAATTCCACACGCTGCTCCTGAGTCTCCTCTTCTTCCTGATCCAGCTCCGCCTTCTCCAACTCCTCCTCTTCCTCCTCAGACTCATTGGCCTCTGTATCCTCGCATTGTCGGTGGAGCAAATTCTTCTTCTCGTCCTTCTTCTTCTTCTTTTTTAGCTTCTTCTGCTCGCGCTTGATCTGCTTGGCCCGCTCTGCCCGACTGATCTCCTGATAGAGCAGTTCAAGGTTGCTGATTCCCTGTTTCTGCTCCACGAACGTGTCGAAGCTGCGGCAGAGGGCGTGGACACCCACAGCGGCCAGCACCTGGCAGGCGCGCTCCTCTTCCCGCAGACTCACATAGATTCGTCGGAGTCTTTCATACATAATCATGCCCACGCAGGTCAGCACCTCTTCCTGAGCGATCTCCAACGTCTTGGCGTGCCGCTCGCGCAGCTTCGAGTAGCTGCCGTTCACCTCCGGCTCGGCGCGCTTGATCAGTGCGTCCAGGAACTCTATTTT
The DNA here is from genome assembly GCA_018153365.1 of Drosophila fuyamai. Classification (NCBI taxonomy): domain Eukaryota; kingdom Metazoa; phylum Arthropoda; class Insecta; order Diptera; family Drosophilidae; genus Drosophila; species Drosophila fuyamai. The sequence continues at coordinate 258,565 of JAECXW010000042.1, read as the reverse complement.
GTTGGTGCTCACGTGGATGTGCTGATCGGGCACACACTTGCGGATATGGGCGTACAGCTGGGCCGCGTAACCCTTCTCCTTGGCCGATATCTCTCCAATGAGTATTTTGTAGGCGCGCTCAATCTAAAATAAAAACATGTTATTGTAAAAATTGGAGTCACTAGCAAAGACACTTTACTGCCGTTGTTACAAATTAAAAATATATCAGAGATCTATGAACCTAACCCCCGATTTTTATAAAACTTCCTTAAATCATGTAGGCCGCAAATATTGGACGATAAGCTGAATTGCAGCTCGCTTCAAGAGTCAGTTTGTACATTAGTTCGCAAGGGCTAACAATTGCTTTAAAATCACAATAAAACTTTCCCCCGTTTTAACATAACCATGAAATAGTTTTAAAAATAGTTAGTGAACTGATAGATAATATGGAGATATGCAGTAAACAAACTTATTTAAGGTTATAAAAAAGACGGAAGAATGGTCCAAGTCATCCAGATATCTTTCTGCTAGTTAAAACGATTTTCCTATCACTTTTATTGAAACGACCAAAATATTGCAATTTTTTGTGCCTCACCTTTGTTCGGCAGCCGGAGCAGAACTTGTGCTTCTTTAGGTAGTTCTCGAGCACGTCGTGCAGTTCCTTGGTCTCGATAATGGTGAGCTCGTTGCGGCAGTTGCTCTTCATGGCGGACCACACTTCCCGCCACGTCTCCGAGAAGGGTTTGGCCCGAAAGGCGTCTAGCGAGTGGAGGACACAGCGGGTCTTGTTTCGCAGTTTGTTGTCCAGCAGGTTGTTGAGCACCTCATGGTGCCGGTAGAGCAGAGTGCCCAGGGCCTGTGGTGTCTTCAGCTTCTCCTCGACGATTCCCAGCGTGGCTGAGGGTCGCAGCTCCAGCGGATCAAGCGTTCGATGTCCCGACTCGGTTAATTGGTGAAACAGGCGCTCCACACGTCTCCGGCAGCCGACGCATTGGACACACTGGTTGAGGACCGCCATGAAGCTTTCGCTGTCGATCTCCAACGACTGCCGGCGCTCAGCCTCTGTAAGCAGTTTGAATTTGCGCGAGAATTCCTCCAGGTCGCGTCCCCGGATCAGCGGACTGTCGATCACCAGTCCTTTGCTGTTCAGGTCCATGAGCATCTGCGGAGAGAGTGAAAGTTAAGGTGAGCTTACACTGCTGTTGGGTTATTACTTTTTTATCTAATTATTTCTGCCCAATTGCCTAAGGATAACTATTGAACAAGGAATATCTATTGCTTGAATTATCAAGTAAGGTTTTTATGGGACGTATCTCAGATATAACATGTACATATGTAAGTCATGTCTATAACATGTACATATTAAGAAACTAAAAAAGTTTAGTCATATCTGATAATTCATATAGTTTGAAATTGCTACTTAGGGTTTGTTTCTCCATTTCCTTATACAAATGAAATACAAATGAACACGTCTTTGGTCCACTGAAAACACTAGTTAAGCTTTATTGCGCTTCTATCGATATCGATACGAACGCGAACAAGTGTGCATGCGATATTAGAGAGTTTTCGGACGGAGAATCGAATCAACGAGATCGGCTAAAGAGGGGGAGGGCGGGGAGTGCATACAAACAGGTTTTTGTTGTTGCACTTTCCAGAAACATGGCGGATGCAGCCATAGAGACTGTAAGAGAGTTGTGGGTGGCAGGTGCAGAATCTCAGCTCAAGTTCAATTAAGAAACGCACAATTACACACCATTCCGAACACACACAATGCCATCCGGCACTTACACATAACAACCCGCCGTGTTATGAAAGTTTTTGGACCAAGTGCACGCACACACGCACGCACAGCGAGCAAATCGCGTGTGTGTGGGTTCTGCTGGCAGTCATTTTCTTTGGACGGCCGTACATATAGCGGAAATCGGTGCGAATATATGCTCACCATTAACTTATCGCCAGCCACCAGGGGCAAATTCCTGCGGCCAACGTAACCGGAGTCGTCGTCGTCCGTGTTGTAAACCTTTGTGAGTCTGGCCATTATGGTTATTCGACTACGAGAGCCAGCGACAAGGCAAGGCAAAATTTCAGGCACTTTGCGACACAGACACACTTTTCTCCAGAGGTCCGGGCGTGGGAAACGGGGATCAACGGAATATGGCAGCAGCGCACTGATCAACAAATTGTGTTGACAACTATCTCTATCTCTCTATGAAGTTCCAGTGCTCGGTGAGCGCTCTAGAATCAGCTACAAAAGTATTTTCTATGTCAAACACGTAGTAGGCAAAGTCGGTCCGGTCGCCATTAAAATGAAGCAGGGTTACCAGCGCATTCCAAAAATGGCACTAAAATATCGATATGAATTTTATCGATAGTGCACAGGCACACTGGTTAAATCGCTTAACATTATTAGGGTACTAACGGAAATGATCAAATGAGAATAAAGTATTTCACTTTGAATTTTCTTTGCCGACACATAGGAGGCGCTCGATTAGGCATTATTTTTAAATTTAAATTAATTGAAATGTAACCTAAAGAACGGACCGTTTAAGTTAAAACAAATATTGTCACCAAACCTAATGCCATCGAACTGTACATAAGTTTTAGAATATTAGGGATAGTTGCTCGAGTGCCTTGTGTTGGGTGGTTGATGGTGGATTTATGGGAGCACAAGATTCATATCTGTTAAAAATCCCAATCGGGATGGGATTGAGGTAATAAGCAATCTTGTTATCGGATGACAGATTCGTTGGAACTCCAGTGACCATGCATATTTCGGTCCTTGCTCTACCGTAGATAATAAATCAAATCTTCTTTGTTGTTATATATTAGTTATTCACAGTTTTACTTTATATTTAATAATTATTTAACATCCGTGTTCAAAATGATAGGACATTGGCGATAATTTCAAAATCCATATCAAAAGAAAGAGAAGACATTTCAGAGCTGAAATGCGGCCCACTACGTTCCGATAAAGATTTATTACCGGCGTCGAGATAATCTATAACTTGTAACTACCCTTTTCTAGATTCTTTCTTGAGAAAACGCTTTCTAAAGGTTGATTTCCATATATAAGAAAATTGTAAAAAGCTTGCATTTATTTATATGAAAATATGTGTATAAGGATATCGAATCAAATCGTTGCATAGTAATTCGAAGTGATTTTCCGAGTCACTTACAAAAAGTGATGCAGAGTGTTCACAAAGGCTAAATAAAATAAAAAGCAAACGGTAAACTATTTTAAAATGCTTAAAACATTTAATATAATTTTTGCCCACTATGAATATTGTTAAATAATAATTTCTTTGAAATTACATTAAACCAGAATCCCCTTATTATTTTTATCGAATTCGATAACATTGAATGCAAAGCAACTTATCGCAGTTTTCACACGCTGGTGTTTGCGTTTCGCCGTGAATTCCACAAATTCGCGTTGTTCGGCAAAAGTTACTAATAATTTTCAACGCGGCAAGCTGCAGATTATACGTTTTTAATTCATCTTAGCCTAAGAATTTTATCACCCACCACTTCTCAAATGCACGAACTGTAGGAAAGCGAGTAAGTAGGGCTTTTAGAGGGTTACAACGGCCAACTAAACCGACCATTACGCCTGCAACTGTGTGTGTCTGTGTGCGAGCGAAGAAAATTCATTGCAGCCAAGCGCAAAAAACGCGGAGCGAAACAGCCAGCCACCATGGACGTGTCCCAGCCGCCGCCGCAGCTCCTCACCGCGCCGTCGGCGCTGGCCACCAATTTCACATCGCTGCCGCCGCCGAACATGGGCGGTCAGCACTACCGCCACTACCATCCACATCACGGCGCCAACAAGCATGGCTATAACCAGTTCAAGCCCTTCATGCCCGGTGGCTTTCAGCGGCCATTCGGGATGTCCCAAGACGACTTCGACGGCAAGCGGCTGCGCAAGAGTGTGATGCGAAAAACTGTGGACTACAATGCTTCCATCATTAAGACATTGGAGGTGATTCTTTGGATTCCGACGGGTGTTACAACCAAACTAGAGACTAGTTGTATCTAAGGAGATTAGCAGACATCTTTTATAGACTTATAAGGCTTAGTTTGAAATCTTTAGAGACTTGACAACTTTGGCTAAACACTTGAGCGATCTATTCTGTATGTTTATATGGTGTCCCCACCAGCTAGATATTGTAATAGCCAAAAGGTTAAGAGAGTTCTTTAACATTGATGTACCAATCATTTTTATGAGATGGCTTTTTTTACTTTTCACTTTAAATTTTAAATTAAGAATGTCAATTTAAGATCTTAACATTAAATTTTTTTTTTTTCGAAACAAGAAAAAACAATTTGTCACCATCAGATTTTTTATTTCCGTTTTTTAACCAATCCAGAAGACAATCCTGACACATCTCAGAATTCAAATTTTGTGCAAACCGATATCTCGTAAAACAATAATAGGAACAACATCAGAGGCAGCGAATATTGATAACTATAAAATAAACATATTATTTTATTTGTTTCCTGCAGAACCGCCTATTCCAGCGTGATCATCGGGACCGCTTGGCCTTGCAGCCTGACAGCATTTACGTGCCCCATATGTTGCCGCCCTCCGCTTACCTGGACAACCCGTCTAATGCGGTGACCACAAGATTCGTAAAGACAGCCACAAACAAAATGCGCTGTCCAATTTTCACACTAGCCTGGACGCCAGAAGGCAGACGTTTGGTCACTGGTGCCAGCTCTGGAGAGTTCACGCTCTGGAACGGCCTGACCTTTAACTTCGAGACCATTCTACAGGTGGGTGTACATCAGCAGATCCCATGGGTCACATCTAATCGTTAATATTGTCAAACAGGCCCACGATATTTCGGTGCGAACGATGGTGTGGTCGCACAACGACAGCTGGATGGTGACCGGTGATCATGGTGGCTATGTTAAGTACTGGCAGTCCAACATGAACAACGTGAAGATGTACCAGGCCCACAAGGAGGCGATTAGGGGAATAAGGTATAGCCATTTAATTGTAACTGTCGACTGTACTTACCATTTTGTAGCCGCTGACGCAAGCCAAGCAAGTCAAAACCAAAGCCAGAATCGAAGCGTTGCTCCCATAGTTTCTTTTGTTTGGGTCGCTTGGGCTGTTTTCGATATATTTTGCTTCCTGATCAGATTAGTGGATCGGTTCCTTTCAGGGCTGTTGCAAGTACATACCAATAAAGCCGTTAATTCAGCAACATGCCACCCAGTTATAAGCTTCGTCTTATTTTCTAGCCTCCATCTGGCTACTTACCTTATAACCTCTTCATTAGAAAAAAAGGCTCAAATATGTTGTAAGCCTCGAACTCTTCTGTGATATATCAATAAAGATAAAAGAAAAAAAGACTGAAAGTGAAATGATATAAGTGCAATACTGCGAAAAGCTAACAATAAAAGCAACTGACTAAGAACAAAAAGAAACCACTGCACAATTTTATTTTCCCGGCCACAACATCAACAATAAAATAAATGCAATGCGTTGCACTGATTGTTCTAAAAACCGGGGGTTCGAGTGTTTTCTTTCTCAAGCCTGGCGATAATTCTTGGCGAATGGGTAACCCGTCTGGCGAGAGATAAAGTAATTCTGCAAACCTCACATTTTACCTCAAATAAATAAAACTAAAAGAGAGTTGTGCGAAAAAATATAATTTTAAAAAAAAGTTTACTAATACAACTATATTTTTTATTTATTTCTTAATTTTTTGGTAAATACTTACCATAAAATAATAACCGTTCTGAAACCAAAACTTTTTTTGATTCAATCATTTTACATTTAAAAAAAAAAAAAGGTAATTGCCTGACAATATTATAAAATGATAATTTTAAACTATCACTGCTTAGAATATAACTATTTCTATAATAATCAAGTCCCAAATTTTTAAAGTCTACCGCTTAAAGTTATATAAATTATAAGTAAACACTTTTTATGGTAATATTAAGATTAATTAGACATTTCTTATGTTTTAGATAGACCTTTCATATGATTCATTTTTGGTTGAGTATTCCTTAGCTCCTGAGTTACACTGGTGTTCATTAGGTTTTAGCTTATACTTCTTGGCAAGCCCTTTTCATCAACTACCTTAAAATGTGCTGTGTGTTAGCCGGGGACTATATTTTTTTCATTCGCCCACACTCATAATCATCTCTCAATCCGTGTTTTGTTACGTTCTAACCATTCTCCAATGCAATCCACCAAACGCAGTTTCAGTCCCACGGACAGCAAGTTTGTTAGCGGCAGTGACGACGGAACTCTGAGGATATGGGACTTTATGCGCTGCCAGGAAGAGAGAGTGCTACGAGGTGAGATTGAAAAGCGCATCCCAACACAGAGCCACCAGGGCTAACTAAATTTCTTAAAATAGGTCACGGAGCAGACGTAAAGTGTGTGCACTGGCATCCACACAAGGGAATGATTGTCAGCGGGAGCAAGGACAACCAGCAGCCCATAAAAATCTGGGACCCCAAAAGCGGAATCGCTCTGGCCACGCTGTAAGTATCCAATTTTTTGCAAATAAATAATTAACACTTTTTTGTTAAAAATCTTCAAGGAGTTTAATTTTAAATAATTCATAAATCGCTTTCATACTTTTTGATCTAAATATGGCATCCTAAATGCAACACAATTTAAAATGTTATATTTGAAATTGTTAACCAAAACTTATCCCAATATTCTTCTATATATTAAACAGACATGCCCACAAATCCACTGTTATGGATCTGAAGTGGAATGACAATGGCAACTGGCTGGTAACAGCCTCCAGAGACCATCTGCTTAAGCTCTTCGACATTCGTAACCTGCGGGAGGAGGTTCAGGTTTTCCGTGGCCACAAGAAGGAGGCTAGCTCAGTATCCTGGCACCCCATACATGAGGGTCTATTTTGCTCCGGTGGATCAGATGGTTCGATTTTGTTCTGGAATGTTGGGTCTGTTATTGGAATGGAAGTTTTTAAGTAATGTGGCCTAATGGGTTTCTTTCACTACAGTACCGATAAGGAGATTGGCTGTGTAGAGACGGCACATGACAGCATTGTGTGGACTCTGGCCTGGCATCCGCTGGGTCACATTCTGTGTTCCGGCTCCAACGATCATACGATCAAGTTTTGGACAAGGAACCGGCCGGGAGATCTGATGAGAGATAAATACAATCTAAACACATTGCCCGCCAGCTTGGCAGCTTTGGACGAGTGTGAATATGGTAGGTTACCCCTTTTTTCATATCAAATATGTTCTGGAAAACTTTTTAACTTCCCGTCTTTCTTAACAGATGACGCTATTATACCAGGAATGGGTCCCGAGGACCGGGTTGAGTTTACCGAAAGTTTAACAGCCGACAAGGGCTTTATTCCTGGTCTGGACTTGGATCCGAGTAGAGCGCTAAATGACCGCGACCGGGAGAAGAAGGTTCCCTACAGCAAACCCATTCCGCGCAACTTTCAGGTGAACTGGGCGGGACCCCGGCGCGCGGACGATCCCAGCGTGCTTAGTATCCATGACGAGCTGGCTGCCCGCGAGGCCAAGGACTCGACAAGCGGATTGAACCACCAGCAGATCAGCGAGAACACCATTGAAGGCATCCTGGCCAGCGGCATGCTTAATGGCCTTGATCCCCAGACAATTGTAGGGGTGTTGGTGTACAATCGATTTATTCGAGTCCATCCGGACTCCCGACTGATGGCTGCTATTCGTCAAGGAACCGAGTTCCTCAACAAGTACATCGACGCCGGAAAGCTGGAAGAGCTCAATGATGTGGTTCCAGTGAGGGAGCGCTCCAGATCCGTTTCGCCTACGGTGGAGGCACGTGGCGATGTGGTTTCTCCACCTACCAAGAAGTCCCGCTTTGAGCCGCGTCAGCATAACGCTCAGTTGGTCTGCGTCCGAGAACTGCTGCAACTTAAGAAGCCCTTCCTGCAATCGCTGGTCACGGCGAAAGCCCAGCAACCGAACACGGAGTTTGTGGACGAACCGCCACTAGAGCAGAGGGAAAGGGAGCGCGAACGGGAACGAGACGGTGACCGCGACAGGGAAAGAGATCGGGATCGCGGACGAGAGCGCGAGAGAGACCAATCAGGGGGCAGACCCAATCCCTGGGCTTCCAACGCCCCTTGGTCAAATAATGGCAACTCCAGCGGCAATGGATCCAATGGCTTCGGCAACAATGGCGCAGAAAACTTCAACGATCGGGATCGAGACTTCCAAAAGAGCGGGAATAATGGAGGAGCAGGTCAACGACGCCGGCGTGGCAACAATAATTCCGGTTCTGGTGCCGGCGGAGCAGGTGGAGGAGGAGGTGGCGGCGGTGGCAGAAATCGCGGGCGCAACAACAACAGGCGCTATTAATTGCTTTCCCACCAACACACCCAATTTACACATTCTTCAGTTATAAGCCATTTCTCTGTCGTTGACTCAATCTCTTTTGCAGCCTTTGCTTTTTAATGCTAAAATCGATTTATATTGTTTTAAAAAGAACGAAAAGAAAATCCGATTGTAATATAGTATACATATATTGTGTGAATTAGTTTTTGGGGAATTTTTAGGTGTTATTTTATAATTTAATGTTTAGCTTGAAGAGCTAAATCTGTATTTTTCGAAGAAGCTTGAAGAGCTAAATCTGTATTTTTCGAAGAAGCTTGAAGAGCTAAATCTGTATTTTTCGAAGGTACATAATTAATTTCCTGTAGATTTTCAATTGACCAAAATTTGATTTAAGGGTTTGTTATGGCATTTTCTTTAAAAAGATTAATTTCCCATTTAACTAGATTGAAGACATTGGTTCTTTCACAAATTAGTTTAAAAACAAAGGTCAAAAACCGTAAATTCTTGTGCAACAACTTTGATATTTTTATTTACGGAACTTTTACTAACAGCTAAACTAATTAATATGTTTCAGGCAGTCAGTGAATTGCGGCGACTGCTGCGCTTGCTGATGCTGCCACGTCTCTCGCCGGACTCTTCTTCCGGCTGGGCGTCCATGTGGTTGCTGTTATTGCTGTTGGTGCGTGGGTGTCTGAAGTTCTCTTTGATTTCGCGCTCCTCCTCTCGCATCCGATCCTTGGTATGCTGTTCGATGGTGCGCTGTATTTTCTCGGCGGAGGCCACCAACTTTTCCGTCTCCAGTTTCACGTCTTTTGGTGTGTAGCTGCGACTACGACTGCTGCGATGACGGCTCCGGTGATCGCGGCGCGAACTGGAGCGCCTGCGAGAATGGGAACGCGACCGAGAATAGCTACTGGATCGGGATCGGCGCGTGGATGCCAACTTGCGATTCCTGCGCTGGGATGGCGTCTTACTGCGGCTGCGCGACGATCTGCTGTGGCTGCGCCTGCAAAATTTAAAAAATTCAAAGTTAGATTCGTGTATTTCCTGCCTATTCATACATTTATTTTATATTTAATGTTTTAAAATATGTAGTGGTCTGAACTCGGTAATATTTTTATGATTTTGGGGCCGCAAATGAAAGCTTTGTCTTGTTAAGAAATCGCGATTATGTTTTTTCCTCTTTATATAACTATGACCACTTTTGTAATTAAATTTTGTATCATTTAATTTTATACGAGAATAAATTAAAAATTTTACCTGGATCTGGATGAGTAAGATGATTTTCGATAATGGGAGCGGCTGCGCGACTTTGAGCGCCTGGAACGACAAACAATACTAAATATATTTTTTTATAGCACAATCTATTTCAAAATCTACACATCACTTACCGGCGTCCCCGTGATCGACTTCGACTCCTTGAATACGAAGATGAAGAGCGCGAGCGATTTCTGAAGATCAAAAAATATTAAATTTAATGTTCCAATAACTTGAAGACCCAAATGTTACCTCCCCCGCGATGACTTGTGGTAGTAACTATTATCGCCCTCGTCATCATAGCGATCATGCTTAGAATTGTAATAGGAGTCGTATCCGGAACGACTGCCTCTTATCCCGATGCCACGACCCCTTCCTCGACCGCGGGGACGAGGAGCAAAACCACGATAATTGCTGGAGACGGGGAACGGAGCGGGCGGACGATACAATGCTCCGGGAAATACTCCTGGCAGGCCATATCCGAACATCGAAAGAGACTGCATCCATTCGCTGGCCGCCTCGGCACTGTAGGGACCTGCTCCTGGCACAGCGCCAGCAGCCATTGCGGCCACCGCTTTCAACGGGTTTAATGTTGAACTGCCGTCGCCGGATTTCGCTGCTGTGGAGTCCGCTAAGCCATTGCCCATCTTGTGTCTTTTACTCGCCGTCCCATCGTCATCGCTGCTTGCATCCGTGGGCGCGGTGCTATTTTTAGATTTGCTCTTCAGGAGACCCATTAGTGGAGTATTGCTCTTGATGTCTTGGACGATTTTGCGCTGATCACAGACGAGCTTTTCCGTAGCAGCCTTGTACTTTTCCACGAGACGCCCCCGTTGGATATCTTTGACTTCATCTTGTTTGGCCCGTCGGTTTTTGTCCTTTTGCTTCATCTGTAAGAAAGATTAGAATATTAAGCATATTCTGTTCAGGTATGTGTTATATTTTTCTTAACAATAATATTATGGCCATAAAAAGGTTTTTAATAAAGACCACATTAAATTAGCTTTTTTAATGGTTTAAAAAATATCTAAATTATTATTTTCTTTTATTAGTTGTCAACTTTATAAAACCCTCATTAATAGGGACATTTTTAAACAAATATCCCTGATGTAATATTTAAATTTAAAATATATTTTAAAGATTGCTCTTACCTGAATCCGCTCGAATAGCTTTTCTAGAGTGCGAATGCTTTCCAGTTTGCGTTGTGCTATCATCAGCTTTCGCTCCTCGATTCGTATTTTTTGCGAGATTTCCACCTGGCCGCGTTCCTGTATCTTTTTTAGATGCTTTTCTTTCCGCTTTTCTTCGCGTTCACGCTGCTTTTCCGCTTCCGAAATTTTCAACTCTTCTTGTTTTTGCCTGTAATTTTTTTTGCAATGTTGCGGGTTTTTGTTTTGCTTTTGATATGTTTGTTATGCATAATAAATATTTGTTAACTGTTCGTCTAGAAGATACAGAGAACGGTTGGCTAAAGGCTCGCCTCGCCCAGCGGCCGCCAGGTGAGAAGCATAAAAATATAAATGTAAAATGACCAAATTTGAAAACAGTAATATAGCAGTCAGGCGTAAACGCAATATTTTCGTGAAAATTTGACTTTAAGATAAATGTGAGTCATGGCTTATATAGCACAAGCAAAAGGCGAGGAACAAAATTTTAAATATTCATTAATAAAATTATAGTTTAAAGTCCTTTTAAATACCTATTTAAAAAAAAAAAACAATTAAAGTTGTTTATTTTATACAAAATCTTATCCGGAATTAATCATTAAACTGACAGTGTAATTGCTATTTGTTTACTGTTTTCGGTTACCGGCCCAAAACAATGATCAAACCTTTCGCGTTCCAGTTGTTCTTCCTGTTGCTTTTTTAGCTTTTCCCGCTCCTCGTCCTCGGCCTGGGCTTTCGCGATGCACTTCTTTCTCATGCGTTCTCGGCGCTGCACGTGTGAGTCGCTGAGATGCTTCTGCTTGTCGAAGTTCACACAAATGTTAATGGCCTGGGTTTTGTCCACAAATTTTCGGACCAGCTTAGTGCCTCTAAACTCGTCCATGGCACGCACAAAGCTGGAGTACTCCTCAAACTGGACATAACTGCAAAAAAGAATTAAGAATTTAAATAACAAAATTTTCGAAAAGATTTTTGAATAAGTACTTACGCTTCGAAGAGAACATCCTGCTCGAAGCTGAAAGTTCGCATACCGTTGATGTCCGCCTGCATGCTTTTTCGGTACGGATCACAGATGGGTATGTCCACCATTCGGACACGACCATACTTCTCGAAGATTCGCTTGAAGATGCTCTCGCTGGGCTTGACGTGCTCTTCGTGCTCCGAGTGCCGCGGGCAGAACCAACGCATGGGCAGGTGACTTAGGTGAACTGTATCCGGCCGTTCGCCCGCCTTCATTTCGTCCATGTTTCGGGCATCTCGGAAGTAGGAATCCCAGTCATGTCTCGTAGGAAACTCATCTTTATGCTCTGTACAACGCACTCGGAACGATTCACTGAAGCCTGAGATGCGCAGGGAAATGCCGTCCAGGCGTTGGATGGCAGGCCGGAGACGTTTTCGCTCATCCAGCTCAGCTTCCAAACGGATGGTGTTCACAGTGCTCTTGGAGACCTGATGGCGAAAACAGGTTCTAAGAATATTGTTGCAAATCTACAATACCTAGGGTTTAGCAAATTAATCTACAATATTTGTGCATTGCATTTGAAATGAAGTTGATAATAAAGGGCTTTAACAATTCGGAAAATTCGGAACAGAAGAATGCGTTGAGAAAACCCGGAAGTGGTGGGTCAAAACTTACTTTGAGCAGCAGAAACTTGTCCGGTTTGAGCTCGGCGCCCAGTTTGTCCATTATCTCGAGGTTGGATACGGATTTTCCGGATTTGATCGACGGCAGCGAAACGGAGATTTGCATTTTGGCCACCGGCTTGAGATACAAGCTGTGCGGCAGGTAAAGAGGCGTGCAGTCCACCACATTTTCTATGCTCTGGATGTTGGTCATTTGGAAAAGGTGTGGTTTTTCGGTTTTTGGATTCGACACAGTACAATGTAATGAGGCAAAATACAGAAAGTAATATTTGTGTTTCTTTTACCAGTAACCAAACTAAACCTAGACCTAGAAACTAAGGTGTAATCTCAAAGAACGCCCAGGAAAATGCAAAAGAAATAAGCCGCCCGTGCCCCCTGTGTGTTTCATGAGTGTGTATGTCGAGAAAATCTGTTTAATGGGCGTCCGTATCTACTTGTCTGGGATTTTTGGTCACCTTAACCTTCAATCCCTTTTAATGCTACTTAAGTATAATAAATGCTGTGACTTTTTGTGTGTAGATGCCTTGCTTTTTGCTAAAAAGAAAACTTTTCAGAATATTTTATTTTGCACTTTTCGCTAGGGATGGCAGACTTTCGATAGGTTTATTTTACGAAACACAAGGAGGGATGGAACAATGAAAGGATATACTGCAGTAACAAGAACCATTCGCAAAAGTTAATCGTTGATAATTGCTAATCTTTCTGTCCAGAGATTCGATTAACGAAAACACAAATTAGTATTTTATAACGTTGTTTAAAAGTTTTTGTAATACAAATTATTAAAGCTGCTTTCGTCTGCAGAAATGTTTACATATCTCACCTGTTAATAACGTACATATCGAACAAAAAGGGCCAGTGGAACTTGGCTATAAAATCACAGTTCGTATCCCTTGAGTAACGTATCACCCATAATGTTGTTATCGATATCGACTTGAAAATCTGTTGTCATTCTCACATCGCGAGGCATAAGCAAAGACAAAAAGTGAGAACGAAGTGCGTTATTTCATTTTTATACCATTTAATTTAATTAGAAATCTAAGCAAAGCTAAAATATGCGCGAGTGAAATTGTGCCTCTTCTAAACCCCAAACGGCTCCCGTGCCCGCTTTGAGTAAATGGCCAATAACTGACGCGAAAAGTAAAACTGCCAACAACAACAAGCAGCAGAAAACAGAAAGCATAAGCAAGCAGCACCAACAACAACAAAAACATCCACAGCAGCAGCAACAACAACGCAATTGTGATAGACAAAGAAATAGATTAAGAAAAGGGAAGCAAACAGCGAAAGAGAACAGAAGGAAGGGCAACACGAAGACAGCCTGAATTATATGGAAAATATTTCTTTACTCGAACATATTGATGGACACTGAGATTAGGGCTACTCAAGTTAATGGGTTTTATATACTGGTACATTTGATACGCAACGAAAATAGCTTTTAAAGTAATAAGTAATAAGCAGTTGGAAGAGGAAGAATAGCATAAAAAATAAATAAGAAAATAGTGGAAGGCAAAGGGGAAAATAAAACAACACTGTGGCGTTAAAAGAGAGGAAGCAGCAGGCGAGCGAAAATAAAGAGGAAGAGCTTTTGTTGTTGTTGCTGTTGCAAATAAAAACACAAACAGACACACATACTTAGATACAAACACAGCCTCAGCTGATGTAAAATAATTTGCTGCGCCTGTGTGTTTGTGCCCGTTTACAATTGATTAAAACCAAAACACACGAACATACCGCGCTCACACTTTACAAGCAAGCGGACAACAATAACACTGGCACACAGACACATTGGCGCACCATTGTGAAAATTGATTAAAGATTATAAGGTAAGTGTGAGTGGGGTACGGTTTTAATTAACCGTTAGTTATAGTTTTATGCACCACTAGCAGCGCAACCGACGACGCCCTTTTAAATGCATAAATTCCACCCGCATCCCACCCTCCGTTGGCCGTTATACCAAGTGCAACTACACCTGCTGCCATTTTCTTTTTTTCGAACGTCAGCAACCCTCGCGCATTGTTTGTTATGAGCGTCCGTTTGAGCCAAATTGCAATTAATTGCCATAATTTACATATTTTACAAGAATAACTCGGTGCCTGTGTATGCTTTTGTTTGTCTTTCCGAAACTTTTCCTGTTAACTGCATCAGAGTGCCTAAGGAAAGACTATAAAACAGAACAACAGCTGAGTGGGAGCGAGAGGGCGAGAAGAAAAAGAAGGCAATGGGAAATAGAGAATACGTTGTAGCACGACTCAGAGTATCGAATATCGATAAATTCCAGCCAAACAGCTGATCGTGTTTTTATTCTACTACTGATTCTCGGATGATATTTTATTTGTCTCTCTTAACTTTCTTTTGTTTGGTTTTGGCTATTTGGCTATATTTGTTTACACTGCAGATTAAGTTTTTGTGAGTCATGCTTTTGATCCACTTAAAGATTATGGATCCAGATACATTTTATTAAGTACAGTAGAAAAACAAGAGTGGCATTTAGCATTTATTGCAGTTAGCTGCCCCCTGGCAGACGCTCTTTGCCGCTCCCCTGCGAGAAAGTCTCTTTTCTGCCCCCCCACAAAGACAAAAGAAAAGAGAGCTGATAAACTCTGACTGCGCTGCCAACGCTCCGTAATCAGTTCGCAGCGGCAGAGGAGTTCAGTTCACTTGCATTTGGTTCAGGGTTTTCTGCTTTCCCTCTTTCTCCGCCTCCAAATCCGTGTCACTGTAACGCCACCTAGACTCTTACTCTTCCCAAAGATCCACTTATTTATGCACTTTGTTCGTGCGAAATTGTTAATATCACCCATAAACAATTCAAAGTACATGGAAACTATAAAATTTTGTGTGCTACAGAAATATATTATAATCTCTATTTTAAAATATTTTAGATTTTCAGTATAAAATCTTAAACTAGTAGAAATGTAGCCATTTCTATAACAACTTTTTAACTGAACTCCTTTAAAGTAGAATTGATTTGTTGAAAATGTTTAAATATGTTCATAGCATTGAAAGTTGTATGTACATATATTTAAAACTTAAACATAAACTAGTTGCTGTTATCGTAAAACCTGTTGTGTTTACTTGAAATAAATCAGCTTTCAAAATTCAAATTTTCCACAATATAACTATATTTAAACTATCTAAAAAACAATTTTTTTTAAAATTACTTTATTGATGTACATTTTTATTTGTATCCCAATAATTAAGTGTCTAAATCAAATACGAAATTGTCTTTCTGTCCAACAAAATTATTCACCTTGATCATTCCCATAAGTACAAGTTCAGACAATGAAGCTTATCTGTAGTTACTACTAAAATAGCCTTGAAATTGTAATTTACCAATGTTTGACGTTGTTCCTTAATATATTATTTTCCTTTAAAAAAACCTACCTTTTTTAAGAATTCTAATGATCTAAAATTAGTAAATCGAAAGTTTATTTTCTTTAATTTGTTTTCATAAAATAGGATAATAATCCACAGCATACGAGAAAGATGTATTTTGAGTAAATTATGTTTATATACAATCCGATCAATGTATAGAAACAGCCGTCGCAATCGGCAAATTTAATTCTGATTTTGAATTCCTGGTCCGATATTGAAAACAGAATATATAAATTAAAAATGTTACAAAATTTAAAACTAGGAAAAGCGTTAAACCCTCAAAATAAAAACAATAAAATAGAATAATACAGAACTTCCTGTACAAGCGGTGCTATTACTTTGAACGACTTTAGTTTATTTGTAACTTGAATTTAAAAAATAGAAAGGATCAAAATTCAAAACCTTTTTGTAAATTTAACAGCTAGTATATGTATATATGTACATATTTTATAAATAATGTAAGTAAACTTTTAGGTGCTGTTATTTTAACCGCAGCTGTACATATATTTATTTAGTTTACCTACCTTTTTGATAAGATCTTATCTTCTTTGGGGCTCGCTAAAGGATTTCTGTTTAGGTGTTATAATGGTGAGAGACCTAAAGTTGAGGGGAATGAGATTATTGCACTCTGGCGTGTCATTGGTGATTAATCGGCCGGTTATTGGTTTCTGTCTATCAGTTACAATGGCCATTTCATCAATTTGTTAAAGAGTACCTGGCATTTTTTCCTCGGTATTGCAGATGCTCCTGAGTTAATCGTTCCTGGTATTTCATCAGCTATAAAAACGGTTTACCGTTAAATGTGTCCGCTAGCATTGGTAATATCCAGCGTCTTGGAAATTTACAAGATTGGTTTTACGAAGTGATGAAATTTGTTTAGGTAAAAAAAGGACCGCGGAGTCAGGTAAACGCTGGTGCGCCGGCGTCGCTGTTGACGTCGCCGTTGGCATTGACACATGCGCAGCGTTAGTGCTTGCTCTCCCTGACTTCATCGGTCTCCCACTTACACGCTGAGTAACCAGTGATGCCAACTCTTAACTCTAACAAAAAAAGTTGAGCATAAGCTAAAATGTTTATGTTTTCAACATAAATATATTGTTTTGAACACACATTGATATAATTTTTAATTTATTTAATCAGTTTTCTATGTATCAGGCTGACTCATATAAGCACTAAACAAGGCACCTATTCCCAAATAAAAAACGATTTAAAATTATTTAAAAGAGAATGTTTGTGTAATAAATAGTTCAAAAAATTAAATTTTTGATTTCGAATTGAGTTCGAAGGTTTGTCAAAACTATACTTACTTACTTATTAAACCCCGTTTCCACATCTGTATTTGAGCAAGTAACAGAACTAGGTAATATGGCAGGCAACAGCTAAAACGGTAAAACTAGACAAAACCGACTCTAAAATAGCTGAATGTGGCAACTCTGTTAATAGGTACGATCGTCGCACACGTGCGGCGCTCTCTCACTCGCTCAAAATTTCTGTTAGCCTCTCGCAGTTGGATCTGCTCATTTGTTTTCGAGCCACCCGCTAGTCTAGACGTGTTAAAATCAAGGTGCGTTGATAACACGTTCCACGCTGTTGTTGTTCTGGTTGCTGTTGTTTACGGCCCGCAAAATAAATAGTGTGGGGGAAAACAGAGTGCGCGTGTGCTAAGTGCGGAGCCAGGCTCTTTCCGTTTTTCCGCTTTCCCTAATATGCGCCTTATCGTCAAAAGCCGTCTGCGGGACCAAACTGAAAACAAAATTATAAAAATAAAATTGAATAAGCGTCTGTGCACATGCTCGCGCTTCTATTTTTTTTATTGCGACTCGGAAATGGGCCAGTTAGTCATTAACATTTGAACCGCCCCCACGCTACGCTTCTCTTTGTTCATCCGATGTCACAAAGAGAGCAAATAGCCAGTGCGACAGTTTGTCTAACAGCTGTTGAAGAGCGATAGTGATCCAATCAATGGCTTAAAAATAGCTAAGCTGATCTAAGCCGAAGATTAATAGTGGATTCAATAGTTGTTAACCAAATTTGGGCTATTCAAATAGTTTTAAACCGGCAGTAAAAGTGTATGCCTATCGTTTTATTAGTAGTTGATCCTCAGTGTGCTTTACACATGTGCGTGCTATTTAAAAAAAAAACTTATGATATCCTTGACTGATACACTTCCGTCAATTATAGGGCTACGGTTCATCAACATAACATATTAATCAATTTAAACCTGTGCGAAGAATATTTTTAAAAACAAAATTTTAATTTATACTTAAAACAGCTATACAGTATATATTGTAGAATGCTTGTTATGTGTATTCTAAGGTTGGAAAATCTCTATTGAATAAGAGAATTTAAACTAATTTATACAATTATGAAATAGTGTTTCTTATAATACTACGTGTCGTATTATAATTCTAAACGATTGCTGGTTTTAAATTAGTTATGTGCGCATCACAGATAACAATATACTAACTTGTTTATTCTCTTTGTCTCTTTTGTATCTATCTTTCAGCTTTACACTCACACACACGAGTATCGACCATAAGTACAAGCACACGTACCGATGAGGGAACACCACTAAATCGTCTGAAGCACTGCCAAACCATAAGTGAGACGACAGGATCAGAAGGAGGAGGAGGAGGAGTGGGTGAGGGAGAGGGAGGACCCGGAGTATCCCCTCCAGGAAGCGGGAGTCAAGTCGAGGACACAGCGGGAACACCAACGAATCCATGATGCTGTACGTTTTTCACGTGGACGACGGTCGCATGTTGAGCTTCGACATGAACGTAGCCTTAAAATCGGTTGAGAACCTGAAGGAGACGATCCAAAAGCTGCACAACATCCCGGCCGCCAATATTGTGCTGCTGGTGAGCGGCGGTGAGGTACTGACGCACTCCACCCAGGTTTCGTGCTACTCGGCAGGCACTGACACCAATCCCATTTACATGTTTCTCACGGGGGACGAACGCCCGGCGCCCACGAAATCCGACACGGATCCCGACGCCGAGCTCCGTCGCCAGGTGGAGGAGAGTCACCGGCTGCCAGCAGCTCTGGAGACGGTGCGTCAGCGGGCACAGCTTGCGCAGCATATGCGGGAGCTGGCCAGGAAGGAAGAGGATCTGTGCGAGCGTCTGGTCCACGAGCAGCACCTTCAGCAGCAGGGCTGGTCGGCGGTGGTGGCCAATATGGAGGATCTGACGAACGAGTTTCGCGAGCGCTTCCATAATTTCTGCTCCTCTTTTGATCGGCATCTCCAAAAGCGCGAGAGTTACCTGGAGCTTTTGCACAACTTTGCCGATGATCTCAAGCAGCTGGGCAGGATACCCATACTACCGGCCCTGATGTCTCTGGCAGAGGCCGATTTCCATGGCTTTGATGAGCTGTTGGAGAACGACGACGTTTTTACCGCGCAGCAACAGCTGGCGCAGCAACAGCCGGCGCAGCAGCAGCAGGGTCTCACCGAATCCTCGCAAGCGGATTCCCCCAATAAGAAGCTCAAGATGGGTGACGAGGCGGAAGCGGACTCTGGTGACCAGTTGGAGCGAGTTTCCCAGACCTCGACCAGCAGCAGTTCGCTGGCCCGTCGCCACAACCTCAACCTGCTGCAGTGGATTAGCTCCAAGGGTAACCACAGTGCCCTACAACTCATGTCGGACGAGTGCATCCAGGGATTGGACATCTTCAGTGCGGACATCTATGAAAAACTGAAGGAGGAGGTCAAACAGATCATAAAGATGGCCAATCAAAGCGACGTAAAGGAGATCAAGGGTCTCGGCGACCGTCTTTGTAAGCTGGAAGAGCTCAAGTTCCGAATCAAAAAAATGGTGCAGGAGCAAAAAGAGCAGGCACTCGCTCTGCAACAGAACGAGGCGCGGGCGCAGAATCTGCGCGATAACTCCGTCCTGCCAGATCTCTGCCTCTCCCATCGCTCCCAGCTACAGGTGATGCTGGAAAATCACACGAAGATCCGCGACTGGTGCCGTTGCATAGCTAACTCTAAGGACGAGCTGGGCTGGCATCTGCACACTCGTCTTTGCCGAATCGTGTGGATCGAGAATCGAATGAGTGAGTTTGACAATCGGTTGCTATTTAATCATCGCTGCTTGCGGCGGGCCGAGCGTCACATAAGTATCATCGAGCAGATCCACCGGGCACCGAGCACTTATGTGGCAGCTGTGGCGGAGGTGGTGCGTCGAAAGATATTTTCGGACGAGTTCCGGCAGTGGGCTACTCGCCTCTCTGTAGATTTCGATCGCATCCACGGCGAGGAGTTGCGCCGAAGAAAGGAGTTTAACGCAAGTTTTGAAGGGCATTTTCTAAATATTCTGTTTCCTGGCATGGGTGACATGCCTCCAGCTTTTGCGAATGAGCACCCTTTAAGCTTTGACACGCGTCTCCCTCCTCTGAGTAGGTCGGACATGGAACTGCTCTCCTCTCAGCTGCCGGAATTGGCCGGGCAGTTGCAATTGCCCGATATGAAACCTGTGATAGACTTTTTCGTCCTCCGTTTGGGCAAAGATGGAGAGCAGGATCAGGATCAAGAACAGGAGCAGGATACACCACTGACGGCTGCTCGTGTGGTCGAACTGCAGGCACAGACAGCTGCCTCCGATTGTGAAACGGATACAGAAACGGAGTTCGAAAAGCTCAGCACCACTTTCAAGTGTATGGCCACATCCACCTCCGCCAGCTTGGTGGAGCAAGTAGCACGGGGTACTGCCACCGAAGATCTGCTCATGCTCAGTGCAGGAACCCTAACGGAAGAGAATGCTGGCAGTATGCAGCGAATGCGTAGCGACATGGAAAATATGTCTAAGTTGGCCAGAGCCTGCCTCCACGAAGCTCGCTCCAATTTAGGTATCTTTCGCAGTGATGCTGCTAACTACCAGGATGAGCTGCACTCCGAGCTACATCTCCTGAAGGATAAGTGTAATGTGCTTAGAATGCAGTATGAGGAACGCGTGCAGAAATCCCAAGAACAGTTGGAAGAGATGCGCTTAAAACTGCAGCTGGCAGAACAGGAAAAGCTGACGGCTGTGGCTCAGGCACGGGAGCAGCTTATCCACGAGCACAAAACGGAGCTGGAATCTCTTCGCTGCCGCTTCAAATTGATGACCTCCATGGAGCGCTCTCCCTCGGACAGTAGTCTTGAGAAACTTGAGCGGCCGACGAGCAGTGCTAGCGTGGCCAGCGCAAACACTGGCGTGGATATCGACCACCTGCTGGCCCAGCAGCGCCAGGAACTACTGATCCAAAAGGAGCGCGCCATTAGCGAGGCTGTCGATTCCGAGCGATCGCTATGGCAGTCACGCCTCCTACCCCTTAACTCTGAATCTGTGATGGCCAACGTGGGCATATTAAAGGACATGCTAGCCGACAAGGAGCGGCAGTTGGATCAGCTCCGGGAGCAGAACAAGATCCTTACCCAAGAGTCGTACCAGCTAAAAACCCGACTGGAGATGATCACCAACGAGGACGGCAATAGCTGGCTTAAGGAGAAGATTGACTATCTAAACAAGGACAAGTGCCGGCTGGAGGAGGAGCTCAGCCAGGAGAAGAGCCGGCGCCAAGAGATGGAGACCAGTGTGGCAGCTATGAGGAGGTAAGGTCACATTTTAATGCTAAAGAATAACAGACAATTTTTAAATTTTCTAACCACATTCATTGGTTGCGAAGTAATCAATTTTCGTTTAATGAGTGTTTTCATTTTAAAAGTCTTTAGTAATTTAAAAGCCTTTGCAATTGAATAAGTACAACAGAAAGCAAGAAATCCTATTGATCACGACACATGTTCAAATGTTTTTTGTTTGGCTTTCTGGTTAGACGACTGCTAAATATGAGCTTTTTCGCCCATAGCTCTGCTTATGATTTGAATGTGGGTGGCGTCCTGACACGGTCCAAGTCCAGCGCTAGTACCAGTCACCGGTCTATCGCATTGGAAGGATGTGCGCGAGGCGATCTCGTCTTCGTGGTGTGGAGCATGCGTCATGCTCAATTTATGGTTGTCCAGGACTCGCTAACCCTGTACTTTGTCCACGCCGACAGTTTGGCTGGTCTGCAGCTCACGGCTCCGGTCACACCCACCCCGACACTGGAACCCTCGCTGGCAGTTGTGGAGCTGAATCAGATCCCGCTGCCCTACTACGCCATAGGCCGAGTCATTGACAAGGAGTACTGCCAGGCGCGAAAGGTGAGTGCGTTAATATATATAATTGAAGTAAACTCCTTACCAGTGAAATTTCTTTGCAGGATGATAATCGTTATCGCGTGAGCAGGGGCTCCAAGTTCTATCGTATTAAGCTGGCCCCGTTGCCTTCTCGAAATATTTCGCGGCGGGAGCGCTTAGAGTGTAAGTATTAGTTCGAGCAAGTGCTCCGTCCATAGTTCTGGAAGCTTTGATTCGTTCAAACTTACACAATTTTTTTGTGTTGTTGCGTCAATTAGAAAGGAAATATTTAATTATTATAGTAGCATAGCATTATTTGTAGAGTGTGTTTTACAAGTTTTCAAAGCAGTGAAGAAGACATTTCCGACCATAAAAAAGTATATATATACAATCTAAAAAAAAAAACTAATTGTTACTTTGCATTTTTTAATATATACGGAGATACCCTGAGATAAAGCGATTTATTACAATATTAGAATTATGACATATGTTTTATAAAAATCCGAGAGTATCAGAATTAAAATTACTTTAATCGAAGCAGTTGTTTTATAGAATATTTAATTTTTGTAATAAGTTATTATAATTTCAACAAATTTAAAGAGTCTGATCATTCAAAGTTCAACGTTGTTATACCGAACCCTCTAGAGTGTGCCAAAAACTAAGAAACGATTTCTTTTTCTAGCCAGCTCATCCGCCGCAGCAGTCGGTGCATCGTCTAGAGATGTCATCGATGCACCCAGCAGCAGTGTCTACCAGAGCTTTAAACAGCGTACAGTGAGCATTACGAGCGTGAATGAGGAGGATGACGAGTCAGCTTCATTGCTTAGCGAGCGGTGTCGCTATATAAGCGTCAGCGAGGAGGATGAGTTGCATGCTGCTGGAGGCGTAGTGTCGGTGACAACAACTCCTGTTACATCAGCAACAATAGCAGCAGCACCTACAACTGCTACGCCTTCAGCGGTAGCAGGAGGGCCGACTACAACTGCAGCGACGGCAGCAACTCAAGCACAGTCTGTGATAACAGAGCAGCCAACGGCATCGAGCAAACTTAAATTGGATCTACTGTTGGCCTCTGCTGATATAATAACACAACCCCTAACACAACAACCACTTCAATTGCGACAGGAACAAGAGCAACACGTTGAGTTGGAGAGTGCAGCGCCTGTGGCTGAAAGTCTAAACAAAACAATCCAACCGGAAAATACGGAACTGGAAACCATTACCATCTATGTGCCCCCTAATCCCCCAGCATCATCTACTGTTACAACAACTACAAGTGCAAGCATCTTGGCCAGCATCAGTGCAGAGCCGATTATCAGCACAGCCCCCATGCTACCAATGTCCGTTGGTACGGCGGCCATAAGCGAGGACTCCGACGAGTACCGATCGCTCGAGGGCAAGGATGATGGTGATGCCGAAGATTTTCCCATTTCCGAATAGTGTACTACATTTAAGTACATATAACTACATGTATACATAAATGGAGTGTGTATCTAGGCTAAATCTTTTATTCTATGTAGGAACCGCAGCAAACAAACAAACAATACCCTAAAATAATAGCCACAGGGCCAACACCGACACAATACAGCGACACCAACATATAACAACAACCAACAACAGCAACAGCAATGTGAAAAGTTATATACTTAACTAATTTAAAGTTTACCAAGTGCAGAATATATATTCAAAAAGAAACTGAAAACAAATGTTCTAATGTAGTCTATGTCTACATAATGATATAATCTTATTAAATTTGAATGCGGGCCTTACCCCTTCAAACACAACCACACCGACACACAAACACAAGCTAGGATTTTCAAATTTTTATTTAAAATAAAAATAATGTACTTTAACAAATTTAACTTATAATCAAAATATTTACATTGGTAGTTTTCGGTTTAGTGTTATCATTTACTTCATTTAGTGCCAAGAAAATTATTTCCAAATCATTAGTTTCGTAGCAAGTAAAATTGAAATGAGGGAAACAAAATTATATTTTTTATAGGAATTTTTAAAAGACTAGAACACAAAAATTTTGCACACATACCCACCCTCACACAAAAACACAAACAAACACAATCTTTTGGGCTCAGCCTGCAGAAACACAGTTTTATGCTCAGCTTACAACACTCTCTTTCCCCGCCACCCACAAAATCAAACTTTACTCTCTCTCCCTCTCTATATATAAGATATTTTGATTTTTCAACTTTGTGTAAATAAATAAGAACGGAAATCGACGAATAGTTATTTATGCCTTTATTAATAACGAGGAAACACATAATATACACAATAAACGATTTATGCGTTATAGTTTTTTAACGCAAAGTGTAAATAAAAAAAATATTTAAAAATACTTTAAACAATTTAAATGAGGAAACGTGTAAACGATGGTGTAACAAAATCGCAAAATTGTCAAGCTTACAAAAAAAAAAAACAGTGTAAAATCAAAAATCAAATAAAAAATGGTAAACATTTCAAAACTAAAGTTGGCCTTCGTTTATCTGACTTCCCATATTAGTAAAGTAAATTTGTTGTGTTTACTTACAGCTGGGATATCAAAATTGAATACTAAATGAAAACATTTTAGTTAATTTACATTAAATAATTTATTAGGTGAATATTTTAATGAGTCGTTACAATTAAAATTACAATATTAATAGGCTTAGGATCATTAATTCATATTCTAATATTCCGCTTACATAAATGTTTAATATTCCATGTGCTACAGATTTTGCATAGAATGTGAACATTGGTCTACATTGGATCGAGTCAAATTGCGCTTTGACATGACTTGCAATTAGTTAATAATTATATAAGATGAATAATTAATTGCACATTTGGCCAAAGCAAATTGGCGAAGGGATTTCACATGGATTTCTGGGCTGTGCTAGCGTGATAAATAGCCTTTTAATTGTGCTTGGTTGGGCAAGCTTACACTCATGCAAACATATCTATATACATATCCGATATAAAAGCAAAGCTGCTTCAGTCTCCGTTATAGAAAAGTGGGCATAATACATAAAAATTTGATTTCATATCTAAAACTAATTGGGGCAATTTTTGAAAAAACTGCCAGTGTTTGTGCATTTTGTATGTGGCTTTGAGAACTCCTTTACCCTTGCAGATCGGGTGCTATTATTTTGGTTTATAGACTTGTGACTGATCTCTGATGTGCTTGGAGACCCCAATTCTTCGTCAATTTTAAAATATTTATATAGGAATATTTTGATTCATTTGAAAACAATTCAAA
Organism: Drosophila fuyamai; assembly: GCA_018153365.1. Taxonomy (NCBI): domain Eukaryota; kingdom Metazoa; phylum Arthropoda; class Insecta; order Diptera; family Drosophilidae; genus Drosophila; species Drosophila fuyamai. The sequence continues at coordinate 233,412 of JAECXW010000042.1, read as the reverse complement.
TCAACGTTATAAAAGTATTTGGGGTTATTATTATATATACTGTTTTACTGTTCTGGTCTCCACATAGTATTCTCCATTAAACAGACGTTTTTGTGTATGAACATCCAATTCAAAGTGATTTAAAGAAACACATGAAGCCGTAACATTTACATATTGGCAAAATTAAAATTTAAAGAATGTTGGAAACGATAATAGTTAGTAAATTTCGGAACCGGCCCGATAAGATTGTTTTGAAAACTTTTTGAGGGCAAAGTTTGAGAATTAATTAATCACATTTATAATCGTCTAGTTTAGTGAGTATATATAGTTCATCTAAAAGTCTGCAAGAGAATATATAGTGCATCTTAAAGTCAGCAAGGGTATCTCGTCTTCGTGGTTAGCTTCAAAGATCCACTTTGCTGCCTCCGATTACCTCTGCTGCTCCGTAAGCATGTCTGAACCACATCACGCGGAGTCTGTGCACGACTAGTGAATGGTTGTGGTTGCATCCAACGGTTGGCTGGCCACCCATCTACGACTTCATTAGACTCCAAAATAATTAAGCGTTAAGTATGCTCCAGTTATTAATTGCCAGCCAAGTTGCCCCTCCCATCCATCCAGTTAGTCCGACTACTCCTCACAATATTCCGCACTTCTTGAGCACTATTTTGCGCTTCCGGGCAACGCTGGAGCCATGACCCTTCTTCGCCGGACGGAGGACGATGGTGCCGCTGCTGGACTTGGTGAAGGTCGGACTAAAGGCGCTGATCGTGGGCGTGCTGCTGTAGGACGGGTGGCTGGAGTTCTGCGGGTTTCCGGCGGCCTGCTCGTAGCTCTGGGTCATCAGCTGATGGCACTTGGTCGCCAGGTAGCGGAATACGGACGCCACGTTGATGTCCTCCTTGACGGAGGTGCGAATAAGCCGGCAGTTGAGCAGCTTGGCCAGCGTCTCCACCTCGTCGGCGGTGACCACCGCCTGTTCTATCAGATCAATCTTGTTCTGCACAATCACCGTGGGTATCTCGTTGCATTCGTTCTCCACCTTGCGCTTCCAATCCTTGATCGCGTCGAAAGAGGCCCGATCCGTCGTCGAGAAGACCAGCACGGAGGCCTGGGCGCCCCGGTAGTAGGCCTTTGTAATGCAGTCGAATTCCTCCTGGCCGGCTGTGTCCCACAGCATAATGCGCACATCTTCGCCGTCGATCTCAATCTGGCGCTCTAGAAAATCCACGCCAATTGTCTTTTTGTAGTCCTTGGTAAAAATGCCTTTGCAGTAGCGCTGGATCATCGAGGATTTGCCAACGCCTCCGTTTCCTACAATGACCTGATAAAAGATACATTTTTTTGTAAATAATTTTTGAATTACTATTCCTACTGGAAGATTATTATTAAAATATTAACTTATATTGAATTGGAAGAACATACTTATGACTTTAATTTTAAAGATTTATTTTCATTTATATGTACATATGTTAAACATACATATATTTGTATTCATCAGAAGCCGAGAAAATTAACTGTCCATAATATTTATTTGCTTTCTATGGTTCATTTAAAACGGTCAGTCGTTTACCAGCTTCATTAAGTAATTAAGCTGGTAAATTTCCATCAAATTTGGCTTGTCTTTAGAGAGACACTTGTAGAGAAGTATGTGGTGTAGAAATCAATTCGAAACAAATTCCAGAAACCCATTAGAAACAATTCAGTTCAGAGAGGAAACAACCCTAATTGAACTAGAATCTTAATCCGTGCAGTTTTTCCATTAGCATCGGCATGGCAATTCAGACATACAGACAGAACAATAACGAAGCAAGATGATGAATAATTTAAGGATACTTATCTTTTTGAAATATACATATTTATTATTGTATATTTTTAAAATTTAATTTTTTGTAAGGCTGGTATAACATGCATTGAATAGCTCAGAGAGATTACTTGATTCAGAGAGAAAATATGGAATTTATTTGGATTTCCCATTACTGATATATTAAATGAATTTGAAAATTGAAAACAAACCCCGTTTTTTCCTGTGCACCCACTGTAGCCATTCATCAACAGAATGGAAGAGATTCAGGCAGCCGGCTGGGCAACTTACCACTTTAATGGCCAGCTCGATATCATCTTCACGCATGCTGGTGTAGTTGTACTGCGACTGGGACTGGGTCTGCAGAACGGTCGCAGCAGCACCGCCGGTTGCCGTTTGGATTAGACGCATCTAAGCCGGCAGGTGGGCCCCGCTCGTCCAGGTGTGTAGCTGTGGCTCTCGCTCCAGCTCCTGGCCAGGTAAATCGGGGTGAAGCACGCAATCTCAGGCAACCAATTGCAGGTGTGTCCAAATATATTTTTTGGTCAGTCAAGTTTTCCGCAGCTTTTCACTTTTCCCCCAACTTTGCGTAAGCCTCGATTCACTTTCTACGCATTGATTTCACCAAATTCGAACTGTGAAAAAAGAAAAACCAACTTTTCAGCGACATCAGCCTTAAGATATCAAAAACTATACAGTCAAACTTCTCTAACGCAATCGGACATCTGACCATTTTAAGCTTAATTTTGAGTAATGTCATATATCAAGGATATTACCATTTGTATTTCATAAAATCTTTGAAGAACCTTCGAAATATATTTCTAAGAGTTTAACGAGGGCACTCGAATTTTTTTTAGCTTATACACAAAAAATTACACACAGGATTGTGTCAGTTATAGAAGTTTGACTGTAAATGCAAAGGTTTTCTTTCATTTTCACATTAACCGGTTTTCAGCGCTGTTTTTCTCGTTTCTTTTCCCTAACTTATTTTTTGTTTGTCTTTTTCTTATTTTTCCTGACCGGCCCCGGGGCCACCGAATGCGGCTTCTAATAAGACGCAACCCGAACGCCCGAACACGCACGGTTACGTTGTTCAACAACAGGTGCTTCCACACACCTTACGCACCAGGTAATATGTGGCGGGAAGCGGGGGGCAGGTGGGAAGACAGGGGCCCTGGTCAGTGGACAGTGGAAAAGAGATGGAGAATGTATAGCATTAGTATTCGCATTAGCGCGTGCTTATGAATTCTTTGAAAATGGTGCTCTTTCTGCTGGCCTTTCCCCTGTTTACAGTTGCTTTCCGCTGCTCCGTGGGCGGATGGCGTGGCGATCGTGGGTTAAGAATAGATCTGAAGTGTTAATATATCTGACCAAATGTTGGGAGACGCTGAAACCCACTTCTTTACATTGTATTTTGAAGATGATTTATTCGTTTCGTAGGCAAATTAGTTGATTTCCAAGGTTCTAAAATAGACTTTATACTCGGTGTCCCAAAAAATAATAATAAGCCCACTATCGATTTGGGTTGGATTGGAAATTTAACTGATACACCAACACGTATCCAAGAGGGAAAAGCGATGCTTAAGGTATAAATCTCTTTTTTGGATTTATTTGTTTGCAACTCCTTGGTGTATTTATTACTTTTAAGAGATAAGTCATAATCTGATATTAATAAAAATGCATCTGTAAATTGGTAAAATTAAAAAAAGATGTACGAAAACCTATAATTCTACGACGATTCTCTAATAGTTGAAATACCACATAATTTTAATTAATTAATTATTTTAAGTGCACTCAGCATTACAATCAGTGTTTCTTAAAAAGTGGTCCATGAATGAATGTAAGTGGAATTGTAAGGCCTTTAATGACCTAAATATTGTGATCTCTCTCCAAGGTTAAGTTTTTAATAATTAATTAACACCCAGCGTGATTTCTTGTGATATTTCAACGCAGTCGGCATTCCACATTAATCGGACAGGTAACACCGGATTTGTATTTTCAATTTCCTATACTTTGTCTGATTCTCCTTTTTCGTTCAACCCAAAATTCACCTTTAACCAACTGCGCAACCTTTCGCTCGTTATAATTATGCCGCGACTCTTTCTCCAGCTTCTTCTAAAAGGTTCTTACTATTTTCGTTTATTTTTTGTAGTTCATTGTTATGATAATTAAGGCCAGCGGTTATAGATTTAGTTCAATAGGCATGTGTGCACACTGAGAAAACCTTTATCGAAGAAATATGATAACAAACTTAAAAATCCTTCAATATTAAGGTATTTATCCTAGGAAAAGGTTTATGTTGGTTGTCTCGAAGACAAAAGCAAATTTTATACTCTTTAATTTAATTTCAGCTATTTTCAATTGCCAGTTTAAGAAACTTTTCGCACTCTCTTCAATAATACGTATTTTGTTTTCACGTTGGTTTTAAACTAAATATTTCTTGAATATAATGGAATGTATCTTAAGAAACTCTTAATTTTTGTTAATGTGTAAGGTTAAACAAAATACTGCTATTCGATTCAAAGAAAGAAACTAATAATTTGGGCTCTTCGAAATTTCTACTGTGTAGGGCAACAAAAATAAAAACAACTCCGCAGATTGACATCAAATCCAGGTGAGCGTGTGTAAGTTTATAAGAAATATTTGTTTGTGTACAAGTTGCAGCACAAATTGCGAATAAAGCACCGCACATCAATTTCTACAGTTGCACTGCAATTATTTTGAAATTTGCCCAAGGAACTATTAGATCGGCGGCCGTTTTCTTGGCCATTGTTGTGGAATGTGGATTCTAACTTGTCCATTTAAGTTCACATCAGCAAGACACAAACACACCTGCATGGAGCCACATGCATTGCTGCACACACCTACACACCTGCCACACACACTTGTTGCTGTTGCAGTGGAAAAGCTGATTTTCCAAGCCTGCAGTATGGGGAAAAATAATGCAAATGCTGCGCCGAGCGCTACTTAAATCAATTACGAGCGCGAATTCCTCATTATTTAAATTATGCTTAAACCGTCGTCACTCGCGCACTAACGGTACCCCGCACAATGTCGCCTTCAGCTTCATTTTATCTTTTGCCATATTTTTCATGGCTCTTTTACGGCCGTTCCCCACTAAAAAAACAGCCCAACACTCCACTCCGATTGTGTTTTCTGGGTGAGAAACGAACGAAATGAAGTTGCCAGTGCGAAAACGCGAAACTCACATTCGAATCCCAGCCCAAACTCACACAGCCCGAGCTGCAGAAAATCGTAAACACGTTCGCAGCGCTCGTCTACATGGCCAAAACAACTAAGCCAGCTAAAATGGAGCTAAAACAACGACGACAACGCGTGCGAAGCGCCTTAATTAAAGACGAGCGACGCTGACGCTTGGGATCCCGATCTCGGAATTGACCCGTAGTGAAAGTCTAGTCACACACTCGATTTGTCTGTGCCTCTGGCGATTTCCTAGGGCGCCAAGTGGAGAAAAGAAACCCAACGGCTGCGGAGGTCGAAAAGCGCACCTGTTGTTGCTCGACGCGTTCGAAATTTGAATGCCAAGCCTGACTTACAGCCAGTGTGACCGCGGCAAGCATGTGGTAATAAACCAAAAGATCTTCATATGGTCACACCTGACTTTCATATCGTTAAAAAACGCAGATGCACACCGGTTGTACAAAATATTTAAACCTAATTGAATTTTTATTGTTTTAAACAAATTCTTAATTTATGAAATGTGAAATTTTATCCTTGAATCAATATGGAATATTTGAGAGATTTATTATTATGTTAGAAGTTTTATGAATATTGTTATTTGGGAGGTTAATTGCCACAAATAGGATTCCTTCAAGTATGAGATTAATAAGTTTTTAAAACACAAACTTAAAAATCAATATAAAGGTATTAACATTAAATTATGATAAGGAAATTGTACAGCTTAATTGCTTACTGTAAGTGAAAACCAAATAACATTTGAACATGAATTGAATATATAATTTTATTTAAGAATAGTATAGTTCATTAAATTATGATAAAGGAATTGCACAGCCTAATTCTTTTTTACTGTAAGTGAAAACCAAGTAATAATCGAACATAAGCTTAATATATAATTTTATTTAAGAATAGTATTATTAATAATATAATGTAACACACAGGTTCAAGTTTGAACCTTTTAAATATTAGTAAATAAATCTTATTTGTATTATTTGAATTCAAGTTTTGAATTCGAAGCGGTTCTCTCAAGAAGCGACCGCTTTGCAACACTGCTTCGGGGTGAACGGCAGCTACAGAAGAAGAAGACCGTCAGCTGTTTGGCGAATCGGAAAGACAAGCAAGACGCGCATTTGTTTGACTTTCGACATGGGCCCCAAAAAACGCGAATTAAAATGCATTCGCGCTGAGTAAAGATTAAAATATCGCCGTGGTTAGCAAGGATTATTGTGCACCCGCTTTTGTTTACAACCCGAGGCACGCGCGTGCGCACCAATCGCAATTTATCGGGCGCCAGGACGAAGGACGAGACATAGAGAAATGCTGGGCCATCGCGAATTTGGAGCCGCGTTAGAAACTCAAGTTTTAGTGCTCAGCGGAATTCGGTGGCATTTCAACGTGTTTTCGGTTGCACAAATCCCCAAAAACAATATTTATTGTTGCAAATCGCTCGCCACCATCCGTGTGTGAGTGCTCCGGCGAGTGTGTGTGGCGAGGGTCGGCGAAAAGGTAGTGGAAACCTTAGGAAAGTAGAAAGTAAAAAGTGCTAAGTTTGTGCAAAAGTAAATTCCGACATTGGGGTGACAGCCGTCTCTTCTTTTCTCAGTCTGTCTGGTGGTGGCTCGTCCTCTTTCCCCTCCTTTTGCTCTCCGCACTGTCCCCAAAATCCTTCCAAACGCTAAAGAAAAAAATATGCAGTGCGCGCTCGATACAGTGAATTTAATCCACTACCTTATATATATTTATACTCCCTATACAATGGGAATTATTCTTATTTCCTGGCGGTATTCAACTTATTAAAATCCAACCATATAACTTTAATTACATGAAAAATGAATTCCTTCAGCTAATTTATGTGTTTTACAAGTGATTTTTGTTAATGAGTTAAACATTTTGAAAAGTAATAAATTATTATGATTAAACATTTTTTTAAAATAAATTTTTCACTAAGTATTAGTTTTTATATAATTCATAGATGATGAGCGATCAAACTTCTTTAATGCAAAACATGTTTTAATAAATATCATCTAACTATTTACCCGTAATTTTGATAAAATGTAATACAAAATAATTGTGTACCTATAAAAAAACTAAAAAAAATATTTATTTATTTAATATATCTAATGTATTTTAAAAAATACTATAAATATTTTCAACATGATACGCTTTGTACATTTATGTATCTTTTAGTTGTTTAAGTTACTTTCAGTATTTTATTTTTAAGTAATCAGGCATAATAAATAAAAAACCCAATCACTCTAACTAAAGTTTACTCTGTAGAGCGCTCACTGTATATGCGAATGTGTGAGCCATGAATATGTGAAAAACAAAGACGGAAAATGGCTGGGAATAAAAATCAATATTGATAGTAATTTCTTGGATGCTTTCGAGACCTTCCCGCAGGAAGCGCAGTCAGGTGGTCATTGTCCGCTACAGCACCCCGCTTACCCATTTTCCGCACTGTCCTCCCACATTTTCCTCCCCCTTTGCGGTGACTCATTCAGCTCACGAACTCCGAATTCCATCAGAAACTCCCTTTTTCCTGGGAATGTGAAAACGCGGTCGCCCTCGCCGCATGTCCATTAAATATTGATTTCGATTCTGCACTACAGCACGCTACAGAAAAAAACATATACAAAAACGATTAAAAAGCAATTTGCAAAACGGAAAATAAAATGCAAAGTAAATAAATGGGCCGCAACTTAATTTGGCCTGCAATTTTAACAGTTTATCGTACGGTAAAAGTACACAATAATAAATAAATTTATAAATCAGAAACAACTTTTAAACAAAGTGAAGATGAAAACACGCCTCGTCTCGCTGACTTACCGCGGCAGTGCATCCGTGGATCCGCGCTACTCCGCCTCCATGTTGCCCTGGACCATCAACGATATTAGGTCTACGGAGAGTTATACGAAGGTAAATTTTAAATGCGTTCTGTGTGTGGTAATTATTAACCGTCATCTGTGCTTATTTCTCCATCTATAAAGTCTACCCTACTTGATGTAATTTAATTATTCCTAAGCTGATAGTCTTTTTGTTTTTAATTAACAAGAAATAAATAACATTTATGTTTTTCTTAAATGAATTTTTTATATTTAATAAAACTAAACCATATTCAGTAATTAATTTTCAATCTTTAAGTTTACATTTTTTTGAAAGACTATTTGTAAATATAATTGATTTTACCTAAATATCATAATTGCCTACACGAGAAGAAGATAAGCAATTGTATCCTATTTTTATGCTTATTTTGGGTGTCTAAAATTTTGAATCTATATTAAAAAATAAAAAACAATGATTTTTAAGATATTCCTAAAAAACCGAATTTTTCATGATATTTTAAAAAACAAGTTTCTTATGATAATCTTAAAAAACAGTTTGTGATATTTTCAAAAAAACCAATTGTTTTTAATATTCTCAGTTTTTCTCAGAAAACGTTAACCCAATAAATGTCAATTTAGTACGTTTGAAAGAAAATAGCTGGAAAATTCCGCAAAATATTTATTTAGTTTCAACTCATTTAAAATTGAACTTTCTTTTAAATAATTAACAGAAATGTTGTATAATTTATTTAATACTATTGAAGGTGTATGATATTAAATTGATGGGCAATATATTAATAGACACATAATTATAACAAACGGCCCAATATTTGAATTTGACCCGAACCGTCACTTTCCTTGCTTTATATCACCGCCATACAATTCTTCTCATCATTGATATTTAATTTGATTTGATTTTCAATCCGTGCCGACCTGCCGCCCTCAGCAAAATCGTTTCTTGTTAATCCAATCAAACACGGAATGCAATACCCAGATCGCACATGACAGGCCTTCTCCTCACTCTTTGCCTTTGGCGAAAACAATTAAAAGCAATTTGCCATTATTACGGGTGGGTAAATCAATTATGTGCCAAGTGAAGATGCTGGCAAAATAGCGAACGAAATTTAATTAATAAGTTTGTGCTCCATAAAGGATAATTACTGCTATTAGTAACCCATCGGCACCAGCTCATCGGGTGCTTTAGCGCTATAAATAGAACCGAGATAACCGGTGACGAACGGCAAAGGAAAGAACCAACTGTGAGGCCTAAAACAAATTGAGGGACACCCCCATTAGTAGGTGTAGCCCAAACAGATTACGCATACGCCGCGTAGAACACGTGCGACAACAAGTTGCCTCACCCCCTCCGCGTGATTCTATTTCCCGCAAACCCGTTTGCCCAGTTCCTTTGGATGTGTTATTATTAGAAGCTGGGAAATTAATTTTAGCAAAGTCCGCAATTAGCCAGTCATCACCGCTGTGCGCGCTTGTAAGTGTGTTTGAGTGTCCTTCCTTCCCGAAGGTTATTCTTTGGACAATCTGCCTCATACATTTAAGGAAATTAGTGTCCAGAATTATTGTTCTCAAAGCTTGGTTGACAAATCATATGTACTTTTGAGAAGAAAAGGTTAGCAAGAAGAATAAAAAGTGCAGTCTTTTCAAGCGTATAATTTTAAATTTAAACTCCAATTGAGAAATTTAAGAAAAATAAAACTCCATTTTTAGACAGTTGGAGTTATTGGCTGGCTGTATATTTCTATATTTTTATTTTTTTAAGTTCTTAATTAGTGAGTACTTAATATAATGTTTAAAAAAGTATTAAAAATGTGTATTCGTTTTCATTTTAAATATAAAATAAATATAAAAATATAAAATACTCGGATATAAATATATCTCAAAAAACAAAATACTTTGAATATTTTAAATTCTTTATTATTTTAGTTATATGTATGCATTATTTTGCAGTGTGGCGAAAAAAACACCTTTTATTTTCCCATTTTGATTTTGTTTGCATGTGTGTCCTCTCTTTGTTGGAGCTAAACAGGTGAGGTGGCTGCTCTCGCATTAAAATGAATCCTTTCTACGTGCCTGTGACCATGCCCCAAAGGATATGTGGGGGAATCACACCAGCTTCTGGCAATTGTTATAGATGCTCATTGAATGTACCTCGAGGGCTCGACTGGCCTCAAGAACCTATCGCAATCAGTTCAACACAAAAATACTCGGCTTGAATCTGTCCAGAGACTTTCGTATACTTCGTTTAGTTTAGTTTTCCTAAAATCCAAGAGGGAATAAACTTCTCTTTCTCATACTTGTAAGTTATTATTTGGTTTACGAAAGGAAAACATTTGGGAGTTTACCTAAATCATTTATTCCCAGATCTCTTCTGGATTTTGTGTTATAATATTTGTTATTAATTAATTTATTGTTGTAGTGTCTAATTTGGTTATGATATTGTTGTCCGATTTTAATTTAATTAAAACGGTTATTACATAATATTTAAATATTACCAAATCCCAATAAAAAATAAAAAATAATATAGTCGCCTGCTCCGGCTCGTTCCAAATTATCTACTACCTGCAATAGAAAGACAACTTTTGGGAAAGTTTCAAGAAGATAGCTTTAAAACTGAGGGACTAGTTTGCGTAGAAACGGACGGAGGGACGGACTGACAGACGGACGGACAGACGGGCATGGCTAGATCGACTCTCCTGGTGGTGCTGATCAAGAATATACATATACTTCATAGGGTCCGAAACGTCTCCTTAACTGCGTTGCAAACCTTTGACTGAAATTAGAATACCCTCTGCAAGGGTATAATGAAAAGGTAACAATCTGACTTATATTGTTTTTTTGCCTTACCACAACTTTTTATATTTAAATTCTCAGGTTTTGAAAAAGTATCATAAGCAATAAGTAGTAATTTGTGAGATATAAAAATAGTAGCTAGAGTTATTGACTTTGAGAGATATAAATTTGGTATATGAATTTTGAAAAGGTCCTTTTTGGCTGAATAAAAATTGATTGTACGTCATCCAGTTGGGCAACAACCTTAGGGGCATGCTCGTTTTCTTTCCTCAGCGCATATCAGTTTCACAAACCATTAGTTCAAGCCCTGTGACATTTTATCCACGCTCTTGTAATCCACTTAGCATCAGTACTCCATAGCGCAGCCACTACTCGTGGCTTGGAAGAGACCGGAACAGACCGTAATTCGCTTCATATTTTCTTATTTAAATATTTACTTAAGCCTGCACACTTGTTTATTATAGTTGTTAGTTTTTTCCCTCTCTTTATTTTTGCATTTAAGTTGACACAAAACAAACACGCACCCGGTGGAAAAGAGACAGAGGCGAAGGGGCATAAATAAAATGTTTGCCAGCGCTCGGGCTCCTCTTTCGCTCTTCAGTGTTGTGTGGCAGCTTATTGCTTTATTATGTTAAATAGCGCATGAAAATTATAACAAGCTTCTTGGATGGATGGACTGATGGTCGCGCCACGCCCACCCCCTTGCAAAGAAAAAGAGAAAAGAAAATGCGCCCACTGTGGCGGCGTCATGCAATTTTTATATTTTTTTTTTGTCAGCTTTGGGGACGCCTCAGCGGGAAAATGTAACTTTATTTGAGTTCAAGTTGTGGAGCAAATGTTTTGGCACTTGGATGCTAGAAATTTGTTTTGTAATTAGTGGCAGAAGAATGATGGCGATTAGCTGGATTTTGCAGAATTTCGATCTTAAGAGTTGGCCTTTTATTTTTTATTTTATTTTTATTCTTTATTTTAACCTTCAAAAATATGTTATAAAAAAGTGTTCTTGCCATAAAATCTACGTTTAACACCTTATACTACTAAAAATTTGATTTAATTATTTATTTTGTTAAATTAAAACTAGTATACAATACTAAAATTAATGGAAAGAAAATGGCACCCGAAACTGAAGTCCTTCGGCCGTAGAAAATTTTAGGTTTGTAAATATTATTATTGTTTGATCAAATATCGGAAACGACGTTTGGGCTGATAACTTAATGGATAAATTGTGTATATTTATAATACCATCAAATCTGTTGAAGATCAGATGGAAAAAACAACCACTCAAAATAACAATATACATTGCAATTCATGTTGTAAAACTTAAGTACCTTAATAAATCCTTTCACTTTTTAGTTTCGTGCGCTAAATGACACCTATAAATCAATTTTATACGCACTTGTCCGACATCAAAACAAACTCGTTTTTTTTTCCTGAATGTGTGACTTTTAATCCCGTAACAATGGAAAGGATGTCCATTTTTTCACCCAAAGCATTCGCTCTTGATACATTTGAATAACACGAATGAGGCCTGCCAAGGATTTCAGGTGGTGGGCCTCCCGTTTTTCACCCGACTGCTTTCTCCGCGATGTTAGCGCGTGCTGCCCCATTGACGTCACAACGCCGGGGAGTTGAGTTAAGCGATGGGGCTGAAGAGGAAAAATCAATACGCCGCTTGTTTCATTTTCATTTCCATTTTCTCATTTCGCCTCTGCAGCGGCGGTTGTAGCTGCCGTTTCAATTGTTGCCACTCTAGCTGTTTTGCCGCCTCCTGCTCGGGAAGTCACTCAAGTCGCGTTGGTAATCCGCTTTTGGTCGAGTCACTTGAGTCGCGTCACTCCCCCGACCCGCCGCCAAAGTCCTCTGCAGTGGCATAAATGCTTTCGCACTTCATCGTCGCCAGCCCGATGCTCCCGAGTGCTGCTGTGGCTCACGGGGCGTATGCGTTATATTCCTGGTACACTTTCCACCCACAGCCACTGCCAGAGACCAAGCCCTCTCAATTCCAGTTGGCTGCTATTTTGCATTTGATGAAACCCGGTTTCGTGGTCTGCTGATCTTTGGACCCATGTTTGCCGGTCTCTTGACATCGTTGCCACGTTGCAGATGTCTTTGCCGGATATTCATGCAGATGACATATATAATTTTCCCATTACACGGAGGAAAAGTAGCTAGAATGCTTTGCATATAGAAGAATTTCGATTCTGTGCTATCAGTCGAATAATTTCGAAATATCTTTGAAGTATTTGCTTTCATTTTAAATTTTGTTCACAAACATTTACATAGTTTTTACGCACTCCTTATCATATTGATAAGGAACTTAAATAACAATTGTTAAGTTATATAATAGTTATGCTAAGTAAAAAGAAAGATGGAAAACTGTAGTGTTGATTTTGAATTGATCAGGGTATAATTGCCCTTTTCCTAACGAATTCTCATTTTTAACGGCCATTCTCAAATATTTTAATTTTTAAACGTGTGCTTGCTAATGCTTGGGCCGTCATCCATCCAAGTTGGCAGATGGACACTCACACCGCTGAGTGATGTGGAGTCGCTGCCCACGGAAAGACCGCTGTTGGACATAACGTCGTCCACAATGGGCTTCTTTTTACCACTTTCGTTCAGTTCCACCTTCGAAATCGAAGGAGTGACGCTTCTGGAAGCCAGCTCTTGATCCTGATCCTGATCGTTCTGATTATCGCTCATTTGGCGACGCAGCGGTGACATCACCCCCAGGCGAGCGTTACCCAGTTCCCGGCCAGATTTATCTTCCTCGAAGGACATCAGTTCACCGAATCGCAAGGCATTAAGGTTGTCAAAGTCCAATAGGATTTCCTCCATATACATGAACATCAGACCGCGGTGGATCTTCGTCCACGAGGACAACGCGGCTAGACTCCAAAGCAAACTGGAGTGGCGGGCAAAGGTGCCGATGTAGGTATTTGCCATGTGCCCCACACAATCGATCAGCATGTACTCCTTTCTGTACTGCGCAATGATGGCCTCGTCCAGCATTTTCTGCGGCGAGAAGGGCCCCTCGTAACACAGTTGGGCAAATCCCCAAATAAATGGCACAAACTGAAATTTATCCAGGGAGTAACCCCCATGCCAGTTCGATGAGGTCACCGAATAAGTGACCTGCAGCCGGCGCACGAACTTCAGGTAGCGATCGAAAAGAACCAGAACCGATGCAGTCAAGTCTTCCTCCCGGCATAGGATCTGAGCCTTGAATAGAGCGCACAGAAAGAACATGAAGCTCAGCTCGTGTCCAGGTCCGTACTCGATTTTTGTGGAGCTGCCGAAGGCCCCCGACAAATACACCCCCAGTTCATTCACATGCCTGCATTTACTGGCCGGCACCGCTCTCTCAACCATCTGGTAAATATCCCTCAGCATGCTGTGGGCCCAGCGCCTGTAGCTCTTGTTACTAGGATCAAAAGAGGCACTGGCATTGGAGTCGCGGACGACGGGCGCTGGTGGATTGCTCACAATCATGGCGTCCAGATTGTCGAAGATGGCCGCCAACCGGCGGATGTTGTGGCTGACCGGAAAGGAGTCGGTATACCGTATCCCCTGTATCTCGGTGCTCGCATCGTTCAAGTATGTGATCAGTGAGAAGTATGCCTTCGAGACTTGCCAGCGTTCGATGTCCGAGGTGGCCTGCACCCTGCACACAGGTCCTATGGTAGTGCGACGGAAATAGGCCGCCACCCGCTTGAGGTTCACTCCAGACTTATGATCCATTTCCTAGATTGTTTTTGTCTTAACTCGTGTTGTTTGTTTTATGTGTCAACCAAAAAACAACATACTAAGCTATCTATTTTATCCAAATCTATTTATCTACCTAAACGAAAGATGTGAGCACTGCACTGCTCTGGTTGGCAAATTTTTCTAGCATACTTTTAAGGGTAATATTGTGGAATTTTACAATTCGATTTCTTATCAAAGATTCCATTTCATTTTTTTTTTTAAATTTTTTTTGTAGATTTTTTTTTTGTCTACAATTTTTTTAGTTTAGGTAATTGTATAATAAATAGAAAAGGAAGTTAACTTGTCGACGTTTATATATTTTTGAAGCTATTATCAAAATGAAATATTCTGATTTATTCTTCTGTTTCTGTTTTCTTAAAAAAATTGATTTTTGTTCAGTTTTTTATGGAATTACCCAACCTTAAAGACTCTATGTTAAAGACTATATTTGTAGGCGTATATGGATAAAAAAAGCAATAAGCTAGGCAGCTATGTATATAGTATGATCTTTAGATTTTATAGAATGAAAATGTAATTTTTAAATTTTAAACTTTTTTTTTTTTAAATATTTATTTCCGCCGGAATCGTTCAATGCCATTTGAACATAACCGGAAGTATGAGGATATATATACATATATAGTAGATATTATACTATTTAAACTAAATACAATTATTTACAATTATTTACAAAATTAAAAAAAAAAAATTTTTTTTTATGTATTACTGGATGACCCGGGAAGCGAGGTCACTGGGGTGTAATCTCTTCAGCCTTCGAAGAGGTTGCGGAAATTTTAAACTACCATATCACGAAGAATTTTTGAAAGACTACTATTTTCTTTTCTTTCTATGTGAGCAACATTATATAGATCGGACCCAATATATATGTAGCTTTAAAAGACCAGTTTGCGTAGAAAGATCAGATTGCATAGAAACAAACGAACGGACAGACTCACGGCGGACTGACATGATTAGATCTACGTTCCTAATAATGCAAAGTTTCGCCTGAAATTATATTACCCTCTGCAAAGTCATACAAATTCATTTTCAAGCTTATATAAATCAAATAAAACGGAAAAGTTTCATCCATTAACTAATCCTATAGCAATGAAATGAAACCTTCTTGATGACTACCATTTATAAATAATGAGTTCTACGTAGAGCTTTTATTATATGCCTAGTAACCGTAATCCAGGCTTTATAGTGGGGCCATATATCTGTTGTTGCAACTCGTTATTAAGACGTCAGAAGCAGCAACAACAGAAACTGCAGTTAATGCTAATTATATGGCTACACTGCGTCAACGATAACAATAACAACAACAACTACAACAACAACAACATTAAATAATGCAATGAACAATTGTAGACAATTTATTAGGCAACAGCCACAATAGCAACAAACAGCAGCTGCCGCATGAAAAGGTAATGGGAAAACGGTTGAAACGTATAAATCACTAGGCAATAACACGCGACCTCAGCGTCGCAATTCTAATGACAACAACAATATTAGCAGTACCGAGCAAAAACCAGCAGAGGCAAATGCAAAAACAGTAATTTCACTCCCCAGCTGTTTTTGACATGACGCTAACTGCACTTCAAAGAAAATGAATATGCGTGTAGGAAAGCTGGTAAAAGAGACGTCATGTAAAAATCCAACGTTTACATTGGAGTGAGAGCAAAGGGTGGACCATACTTTAATGAATTTGTATTTAATACTTCTTATTTTGTTGTTTTCATTATCTTTAAATAGTTTTCAACAGTTTATGATAATGTTTGCAGAGGCTAAAAACAATGTAAATATCAAACTATTTTTTGCAATCACTTGCGATCTCTTTACCATTAACGTTAGGGCATTCCACAAACATTATATTTACATTTTTTGATCTTAAACAAGAACAGGGATGAATCAGTCGGTCACTTCTAAAATATATGCTCTTTAAGCATGTAAATTTTTCTGGTCCACTCTAGTATGCAACTACACATGTCGGCTTGCAAGTAAATACACCTGAGGACGTGACTGCGCATAGTGTACGGCTTGATTCCAATTAAGAGTCGCGGAAAAGAGAGAAGAGAATACCCAAAATAGGTCAAGCAGTCAATTGTTCTAGCAAGTAAACAGATTACGTATACGCAGTGGGCCACAGCACAATTTGCTTGTATTCTCTGCGGTTATTGCAAACAACAAAAAACAAAGAATAGACAACTAAACAAGAACGGACAGCTAACAAAGAAAAGTTATGAGTGACTGCGATGCTTTCACTTTTCGAAAGAGTGAAATACAAAAGTAAATGGTAGGCCACCATCTTCACATCTATGTAACGTTTGTTTTCAATTTTATAAAACCATTATTTTCAAATTTACATTGAAAAGATATTTGCCAGGAACCGAAATTACGTTCCATAATTTTAGTTTGCTATGTTAACGTTGAATTAAATCAATTTGGGATCAAAGAGGTTTCTCATTCAAAGCTTTGCTATTTATAAATCACAATTTAACTGACAACAAAGCACTCGGTTCGATACTCACTAACCGACGAGTGGTATTGTATGTGATGGACAGCACGGATCCTTCGTCAAGTGTCAAAGGAAATTAATTAAATTTAAAATGCCAGGGTGGCTGATTCGTTTTCAAGTTTGGGCGTGTGTAAGGTATTTCTCTTTAATTTTAGTTAAATAAAAGCGGGGAAAACGAAAAAGTTTGCTTTTCCCCAAGTCAAGAAGTCCTTAGTAATTACCGGTTGCTAGGCGGGGTCATTAAAGCGCTTTTAACCCTTTTTAACCTCATCAACTTCAAAGGTGTAATATATTTGATGTGGAGCATACATATGTACATTTGACGATGGCAAGCTTAATGGTTTAATAAACAAACTGTTATATTATATGGCTTTTCAATTTTTAAATTGCTTAAATTTATATTTTAATTGATAAATATTCAAGGTTTAAAAGAACCAGATACTTATCGGTATTTATTTAGGTTTTCTGTGCTGAAAGAATAAATAATTATAAAAGTTCGAAAAATCAATTCAATTTCTATTTGTTTAGACCATATGAGGGCATCTAAGTTTCCCAAGCCATAAGTTTAGCTTATAGTATTTTTGTTATTCCCTCACTTGGCTTAAAAGTTTTCCGTTCTGTTTTTAGTTGGCTAAGTTAACGCCCATCTCATGAGAACTCCCACGCCCACATACCCTCGAACATGAGCTACTCTTTACTTTGATTTTAATTTAATTTGCGAAGAAAAAGTTTTCATTTTGTTGGAGCTTTCTGGGCGATAATTAACGCCTTCATTTGCTGCCCCCTTTTGTAGTTCACCCTTTTTGAAATTGACTTGTTGTTACTTTTGGCGAAGCTTGCTATTGGTGAAATTAAAGTCTCTGGGTAATCATTAGGCGGGCATAGCAACTAATTTCGAGTGGATTGGTTTCTGGAAGCTTGATTTTAATTAATTCTGTGGTACGGAATTTGTTTCACTACAATGTTTTAATTTAGAAATTCTCACAGCCTGAAATTGACATAAATATGTATGTTTTATATTTATATTTTTCGTATTTGTAAAACCTTTGACAACAGAGACTCGTGGGGAAACGAGAAATGCCGCCTCAATAGGGCTAAAAAACACAACGACCTGTTTTTCTGCCAACTACAGTCCTTGCAGCCACAACAACGACACACCCAGTAGTGAGCAGAGCCCCATTTCCGCCACCCCAGCCCTCAGCCCCCAGAAACCACCCAGCTCATAGTGTCGACACTCCCTAGTTACCGGGCTTTAGTTGTTAGCATAAAAAAGGGCCAAGAACAGAATGAAAAAACGAAAATACAGTCGGCGGAAGAAAGCAAATGAGAAGGACGGGCACCAGGCGCCGGAAATGGAGCAGCCGCCATGTTGGCAGGCATGTCATGTTGTCGTTGTCGTCGTTGTCACCATTGCGCGTTGCCGGCTCCGCCGCCGTCCCGTCCTCGTCCCGCTCTAAGAGCACCGCGCTACTTTCTGCTTGTGCATGCAAGTATGTAAACTGATTAAAAGGAATTTAATACTGTTAATCTGCTTCGCGTAGTGGAAACATTCTAGCGAATTATGAAACAACGTGCAGTTCTTGCCATTATTTTTTTGTTCGTTGCTCTTGCGTTTGTTTTTTAAAAAACAATCAGGATTTCGAGTAACTATATTTTAAAAATATATATTTTAATAATTTGAAAATAATGAGAAATAAAAATATGTTTTGCAAAATTTTATGTAGAATGTCCTCAAAAATCTAGATACTATTAAGATTATGTTGAGTAGTAAGTATTAAGCTATAAAGGTGAATAGTAGCTTTGGTCCTAGAGATTGTTAAATTTAAAAACAGTACAGTTTCAAACTTCTGCGAACACACCACTGGACACTATCCAGTTTTGAAAATATGTTAGACTAACAATAATACTTTTAAACAAGAAAGGAAAGCTAACTTCGGGCGGAGCCGAAGTTGAAATACCCTTGCAGAATATTCCGATTTATATTCTCCAAACTTATTCATTTGATGCATTCTTAATACTCATAAAAAATCCAAACTTCCTAACTTTAAAAACACCAAAGTTATGGCATTTTCAATCGTTCAGTTATATGGCAGCTATAAGATATAGTCGGCCGATCCTTATGAAATTTGGTATGTCGGATTGATTGGCCAAAAATAAAACCCATAGAAAATCCCAACTTCTTAACTTTACAAACACCAAAGTTATGGCACTTCCGATCAATCAGTTATATGGCAGCTATAAGTAATAGTCGGCCGATCCTTATGAAATTCGGTATGTCGGATTGATTGGCCAAAAATAAAACCCATAGAAAATCCCAACTTCTTATCTTTAAAAACACCAAAGTTATGGCTTTTCCGATCGTTCAGTTATATAGCAGCTATATGATATAGTCGCCCGATCCGGCAAGAAATATACAAACTTTATAAATACCCCCCTTCGATTTAATTCCATTAACTAATCATATTCTTTTATTTTCCAGCTATCAGTAGGCATTGAGCATGGCATCCTGGAGTCGTACAACTCGGACTTCGAGCTGCAGTTTAGCCACCCCCTTGAAGCATATCGTCGGCATGTGCCGCATCGTCCACAAGCCGCAGGCCAAGAGCACCGGCAACGGGTTCCTGCAGCTGAAGTCGAGTGCTGGCCAGGCTTCGGTCTCCTCCGCAGTTGCCTCCTCGGTGGCCGGCGGGGCCAGCAACTCGCTGACCGGAAACGGACTTCGCCACACACTGACCGCCTCCACGTCGTACGGCTCACTCTCTTCCAGTGCGGCGTCCGCTTATCAGTTGCAACAGCAGCAGGCGGCAGAGGCCTCGGCGGAGCAGCCACAAAACTTCATGGAATTCCAGGGACCCATCACCGGACTGGTCTACTTGCTGAAGGATCCCAAAGATCCGCTGCTGCACATCTATCTCTTCGAGTGCGAGGCCGTCGAGGAGGTAAGTTGAAGCCCGATTCATGACCAGAAGACGGATGGGAAAAGTTGTCGACAGTTTTAGCCGACATTGTGTCAGTTGTCTGTCCGCTGGCATTTCGTTTTCTCACAATCTCTGCTATTTTGAGGGGAAAGTGAACCGAAATGAACCGCTTGAATGTGTGTGCGGACAGTTTGTGGCCTTTTGAAATGCTTTCATATGGAAATGTTTAGAAAACTTGCCACACAATAGTTCTCCATATAAAAACTACTTGGATTAAATTGCACAGAACGTGCAGGAAAAGCCCCAAAAGGTTTTTTGCGGATTTTGGTTGAGAGCATAATAAGTTTGGATGATTAACGAGCGACTGCTTTTGATAACATAAATGTGACATTTTTTAATTGCTGTCTTCGGTTGATTTAAAAGAAAACAAGAGAGAACGCTATAGTCGGGTGCCCCGACTATCAGATACCCGTTACTCAGGTAAAAGGAGTGCGAGGGAGATGGAGATAGAAACTTTGATCACGCATAACTTTTAAACGAATGGTCCGATTTGAAAAATTTCTTCTACATTTCGATAGGTATTGATAAACACAATAAAACTGCATTTTTACTTTTCCGAAATATTTAAATTTATATTTAAATAAAATCGTATATAAGCGATTGTGGGCGTTAAAGGGGGCGTGGCACCTTTTTGAAACAAACTTGCGCTGCGTAGGAACTCCTAAAATCTGCATGCAAAATGCCAATCTTCTAGCTTTTATAGTTTCCGAGATCTCAGCGTTCATACGGACGGACAGACGGACAGACGGACAGACGGACATGGCTAGATCGACTCGGCTAGTGATCCTGAACAAGAATATATATACTTTATAGGGTCGCAAACGCTTCCTTCTACCTGTTACATACTTTTGCACGAATACAATATACCCTTTTACTCTACGAGTAACGGGTATAATTATACCTCATTAGACGCATCTTTTTGGAACAATCAAATCTGAACTTATGGGAAAGAAATTGGATACAAAAATACATTCGAAAGTTATTAAATACAAAAAGGGATTGGAGTAAAGTCAATGAAAAGTTAAATAATCCTAAATGTTTATTTATTATGAGTGGAATTACTATACATTTTCCACAAGAAAAAAACAATTTGTATACCCTTGAGGGTATTATAATTTCAGTAAAAAATTTGCAACGCAGTGAAGGACACAATCGGACAACAATATCATATAGTTGCCATAGAAACTATGGCAAAATGCAGCGCAAAATCGGCATACCTTTATTGTTTTTAGTAATATAGGCATTAAAACCGAAACGTAGTGCATTTGTAATAAATGCAAGAGTATATAAACTTCGGCTTGCCTAAGTTTGCTTCTTTTCTTGTTTTTAAATTTTTTGATTGTAAGTTTACTTTTGGTCGGCAAACTATTTCTCAAATATTCGTTTATTTTAATTAAGTTCACAGTCCGTTCATAAGGACTGTACCGAGCTCTACGAAAATAGTAGCCACAAATTTAGCCCGACCTGACCTCGTCTCTTATCACGCATGTGTTAGATTCTAATGTCTGAGCGAAGTCCAAAGAGCGTGTGTATTGGGGGACGCCCAGTTTGCCATAAATTGACTTCCGTTTGCATTTCTAATTAAAACAGTTTAGCAAGTATAGCGCCACCAACTTGGGGCTGTTCGACCAGAAAAACCAGCGAGAGCAGTCCATTAAATTAGGACTGCTCAGCATGACCTTTTTCCGATTACACGCAAAAAGTTTATTCCGAACCAAAAACAAATCCACTTCTTTTTTTTGAAGTGGTCACGCCCCTCTGATGGCGAACAATAGGGTGAAAAAATAGAATTCCTTTTTTGAAAGTAAAACTAAGCTTAACAAGAAAAAAAGCAAACTACGGCAAGCCGAAGTTTTTATACCCTTGCAGTTATTACAAATCGACTACATTTCGATTTTTATGCCTATATTACTAAAAACAATAAAGTTATCATTTTTTTTAGTTTTTTTTTCGATTTTTCCTATGGGAGCTGTATAATATAGTCCCCCGATCCGGCTCGTTCCGACTTATATACTACCTGCAATAGAAAGACATCTTTTGGGAAAGTTTCAAGCAGATAGTTTTTAAACTAAGGGACTAGTTTGCGTAAAAACGAACGGACGGACGGACGGACAGACGGACATGGCTAGATCAACTGTCCTAGTGATGCTGATCAAGAATATATATACTTTATAGTGTCGACAATGTCTCATTCACTGCGTTGCAAACTTTTGACTATTATAAATTATAAATTGAAATTATAATACCCTCTAAAAGGGTATAAAAACGAAAATAAAGTCACAACTAGCTAAATTAAAGTTATATCCATCAGTTTGTTATTTTAAAAGTTTAATTAACGGTGAGCTTTTTTAAAGCTGACTTTAAAGTTTTAAATTTTCGGTCATTTTAGCAATTCTGCTTTAACTCCCCATTGAGCGCTTCTACTTAATTTCATCGTAATTGGTAGGGAATTTTTCACAAGAGCTGTTGTTGGCTCATTGCATGTCAAAAGCGTTTTAAGCCCTGCGTTTCGGCCATGATGTTGACTTGGCTTGATTGTTGATAGTGGGTTTTGTTGGTGTGAGATGGCTTTGTTCTGAAGTTTTATTGAGTTGTGCCTCCTGCATTCAGTTTCCAGCTGGTTTGATTTACGAGTATCTGGGTCAGTGTTCGCATTTCGGTTTTACGGTCGTCTTAAACGCCTAACAAATTTCGATGGCATGTTAAAGGCTAATGCAGGTCGCAATATTATTTGAATAATTTAAAAAATTTCAAAATAAAACCTTTTCTTCATATTTTCGTAAATATATATTTAATTTCTATCTAAATACAAAAAGAAACTGTTTAGTTCTGGTGATCTATTTGTAGTTTATATTAAACGTGCATGCGCATTAATGGAATCCAATTAATTTCATGCATATTTGCTTTATAAATAAAGCTCAACCAAATCGAAATGTTTACAATAAAATCTACTCAATGAACTTAGAGTGTTGAATTTGAATTCCACCAAATTAACAATAACAAACATTTCAAAGCATCAACAATGTGTTTTTCTTATTGTTAAATAGATCAAAAATAATAACATCGATAAATTTATGGTGCAGTAGTTTGAGAAATGAGTAATGACTATTGAAGCAGTTTCTTAAGTCTATCTCAAAAGAGAGTATTGCATAATGAACAACTCTCAAAATCGATCAACTATAAATTGTTACGAGAAGCTAGTGACTAGCTTTATTTGTGTGAACAAGTCTCTATAAGACTAGTGCTAGTCACGATTAGTCAATTTTATAATTTGAAGTTCGGCCCACCCCTTTTATATTTTCCACTAGTACTTCACTAGTACTTAGTTATCCGAAATTAAATACGAATCGTCAATGTCGTGTTAACTACAAAAAAAGTTTGTCACTTTTCTGATTAAAAGTGATACAAATTAAGATTACATAGAAAAACCGAATTTGTGTTTCTAAAATATTTTTCTTTGTTTTAACTTTGGCAGATAACAATCTATTATCTTCAACCTTGATACTGATAATTCGGGACTAGTTAGGATAATAATTGATTCTTGCAAAACTCTTGAATTTAAATCAATTCCTCTCCTTCCAAAGTTAAGAGAAGCGCACATACAAAACCCAGCCCCAACATAATTGGTCGACTGTGGTCAACCTGCTTAGTACGTTCCGCCGATTGAGCCACTAATTGAAGCCATTAGGCGCTGAGATAAACGCACTTTCGTTTCCCCATCCTTTCTATTTACAAAGCGATGGAGAAAAAAGGGAACCCATTACGCAAATGCTGAAAAAATAAAGCTAATTGCAAGGAGTTGGCTGAGTGTGGCATACTTTGGGGGCGTATGCAGCTGTGGTCCTCTGCGGCACTTAAACAACATCATAAGCTCGTAAATATTTAAAGCCTTTGTCCGCTCCACCTGCGCAATGTCCTTGTGCATCATTAGCAGGTGGATCCGTGCCGTGTCCTTTGCTAAATGACGCATGGCGCAGAGCTGCTATTCGCCTGTTTAAACATCAGGCTTATTGTCTTTCCCTCCCGCAGGAAGCGAGGTGAACGGGATTGTGGGTGGAGATGGGCATTCAAGGCGAATGTCAGTGCCAGCTTTTGGTCCTGGCTTTGAACATGTTATGTTGGGCCAACAAGAAACTAATCGAGTGTGTTGGCAACCCTTCAAGCTGTCGACAATTTCGGATTCTTTGAAGATGCCTTAGTGAGGCTCATGAAGAGCGAAGGATTTGGCTTAGAGTGTCCACATAATGCACTGAAAAGGTCTTGAAAAATGTTGCTTCCTCGCATTCCGTCCAAAGTACACATACGAATTTCCTATAAACTTTGGCAGAGGATAACTTTTTGAAACCGATATTGAACGTTTTAAGCCTTCGCCTCCCTCGAAAGCCGTTCTCTCCGGTAGATAATTGGCTTTCACTTTTATTTCCTCGAATTGCATGCAAAATATTGCCTCCTTCCGTTCGGGAGGAAAAGCTTGGCAAGTCTGCCCGGTGAACAAATTCAATTTGTCGCACATTGGGGAAGGAAGACCCATTTTATACCATGATTAGATTGAAGTCGGTCCTTTTCTCTTCACTTAGTTTCTGCTGTTGTTGGTTCGGTTCTTTGTGCTTGTGGCAAATTGGTTTTATAGTCAAGATTTAGTTTGTAACTTGTATCCAAAAGGAACGTCGCTTTACTTTCTGTTTATTATTTGCATTTCCTAATCGATGAAAGACGGGCAACTGTGTAAAGTTTTATGTCAGACTGCGTGATTTTTGCGCAAACTTCGCTTTTAAATTATTATTTGTAGCTTAATGGTAGTATTTTTTAAGTCTGAAAAATTGTTATATTCATTGGTGCCATTAAAAAGCAGTTTAATTTCGTTTAGAGGGCGTAATAAAAATATGTTTACTTAAAAATAGTTATAATCAATTTAAAGGGTTCTATAAGCTAATAATCTTCAAGAAAAAAATTAATTACATAAACAAAAAAGAAAGAGCGTTCTTTCGGGACAACCAATTAAAATATAACAATAGAGTTTAGTTTCTAATAAAAAAAATACGTAAAATATTTTTTTAGAGTAATATTTTTTTAACACATCTGTTAATTTATATTAATCGAAGCAATTAAAAAAACATTTCTTTCTTATTAATAAAAAAAAATATTTAAATAACTTGATTTTTGATTTATTTGGTATACATGTATGTACATAATTTATATAATTTCTAGGAATATTATATATTATAAAATACATATTAACTTGTATTAATTTTCTTAACTCTCAAACATAGACTACACCATTACCGCTATACATTATCGATTCATTTGAGTACTATGTCTGCAATTTGACTTTGGCCGATTGGGCATCGATTTTGGCTGAGCTGATTGTCATTTCCTCATTGAAATCCCCACGGCAGATGTTGTATTTACCATGGTCGGTTGCCCAATGCACGTCTGTAATTTATGATCTTATTTACCACATGAAGTATTCGCAGTGTGGCCTGCATGCCCGAATTTCCCGCTCTCTCTCTCCCTCTCTCCCTCTCACTCTCTGTCGCTCTTTAGGCTCTCGGTAGCACTCGCATATCTTCTTCGATTTCGCATGCGCAGGTCGCTATAGCGCCGGTTCCCCAGTCACACTTCTCGGATTGGATCTGCTGGCCGTCAGTTGTCAGACGACAATTGAACCGTGCGCGCTTCGCTCGAGGGCGGCGAGATTTACCCACAAAAAAGCGAATAATACCTGTGGAAAGTGAAGACCCCAACAATACATAAATAATTAAACTGGTAGGGTGACAACGAAAACAATAACCAAATCAACAACAAATTAGTGAAATCGGCAAAAAATGAACTTGTTTATTGCACACGAGAATAAAAAGTGATTAGTAAACAACAGAAAGCAGAGTGTTCGAAAATAAAAATAAATCAGTTACTAAAACGCGCCACCAGCTAAACCAAAAAGCAAAACAATCTATACTCGTATACCTACACATGTGTAAATCATATAGAATTCTGCTTATTTTTGTCCGTCTCGGCCATTCTATTATTTGTTTTATCCGACGCTTGTTCGCTTAATTAAAAACTTTTGGACAAAGCAAACCAATTGAGATGCTTTTGGGTATTTACGAATTGGGGATGGTAAAGAACACACTTCCCCTGCTCTTACATAAAGTGATCTTAGAAATTTTCCACTCAATATAAACAAAAGCGCTCAATAGGCTCTCATTGTCCCAAATATCGTGTAGTTGCAAAGTGCCATTGCAAACATCTCGGAATCAAGTCAAGCAAAGTCAATTAACGCGACAATTAGCAGGGGCGCAGATAAAGATAGATGGATAAACACATCGTTGTATATACGGTTATAGATACACAACGACATTGCCTTATTATCGTCGTTAGTGCGATTCCCTAGCCAATTGGCTGTTGCGGCAAGTGCAGCTTTGGGAATCTGTTTAATTGTAATGATTTATCGCCCAGCCAAGCGCAGCAGAAAGTACTTTGACCCTTTCTATATCGGAATATACTTTTTCTCAAACAGCTGATCGCTGCTGCTCGTTTGAAATTCGAAAATACTTTCGTTAGTCGCGAGAATCGGTTCTATTCGCATTTGTTGCCGGGCTTTTGATGGTCATTTCGAACTGAACGAGCCTCGCGAACGGTCGTAAAAGGTTGCTGATTTACGTGATTTTTCTGGCGTCAAACAGAAATCGGAATACATATACTTGAAAAACCAAGTATATCGAAATGAGGTGGCTGAAATAAATAGACCAAGAATTTATTACAGTGATAAATGGAAACTGAAATCGAGGAATTTGATTTAAGCCTTAATAAACGCCAGTTTATAACTTAATATTCTCTAATAAGTGATCAATTCAACCAAAGGAATAACCTTAATAAATAAAAATGAATAGAGTCATTAACTGATATTATTGGCACTAGCTATTAATCCAAATTGTTGTTTAAGTGAAAATATACGAGCTAAATGCTTGATATAAATCAGACATACAATTTAATTACAAATAATACAAATATTTTTGGTCTCCTGTGATGCAGCCTCAACACGTTGTGAATACTTTTAGCCAGCTGTCTTGTGATAAAAAGAAAACAACCATGGAAAACTTGTGATACTCTTTTAAACACTCAAAGTACAAGGCTCAAAATAGAATTTTGTGATACAAGCTGCAGCTGTGTAAAAGTTGTGAAAGTAAGTTGTGATAACTGACCCCCAGAACCAGAACGAGCTCGCCCGGTGGATAAGACAGTATCTGAAGATGTTCACGGTGCCGTTTCATCGGGACACCATCCTGACCACCTCAGTCAGCGATGCCTCGGTGCTCAACAAGAGTCGGGCCGTATGTAGAGATTCGGATCGAGAATCCCCTATCCAGTATCGAACCACTAACCCGCTAAATTGATTTCAATTTCTCCGCCTGCGCCTGAGCTTGTGTAATTTGTTTCTATTTACTTGCTGCTTGCCTTTTGTTTGTCGTCTTATGTAATGGTTTGTTATGCATGCACTGCTGCGATTGCTTTGTTCTTTTGTTCCCAACTAATTGAAGCGTTTAGGCCAAGTTAAAAGTCGCCCCCCTCCCTTCCAGTGTTTTTTTTTACTATACAGCCCTGACTTCCACTCAATACTAATTGATTTACCCTTGAAATGGGCTTCCCATCTCGTCAATAATGAATTCGCTTTGCCATTTCTCTTCACCTTTCAAGTTGGACTTTTATTGAAATTTAAAAGGCCAGAGACAATTCCCATGTAAATGACTCGGATATTCTATTTGGGATTACCATATAAAGTGTTTTTTTTGTGGCTCCTCCTCCGTCTGTTATTTAGCGTTAAATTAAATTCCTCGCGCGTGCCAACCGGCAGAGAAGGGTGGTCAGAAGCCCACTTTCAGCCGTAGGCGCCAGAAAAAGTTTCTCGACTTCGTCCTTTATGTGGCACTTGACCATGGCCATGGCGACTTTATTGGCCCTGGTGTCCAAGAGAGCGTTGCAATTGGGGAAAACACTTTTTGTGGCTTTAACTTTTCAGCTGAGTAGATTGTTCACTTTGATGGGCTTCAAAAGTTGCACAAAGGGCGTTTCAAGAGCTGAAAAAACATAAAGGGTAAAAAGTTTCGAGTTAAAAATATATAAAAAAAATTATATGTCAAGTGGTTGGACCGCTTAAATCAGTTTTTATAAAATTGATATTGGCACTGCTTTAAAACAAAACGAGAAATAAATCACGTTAGATTTGTCAAGCCGAAATTTGGATACTCAATTTTTATACAATAAAACGTTGCCGTTTTTAATTTTAAACGCCCTTCCATTTGAGTTAGTCTACGATATTTCGATTTATAAATACATTTTGTTAAATGTTGACCTTGATAAACCTTAAAAAGTGTGGCTGCTGAAGGCAGTGAAGGTGCTTGAATAAACGATTTTGAAAATAATAATAATTTTCAAACTGTATTTATTAAAAATTATACCAAATGATCTCGTCTTTAACTAAATATCTTACTACATTGCAATCTAGTAAAAACAAGAGAGAACGCTATAGTCGGGTGCCCCGACTATCAGATACCCGTTACTCAGGTAAAAGGAGTGCGAGGGAGATGGAGATAGAAACTTTGATCACGCATAACTTTTTAACGAATGGTCCGATTTGAAAAATTTCTTCTACATTTCGATAGGTATTGATAAACACAATAAAACTGCATTTTTACTTTTCCGAAATATTTAAATTTATATTTAAATAAAATCGTATATAAGCGATTGTGGGCGTTAAAGGGGGCGTGGCACCTGTTTGAAACAAACTTGCGCTGCGTAGGAACTCCTAAAATCTGCATGCAAAATATAAATCTTCTAGCTTTTATAGTTTCCGAGATCTCAGCGTTCATACGGACAGACAGACGGACAGACGGACAGACGGACAGACGGACATGGCTAGATCGACTCGGCTAGTGATCCTGAACAAGAATATATATACTTTATAGGGTCGGAAACGCTTCCTTCTACCTGTTACATACTTTTGCACGAATACAATATACCCTTTTACTCTACGAGTAACGGGTATAAAAACTTGCAACACCCTTACAAAAACGATTAGTAAAATCATTAGGTTTCATTTGAATTAAAGGCTTTAAGGAACCGGTCACAAATTGCCGGGCAATCAGCTTAAAGCTTCAAGTTTTTTTATTAAAGGCATTAAATTGTAATTTTAGCTACACGCTAAAGTATAACATTAAACTTAATTGTGCTCAATCTTTTTGCAAACTTTAAACTGTAATTTTACGTTGATTTTCAATCGCCGATAGATATTTGAGCCATAATTTGCCTTAGGTGCTAAGTTCGTAGATGATAAACACGTAACAACAAATATTTGCTGTTGTGTGCTCAAATAGGCCGGAACAAATGCCCACAAACCGAACCGGATCGGCAGCGTCACAAATCGGCAGGGAAATGCGTTGCAGTCTTGACCTTAAGGCGACTCTAAATCGAATGTAAACAAGTTCGTTTAATGTAATGGAATGGCCATGCCGATTGTGGTTGAATTGATCCGTCCTTTTGGTGGCACTGGGTTCAACGAACCCTGTCACAGGGAGCATCTGCTGGGGGCTTAAATGCCAGACCAGGTCTTTACTATTCACAAGGCGCACTGACACCGCACATTGCAATTTCCAATTGCATAAAAAGTCATAAAACAGCAAACGAGCAAACGATAACAGCAAACAGACACGACTGGGGGCAAAAAGATGACATAAAAACGCTGACATAAAACATTAAATATTGTAGTTCAGACATGTGACAAAATTTGCAAGCCAGTTCGGAATTCCCGGAAACATTTGATTTATGCCCAAAAGTATTATTTGTTTTTACATATACATATATGTAGCAATATATAGCTCCCTTACAAAAGCTGGAATGACCGAGGGAAACCTTTTTATATTTCAAAGGCTAGAAGGGTTTAGTCCTTAGCATTTTTGTGCTAAAAATATTTATATACATGTGCACATATAGTCTATATTTGTCTTTAAATAGAAAATTTGTATTGAAAATTTAGTAAAGGTTTAGTTTGGTTCAAATTAAGCTATAATATTCAATTTATCTGCAGAATTTAGAACAGAAAAATCTTTTATCGCTGTAACATTTACGCGTATTTTTATAAACATAAACATCTTTGTTGTTGATTTAATTTATTTTTTAAGTTTAGTTAGTTGTTATTTATATTGTTATGTTAAATTGAAACTCAAAGAAATTATTGCAAAGGGATTTAATAAATAGGTTTAATATAAAAGTTTTTATACTTCTATTCATGTGGCCATAACAAATGGGATTTTTTCTGCATTACCGCTGACGGGTTCCACGATGTGTTAACCCCTTTTTATATTTTTGAGACATTTGCAATGCAAAACAGTTGAGGGACATAAAAATACCCAAAACATTGCTGGCGATTATAAACGCGTGCAAATCGCCTGTAAATCGGTTGTAATTTGACTTTGTCGTCATTGCGGCTAGTCAAGGTTGTTGCGTTCTGTCTAGAGGAGATTAAGCCCCCTCAATTCGGCATTATATAAGCACATTGTTATTAAAATGTAATGCAACAACAGCAATAATGAAAACACGTAAAAGTGAAGGAAAAAGACAAAGTCATCAAGTGAAACGCGAGGCGAACGTGACGTTGAATTGAATTCCTGCGAACAGTTTTTTTGTTATTTATGTGCGATGGTTTTTTTTTTTTTAAACAATAATAATAAAAAGAGAAACATACTTGAATATATTGTCAGAGGTTTTGAAAAACACGCGTGCCGCACAAATCTAAAGCCATTTATACAGATGGGGTAAAAATAATAGCAATAAAAACTTTTATTAAGTTGTGTTACCAAACCAAAATTGTAATAATTTTATTAGAAAAAGGGGAAAGATAAATGTACTCATGTAATTGATTCTTCTATTGTTAATTTATAATTTGCTTAAAATTTTAAATGTTTCCTGGTAATACTGATTGTTTCTTAAGATCCTAAATAACAATGCTTTACCATTATCTGAAATATTTCTGTCAAAATACGCGGCTTGACAAGCACATTACAGAATATTAGCAGGTTGTGCTATTATTATGACCACTGCTGTAGATACAATATGTATTCAAACTATGGCTATTGGTCAACTTACTCTGCAGATGTCGTCACGATCACTCGGCAAACGCCTGATCACGGCGAAGAAGCAGAGGGGCAGTCCCAAAATAAGAATGAAAATTAAAATCAATTTAGGGAGATAACTTTTTCATTTGTTCGTGTGTCCGCATTTTAGCCTTAAAATTGCTGATGAATGACAATTAGTTGTGGTCCACACTATTGCATCTTTGAGAAATTTGTGTGCAAAAGACGCATCTGACGGGCAGCTGCATCTACATCTACTGAGAGAAGGATGACATTGGACTTTTAACTTGCTGGCACTCGCCAAAATCATTTCTGGCAGCTTTTCAATGCAAAAATGAAGCAACGGACCGACTGACATAGGTATCTCCCGCTCAAGGAATGCCCTAGAGAGACCCGTCTCTCGACTGTGCATCATCATCACGCCGGGAGAAGCTGATGCATCCGATGATGCCGAAGCTTTCGGGCAGACATTGCGTCGGCATGAGCATCGAACATGATCACTGTGACCAAGGAAATACCCCAGTTTTATCCCGGTTTCTGCCAGGCTGCTTGTCCTACATCAACTTTTCGGATATTGTATTACCCATAAATCAAATCGAAGTTCAGAGCTGCAATATTGAGTTTTTAAAAACATTTCTTTTTTTGGGATTGCTGATTTAGATTTTAAAGTGCCGTGCAGCGACGTAAATATCAAAATAGATAAGTCCATTTATTGTAGGCTTTTACAATTCAATTTAGCTACTTTCGCGATAATAGAGCGACTAAACAAATAAGATAACATGTCTTTATCGTTTATGTAATATGAACACTTTTTCCGATCCTATAGGAAATGCTTTCTTCTACCTGTTAATAATGAATACAATATACTCTTTTCCGTTACGAGTATCGAATATTATTACACTACGAGTAACGGGTAAAACAATAGTTCCAGAAAGTGGTTTCTTAGAACAAAATCAAGAACATGAAAAACCAGAAAGGAAATCTAACTTTGGGCGGAGCTGAAGTTAATATACCCTTTAAGAATATTCTGTAAATTATATTGGTTGGACAAAAATAAAACCCATAGAAAATCCCAACTTCCTAACTTTACAAACACCAAAGTTATGGCATTTCCGATAAATCAGTTATATGGCGGCTATAGGATATAGTCGGCATGGTTTTAATTCGATATCTTTAATACTAAGAGACTAGTTCGCGTAGAAACAGACAGACGGACAGACGGACATGCTTATATCAACTCAAGACGCGATCCTGATCAAGAATATATATACTTTGTAGGGTCGGAGATGTCTCCTTCACTGCGTTGCATACTTTTGACCAAAACTATAATACCCTCTGCAAGGGTATAAAAATTACTTTATCCCACCGAAATGGGTGACATTTTCATGGTTATAAACTTTATATTGCCTCTTTAAAAAAAATCAAAAGAACATGCATAACCATACCGCAGTAAAGCTGCATTATCCCAGTCACGAGGAGGTCTCAGTTGAAATCATGAAAGGGATGTCCAGCAAAGTTTTCTTCGAAGTTTCAAAGCATCTCCCAGAACCCCTTAAGTGGCTGGACCACAAAAAATGTCATAAACTCAATGGTAGTAAAACTCAAAGCGGGAAGGAATAAGGGATAGACGGAATGCGGAATAAAACCAAAGGACATCAAGTCATCCATCAAATTGGGAGGCCATGAATTTTCCTCTTGTACTGACTGCATGTTCCTAACTTTCTCCTCAAGTCCCAGACAGATAAAAAATTAGTGTCTGACCCCTGTCTTCTTATGCGAATTTTTTGCAGATGGCCGAGCTGATGCATCAGATGCGGGATCCGGCCCACACGCTTGGCGGTTCCGTGGGCAGCATTCCGCAGACGCTGATCGGCGGCGGAGGTGGTGGACACGGCTCCTCGAATGGGGGACTTAATGGAATCCATGCGACACCCGCCACGAATCTGAAAATGAGCGAGGCGATGCGCAGTGCCCAGCATGACACGAGCCCCAATCCCGTTAGTTCCAAGATGAAGGCATCGAAGTCCTACACCCATGGTCTGAGCAGCTCCTCGGGCACGGTGAACATTCCCACGTCCACATCGGCCCAGAGCAATCTATCCCTGCTGGCGGACATCTCGCCGAATCACACGCACTTCTTCGAGGTAATGTACGTGGGCAAGATCCGGGTCTCCCAGAAGCGGGTGCCCAACTCCTTCATCGACGACGCCCTGCCCAAGTTCAAGGCGTACGACGCCCAGCGCCTGCGGCTCCTCCAGAATCGCAAGATGTCGCTCAGCAGTGAGGGGGGTGTGGGCATTGAAGCGAAGCCGGGCAGTTCCCTCAAGAGTCACGACCTCAAGGAGGAGGACGAGGAGGAGCAGGAGCACAATCAGCGGCAGGGGGCGGAGCCAGATGCACGGGCGAAGCCGCTCGTGCAGCTGCAGCTGACGGGCGCCGAGGAGGGAGCTGCCCCGCGACCCCTGGAGGACAACAAGGAGATCAAATCCCCCGAGAAGCGGACTCTGCTGCGAGGTCAGAGTCAAATCGAGCTGGGCCACAAGGAGCAGTAAGTATTCAGCCATTCGAGTACATTTTCCCCTGACATTTCGACCAACAACTTCTCCATCTTGCCGAAGACCTCAAAGCTCCGACGGCTCTGAGCCACCAGCATCCAATAGTCAACTGGAGGCGCCCAATGTCATTGTAAACAGACAGCCAACGCCGCCCAGGGATCAGGGCGTGGCCTCTGGGATTGGGAGTGGAAATGGGGGTGCCACTTCCGCTTCTGCTGGCCCTAGTCAGTTGCATCCCAATTATGCGATGGAGAAGTAAGTGGCAACAAGGCCAGCAATTCCGTCGCATGATTAGTTCGTTTTCGTTTTCGTTTCTTTAGTTTTCGTTCACAAGTTATTTAGAGCCTTATCATACCAGCTTAACCGGCTAAGTTCAAC
Source organism: Drosophila fuyamai (assembly GCA_018153365.1). NCBI lineage: Eukaryota > Metazoa > Arthropoda > Insecta > Diptera > Drosophilidae > Drosophila > Drosophila fuyamai. The sequence goes on along the minus strand of JAECXW010000042.1, from coordinate 199,505 downwards.
TTATAAATTTTTGAGTCATATTTTATTTATATTTCAAATTTGAAAAAATTTATATTTGATTATGGCATGTGTAACGTTGGTTATGATTTTTCTTAAACAAAGTATTTAAAGTAACAACAAAATGAATCATATATATTTTAATATAATATATCTGTGAAAAAAATATACCCTTGCAACGCAGTGATACCCTATATACCCTATATACCCTATATAGTAAATATATTCTTGATCAGCATCACCTGGAGAGTCGATCTCTTCGCCTGTTTGTCTGCCTGTCCGTTTCTATATGTATGAAACTTATTTAAAAGTGTTCTTTCTATTGCTTCCAAGGGGCCGATCGGAAAATAAATTAGCAAATATTACAGCTTCGTTTTTGTGGTCTAGTAATTTTAAACAATTTCAGAATTTGTCGGAAAATCAATATAGCATTAACGTTTTTTAAATATACACATACAAATAAAATACAAATAATAGACCTTTTAAAGAATATTTAATTTTTGTAACTGCCAAACATATATATGTTGCCAAAATTTGCTTTCTTTCTTTTTGTTAATAATTAGATTTCTGAGCCTTTTACTATAACTAAAAAGGTTATGAATACAATTTATTATTTTTTAATATAATATTCAAAATTTATCTAACTCTGAAAATTGATAGTTGATTGCTATATATTCACTCAACTACTAACAATGAAATGCTTTTAAGCCTTTCATACTACCTCAATTAAATCTGATTTGATCTGAAAATAAAAGTGAATAAGATCCTCAAGGTAATGAATGCCAAAATAGTGTTACTTTCGATACTTTTTTCGTTAGTTTGCCTTGCACAGTAGCACCCATTTCTTATTTTTGTAGTCGCATGTCAACGCCCAAAGCACCCAAAACTTAAAGTACCGAAATCTGTCAATCCATCTATTAACGAATCTAATTTCAGCATACCCAAGCTGAGGGATCGGTCCGCCTCGCAGGGCTGCATTCCGCCATTCGTGGAGCAGAACCGGACAATGGTGTTCTTGGTGGGGCGATGCGATCTCCGCCTAATCTCGCCGGATCGCAAGCAGGTGCTGCTCTACAAGGATTTCAAGGACGTGGCTAGCTGCGTGCATGGTCAGAAGTCGCTGGATCATTTTGGCATCATCTGCCGAGAGTTGAATAACGACGGCTACATCGGCTACGTGTTCAAGTGCCAGTCGGAGCACGTGTGCGACGACATTGTGGCCGCCATTGCCCAAGCTTTCGACACCTGCGCGGAGCAGAAGAAGAAACAGGAGACGCAAATCTTTAGCTGCGAGCACTGCCCAATGCTTTGGTACCACAAACTCTGCACTGATGTCGAGGGACTGTCCGAGAAGAAGACCCAGGCCCTGATCCTGCGCCGGATTGAAACCCTAAACGACGACGAGCAGGAGATCGTGTGGGCCAAGTTCTGTGGCTCGGAGAAAACCAACTCACCGGTGGCCGAGCAGAACCAGTTCCTCATGATGTTGCTAAGGGCCCACTGCGAGTCCAGGCAGCAGAGGCATGTTCACGACACCGCCGAGAATCGGTCGGAGTTCCTTAACCAGTATCTCGGCGGTAGCACCATCTTCATGAAGGCCAAGCGCTCGCTGACCAACTCCTTCGATAACCTGCTGAAACGCAAGCCCTCCAAGGATGATATAGCCGTGCCGCCACACAATTTAAGAGAAATCAGAGAGGGATCCGCCGAGCCCCTAGGCACGCAGTCCCCTCCAGAGGGCTTTCGGTCGCGATCAAATACGGTGGGTGCGAGTCCCAGCAGCAAGCCCACAGCTGAGCAGCTTAAAAGTCCCATGATGGACATGTAAGTAGAGACGAAACCTTTGTAGAGGATATCATTCACTAATTGTAATTCCTCAATTAGATTCATCAAGGTGGGCAACAGTCCCAAAGAGGCAGAAACCCACCAGGGCTCCTGGCGCCAAGCGATACTTAATAGTGTAGTGACACCCTCGAAGGGTTTGGACAGTGAGGTGCCCACCGAGTTTCTGTCGCCCATGCGCAAGCGTAAGTAACCCCTAATCTTGCACCCTTCTTCTTGGAAATTAAACCATAAAACTACTTGCAAATAACAGCTGTCAAACGGGGCAAGCGGGATGCGGCGGAACTGAGGGAACTGTGGCGCACTGCCATCCGACAGACCATAATGCTTAACCGCATGGAGACGGAGAACGCCATGCTGCAGGCACGACAGAACGAGAACGAGCTGAAGCGCATCAAATTGGACTACGAGGAGATCGTGCCCTGCGACAAGCAACTGATCGAGCGCTGGGAGCAGATTATCGAACGCAACTCCACGCAGATTGGCAACAAAAAGGATCCCAAGGTTCTGGGTCACGCCATCCGTACCGGAGTACCGCGATCAAAGCGCGGAGATGTGTGGACCTTCCTGGGCGAGCAGCATTCCATGAACACGGCTCCGGTTGACACAAAGCGGTTCCCCAACTTCAATACGCCGTATCACACGCTGCTGAAACACCTCACGGAGCATCAGCATGCCATCTTCATCGATCTGGGCAGGACGTTTCCCAACCATCAGTTCTACAAGGATCCTCTGGGATTGGGGCAGCTGTCGCTGTTTAACCTGCTTAAGGCGTACTCCATTCTCGATCCGGAGTTGGGATACTGTCAAGGGCTGGGTTTCATCTGCGGCGTTTTACTCCTGCATGTGAGTTTCTTTTGAACAAATTTCATAAGTATCATGAACTAAGTTTTGTTTTATTTTCAGTGTGATGAGGCCAATGCGTTCCAACTTTTGAAACACTTAATGTTCCGACGGAATATGCGCACAAAATACCTGCCCGACATGAAAAAGTTTCAATTGCAGCTGTACCAGCTTTCCCGATTGGTCAAGGATCACTTGCCAGATCTGTATGTGTGGCTCGATCAGAATGATGTCTCGCCCACTTTGTATGCGGCTCCCTGGATTCTGACCGTCTTCAGCTCCCAGTTCCCGCTGGGATTCGTGGCCCGGGTCTTCGATCTGCTCTTCCTGGAATCCTCCGATGTAATCTTCAAGTTTGCCATTGCTTTGCTATCAGTGCACAAGGAGCAACTACTGGCAAAGGATAACTTCGAGGAGATCATGGACTATCTGAAGACCGTGGTGCCTAAGATAGAGCCCAACTGCATGGAGCAGATAATGAAGCTTGTCTTCGGCATGGACATTGGCAAGCAGCTGGCCGAGTATAATGTGGAGTACAACGTGCTGCAGGAGGAGATTACCACCACCAACCATCACCTGGAAATGTTGAACCGGGAAAAGACGCAGAACCAGCATCTGGAGCAACAATTGCAGGTGAGCTTTTTAAAGATGGTGCACGAAATTGGTTAGCATTACATTGCACTTATATGGATTATGAATCTACTAAATATCATTTATCTCTCCCGCAGTTTGCCCAATCCTCGATTGCTCAGCTGGAGACCACCCGTTCCTCCCAACAGGCTCAGATAACCACGCTGCAATCTCAAGTGCAGTCTCTAGAGCTGACCATCCAGACCCTCGGTCGGTACGTCGGGCAACTGGTGGATCACAACCCCGACCTGGAGCTGCCAAACGAGGTGAGACGCATGCTCCAGCAGCTAGACGACCTGGAACGGCAGCGTCGCAAACCCATCTTCACCGAGCGAAAGATCGGCAAGTCCATTTCCGTCAACAGTCACTTGGGGTTTCCACTCAAGGTGCTCGAAGAGCTGACAGAAAGAGACGAACATGGTTCGCCACAAAAACAGAAGAAGGAGAAGACACCTTTTTTTGAGCAGTTGCGTCAGCAACAGCAACAGCATCGCCTCAACGGCCAGTCCTCCAACGCCAGTGAGTCGGTTTCCCCGACGCCCCCGTCGCGACCCAATCGCCTGCTGGACAATGCCAGTGCCCGGACCGTCATGCAAGTCAAGCTGGATGAGCTGAAGCTGCCCGAACATGTGGATAAGTTTGTGGCGAATATCAAGAGCCCGTTGGAGGTGGACTCGGGCGTGGGCACTCCCCTCAGCCCGCCCAGCACGGCAAGCAACAGCAGCGGAGGGAGTATATTTAGTCGCATGGGCTATCGGACAACGCCACCGGCTCTCTCTCCGCTGGCCCAGCGCCAGAGCTATGGAGTGGCCATTACCACGGCACCGTCTCCCCACCAGATGGAGGAAGTGCCGCCGGCAACGACAATGGCCAGTATGCCACGGGAGGATGTTGAGGAGCCGCAGGCCATGCACCCGCTCAGCATGGTCGGAGGCGATGTGAACGTGCGTTTCAAGGGCACCACGCAGCTCAAGTCCATACGTCCGGTGCATCACATGCGAGCTATTCCTCTAGGAGGCGTGCAGCACCAGTCCAGCACAGAGTCCGTGGTGCGAGTGGCTCCCGTTCCCGTGGAGCTGGCACCGCCCGCGGCTACGGCGACCACCGGTCGCAGCTAACGGTTCTGATTCATCGGGAAACTGCTGCGCGGATTTTATCGCGATTAGGGCCCGCAGGCAGATCGGGCAGCTTAGAAACCCAACGCTACTCATAACCTCTTCTGTTGCGACTTAGATACGATTAACCCAACCAACCTATAAGATACAAACTTCTACTACTTCGTTTTCAAATTGTGTGTATGTGTCGATGTGCGCACAAATTGTTGCCATATATATTGCCCCGAAAGTTACGCAATCGTTATAAACTGATGCCCGAAATATTATACAACTATATATATGCTTATAGGAGTAAATTGGATAATGCTTTTTCAAGGTTTTATAAATTTGGCTACCGCATCAAAATCGAAGCTTATAAACTTATGCCGCAACATGCAAAAAACAACTAAATCAAAAGAAGCATTAATGAGTCTGTAGTTTGTTTTAGTTTTCCCCCCTTTTATTGACCTAATACTTAACGAATTTACTTAGTAGCTTACTTGTTGATTTTCGTGTTTCTTTAGTTTTAGAGCATTAGTTCTTAATGTTATTCTTAATTTAATTATATTTGTACATTTCTCCCAGGGTTTTATTTTGCAATGTAAACTAAAGTCAGATACCTAATGTATAAAACAATTCCGACGATACTTGCTTGTACATTGTTCTTGAGTAGGATACAACTTTCGGAAATCTCTTTCATTATAAATATGGTACTTGGATTGAATTGATTGTTTACATATGAATACGATTATGAAATATAATTAATGCAAGCAAAGAAAATAATAATTGCTTCTGTGTTAAGTACTTATGTATTGCTTAGCTGGACTGTTTTTATCGGACGTCCAGAGTTTTTGTAGCTGATTTGTGTTAGAATATGATTAAAACAAACCACAATTACATGAAAACAGTAATAAAGTCAAAAATTATTTAATCAAAACTGATTATGAAGCGTTTATTTGTGGGTAATGCACATATAAAATCATAAAATTATATTGACTTATGTAAAAATATTTCCAAAGTGTCCCATTAATAAAATTCGAATCATTTGGTAACTATTCAATGGTGACAGATCTTATAATTTATTCAAGTAAAGTTTATCTCTTAGTTTGGAAAAGCTGATTTTACTAAAGTTTCTAATATTTTATTATAATAGCATCCTCTTATTTTATAAAGCGACAACAATTAGCCTTATTTTGTTAGTATATATCACATACGATTTAATGCTTATATGCTATGTTATTGACAACTCAAGTCTCCTAAGTCCGGCAAATTATTCTTTTCACTATCAATTAAAAAAAGCTATCCTAATGAAAACATCACAGTTTTAGTCAAACTAAAAATCAAGAAATTCTTTTTTATTCAAAATAGCTGAAAATTTTTAAAATTATTGTGGCACTCGAAGAAGCTAAACTAGAGGATAATTATTTGCAAAAGCCAATTCAGCTACACTTTGAACAGAGACTTATAGCTCCTTAAAATGTGGCTGAGTTGGTTTTTGTGGAGGGTAAGATGTCATGTCCTGGTCCTGCCCTAACACCCAAAAAACCCAATCAAAGTAAAGATGAACCTGCTTACAGCGCGTATGTACAGAAACGTATAGCGTCCGTCAGTCCAACTAACTAGTTACAAACTACCTAGGGACATGCATCCTTTCTACTCCTTATACTCGGGCTTAAAGGTAAATTCCGGCTTTGGCTGCTGGACTCCATTTGCCGCCGCTGCCGCCGCCGCTGCTGCCGAAGCGGCACTAAGCGCCGCCAGATTTCCGAGCATGGACGGGTTCTGGGTCATGCCGGTCATTCCGGGATAAAGGTTCTGGTAGAAGAGCGGATTCTGCAGCTGAAACAGGGCCATCAGGTGGGTGAGCTGGAAGTTCGGGGCCGTGGGGTCCACTCCAGGAGCAGAGGCAGCGGGCAGCAGCCCTGGAAACAGACCATTGGTCAGCGGGTGGACAGGGGCAGAAGGCTGGGACTGAGGCAAGAGCCCGGCGGGATTGCTGGTATCATCCTCGACCTTGAGGCGCTTGGCTTCCGGCTGCTGACCATCGGTGGGCAGTTGCTGTAATGGGAAGAAACAAAATTAGTTAATTAATTAAATTAATCAAAACTATTACTTACAATTTTCTTGGGCGGCCTGCCGCGCTTGCGGGCCAGAAAGTGTTCGGCGGAGAGGGATGAGAGCGGAGTGGAGGTGTTGCTGCCACACACGGAGTTGCTGACTTGAGGTTGGCCAACGCTGGTGGGCGGCAGCTGCTGGGGCGTGGCATCCAGCGAGGACTCCTCCACATCCTGCTTGGTCTTGAACTGCTGGTAGGCCTGCTCGCCGTCCTGACGATCGTGCTTCCTCTTGTGGCTGATCATCTGGCTGCTGGAGTGCAGGATGTAGTCGCAGCCCTCGCGGACGCAGTGGATGTGATTGCAGACGGTGGAGAACTTGCAGGCCTCAAATGGACACATCTCGGTCTTCAGGATCTTCTTGAAGCCGTCCATCTTCAGCTGGTGGTCTTTCAGGTGGTAGGTCTTGTGCTTGTCTAAGGAAGAGAATGAATAATATAAATAAAATGATTTATTTGGATAATTACAATAGAGCTGTAATAGAATTTTGTTCATAATTATATATATGTCTACATATGTGTATATAGTTATATATAATTAAAGGTTTTTACTATAACATTTCCTGAGTACTTACCCATATCAGCCTTGTTCTTGAAAGTGTGATTGCATCCCTCGCGACAGCAGTGGTAGTGCGAGATCTTTTTGCCAAAGAAGGGGCAATCCTCGATCCGGCAGTTCTCATGGGCCCGGAAGCGCCGGAAGCCCTCGTTCACGATCTCGGAGTCCTTGCGGTGAAAGTTGGCGTGCATCTGGACGTCGCTGGTGCTCACATACACCTTCGGGCAGTGCTCGTAGACGCAGTGGTAGTGGGTCTGCTTCCAGTTGTAGGCGCACCCCTCTCCGTAGGACGGAGCACAGTCGTCCGCCGAGGAGAAGCGGGCAAAGCCCAGCTTGAGGCTCTCCTTGCGCTTCTTGTGCCACTTCAGGTGCCGGATGATGTCGTCCTTCTTGCTCAGGATCTTGCCCTGGCAGGGCTCCTCGTGGCAGTGGAAGTGCTCCCGCAGGTTCTCCTGTCGGCACAGGCTGTTCTCGCACTCCAGATAGGAGGACACCTTGCGCAGGTTCTTCAGGATCTCCTCGCTCTGGAGGAGGGCATCCAGGCCGCTGGCCGCCGAGAGGCTCACCATGCTCTTGCTCTGCTCACTGGAGGGGGGGGTCAGAAGGGAGGTGGTCTGGGTCTGTTGCAGGGGGGTGTTGGGGGTCAGCTCGCTTTCGACGGGCGTGATGTGGTACGATGAGTCCGCTGGCTGCTTGACGGGCGTGTACTGCAAAGAGTGGGAAGAGGGTAGGGAGAACTTTAGAACAAATACTTGGATACATCTGTGAGCACGACCTCAGACTGCCTGGTGCCTACAGCTGGGCAGCGATCGTGAACGAAGGGAACCCACGCGATGCCGACACAGCTGTTTGTTTTCTTTGGAATCGCGATCTTTGTGTTTACTCTCACACTTAGATTTTTAAAAGCACGAGTTGTTTCATTTATGTATTATTCTCAAATTACACTTACAGAGCGTGGGATATAGCCAAAAAAAGCGAAATAAAATAGGGAATAATTATAAACAGCGGAGTTACAAATTAACAAAGTAGTTTTGGCAGGTTTTTTTTTCAATTATTGAGTTTAAGTAAAGATAAAAAACTAAGCAAAAAAATGTTCTGCCCCTAGACTTTTAAGTTTTGATTTCGGTACTTAACTAACTTTTAAATATCTTACAAAAAGTATGATATTTCTAAACGATTACTTTGAATGTTCTGAGTTTTGTTTTGTTTTTTAAACGTCTAAGCTGTCTCTGAGTTTTACATTTTTTAAAGGACCACTTACCATGCTGGGTGAGTCAAGGCTGTCGGTGGTTGACTCCAGCGGATGGACGCCCGACAGGAGCAACAGCTTCTCGGTGCTGGCGTTGGTGTGGCCCGAGGAGCTGCAGCTGTTGAGGCTGGACAGCGGCTTGTCATCGTCCTCGTCGTCGAGGGAGTCCTGCTCAAATTTGACTGTGACCGCCGAAAGGTTGCCGGCAGTTGCTCCTGCTGCAGTTGGTCCTGCTTCAGTTGCTGGTGTGGCTGCCTTCTCGATTGGCGTGGATGTCACTGTGGAGGATTGCAGAAAGTTATTTGTGGTAAACTGTTCGGAGCCAGCGAATTGGCATTGGCCCAGCAGCAACTGATGTTGCGGCTGATCCTGTTTGCCTAGGGAACTGGGGGTGTGGTTGGGTGTTAGTAGGAGGTTGGAGGTGGTCAGCAAATGTTGCTGCTGCTGCTGCTGTTGCTGTTGCTGTTGCTGTTGCTGCAACATGTACTGCGTCAGCGGCGGCAGGGTGTTGAGCAACATTTGGCCCACCAAGTTGTGTGTGTTGTTGTTAGGTGTGGGTGGTGTTGCTGCTGTAGCGCCTGTGTATTGTTGTGGTTGAAAAGCAATCAAATTACTATTGGGACTACAACTACGGCTACTACTACAGTTGGTGTTTTGCGAGCTAATGCGTTTGTGCGTTCTTGTCTTGAGATGATCTTGCTGTGGCTGTTGCAGTTGCGATTGCGATTGCTGGTGTTGCTGATGTTGCTCCTGTTCGGTTTGCTGCTGCAGGCATGTGCTGCTCGAGATATCCTCGTTCTGGGTGTAGGTGTATCCAGCCAGCGGCTGCTGCATTTGCAGCTGCTGCTGCTGCTGCTTCATGAGGTTCATCATATAAAGTTGCATAATAAACTCCATTTGGTTGGACATTTTTATAAATCACTTTTCTTGATAATTTCGGCACAGCACAAGGATATTTTCGGTATTACAAAATTCTTTAAGATTTCTTTAAGATTTTTAGTGGGTCACAGCACAGAACACAGCACGAATATCTCGTCTTCGATCACTTTTCTTGCACGGCGTCTCAGCGATCCTTAAAGTTCGGCTGCGAGGCTCAAACTGTTTCAACTCTTCCGCGGCCTCCAGCTAATATAGCAAAAATTGAGCAAACCCAAGGCCCAAACGCAACCCTCTCGCATCTCTTAAAAAACCGATCTCACTCGCTCTGGAGCTCTCTTAAAAAACGAACAAACTGAAAAATCAGTTAATGGTGGTGGCTCGACTTTCAACCCCTACTTTTTTAGCGACCCTTCGCCGGAAAATGCTCCGGAAAACTCAGCTTGTTTCCGTCTGGTTTTCGTTTTTTCGTTCGCTTTTTCTCGACCAATAAAATGCCAGCGTTCATGTAAATTTATCTAGAAAAGAGAGTTTTTTAGGTAAAAAATGTCATAGATTGCGAGAGAGAAGCATGTATTTGTAAAGGAATCTCGCTTGCCTAATATAAGGCAGAAAGGGATAGCGAAAGAGATAGAAGAGGATAGATCGGTAAAGGAATTTTATACTTTTTTTTGTAATATTTGCAAAAATCTTATTAAAAATCCGCTTTTTATCTACGTTCTTTATTGAATAAATTTTGTTTTTAGATAGTGTTAATAATTGTAAATGTGTAAACTAATATTAAGGCAAAACTATATAAAAATAATATAATCCAATATTTTGGTGAAAATGTTGATATTTATATGAGGAGTATCATTTTAAAAATATGTAGTCTGTTTGACGACTTAAGTACGACTATCCCTTAAATTGATTTCGTATTTCGCTAGTCATTGTACTAGCAGTTAATGGTATACCAATTTAATATCAAAAAAAGCTGTAAACTAATTCAAAATTTATATATAAATACCGCTTTAAATGAAATAGCTGTTAGAAAATGCCATTTCAATGAATTACTCAAAAGAATCGAATCGATTTTCTCACAGTTGAAATTCCCATTTCCATAAATATAATCAAATCTTAACCCGTACAAAATACAGATTCCGCATCTTTGTTAATTTTAGGACTCATCTCTATGCAAATTGTCTGACAATATTTCGGCAAAATTTTGAATTGAAATAATTTCAAGGAATTGGCGCGCTTGCGAACTGAAACTGGAGCAGCTGGCTTTGGTTCTTCAAATAATCGAATGAAATCCATTCAAATGCAAAAAATAAAAACCCAAAACTCTAAATTAAAATTACAATCGAGCAAAAAATCTGCATTACAATCGTGCAAAAAAAACACAATTAAAAATGCTAACATTTTCATAGACCCAATGCAAAAAAAATTTGCATATAAAAAACGTTTGCAGAAATTCTGAACGTGAGCAAACCCTTAAAAATCGTTTTCCATTCGAAGGAGGCTACATGTAACATCCGCTGCGCAGAAACACCGAATCCTTTGCAGATCGCAATTTGCATAAATTATTGCTGTAAAATATTGGCACGCAAAGCCATTTGCATAATTTTAGCACATCAGCCCAAGGCGAGAGCGGGCGATCGGGTGGGAAATCCGACATCCGGATCACCAGCTCCTATAGCCAGTGTTATGCAAATGGACCTGCACTTACGACGGGGAGGGGGTTTCGTTACAGATTCGGGTACGCCGATCGACTGCGCACGCGCGCAACCTGGAAATTTATGCAAATCAGCAAGGAAGTCCCCCGAACATCGAACAAATCGATTGGCGAGGGGCGGAGGCTGAGGTACGATTGATTTTGAATTTGCATTTCAGCTCGGAACTGGGTGAGGCTGGGGAAAGGCTGAAGGATCAGCCCAGGACATGGTTTGTCACTTGGTTGGCGAATTGGGAATGAAGTGGATTTACCAATTGTTGCCATAATTGAGTGACATGGATAACGCAGCGAGCGAGTGAGAGCGGAGATGCGGACTAACCCATGTTCCGAGCTATTGATTACAGAAAAGGTTCCATGCCACATATATGTTACTATAGTAAAATGGCAACTGAAAATGAAAATCTGCATGAAAATGCAAACAAAAGCCCATACGTTTCGGAAAGGTAGAGCAGGGCTTGTTCTATTGATCCATTCATAGTTCTACTTCTGCTTTTATGCTTTTGCATTTGCCTCGTGAATTAACATATGACAATTTCATATTCAGTTACAAACGCTTCGAAATAAGTAACTTTTGTTAGTCACCTTTGTTTAAGGCTGTTACTCCTGGCGCAGTTGATTGCTGTAGGTTTTAAAGGACAGCCGCATGTTCAGATGATCCTGAAAGTGCTATCCCATGAATTATGAGTTTGGTCGAAACTTTGAAATTAGCATTACACTGGCAATTCAATTAGCAAAGTGAGGGGCATGTCACAGAACCGAGAATGCATAAGAAAACTTGATGGGGTTTTAATTGCCACTTAAGTTTATCCTTACTAAAAAATACTATATAGAGGAATACGTTGTCAAGATATTAGTGTTGTCATCAACGTGAGAAAATCTCAGACAACAATTTGAATAAAAAGTACCATCTATCTCCCTAATTACGCCAATTGCCTGTGGCACTTCGATTTCTTTGTCCTTTTCCCCAGTTTTCACGATTTATGCTAAAAAGTAAACAAAAACGTTTGAATATTCAATCCGAAGGGCGCATCCGTGGGCATGCACACCCTATTTACCTATTTTCCCTATTCTTTCGAGATAAGGAATATTTTCCGTATTTTCTTCCTTTTTGTGCTGCTTTGTTTTGGGATGCGTTTAGCCACAGATTTATTGCCTAAACCGTTCGAGTATCTCAACTTCTTCCCCTGACTGACAAAGGAATCTTATGGCATAAATCGATGATATTTCAATATATTCATTGCCAATTGTCGCTCTTTGTTTGTGCAATACTGCTGACCCTTGACGAAAGAAGTCTCAGGATGTTGTCCCTTTTGCATAAATCTCGGCTATCAATGACCACAGCCAATGCTAATGGGATCTTCATTTGGGAGCGTTTTGTCGACACTTCTTGAGGACTTTGGCTACTTAGGGATGCAATCGATGGACAATGCTGAGTTTGAAGTCATTGCAAATGACAATGCAAATGAGATAAGTATTCGAGAAGGGCAGTTGGGCATCTCGGACTGGCCAACCCCACGATGGTCACGCGTCCGAGTAATCTCAATCGCTTAGAGCTGGTCAAGAACGAGTTTTGGGATGGACCGACGGGTTAACGATTAAAGGGTTGTCAAACGGTCATTCCAGGGGTCAGTTTGGCACGCGTCGTCCTGGGGCACTGACCTAAGTCATGTTTCTTTAAAAAAGATCTACAAGTCTCACATAAATATATTTTTATAAATAATAAATGTATTTTTTTTTGAGTAGGAGTGTAATTTGCTTATATTATTTTTATAGGCTAAATATTAATTTTAGAAAATATTTATATTTTTAATCAGTTCAGGTTATGTAAAACTTAAAACATTAGGCTTTTAAATGTTAAATATTCCGAAAGAGACGTTGTGGGGAATTAAACGCTGTTGTTCTCCGTTAATACAACTTTTTTTAAAGATTTTCTCCTACGTAAGTTTATTTCGGAACTAATTTTGTGAAAAAGTAAAAGCATTAATGATTAACAATTTTACTCAATAAGTACAATAATTCGAATTCATCGTTTCTAAGTAGATACAGAATGGAAACAGTTTCTTTTACAAAATTACAACGAGTATTTAGCCGTTAAATGTTCTATGAAATAGTTTGACGTGAAATTATAAGTACTCCAATTTTTGAATTTTCGGACTGGGAACTTAGTCTATTGTTCCCGCTCGATTCCCATGAAAAGTTCGCTGTGAATTCCTTGAGAAATGTCCGTTAATTGAAGAACACGCTCGGGTTCAACAAAATGGCTGACCTCCGGCCGCAGAGCTTCGCAAACGGGACAGGACCAATGTAGGACATGCTGGGAACAAAGTAGAAAGATAATTTGAATGCATGACCGCAAGGGAACCCTTTGAACCCGGTCGCCATTGTCCCGCCTGTCCGACGCACTCGCCACCCCAAGGACACGGGCTGGCGCAGCATCGGGAACAGGATCAGGACGAGACACCCAATATCCTTGCCGAGGCGCAGCATCGCTTCACTGCTTCCAGGCTGACCAGATCCGACTGTGGACCGCCATATGGCTCGTATATCCTGCAAGGGTTCCATCCTTTCAACCTTTTTTTTTTGCTGCGCTGTCGAAATTTTCTTCGCGGCCTTTCTGAAAATTAATGCCAGTGTCCAAACCGGTTTTCTTGTGATTTTCATTTTTGATTCGTGGTCGCGAGTCCAGTCCGGTTTTCGGGGCGAGGCGGTCCTTCCAGCGACCCTTCAACCCTTTTGTTGTTTTCCCGGACCGCTTCCGAAAGGATGCGCAAAAGCGAATAAAATTGCAGCTTTCGGCTTCTTTGTATTAGGGCCTGACCCGAAGGACAGGGATTAGATGAGAAATCTTTTCTCAACTTTTTTTTACCAAGATCCTTGAAAGGATTCACAAGGAATAACCGTTACAAATTAGCAGTGTTAGGGAAATGGGTCGGGTGAGGTAAGATGGCGGCATATCAGGAGTGACCACTGACCGCCTCAATTAGTCCTCGCTTACTGGCCACGCGTCCAAAAGGAAGACCCTTCAAGATGACCACCGATGACCCTTCCGAGAAACCTGTTTAACCACTCCATAAGAAAGCCATTATCCTTTAAGGACCGCGCACACGCGCTGGCCATTGGTCAATATCCTTCCAGAGATAATCTTCGACTTTTCACTCGTGTCGCCATTGTTCATGAAATCCACGCGTGTCCACTTGGATTATGAATGGACTTAATTCAATATTCATCTCGGCTCAGGTATCCGTGAATTTATTAGCATGAAACCTTAGCGAGCATTTGCCAAGGGTCAGCAATTTTTCACAAGTAAAAAGAATAGCCAATTCGAGTATTGAAAAATCTGTAGGCTAAGATTGCATTTGCCATGCAAGGGTAGAAGTTAAAATGCTGAAATATCTTAGGCAATAAATCTGTGGCTAAACGCATCCCAAAACAAAGCAGCACAAAAAGAAAGAAAATACGGAAAATATTCCTTATCTCGAAAGAATAGGGAAAATAGGTAAATAGGGTGTGCATGCCCACGGATGCGCCCTTCGGATTGAATATTCAAACGTTTTTGTTTACTTTTTAGCATAAATCGTGAAAACTGGGGAAAAGGACAATGAAATCGAAGTGCCACAGGCAATTGGCGTAATTAGGGAGATAGATGGTACTTTTTATTCAAATTGTTCTCAGAGATTTTCTCACGTTGATGACAACACTAATATCTTAGTAACGTATTCCTCTATATAGTATTTTTTAGTAAGGATAAACTTAAGTGGCAATTAAAACCCCATCAAGTTTTCTTATCCATTCTCGGTTCTCTGACATGCCCCTCACTTTGCTAATTGAATTGCCAGTGTAATGCTAATTTCAAAGTTTCGACCAAACTCATAATTCATGGGATAGCACTTTCAGGATCATCTGAACATGCGGCTGTCCTTTAATAACTACAGCAATCAACTGCGCCAGGAGTAACAGCATTAAACAAAGGTGACTAACAAAAGTTACTTATTTCGAAGCGTTTGTAACTGAATATGAAATTGTCATATGTTAATTCACGAGGCAAATGCAAAAGCATAAAAGCAGAAGTAGAACTATGAATGGATCAATAGAACAAGCCCTGCTCTACCTTTCCGAAACGTATGGGCTTTTGTTTGCATTTTCATGCAGATTTTCATTTTCAGTTGCCATTTTACTATGTGGCATGGAACCTTTTCTGTAATCAATAGCTCGGAACATGGGTTAGTCCGCATCTCCGCTCTCACTCGCTCGCTGCGTTATCCATGTCACTCAATTATGGCAACAATTGGTAAATCCACTTCATTCCCAATTCGCCAACCAAGTGACAAACCATGTCCTGGGCTGATCCTTCAGCCTTTCCCCAGCCTTACCCAGTTCCGAGCTGAAATGCAAATTCAAAATCAATCGTACCTCAGCCTCCGCTCCTCGCCCCTCGCCAATCGATTTGTTCGATGTTCGGGGGACTTCCTTGCTGATTTGCATAAATTTCCAGGTTGCGCGCGTGCGCAGTCGATCGAGGAACCGAAAGTGTAACGTAACCCTCCTCCCCGCCGTAAGTGCAGGTCCATTTGCATAACCCTGTGTCCTGCGTCCTGGATCCTTTTTCGTGCTGCCTGCCTGGCAGCGCCTCAGCGGAAAAGTCGCCTGTGCCAAAATTATGCAAATATTTGTTAAATGCGTTTTGGGCATCAGGTCTCTCCGCATGGTGTAAATTTGCATAATTTATTAATGATATTACCCCTCGGAGGGTTGCAAGCAAATAGTCGTTATTTTTTGCCGACAGCTGATTTCTCCGATTGATTTAATGAACTTTTGCACATATTTGCACCCAGAAGGTAAATGAAAACTCTGGCTCAAGATTTTCACGCTTTTTATTAGGAAATAATAGAAAAACTTGGACAATAATTTATCAAAAATATGTGCCCTTTCAGCAGCTGTCCGAGTTGATTGATGATTGTTATGAGTTTCCTTAAGTTGTCTTCAGATTGCCGAGAAATCATTAGCAATGACTCAAGTTACAGATCTCCGAAAATTCTCACGAAATTTTTGGGATTTCCGAAGGTTTAAAGTTTTTTTTTGAGGGTTATTCCCGAAAACTAATGACAATATTAAAATTAATGAAACCAGTCGATGTTATAAGATACTTTACGTTGCATCCTGCAAATATTTACCCTTTTTCTTAGTGAAATGTTGCCTAAATGTGCGAAATTCAGGTAAGAAATTTCGCAATTTCTCTAATTGCAGGGAAAAGGGTTCGGTTTTCAAGGACTTTCTTTAAAGTTTCGTTTTTCGCATTTTTTGCAACCCCTAGCGAATGTCCTTTCACTGCGAAGCCAAGCCGCGGGGTCAGCTGCCAAAGTTCCCTGAACTCTGGAGCGCGAAAAGTAGAGAAAATAGAGAGTCGGTCGGAATAGGAAAACCGAAAGGAGAAATATGAAATTATAATCTTATTACATCGTCACAACAAACAGCGCAGCATCGGCGCCCCCCTTCGGATTGTTATCCTTTGGGCATCCTTCGATCGTCTTCAGCTGCCTCCAGGGAATCCCTCAAAGGATGCCTGGAAACTGCGCACCGGCCGGAGATATGCCCATGCCGACATTTGTCCTGGATTCGCTTCCTTGCAGCACAATCCTTTCAGACGCACACCACACGGCACACACACAATGCGACGTGTCCTTACAAAAAGGATTACGCAGCATGCTTAGACAAATGCTTTGGAGGGAACATCTTGTTATGTGTTCAGCATCATCATCAGCGCCATCGGATTGAGGGTGGATTCCCGATACTCGATTGCTTTCCTCGTATCCTTTTTTTTTTTTGGCATTTTCCGTCCCAATTTGGCCTTGTTTTGTGGAAAACACTCCGACGCAGTTTGGGTTTTGTTCAAATTTTGGTTTTGGCAGTTGCGCAATGAGGCGAACAACGCCAACACAGTTCCAGAGAACAGGATCGGGATATCATGATCAAAGCACGTTTGCAGCTTGATTGGGTTTCCATTGTCAACAACTGGGCGGTCCCAGAGCAGAAGGAAAATCACAGAAATGTGGAGAGAAAAAAAGGATTGAAATAACAATAAAACGTAGCTGGGAATTTACATCTATATTTATATCCTTAAGAAAGTTTAAGTAACATGAGGAGTAGAGTTGAGATAGTCCGGTGATAAAAAATTATAAAAATGATTATAAAGTAGCTCTTAAAAAACAAGCATTAAGAATAACACTTTTAAATTCTTGCTCTTTAAAAAAATAAATGTTAGTATTTGCTTATAATCTTATATAATTTATAATTTTTTTATTAATAGTTAGTTGTTAATAAAGGGGTGAATATTTTATAACATATTTATAACATAACCAACATTTTGAGGATTTTTAACCCTCTACTGCATGAACATCTTTCCAGTTTTATAAAGAACACCTGTTTAAACATGTAATAAGGAAAACAATTAAGGACAAAATAAAATTTAAAAGTGTATTATTTTATTTTATTTTAAAAAAACTTTTCTTAGGTTTTCCTACAAGAGAAGGTATAAAAATAACTTATGAAACCACGAAAAAGAAATGAAAAATGCATTTCAATATAATTTAGTGGGGCAGGAAAATGAACGACAACAAACGCATAATTACTGCTTTTAAAAAAAACCGAGTCAATTGAATGAAAAACTGGTAGAGATAAATTCATTTTTTACTTATTACAAAATTTGTATATATTTAATATATATTTATTACATAATTTAAGCTAAAGAATTGACAGTCATTGTTTGACAAGTTCAACACCTTAATATGCTGACTGGCTGTCTGACCTCCACATGTCAACACAACTCATTAAGTTGCAATCAATGTTTCACCCTTCGGCTTGTCCGATTCCCGGACATCAACAGTTTGCTAATGACTTGCAAATTTTATGCAAATTGGGTGTCAAAATGAGGGCGTTGAAGGGGCATGACCCAAGACTGTCACGTTATATGGCAATTAAATCTCAACTCACTTCTGCCGCAAACTATGCCTTTAATACTGTAAAAATGTTATTTAAGATATGGGAAAAACGGCTAAACTTAGGTATTATTTAAGATCGAGCTAACCTAAGTAAATACCGTTGTCCCAATTTTGATTAATAATTGTTTGGACAGTCAAGAGGAAGAATCGCTCAGGGGGAAAACCCACCCTGGATACCTTTATTTTTTGGCTTTGCCATTTTTCTGCAAAGGAAATTAAAGAAAAATAGGAAGAGAGGAAAAGGCTGAGGGAAAAGGTAAAATCGCAGTCCAGCCAGGCATGAAGACACTTTTGCCACAGCTTAGCTCACTCGGGCAGGGTCAGGGTCCATTAGGTTAAATGATATTGATGATGATCGCAGGGCCGATCAGCTGGCGCTATTGCTAGCATCTGGGGGGTTGGTTTGGCCAAGATCTTCCGTTTCCTTATTGCCCCTGGCCTGGGAAATTTCTCACATTTCCACACAAAAAATTATTGAGCTGTTTACGTCGGCCGTGGTCCGAGTCCTGGTGATAAAGCAATTAATAGGATTATATATGCAAGGACAGCGGATATGTTGACAGTTTGCTGGCCAGGGGTCAAGTTGCATTGGTCATTTGCCGGCGGATAAGGGATGGCCTTACTCAAATTGTCAGCTATTTTAGGGAACATTTCAGCGCAATTGCTTTAGCTACGCGATCCTTTAATTCCTCGCGCTGATTGATGATTTGCTCCTTAGTCCAAATCCATCGATCATCGTGCAAGGGGTTGCAGAGTCCAAGATGAAAGTTTCGAATTTCCAGCCAAGAAAATGCACCCAAAAAGGGATACTTTTTACGGCAATCCTTTGAGCGGAAATCGAATGACAAATGCCAGCCTAATGATGTCAGCTGCTGTAGATTTATGTGAAAGTTCCCTTGCGGATCTTCTTGCCAAAAGGGTTACCCTATCCTAAATGCAAAAAATGGAAAAGTGTTTTACGGTTTTCTGCCTGTCTGAGCAAAAGAAATCTTGCACTCGAGACTCTTGCGAAAAAGGGAAACCTGCATCCTGCATCCTTCCTTCATTTGCCTGAGCTGCTTCGGAAATTCATTGCGCAATCCTTTATTATATTTTTCGGCGAGCACTGTTGCCATTTCCCTGACATTCGATACTGCAAATTGCATAAACACGGAGCATGGGAAATTAATAAATTGATTGGAGGGTAAAAAAGGGTTATGGGATCCGCGAAAATAAAATTTTGCATTCATAGATGGCCGAGATTTGAGGCTTGGGAAAACGAAGCACAAGAGTGCGGAAATTGATTGTTTGTGAATAGCTCGTTTGATATGATAAAATCAAAAGGACCTTGTACACATCATGCAAAATCAAATACTAACTGAATTTTTTGTATAATATTTGATTTATTTTTATGGCTTTTGGGGCATTATGGAAAATTCATCATAATTTTCAAAGTTTTCAACAAAAGAGCATTGTTTTTCCTACAATCTAAAAAATGTTTAGTTTAATATATACATAAAAATAAGTGTTATAATAAAAATAAAAAAATAATAAAAACTGAGCGGCAATAAAGTATTTGTATGTTGACTTTTAGTAAATTTTAAATTTTACATCTGAAGAAAACTATTTTAAATTATGCTTTAATCAGTAAGATTGGTCAAAATTTCCAATCGCCCATTGCTCTAAATATAAATGATAGTTAAATATTTCTGAAAGTTTGAATATACTAATATATGTATATAACCATGTTCCTCGGTCATGTAGTTATAATCAATAATTTAGTGATGAGAAGTTCATGAACATTTTTGTGTGTTTATTTTAACAATTTCTGCTTAAAACTACTTATTTTATTTAAAATCCTATTGACTTTTAATTATGAAATAAATATAATATAACATATAAATTTGCTTAAACAAAAGATTTTATGTGTGTAATCAACAATAATCAAATATAATCCTCAAGTATAAATATATATGTATATACTTCAACTATAGTTTTTAATTTCCATGAGGGTGCACCTTATCGAGCAGCAGTTTAACCTCATTATCTAACCATATATTTGCACATTACCAATCGACTTTGCACATCGTATGTTTATGGTCCTTAAATATGCCTCTCATGAATATTTAATAAGATTCAATTGAGTTGCCTAAACAGAAGGCATCTTCTCCTGCCGAAGAAATTCCCGCCTCAAGACGAGACTATCGGCACTTGAGGAGAATTAACATTTAGCACGGTTAATGCCAAACAACAAAACATCAAAATGAAATCAAGGGCTTGTCTTGGGCAATCTCTATAACCCATTGGCTTCGGTGGTGCATCCGGGAAATTTGCATAACATTGGCACAAGTCAAAAATGTGCTGAGAAACCCCTCGCTCCTCGCCGCATTTCCGGGACACCCGCTTAATTGAAAATGCCAAAATTATGCAAATCAGACCCAAACTCAGATGTGCATCATTTGGGTTACATTTGTCGGGTTGGGTGCTGCGGAAAATTCGCAAGCCGACGTTGAGAATTTAGGAAAATTTATGCAATGCCATTTGCAGTTTATTACTTACGCTCTCTGAATAAAATTATTATGCATATAGTTTTTATTTTAATTTTTTTGGCAAAGTAGATTGCAATCAGTGTGAGAAATGGAAGTATTAAATTTATTATCGGAAATGGGAAATGAATAGCAGGGAAGGCATGGGAAAGCCAGGATATTAAAATTGTACCATTTACACCGTGTAAATACAATTTTGCAATTTTAGAAAAACTCTATCAACTCTATTTTAAATTTTATCTTATGGTGTATCAGTAGGTATAACTTATTTCAATAGATATCTAAATAAGTTTGGAAGAAAAAAATGTATGTAATGTATGTAATTGGGAAAGCTAGGCTCTAACAAGAAAGGAAGTAAATACACATATATCATTGTAGTTATAACCAAAATGTTCTATTTAAAACCGACAAAGCTATGAAGATTTTTCGATAAATATTTCAACCATTTTAATAGTTATTTTTATAGTTATAGCTGTACGAAAAAATCCTAATTTATATAAAAATTCAAGTCCTAATTCTGAAATTGGAAGAAATCACTATAGTACATATAGATAGTTTTAAAACTAAGAGATTATTTTGGTCGTTATTATTTGTTTTCCTTTTTGTTGATATACTAACTAGTATTTCAAAGAACAGTGTACAATTAGCAAGGTATGCTTTATATACATTATATATATTTTATATGCATCTTTACATACTTATTTATATGGATTCTCGTGACCTAAACTTAACAACCTAACCTTCTCAAGAAACATCATTAATTTCTCGACCAAAGTGCTGATATCTTCAAATACAATGGATCGTTTTATGATTGATCGTTAAAAGTTGAATCATAGTACAATAATGATGCGTCGATGTCCTTGAAAATGCCAAAACTTAGACCTGAGTTTCAGAAGCATTTTACTACTTTTCGCAATGCGATTTAAGAGAACCGGATCGCGTCTCTTTGCTCTCTCAGATTGCCAAAACTGCCCACCCCCTTTCAACCACTCTCTCTTTTCTCGAAACGTTTTTTAAAAATTCTGCGGGAAGGTCAGCGAATTTTTTGTATTTAGCAAACATTTGAACGCTCGGCGTTTTTCTGTTTTATGTCCTCAACAATTGAACTCGCTGTCAGGCGACGGCGCACAGCATCCTTTATCCTTTATGTGCCGAGCTACCCCTTTCCATGATGGCCGTGACAATGACAGGCCTTTTGCCAAAATGTAGCGTTTATAACGTTTTCAAATCACAGAATTTCCAACAAAAATAAACCGAATAAAGGGTTGATGTGAGTCCAGCAGGAGACGCCCTACTGCTGTGCGTTCGTATACTATATTTTCTGATATTATGTATATAACTCGTCTGCACCGGCCGGCCTTCCCTCATCAAGATCTCAAATCTGAAATCAACTTGCTGGCCGACCGAAGGCGACTTCTTAATCACACGCACGTGCTGTCAAAAAGGATGGGCTGACAACAACAACCAAAACAAAGGGCAATCCTGTCCGGCGTTGGTCAAGCGGTCACTTTTCCCGCCGAGGGGTTAACTTTTGTTGGGCACGCGTCACCAGAATTCCTACAAAAACACACAATGAAAATCCATCAAAATGGTCTGTGGTCAAGGGCGGTCCTAAAACGATTTGAACAAACTGGTTTTCCCGGAAAAACGCACGGAAAATTGTGTGAAAACGCAGAAAGCAACAGCTTAGGCTATAATTAAGCGGTTTGAGTACCAAAATTTAAAGTCAAATAATTGGGGGATTGTAAAGCGGTTTTCCGCAGCAATATGCTGTGCTGATTGCACATTAAGTGCAGTGTAAAAAGAAAAATAATCTTAGTAATTTCATTTAATTTAGTTTTCTATATTGGAATAACTACTAGAGAATATTCATAAATAACATTTTTGAAATACTTTTTATTAATCTGAGTTAAACTGTTTTATTTGTAGGGTAGTTTTTTATATAATTACAGTTGGTAGGACTTAACAAGATTTAAGAAAACGGTTCCTTTGTATTAAAGATTTAATAAAATACTAATAAAATTTATTATTATGATTCACAAAAATATATTTAATTTTTGTGAATTATAATTTAATAAATATGTTTACTTAATATTAATTAACTAATTTGAGGGAAAATAAGAGCAATAGAGCATCAATGGGCAAAAGAAGAGTAGTTATCCAAATTGCAGTTTTTATTATCTAGTTTCGCTTTTTTGCAATAAAAAGTTTCTTCTCCCAACTCAATCGATCGACGCCCCTTTAACCCCATTGAAACCCTATACAGCCATCGATCATGATCTCGCTTCCTTCCGCAAAAAATTCCCACAGTGCGAAAATCGGCGAAGGATTGCGATTGAGATTAGGAAAAGGAACCGAGCCTGGCGAAAAAGAAATTTACGACCGATCAAATAACCGAGGCCCAGGTATCAAAGGGTGCAGATCCTGCCAAAGGTCCTCGGGCCGGGTTCAAATGTGTCACGTCTTATGATGTCACTGCTGGAGAAGCTGCAGCAGCTACCCCAGTGCGTAGATAGTCATCGGTCGTCTTCGGCCGCGTCCTCATCCTCATCCTCGTCCTGACCCCGCTCCTCGCCGGGTTCACTGTAAATTACGCGCAGAGGTGAAATGCAAACAAAGACGGATCGTCTTTGGCCTTGCCAAAGGTCTGTTTCGAGGTCTCCAACCCTTGCTCGCCGCTTTTCTTTTCTTTTCCCTACCTTTTCCCCCTTTCTTGCGCTTCTTTTTGTGACGAATTTAATGATTTTTGCCTCAAAACTGAAGCGATTTTTCATTGACCCAACGCGGGGTGAGTTCAGAGTTCGTCTTGGTTTGGCCTGAGTCTCTGTTATGCCAGCTTGAACTGGCAAATGCGTTCACCCGTGAAGACTCGGCTCTAAGGATATGTTTCCGGCTCCGACTAGGGCCTGGTTTTTGGGTCATTGCCGTATTAAGCCGAATTTATGGCAATCGAATGCCAATAGTCATGTAGATTAATGGCAAAGGGTGCTCAAAGGTGAAATATTCAAGGTAAGGTCTTTCAATTTGGATGGCTCAGGCAGGAAGAATACCTTGACCTATCCTTTTGGATTAAATTATCTTACCAAAGATTCCATCCCAAAAAAGTATTTAATTGATGAAAGTTTGAGTAAATTACTTTGGAAAAGATCAAAGTTTTTAAAAAATATATTTTAATATATTTATTTAATATGTAATAATAATATTTAAGTTTAAAATAGTGTACAAAAAAAACTTTATTTATATGTATTTTGTTTTCGTTCTATTTTACAACAATGAAAATAGCTACGAAAGGACCTTTAAAAATAATGAATTTAAAACGATAATTTTACATTAGATATATTTTTTAATCCTATACACTTATGCATAATAATAGTAAAACGTGTTAAAGTTTTTCAATAAAAGGTCTAGTTAATATAGTATTATAATATAATATATTATAATTATCCTATCTGCACAACTTAACAATCATGCATTGGTTTCTATACTATACAAAAGAAACTACCCATAAAGTATATTTTTTGAAGTACAACAAGCAAATTTCTGCCACAATATCAAATACTTTAACCATCAAAATTACATTCATGAAAAAAGGGAAAATAGGCCAAATATGAACAGATTTTTCACTCATCCACTGAACATGCAAATGACCGTTTTGCGCGGGGAACAATGGATTGGATCTTTCAAAATAATTTGATGCTACATTTGTATGCACAATATGGATGGGCAGGAGGAGGTGGAGGAAGGTGAGCGGGGTGCCGGAAATCGGGAATTGGGAGTAGACCAGCACGCTGACCCGAAATTATAAAGTTACAATAGCGCTGGCAGGCAACCCTTTGCTACCCCCGAACGAATCGAATTACAGGGGCTCTGCCGGACCGAGGACCATCACCATCACCATAACCATTACCATTACCCGTGGACCGACCCTTGGACAGCGTTGTCACCTCCGGGTTTGCTGGGCTTGTTAGCCGCGCCGCCCTTCGGGGCTACGGCGCTCATGTGGGTATTCAAATTGCTCGATGCCAGCCCAAGGATTTGACCAAACAAATCCCTTCTAATTTCGCCCAGAGAGCCGCGCATGTGCAGCAGATTAAATGTTGGACGCTGTGCAGCTTTCGTTGCACAAACTCGGGCAAACTGGTTTTGGATTTCGTATGCCTATGCCTATGCCTATGCCAGGATGCTGGGCTGTCCATCCATCAAAGGACTTTGGACGCTGAGGGGAAAAACAACAAGTCATTTGAAGTTTTAATAGATGCTGCATCCTTTTGTTGGGAAAAGTAGCTAAAACTGGTTCCTAAACCAGACCAACCCTTTTCTCTGGTCGGAAATTTTATTTTTAATTTTATTTCCTTTGATTCGAGGATGTTTTCCCTGGGAAATGTCTTATGCGGTGCCTGCCTTTTTTAAAAGAAATTTTACAATTTATTTTGATAGAATTTATCTCTTGCCGCTTAATGGGCACTTTGGGTTATGCCATCTTGAGAGACTTTGGAAAAATAAAAAGGGATTTAAAAATTCATAATTGCACTGACAATAAAATGGCTATAATTTAATAAAGGACGCTCTGAATATTTACTAAAATTTGAGAGGAAACTACCAATAGTTTGGGAAGAGAAACCCTAACATCAAATCCGCAATTTGCCACGAGTCGGTCACTTAATCAAAAATTCCAGTTCAACCCTTGGCCGCACTTCAGCTGACCGCTGGTCCTCATCCAAACTATCATTGGCATTGTTCTGCATCCTCATCCCCCCATTCCTTCCACGGAGAAGGGTCAACATGCGGCACGCGCGAATGGTCAGGGATCTGTATCCTATGCGATTGCAGCCGACACATTTAACGGATACGGCAAACAAAGCAAGGATTTTGATTTGCAAAAACATATATTATGCTTTCATTAAGCGGGCTTTGTTATGTAAATTGCGCATAAGCATTTTCCACCAACAGACAAGTCGGCACTTGGTTCAGTCGCGAAATTAAAAAACTAATAGGTTGCTTTTAAACGGTTGGCAATTACAACTAAAACTTAAACTGATTGAGTTAGATTATGATAAAAACAAAATATTATTTTTGAAACAATAAATTTTTTTAATTGAACTAGATATTTTAAAACTAAGCTTGTTAACCAACATTTATTTTTGTATACCCTTGCAGAGGGTATTATAATTTTGGTCAAAGTGTGCAACGCAGTGAAGGAGTCATCTCCGACCCTATAAAGTATATAGATTCTTGATCAGGATCACCTCCTGAGTTGATATAAGCATGTCTGTCTGTCTATATATAAGTCGGAACGACCGACTATATCCTATAGCTGCCATATAACTGAACGATCGGAAATTCCATAACTTTGGTGTTTGTAAAGTAAGGACGTTTGGATTTTCTATGGGTTTTATTTTTGGACAATCAATCCGACCTACCACTATACACTACCACTGTCATACAACTGATTAATCATAAATGCCATAACTTTGGTGTTTGTAAAGTTAGGAAGTTGGGATTTTTTATGAGTGTTAAGAATGCATCATATGAATAATTTTGGAGAATATAGTTTACAGAATATTCTGCAAGGGTATAACTGAACGATTGAAAATGCCTTGAAGTTAGCTTTCCTTTCTTGTTTTAAGTGAGTTTTTTCAAAAAGAGTGCGCTAGATACCTTTCATCAGGAACAAGCCGAATATTTACGAAAATAACTTTTAAATCATGCTACTGAATAGAGATACATAATATTTCCAAACTTGACCTGGTTTCACCTTAAATAAGACGAAAGCTGAAAATGTGGCGTATTTACAGGCAATGTATACACAATGTATTCTACATGTCAGGGGCTGTAAATTTAAATTTAAAAGAAGCGCGCCAAACAAGAATTCTTGTGGTATTTATTATAGTATTTTTCCATTAATGAAACGTAAAATTTCAACTTCTGAGCTACGGTCACTCTCAAAGCGAACTTCCCGCGAGATGCTTTTAATTTTTTAGTTTTTTTATGTTTTAAGCCATATACTAAGGAATTAGCTCATTGAAACCCAGTTCAAATGGACACCTGCAGTGAGTATTAAACGATGATTACAATATTTGCGGGTGACATTCCAACATAAGTTTGAGTTGTTACATTTTAGATTTCACCATGGACTTGGAGAACAACAACAGCACGCAGTTAACCGGAAAGGAACCGGAGAAATGTGCGGAGAAGCGAAAATCTGTAATTACCTCCGATGACAAAGCAGGTGAAACCAAAAGACTGAAAGTGGCGGATCCCGTTGTGGAAGCCACACACCGTCCGCCTACTCAGAGTCCGAAAAAACGTCTCCAACTGAACGGAAAGCCCAAGCACAACAAAGATCTTAACTTCACTTACGGCAATTATAAACACTATTATGGCAAGCGAATCCTGGATAAGGACTTCCACGATATTCGCCTGGACGTGCTAGGCACCAAGCCCGAATTGTTCCGTGGCAAACAGCTCCTGGACATTGGTTGCAACTCCGGGCACCTGTCGATCCAGATTGCAAGAACCTTCGAGGCCAAGAGTCTCGTGGGCCTGGATATAGATCGTGGCCTGGTCAAGGATGCACAAAATACCATCAACCATTTAAAGCGACAATTGGCCACTAAGCAGGGATTCCCCCACAACATGAAGTTTGTACAGGGTAACTATGTCCTGGAGGACGATGTACTGCTGGAAATTGAGCGACCACAGTTTGATGTTATACTCTGCCTGTCTGTCACCAAATGGATCCACCTTAACTTCTGTGATGCCGGCTTGAAGCAGGCCTTCCGCCGCATGTACCTGCAGCTGCGACCGGGCGGCAAGCTGATCCTGGAGCCTCAGTCCTTTGACGGCTATAAAAGGCGCAAGAAGCTATCGGTAAGTCTCACTAGAAAGCCTAGATGGGATAGTGATGTCTTAGCAAAAGTCTAAGCCAGTAGTCGGACACTCATCATTATACTCATAACAAATCTGGCAAAATTATTGTGTACAAACTTGTCCTTAGACTTTGCTTTAGGTTTGAATTCCGAATTAAAGTCACCTTCTTTTCAGGAACAAATAAGAGAGAACTACAACGCTATTAAATTCCGACCTGAACAATTCACAGACTATCTGCTTAGCTCAGAAGTAGGCTTTGCCAAAATGGAACCCATGGGCACACCCGAGCACTGCGAAGCCGGATTCAAGCGACCCATTCAAATTTTTACAAAACCAAAATAATAAAAAACAGAGTAAACTTGATCCAAGGAAATGGTCGGAAAAACTTTTAATAAATATAAACAGCAAGAAGGAAGTCCTTGACATCGAATCAGTACTATTTCAAACGTTTTGCTTTAATGGGTGAACTTGGTATCTTTTCTAAGATATCGGGAATCTTTTTTATCAAGTCTTTCTCGTTTAGTTGGAAATCGCTATCTGCCCAAAGAAGCCTAAGTTCTTCCAAAACAAGTCCTAGCCGTATTTTCTTGAGACCATGCTCAGCCAAAGTATTACCTCTAATCGGAAACTCCGGCTGTACCCAGGACTTAAGCTGATTGTAAAGTTCCAGTTTGTTGGAGTACTTTAGCAACTGTTCCACGTAATCTCGTTGGATGTACTTCTTCAAGCAAAGTTTCTGGTAGTCGCGCAGGGTCGTGTAATCTGTGTCCACCTGAAAGACGCAGTTTAAATTATGAGTAATTTAAAAACAAGCCGTGATCTTCATTACCTTCTCTCGCTCCTGCGTGATGAACCTAGCCAGATCCCGTTCGTAGGCGGATAACTTTAGGCGCTTGTGCATAGTCATGGCATCTTCCACGGAGTGCAGCATCCCTGCGATGTACAAAATGGGATAATGCGGCTGGTCGAAGTTCTTTAGGGCTACACAAAGTCGCTTGAATTCCTCCAGGTTGGGTTCAACGGGCAGCCCAATGTGCTCAAAAAGGTTACAACGGTGCATCTCCAGTAGCAGCTCGGATCCGTAATTGCCCACCACAATTTTTTGCAGTTCCGTCCATATCCGTTCACCGCTTATTTTTGCAAGGCCTCCCGCATTTTCCTTTACAGCAGCCAGAGTGGCCTCGTCGTGGTTATTTTCATCCTTGGCTATGCGACCGTAAAAACGGAAATAGCGCAGGATGCGAAGGAAGTCCTCCTTAATCCGGATACCCGCTTCGCCTACAAAAACCACACGACGCTCCTGCAAATCGTCGAAGCCATAAAAGTAGTCGTAGACGGTGCCATCGAAGCCCAAGAACATGGAGTTAATTGTCAAATCACGGCGGTTCGCGTCTAGTTGCCAGTTGGTGGTATATATCACCTCCGCATGGCGTCCATCGGTGCGTATGTCGATTCGCAGCGTGGTCACCTCGAAGTTTTCCTTGTCATTAATCCGAGGAGTAATAGTTCCGTGTTTTTCTCCATTGGCGTTGATCATCCGCACCTCTTCCTTCTCGAACATCGCTTTCATCTGGTCTGGTGTGGCGGTGGTGGCTAGGTCAATGTCCTTTGGCGGAATGCTCATCAGTATGTCGCGCACAGCCCCGCCTGCAATCCGCAGCTCGTAGTCGTACTTCTTGAACAGAGCCTCCAGCTCTTTCAGCTCGGGCGTGAATATGCTTTGGAACTCTGGAGATTTCACCTTTCGGAATGCCGGATTCTTGCGCATCCTGGGCGGTTTTCCCAGCTGGGCGATCAATTCGGGAGAGGCATCTCGTGGGCGAACCGGACACGGCGACATGCGGCCGGCCATGGTCTTCATCCAGCGACTACTTTGCCGGACGTTCAACGCCAGTGAGGCAAACGCACGTGTGGTCAGCTTAACGATGCGGCGTGGGCCATTCATGGAGAGGTTTTGTCAGGCCTTACTTTTCCAAAAACTCCTGCCTTTGTGTGTGATTTATAAGAAACGGAACTGTCGAAAAAGTTAATATTAAATGTTTTGAGTTTCGTTACCAGATGTAATTAACACCCAGTATTGATAGGGTATATTCATTTTGCACCTGGTACTTGTTTCATATGCAACTCTGCCAGTCAATTACTATAGATTTATTCGTGTTGCAGATGTTCTTAAACCAACATTACTGCTGTAGAGAGGAAAAAATTGTAGATTAATAATTTTTATATTTATTGCTATTTTTAATCAAAATGTAAACAAGTTCATAAATCCCTATAGAAAAAATAAATCCAATTAGTCAACCGAATATAAATCAGGTTTCATTGAGCTATAAATAAAGCAATAATATTTATAGTTAAGACAATGATCGAAATGGAAAAATTTAAACTTAACTCAAGGAACATTAATCCTTCGTATATAAATGCATTTATTTATACAGGGTATTCTGTAACCGAGTTTTTCAACTTTTGTACACTTTATTGCTTAGGAGTATTTTTGAAATACCGAATTCGGGCACACTAATAGAAACCTGTTACTTTGTTTACCGTCTTCTTTTTCCGGAAATTTAAATAAATGCCACCGCGATTGGTATTCGCTCAATTCAGAAACTTCTTGCGACTGGGACACACAACTCGAAGGATGAGCTCCAAACCAAGTGTGTACGTGACTCGACCAGATGTGGACGACAGCGGTCTGGAATTGCTGCGCAAGAGGTTTGTTTTGTTGTTGCCGGCTTATTAGCATATGCACTAATTTTAAAGTGCATGACATTTTCCAGCTGCCAGGTGAGCACTTGGCACGAGACTTTTCCTGTTCCCCGCTCCGAACTGATCCGCGAGGTGGCCGGAAAAGATGCCCTCTACTGCGCCCTAACCGACAAGGTCGACAAGGAAGTCCTGGATGCTGCCGGTCCACAGCTGAAGTGCGTTGCCACTATCTCTGTGGGCTATGACCACATCGATGTAGAGGAGTGCAGAAAACGTGGCATTCGAGTGGGCTTCACACCGGACGTGCTGACGGATGCAACGGCGGAACTGACGCTTGCCCTCCTCCTGGCCACCAACCGGCGCTTGTTCGAGGCCAACAGACAGGTTTACAATGGCGGCTGGAAGTCGTGGGCCCCTATGTGGATGTGCGGCCAGGGGCTGAAGGGCTCCCGGGTGGGTCTTCTAGGCTTTGGACGCATCGGCCAAGAGATAGCGGCACGCATTGTACCCTTCAAGCCCGCAGAGATAACCTACACGACACGCACGCCAAGACCAGAGGAGGCGGCTGCTGTTAATGCCCGACACGTCGACTTTGACGAGATGCTCCGCAACTCAGACTTTATCGTTGTCTGTTGCGCCCTAACGCCTCAGACCAAGGAGATTTTTAATGCATCGGCCTTCCAAAAGATGAAGTCCAACTGCATCTTTATCAACACTGCTCGAGGTGGGGTTGTAGACCAGAAGGCCTTACACGATGCCTTGAAAACAAAGCAAATTCAGGCCGCTGGTCTTGATGTCACTACGCCGGAGCCATTGCCACTCGACGACCCCCTTCTCAAGCTTGATAACGTGGTTATTCTCCCGCACATTGGTAGTGCTGACATCGAAACACGCAAGGAAATGTCTCGCATTACGGCTCGAAATATAATTGCTGGTCTAATTGACAAAAAAATGGAAGCCGAAGTATCATTGTAAATGCAAAGCATTCTAAGTATATTTTTCGCTCCAAATGTTTTTAAAACTTTCTTTTTTTATTAAAAGCATATATCTGGAATAATAAAAAAATATTATATTTTAAATTCCATACGTGTAAGTTAAAAAAACTTCGATTTTTCTAATGAGTTTCCGATCATTCCTATCCTATGGCACGACTCGTCGTCGTGTTCAAGATATCACATGTAAATCATGTGGTTGAAAATGCGTTACTGCGTTACGAACTTCTGACCCAAACTATAATATATTCTGGTACATTTAAAGATTTACTTATTATTTTTATATACAACTTAACTAACTCGCTTGGAGAATCTAGTCTTTATCTTACTTGACATTGTCAGCATATGTTAAAATATTTATACTTTTACCCCATACACTGACTGAACTCTATTGCAATGAACTAAAGGATAATGCTCCCACGATTGATACTTAAAAATTTTCGGCAGCTAGGATTCCATTCGACGCCGTTTAGCTCCAAGCCCAGTGTTTATGTGACGCGGCCGGATATGGATCCTAGCGCTATGGAGTTATTGTGTAACAGGTTTTTATCACTAATATTAGAGCTTATTTAAATAATATGAAATGCCATTCAACAGCTGCCAAGTCACCACTTGTAATAAACCATTGCCAGTAACACGCGATGAGCTAATCCGCCAGATTTCGAGAAAAAATGCCTTGTTTTGCACTATATTTGAGAATATTGATAAGGAAGTACTAGATGCTGCCGGCTCCCAGCTAAAGTGTGTAGCCACCTACTCGGTGGGCTATGAACACATCGACGTTGAGGAGTGCAAGAAGCGCGGAATTCGCGTGGGGTACACTCCAGGTGTGCTAACAGATGCCACGGCGGAGCTAGCAGTTGCCCTCCTTTTAGCCGCCAACCGGCGATTGTTTGAAGCCAACAAGCAGGTTTACAATGGCGGCTGGAAAGACTGGGCGCCCATGTGGATGTGCGGCCAGGGTTTGAAGTGTTCGCAGGTGGGCCTTTTCGGTTTTGGCCGTATTGGCCAGGAGATAGCTGCACGCATTTTTCCTTTCAAGCCCGCGGAGATAACATACACGACCAGGACGAAACGAACTAAAGAGGCGGCGGCAGTCAATGCCCGCCATGTGGAATTTGATGAGATGCTTTCCAAATCCGACTTTATTGTGGTGTGCTCCGCTCTAACCCCTCAGACTAAAGAGATCTTCAACACAGCTGCCTTCCAGAAAATGAAATCCAACTGCATATTTATTAATATAGCTCGTGGCGGAATTGTAGATCAGATGGCGCTGCTGGAGGCGTTAAAATCGAGGAGTATTCAAGCAGCAGGCCTCGATGTTACCACTCCAGAGCCCCTGCCTTTGGACCACCCTCTCCTAAAGTTGGATAACGTGGTTATTCTTCCCCACATCGGCAGCGCCGAGATTGAAACCCGTAAGGAAATGGCGCGGATTACGGCCCGGAATATTTTGGCTGCTCTTTCGGGTGGTAAAATGGTAGCTGAAGTGGATGTGTAATATAAACTTTGTCTTATTCCGTAAATTGGGGATGTCTATGAGCTAACAAAACAATTGAGTACAAGCTAATCCTCGCCAGGTGGCAAAGGTTGGTTCAGATCGCTGGCGCTGGGCGGGGGAACAGGCAATGGCACCAGAGACGTCAGCACAGGCACTGTCGATATAACGCCGATTTCTGATGGATCTTGCACCTCCTTCTTGATATGGTCTGCGCTTATGTAACCGCCACTTTCGTCCTAAAATGGAGTCCAACAAAATATTAATGAAATCATGTGAAACCTTTAGATCTTCAAAATATAATAGCTTGTACAAGCTTTAAATTTAAACTTAATAGTTACCGTAACGAATACATCCACCGACTTTCCGGAGATTATGTCCAGCACCTGC
Organism: Drosophila fuyamai; assembly: GCA_018153365.1. NCBI lineage: Eukaryota > Metazoa > Arthropoda > Insecta > Diptera > Drosophilidae > Drosophila > Drosophila fuyamai. The sequence continues at coordinate 166,615 of JAECXW010000042.1, read as the reverse complement.
TGGGTAATGCCGCTGCCATTCATCGGCTCATCCTGCATGCTCTCTGCGTATTCTGACAAAGCTGGTCTTAGATCGGGACACTGCAGCAGTGCGTCCACCAGCTGAGCGGGAGGAAGGTGCAGCAGAATCGGCATGGATTGCGGCTTAAGGCGCTGCACAGTTTTTAGGAAGCCCTCCCAGATGACTTTTTGCCGCCAGACCTGCTTCATGATCAGGCGCTGCAGCAAGTTCATTACAAAGTTGGCAAGGCGCGGATACAGAGTAAGACTCTGGATGGTTGTGCGCATCATCAAAGTAGGCAGTGGGATGACCTCCACCAGCTGCTGGAGCACAGCCATAAGCACCTCCTGGGTGTACAACTCTCTTTCGGCCAAGCACAGCGACGTGGCCTTGACGATGGCCTTCAGGTCACATACACTCGAGTCAATCGTATGCAGAGCCACCAGAATATCCGTTGGGGACAGGGCCATCGTTTGATGAGCGAACTCGGCGCCAATGCCTAGCAAACGGTTGAAGACCTCTTTGACCACGGCGGGGTTCAGTTTAATCAACTTGGGGAGAACGGCGATCAGCTCGGAGCGGGACAAACCACTCAGTACGGGTATCATTACTCGCACATCCTTCACCTTGTTGTGGTAGAGATCCCGTACCCGTCGGACCAAATCCTCATGGGGCACGGGGACTCGTTCCGTCAGTATGTAGATAATTCGGATTACCAAGGTCTCCATGCCCTTGGGGCAGCTTTCGATAAGATGCAGCAATGTATGGTTTTCCACACCCAGTTTCTTAATAGGATTATCCAGGCTACGCAGGATGGTGCGCTTCAGTTCAGCGGAGGTGGCCACAAACACTTGACAAATTTGTTCCACATAAACTAGAAGAACAAGAGATGTATTAGTAAATAAAAAAAAAATTAAATAATAGAAATAGGTTTCTTTGTTCGCAACCTCTATAAATTTATCTATATTTCGGTTTTATTGGAACAAGTTTAAAATTAACACCAATCAATTGGCTGATTTACGTATTTTGTACTGCTTCGCTAATTATTTCATACGACGAAGTTGGATATGTCTGCAGTGAAGCGATAAAACCAACGGGCAAAAGCTATGATGAATGAAGAAAATATGTATAATAATAAAATTAGCCGATCAACAGGATGAAAAATTGTAGAAAAATTCCCATTAACTCTATAAAAAGGTGATTATTGAAAAATTTGTGTGAAAACTTACCCTCCGGCTTGTAGGGCATTAGTGTAAGTGCCAAACCAAGGCACACCTTGGCCGTATCCTCCCGCCAGGCAGATTCCGCTGTTGGTCGACCAAACTCTTGTGAGAAAACTGCGACTGGAGGCGCGTCCTGCTCCACGAACTTTACCCACTCCAAAGCGAATTCGTCAATACGGGCTGGAAGGATTTTGTGAACATGGTAAAGACTAACCAGGTGGGTCAGTGCTCGATCCCGAAGGTCAGCCCGCTCGTGTACGGAGAAGTGGAGCAACGCTCGCACAAAGCGATTTTTTCGCGGAGGCCTGAGCACGGCCAAGTCCTTAATCAGCTCCAAGCCGTGCTGGGAGAACTCATCGATCAAGCTAAGCTGGACAAGATGCCCAATCGAATCTTCCGGCAAGATGGGTGCCTCTAGATAAACGCGACGAATAAGTATAATCTTATCCTTGTGATCACAACGCTCTCCAATGCCAAAAATTAGCTTATTTAGCAACTCGTTGTAGGCGTGGTCGGGTCGATTCTCTGTCTTTACGTATGTATGCCTTGTGAAGCCTTGCAGCAGGGAGTACTCCTCAAAGAGCCAGGAGAAGGCAAGGTCAATGCGCTGCTTGACATCCTCCAAGATAAACTCCATGATGCCATATCGCACGTTGTCCGGAAAAGTGGCCGCAATTACTGTGACCAGCTTGCGACGCCTGAAGGATACACCTCCCTTTATGCACTGGCGCTCCGAGTTAAGGATTCGACGCACTGCTTCTGTAAGGAATTTCTCCTTCAGATTGCGTGACAGAGGCTTGGTAATCTCCTGCAGCTTAAGCGTCTTGGCGCGCTCCTTCATCTTTTCGATCACAGTCTGCTCGCCCTTGGCGCGCTCCATGGTCTCGCGCAGCTTCTTGGTGGCCTCCTCCTTCCGCTGCAGCTCTTCCTCACTCAGTTTTTGTACAGATTCCTCTTCGACTTCCATGGGAGTAGATGCTGACTCATTCGCCTGTATTTTTTTAATCCTCATTGGCGGCTCCCGACTGAAGGTCGCTGCACCTGGGCCGAGGCGCTTTTCTGAAAGCTGCTCACCGAATATTTTCGAAATGTTGGTCACCTGCTGTTGAATGGACATTTGTCGGATGGGCGTGTATTCCTCGAGGAACTTTTCAGGGACTTCGGCTGGCAGACTGGGCAGGAACTCCACCACCAGACCCACTACAGTTTCCGGATTGCGGAGATGTTCGGCCAGGAACTTTTCATTGACACGGGTGGACTTTTGCTTTTGCCGCTCCAACTCCTCGGTATCCAACTCCATCTCCTGCTGTTGCTGCTCTCGCTGCTCGCTGGCCAAGCGTGCTCTCTTCGCGAGACTTTGTGCAGCATTTTCTAGAATGCGTTTCTGTCGCCGAGCCATCTCCTGCTTGTCCATCTTGGGCATCAGCTTCTGAATCTCATTTGTCGAAGAACCCAGGTCCACTAGCATTCCTCGAATAGTGCCCGAGAACTCAAAGGCGCCGCGATTCTTCATCAGGGTTTGCAGCTGCATTTTAAGACTCTTACGCACGGAGCTTACCTGCGAGTCAGTGAGAGTGGGTGGCAGGTTAGCGTTTAATTGCTTAAAAGCATCCACCACAGCGCCCATAAAGACGGGACGCATTTTTGCCACAGTGCACAGGCTACTTGTGCAGGCAATCAAGTTTACTGAGGAAATATGAGTGGTGCCGTGGAACTGAAGCAATATATCGAATATGTTATTGCCCTCCTCTTGCAGCTTTTGGCGTCTGAAGAGCTTGCAGTGATCGGGGACATCGCCCAGCGAGAAGTCTCCATCCCGTTTAAGACTATCCTCGTCAGCAAAGCTCTGCAGGACAACCACGCCCTCTAGAAACTTAATAGCGTTGGTGCGTATGCCGTCGTTTTCGTTGTCGATCATGTCCAGAATCTGAGCCTTGATCAGGCTTAGGATGTTCCATGCCTGCTCCGCACTGTCACCAGGTTCCATGAGGTTGCACAAGTGCTGCAATCCATTTTTGTAGATGCTTCCGCAGGCCTGAATCACTCGCTTGATCACTTGTGCCGAGTTATCCCTCAGTAGCATAGACACGACGTTGATGACATGAGGCAGAAGCTCCACCTTCACTTTGCTGGAATGGAGATAACACGTTGTAGTAATCAGATCATTTTATTTTAATAGTCATTTTTACCATACTTGCTCCACAAAGGCGACCACCTGCTTACGGACTTCCATGTTCTGGTCATGGGCCAAGGATAGGACTGGCTCCAGGAACTCTTCCGCCAGTCTACGCAGGACCCCAGGATGGTCTCCTGCACCTTCACCAGCAGTTCGCATTTGCTTGCAGCCGAAGCAATGGACAGTTCATTACACCACTCAACCACCTGAATGGGAAAATATACAGCCAATACAGCCAACATCGCTCACTTGGGAGCCATTTCTTACCTTTGCCCTAGCAGTGGCCGTTTTTTCGTCTGTGAAGAGATTGGCCGTCTCCGAGACGAACTGGCTACGTCCAATTATGCTATCCATGATCGGTCAGTTCCAGCAGATTTCTCCGAAATCTACAAAGAATTTACAAAATGTTCAAGAGCTGCCGGCACAGATGGCAAGCGGTTAACCGATAACCTTAGAGTAACTTATCGAAAACGGCTTAGAGGTGTTGGAAATTGTGCTGTTTCACGCCAAATCTAAATATAGTAAAAAAAATAGTTTTCTTGTATATAATTAAGTTCTATTGGTATTTTCGTATTAAACTATTTCGGTAATATGATCTCATAATTGAAGTGCCACAGAAATATATTAAAATTGGTTTAAAATCTGTATGTACATCATATACCTATACCCTCCATATTTAGCATTACAAACAACTTATTTCAATTATTCAATTATACTCACTGATTTGACTTCTTATTCGGTTTTATATGAAATAGCAAACAGCTGAACTGGATTCCACAATTCAAAATTTAAGTGCTAAGGGAATACCCCACCTATTTATTTATTTAACCGAAAAAAAATCTAGCCTTTTTCATAAATTTAGATCTGCATAGCTATCGATAGCAAGATGCACTGCTGGTTAGCGATATGAGGGGGTGACTATCGATAAACCAGAGGCATCGATTTGCTCACATTTCTTGGGTGTTTTAGCGTGAAAAAACGCCTAAATAAACGAATCGGCATAGTGTCAGGCCAGAAAGTCCAACCAAGGGATCGCTGTTCGCGCCGCAGTCGAGGATTGGAGCAGCCGACGCCAACGAAGGCGCTGAAAAAACGTAGCACCAGCCGCCAGCCGTCGCAGCCGAGTGTTTACTAGGCAAGGGGTACAGCGGAGGAGGGAGTGGGAGTTCGTGCGTGTGTATGTGTGCGCCAGTGAGTGGGCAGAGGCAGCGGCAGAGGAGCAGCAGCGGATGTAGCTCGTTGCCCGGACCCCGCAGTGGATACCACGAAAAGCGATCGTAAACGTACGTAGGCCAACTTGGAGGCACAAAGAAAATAAACACTGGAAACCGAAGACGAGGCCTTCTGGAACAGAAAAGCTCAACAGCCGCAGCCGCGTCGGTGACCGCACCCTAATGTCAAATAGCCAAGCAAATGCCGGCAACAGCGGTAGCGCGGTAGCGGATGAACCGAGCCAGCACCACCCCCCCTTGACGGCCGCACCAGCAAATGCATCCTGCCCAGCAGCGACGCCAGCGTCGCAGTCGACGCAGCAGCCGGCGCCGCAGTCGCAGCAGGCGCCCCCGCACATAGTTGGTGCCTCAACAGCTGATGCGGGCAGCGGCGTTGCGGTCGGCGTTAGCGAAGGTGTCAATCTGGACTCGTCGCCACGCGAGTCCGGTGACGATTCGGAGGATGAGAGCGAGATCTTGGAGGAGTCGCCCTGCGGACGCTGGCTGAAGCGGCGCGAGGAGGTGGACCAGCGCGACGTGCCCGGGATTGATTGCGTCCATCTGGCCATGGATACCGAGGAGGGCGTGGAGGTCGTGTGGAACGAGGTGCAATATGCCAGCCTGCAGGAGCTTAAGTCGCAGGAGGAGAAGATGCGGCAGGTGTTTGACAACCTGCTGCAGCTGGACCACCAGAACATCGTCAAGTTCCACCGCTACTGGACGGACACGCAGCAGGCGGAGCGGCCCCGGGTGGTCTTCATCACCGAGTACATGTCGAGCGGGTCGCTAAAACAGTTCCTCAAGCGCACCAAGCGCAACGCCAAACGGCTGCCTCTGGAGTCGTGGCGCCGCTGGTGCACCCAGATCCTGTCCGCGCTCAGCTATTTGCATTCCTGCTCGCCGCCCATCATCCACGGCAACCTAACCTGTGATAGCATCTTCATCCAGCACAACGGCCTGGTCAAGATCGGCTCGGTGGTCCCGGACGCGGTGCACTACAGCGTTCGGCGGGGCCGCGAGCGGGAGCGGGAACGCGAGCGGGGCGCTCACTACTTCCAGGCGCCGGAGTATGGCGCCGCCGACCAGCTGACCGCCGCGCTCGACATCTACGCCTTCGGGATGTGTGCCCTAGAAATGGCCGCCCTGGAGATCCAGCCCAGCAACAGCGAGTCGACTGCCATCAATGAGGAGACCATCCAGCGCACAATCTTCAGCCTGGAGAACGATCTGCAGCGCGACCTGATACGGAAGTGTCTCAATCCGCAGCCGCAGGATCGGCCCAGCGCCAACGATCTGCTTTTCCATCCACTGCTATTCGAGGTGAGCTAACACTCGAATCATCAAGTTCTCAATTTGTGTTCCGCATGACAATTGCCTTGTTAAGTGGACTGTGTAACCTAATTATCCGATACATTTTGGGGAAGTGAGTTTCAGTATGGTATTTGTTTACTTAATCAATTTCAATTTCTGTAATTAAATAAAACAAAATTATACGGAGTGTCAAGGAAACCAAATTCAAGAAAGATCTTCCTGAAAGTCTCCAAATTCTCCAGAACACCACAACAGGATGTTGTTTAGGCAGCCTACAAATCATAGATTTGTGGGACCCTTTTAGTTATTTATTTATTTAACCCGTAGCAGTAAAAGCAACAATAAAATGTTATGTTACTGCTCCAAATAGAAAATAGCTGGAGCATAACAAATTAACTGCTGCCATGAAAGGACTATATTTGTTGATAGGTGCTCTCCTCTTCCAGAAACTTTTATGTTGCACTGTTTTTAAATTTTATCTTAGAAATTATCCTAAATATAACTTATTTTCTTTTGACTTAGTATAGATTAGTTTGTAAAACCCACAATTTTTATGGTCTGAATAAGATTATATTGAGAACTATTAGATCCAAATATCAGACAAGAATTTATTACTGGCTTCTCATCCTAATCCAAATATCTAACTGTTTTCAACTATTACAATATCCTAGTTATTAAATCTGTCAATTTTTGTGAAAGTTATTTATGTTTAAATGATATGTGAATGTTTATTTAAAATGTAATGAGTCCGGAGTCTTGAATGAAGAGAAGTTAATGACTGGTGTCCCCATTCTTTCATCCGTTTTGTGGATTTTGTCTTGTTAAATTGGTCAAAGTGGCTTAGTATTTTATTTATGATTTCTTTTTCTAAGAGAGGTAAAAATAAATATAAATCGCTGTTTCTTTTTTATTAAACACAGATTAAACAAGAAAGGAAAGCTAACTTCGGGCGGAGCCGAAGTTGATATACCCTTGCAGAATATTCTGTAAATAATATTCTCCAAAATTATTCATAGATGCATTCTTAACACTCATAAAAATCCCAACTTTCTAATTAAAAACACCAAAGTTATGGCATTTTCAATCGTTCAGTTATATGGCAGCTATAGGATATAGTCGGCCGATCCTATAAAATTTGGTAGGTCGGATTGATTGGCCAAATATAAAACCCATAGAAAATCCCAACTTCCCAACCCTAAAAACACCAAAGTTATGCTATTTCCTATCGTTATATGGGAGCTATAGGATATAGTCGGCCGATCCTTATGAAATTTGGTAGGTCGAATTATTGCCAAATAAAAAAAAATCCCAACTTCCTAACTTTACAAACACCAAAGTTATGGCATTTCCTATCGTTCAGTTATATGGCAGCTATAGGATATAGTCGGCCGATCCTTATGAAATTTGGTAGGTCGAATTGATTGGCCAAATAAAAAAACCATAGAAAATCCCAACTTCCTAACTTTACAAACACCAAAGTTATGGCATTTCCTATCGTTCAGTTATATGGCAGCTATAGGATATAGTCGGCCGATCCCGGCCGTTCCGACTTAATACTGCGTCAAAAAAAAAGGTGTGTTAAAAATTTCAATTCATACTTTAAAACTGAGAGACTAGTTCGCAAAAAAAAAAAAAAAAAAAAAAAAAAAAAAAAAAAAAAAAAAAAAGAAAAAAAGAAGAAAAAAAGAAAAAAAAAAAAAAGAAAAAAAAAAATATTTTTTTTTATAAATAAGGGGTTTTTTTTATTAAAAAATATATATACTTTATAGGTCGGAAGCCCTTCACTGCGTTGCACACTTTTGACCAAAATTATAATACCCTCTGCAAGGGTATAAAAATTAAGCCAGGATATAATCTCATTTGTTGCTCACGCAGGTGCACTCCCTCAAACTGCTGACTGCCCATTGTCTGGTCTTCTCGCCCGCCAACCGCACCATGTTCTCGGAAACCGCCTTCGACGGGCTGATGCAGCGTTACTACCAGCCGGACGTGGTTATGGCCCAGCTTCGGTTGGCCGGCGGCCAGGAGCGGCAATATCGCCTGGCAGACGTTTCGGGCGCCGACAAACTGGAGAAGTTCGTTGAGGACGTCAAGTACGGTGTGTATCCGCTAATTACGTACAGTGGCAAAAAGCCGCCCAATTTTCGTTCGAGGGCTGCCTCCCCGGAGCGAGCTGACTCCGTGAAGTCGGCCACGCCGGAGCCGGTGGACACGGAGTCACGGCGCATCGTAAACATGATGTGCAGCGTGAAAATCAAGGAAGACAGCAATGACATAACCATGACAATACTGCTGCGCATGGACGACAAAATGAACCGCCAGCTAACATGCCAGGTCAACGAGAACGATACGGCGGCGGATCTCACCAGCGAACTTGTTCGCTTGGGCTTCGTCCACCTTGACGACCAAGACAAGATCCAGGTGCTGCTGGAGGAGACGCTAAAAGCAGGCGTTATGAGCGACGGTGCCGGGGCAGAGAGTTCAGGTGCCGGGGTTACCACCACAGCGACCATGGCGGCCTTAGAGCAACTGGAGCGCAACTGGTCGATATCCTCAGATACGGACAAGCAGGGCACTGCCGTGATGTATGTGCCGCAGGATCAGCAACACCCGGATCTGGACGTGGACGTGGAGCAAATGGGCACGACGAGCAATTGAAAGTATCAGCTTAGTATTCAGGGCAGGCCGGCGCGTATTGTTTTTATTGTATTGGGAAATTACACATAACGATTTTATTACCGCTATTATTTGTTATTTTTATATATATACCTATATATATGTATATGTATGTATGTATTTGAAATAATATTTATGTATGTATGTACCATAAACGATGTTAAACCAGGCTTCCAGGCTAAACAATTCGATGACATAGACACACAAACCACACGAGAGGTGGGTCGACTCGCAGAAACTGAAAATGATATATGTTCTTTAAGCCGCAATCTGGGACTTAGGAACTTTAAATATAAAATTAATTGTGTTTTTGATAACGTAGACGGAAAACTGAAAACCGTAACCGAAAAATGTAGAAAATATTTGCGGTTAAACATTCTTTGCTTGCCTGCTAAATACATTGTTAGTGTTATAGTTTCTTTGGCAAAATTGATAAGAATTGTTTCGATTTGATGTTCCGGACCTAGGATTTTACTAAAAATTTCGATCCACCAACAACACACTTTTGAATATACGCAGCTAACTAGCTTATAAAAATCAAAGCATTCGCTAATCATAACTCTGGAAAAAGCGCGAATGGAATTCGCCGCTCCCAAAGCTAGACACAACTCGATTACGAAAATCCAGATACCCTCAGATTTCGAAAAAAATCATCTAGACGCCACTTCGAAGGTGATTTTTTCTAGGACTATATCAAATTTGATAAATTAGCCATGCCGCGACGAGAACAAAACGTAAAACCGCAGTGGAATGTATTTAAATGTATTACAAATATAAACAAATACGCAAGGCCACGAAAAAATAATAAATAAATTATTTAACTAAAAACCTATATAAACACAAGCAGAGCATGCAACAAAAATAATACACAACAGACATAGCTACACTATTATTAAATAAATAAAGATGGCAACCAGCTGACAAATTTTAAAGTCGTTTTCTTTATTTTTTTAAATTTGTTTAGTTTTTGTAGTTAATGTGTGATTAATGCGGAATTCTGATGATTTTTAAGTAAAAGACATAAATTTTCAGTAGTCACAGTAGGTATTGATCTTAAGACACTTGTTGTAAATCCCCTACATCATTTTAAGAAAAATGAATTTTTGAAAACGATTTACTTTATTTTGCTTTGTATTCATACGTACATAAATGTAGGTTTTTACTTATAGGTTAAATTTATTTTTCATTAAGTAATACACCTTGAGTGGGATTCTTTTGAATTTCATCGACTTTTAGGATATGGAAATAAAACTTAAGCACACGCCTTCACAGTAGCCTCGGCCTCTTTGGGCTCCGGGGTGGCCAGCTTAATGCGCTTGCACTGTCTCTCCTCCGATTCCTCATCACTGAAACCTTCTGTTGCTGCGGTGGTTGAGGGTTTCTTCTCACGCTGCTCATTGTCATCACTCAATACTACTACCTTTCGAATCGGTTGCTCCTCCTCGTAGAGATCCAAAAGCTTGTTGCCTTCGTACAGGACGAAAGGCAAAGTAGCTCGCTGATAATAGTCCGGCAGTAACTCTAAGTTGTTGATCACAGTGTCCAGCATGTGCGATTTCTCACACCAAATGCCTGGAGCGTCGTTCTTAACCGGATTAATGTGAACATGCAGGTGGTAAAAAGACGGCTGGTAGTGGAAGTACATGCGCAGCTGGTTGGGATTCAGGCCGTAGCGCTTGGAAATTGCGTCCTTCGACGACTGGCGTAGATTACGCAGCAGATCAAGGTGGCTCCCGTTCAGATCCCGAAGCGATTTGATGTCATGCTTGCGAACAATGCCCAGCAGGTAGAGGTTTTCCACATTACGTCCGTCCCATTTGAGGTCGGGCAGCAGGATGAAGCCAGTCTCGGGATCCTCGTCCTCAAACACAATCCGTTCCTTCTCCTGCTTGTGGTCCAGTATGTTGTAGACCCAATCTAGGGAGAACTGGCTTGAGGTCAGATAGGGCTTCGTTATCTTTTGGTAGAGATCAGGCGTTTCCCGAATGAGATATTTCTGGCAAACGGAATATTTTTCGATGTGCTTGTCGGTGGCGGGATATATGACTGTACTCTTGACGGCTGTGAAAAGGGAAAATATAAGATTAGATTGATTTTTTAATAAAGTAATTTAATCCGATTTAAAGTCATTTTTATAGTGTTATACTTGCCGCACAAATCTCGGCTGGGCACAACCTGAAAACTGCCGTAAATATTATTGATAAACTCAGTCGCCACCTTCAGATCCGCGTTAAAATAACTGGGCTTCTTTGGAGACTCCTTAGTTGGCGGGTCGGCCGTGGCCACATCGCTTTCCCGGTAAGCTGCAGAAGTATGTTAAATATATATGTAGAGTACTTGGTACTTTTAATTAACTACTCACCATTTTTCTCAAAGACAACAATTGCATCGTCAGTTTCCGATAGGTCAGGAAACGTACCGAGGAGGGATATGCTCTTCCTCACACTGTTATTGGTTAATATCCGCTTCAGCCGGAACTTGGACAAATCGTACGACGGCGACTTTACCTCTGCATTTTCAACTGGTTCCGGCATTTTAATATTATTGAATTAATAAAATATTAATGTTTTCTTGCGGCTTTTTCAGAGACGCAGCGTGACCGTAGCTGGGGTCTAAGAAATTTACCTTCAGTATGCCAAATCTAGATTTACTTGCTTCATATTTACCGCAGACTCAAACCAAGAATGAAAACTTAACGAAACGGACATAACGGTTTTTAATGAAAAAACGGTGAAAAAACCTTCTTGAATTACTTTATTAAAACCTATAATTATACATATTTAGAATTTCGAAGTCAAAACTTCGTTGTTAAATTCTCATTTATTGTGTATAGGCCATTAAAGTACTGTTTATGAACTTTATAATATGTATCTGTATAAACAACTACATCGCAACACAAAGTGCTCGCCAAACATGTTTAGAACATTCATAATCATTTTGAGCTTAACACTAACACACATTTGCACTTACATCTAATGCCGATGTAAACAAACGAATGGGTATTAAAATTGGTTTCAGCGCTGGCTGTAATGATAATTACACAACAACACCTTTGGAGGGCTTAGCGCCCAATATGTCCGATAGCTTTTGCTGATAGGAAGCCAAGAGATTGGCGTCTGTAATGCCGAAGGACTTGCAGGACAATTGCAGGGCGTTCAGCAACTGCATCTCTGAGAACTGAGTGCCCCGCTCTAGCAATGCATTGAGTATTTCCTGTGGGTAATTGGAAAGTATTATAGAATAAATATGTAGAATATAGCGATCTTTCTTACATCCGGCTCCATGCAAAGCAGCTCATAGAAGTGTTTGGCCTGATCCAAAGCCACTTCCCTTGATGCGGTTATGTTACTCAGCGTCTGCTGCAGCGCGATCGAGTTTCTGCACATGCGCTGGACAGTTATTTGATCGATGTGCTCCAGATAATTGGAGGCCTGGATAAGAATGCGCGATGCCAAGTGCGCCAGGCCTTCGAAAATGTACTGCGAAAATACAATGTTAAAGAAAGTGAAATCGAGGGTTAAAATAAGAAGCTTACCCTGGTCTTTCTTGGATGGAGAGTGGCACTAAAGGCTTCATCCATTTCTGACAGTCGTTTGGTCAATAATTGCACCTGACGATCCGGTTCTAGGATGTCATCCTTGGAGCCCACATAGCTGTTAGTCCTCACACTCGACTTTGAACGAAGGTAGTGAAAGCATTGTACGCGCACCTCAAGATGCAGCACCAGCAGACAGGTGTTCGCCAGCTCATCGAACTCCAAAGCCAGGTTAGTCATCACTTTAATCGTGCCATCCTTAACGGCGATGTCAGCACTGCACTCGGAGGAGACAGCGTTCAGCCCGTTTACCATCGGTCGACGTAAATCATTGGCAAACTCAGAGACGCGGCATGAAAACCATTCCATGCTCTCCTGAAGTATCGCCAGCTCCTTAAGCACGCTGATCTCGACCAGAATTTCTTGTTGGGTGATCCCACCTTCACCCAAATTACTGGTCAGCATCTCGGCCTCACGAATGTTGCGCTGCTGCACCTGCAACGGACTCTCCTCCTCCGACGGCTCAAAGCTTCCTCGATGAAGCTTCCGGTTATGCCGCGACTTCTGACTGGAGGTCTTCAAGTCCGTCCAGTTCGGAAGCGTTCTAAAAGATGGACAGAAATTTATTTTAAATTCCACATGATTACTTTAATAATACTAGTTTTTACTTACTTTAAAAACCTGCTGATATCTTCATCTTTTAGCCAGGCCACACTATAAATCCTCTTGTCCTCTGAATCTGGCTGTACGATTCCTCGATAGGCCGCCTGGCAGATCTCCCGATAGGCCTTCAGCAGAGCGCACACCATTTTTAGAAGGTCTTCAGAGTAGCAGGGCAGATCTTGAATAAGGCTCTTCGTCTCCATCAGCCTCCGCTCGACCATCACAGTAGACTGCAGCAAAGGTCTGCTGAGGTTTAGAGCCTTAATTTCCTCAGGACTTATAATAGTGCGCCACGCATCTTGGTTCTTTGACAACGACTCGATGGTCAGCTGCAGGTTGCGGTTGTGGCCCTTGGATAGGAATGTGTCCTTAATATAGTTGTCTAAAAAGTCATGTAGACTGCATGGTTGACTGGAAATGCAAGAAAATATGAAAACATATAACCATACCAGCCATCAAGAATATTAACTTACCCTGGCTTGCACTTCATAAAGTTTTCTATCTCCTTAATATATCCCATTAGAGGTAGATACACTTTGGTTATGATATTCTGATCGGGAGTGCAGATCAACAGCTTCTCCCGCTGCTTCTTTTCGTGAGGAAATAGGCCACTGGTGGAGCCTTTGCCACTGCCCCCGAGCTGGGCGCCCAGATTATCTTCCACGGAGGCATCCGACGCATTGCGACGGTGCTCCTTGAAGGAGTCGCTATTGCCGCAGCTGCCAACATGCGAGGACTTGTCGAACTTGAACATTGAGCGCTTGGTGCTAGTGAGTAGCAGAATAATCGTTAACAACTATAAGTAAGTTGGTAAACTATCTGCTTACCTTGGCACCTTGCGCCTTAAAAAATAGGAATTTATGTTGCTGGTGGGCTCTGAGAAGCCCGTTTGGGCACTTTCATCCGAGGCAGCATTTTGTATATCCAAGTAGTCGGTGAGCAGCAGTTGCAACTAAAATAAACAATTGAGTACCCAATTAGAAATGAAAGTCGGTAGAACTTGTATATCCAACACTAACCACTGACTGGGCTTGGGCCCAGAAGTCCGTCAGGTCGTAGGGTTGGGGTCCAACCACCGAGTACTTCTGGCCCACCGACAAATAGTTCTTTAGCAGCAAGGTATGCGTCTTGGCGATTGCCTTGAACTGCTTAAATATGATCTCCAAAAGAGTGAGAAGCGGATTTGGCCTCCGCCGTTGCTCCACTTAGAGACAGTTGATGCGTTGTGTGCCGCACCACATTGAGTAACTCCGTTTGGATTTGGACGCGCAGAGTCTCCAGCGAGTCGGGCACTTTGTGCAGCATTCCGAACGACTCCACAATGATGGCAACGAAGTAGCTCATGCTCAGCTCTGGGTATATGAGATCTGCGTCTTCAATAACCTCGGCCTTGTCCAAATCAAAGCTCTGGGTCATTTCAGCCAGCGCCTTGTGCACTCGAGCATTGGCCTCGATGCGATCTGTGGAGCGGCGGGCTCCTATGCCCCGAGTGAAACTGGAATTTAATCGGCTGGAGTTGCTGCGCTGGAACGAGGAGAGAGCCTCGTTGGCAGAGTTAGTGTACACCTGGGTGACCAGTTCCTCGTGCAGCCGCTGATAGAGCTGCTGGCGACGGGTCTGCAGGTCGGTCCGCAGGTCGGACAAGCCCTCTACGGCCTGCAAGGGTCCGTTGAGAGTGGTCAAAGCGTCGGTCAACGCCTTGCTGGCATGCAGATACTGGCGCTTGGCGGTGTAGCCCACCACCCGTTGAGGCACTTTGCGCAGCTCTTGACTAGTATGGGATCGATAAGTTAATGAGGATTTAATGGACGAAAAAGGTAGAGTGGCTTACATTTGCTCTAGCATCTCCAGCACGTACTTGTGCTGCACTGCATCCGTCCACATCTTCCTGAGTTCATCGCGACGACACTGAAGCAGCCGCTTGCAGACCCCGAGGTTCTCCTTGACAGCATGGATCCGCTCCCGGCTGGCCGTTACCTCCGAGGACACCTGGCTGAAGAGCGGCAGCACCTGGGTGAGCTGCTGGTCGTGGCGCGACACCAGCTCGTTCAGCCGCAGATCTGAGCGCTTAAACTCCTGCTCGATCTTTTGCTTCTCCTTCTGGCGCTCCTCTGTGGTCTCGCTGAATCCCAGAGACTTGATGACGTTGACCAGAAAACCACATCCTGCGGACTGCAAAGGTAAGCCGGCCACAGCCATTACTCATTTTTAATCTAAGAAAAAAAACATCGCTAAAAAGAGGGCGTGCGGCAACAACAACAACTAGGTGTCGTCATCAACTTTGGACCCGCAGCTTAGGCGGCGGTCCGAAAAACCATAAGTTAGCAAACAAAACACGACAAGGCGGGGTGTCCAGGTGCGTTTATTGTGTGGAGAGACTAAAATGCGAGTGGAACAGCATTTTCAGCGACGGCTTGAAGAAATTTACCTCATCCTTGCCGTATTTCACTCCCCTCGGAGGCTTTGTGGGCGGGGGGGCGTCCATGTAGACGCTGTTGAAGACGAAGATGTGCTTGGCTGGTTGATAGGAGACGGGGGCGGAGGCGGGGCACAGGTTAGCTCAGTATCAACATTATATTCTAGCAATCGCTTATAAATTTGTTGTTAAAAAAAAGCACCTAAGCACCAAAGT
Source organism: Drosophila fuyamai (assembly GCA_018153365.1). Taxonomy (NCBI): domain Eukaryota; kingdom Metazoa; phylum Arthropoda; class Insecta; order Diptera; family Drosophilidae; genus Drosophila; species Drosophila fuyamai. Next base: position 151,188 of record JAECXW010000042.1, on the reverse strand, counting down.
GACCGTACGTGGACTGATGAAATATCTAAACAACCATAAGCCTGGTAAACTATCGATTACATTGGGGATGGGCACTTTCATAAGGACATTGTTTTGCACTCAAACTTTAAATTTAACTTATTTGTCAAAATAACTGAGTTTTATTTTGGAATTAAAACAAACTTAAAGTTTTCTTAAAGCATTCTAGATTAAAACTTTAGTACTTTATTTTAAGGTCCTACAAAAAATTGTTTTCGTTGGACCACACTTTCTTATGTGCTCTCACTGCCTCAAATTTCCTATTAAGTTATCTACCGATTGCTTAACCTGATAATCCTGTCCACATCGAGCAGAGCAGAGTGTATTATAATTTCAGTCAAAAGTTGTGAACAGTGAAGCAGGCATTTCCGATCCTATAAGGTATATATATTCTTGATTAGCATCCGTTTGTCTTGTCCGTCCGTTCGTCTGTCCGTTTCTACGCAAACTAGTCTTTCAGTTTTAAAGGTACATATCTTGCAGTTGTTACAAATCTACTACATTTCGGTTTCTATGCTTATAATATAAGCTATGCTTATAATATAAGCTAGAAACCGAAATGTAGTAGAAAAACAATGAAGCTATTTCGGCAGTTATATGGCAGCTACATGAAATTGTTGTCCGATTTTAATTTAATTAAAACCGTAATTCCATAATATTTAAACATTGCCGATCCGGCTCTTTCCGACTTTTATACTATCTGTAAAGAAAGACAACTTTTGGGAAAGTTTCAAGCATATAACTTTAAAACTAGTTTGCGTACAAACGGACGAATGGACGGACAGAGGGACATGGCGATATCGACTCTCCTGGTGTTGCTGATCAAGATTATATGTATATATTTTATGGGGTCGGAAATGTCTCCTTCACTGTGTTGCAAACTTGACTGAAATTATAATACCCTCTCCAAGGGTATAAACATGAGGATTTTAGTACCCTTTTGTAAAAGTAATTAAAAATAGATGTGTAATAGTTTTCCCAAAGCTCAAAGGGAAACACATCCTTTACCTCATTACACTTTTAACCAATTCCGGCAGAGGGCGCGGCAAGCCCTGAGTCGCAGGCGACATCTGTTGTTAAACACATACATGACTGTATATCTGATTGCTTGCAGTGCACCTGCAGTGGCGTCTCTGAACATATTTAATTATACCCGTTACTCGTAGAGTAAAAGGGTATATTGTATTCGTGCAAAAGTATGTAACAGGTAGAAGGAAGCGTTTCCGACCCTATAAAGTATATATATTCTTGATCAGGGTCACTAGCCGAGTCGATATAGCCATGTCCGTCTGTCCGTCTGTCTGTCTGTCCGTATGAACGCTGAGATCTCGGAAACTATAAAAGCTAGAAGATTGGCATTTTGAATGCAGATTCTAGGAGTTCCTACGCAGCGCAAGTTTGTTTCAAAAAGGTGGCACGCCCCCTTTAACGCCCACAATCGCTTATATACGATTTTAAAAATTTAAATATTTCGGAAAAGTAAAAATGCAGTTTTATTGTGTTTATCAATACCTATCGAAATGTAGAAGAAATTTTTCAAATCGGACCATTCGTTAAAAAGTTATGCGTGATCAAAGTTTCTATCTCCATCTCCCTCGCACTCCCTTTACCTGAGTAACGGGTATCTGATAGTCGGGGCACCCGACTATAGCGTTCTCTCTTGTTTTAATTTCCTAACAAGAAAGGAAAGCTAACTTCGGGCGGAGCCGAAGTTGAAATACCCTTGCTGAATATTCTGTAAATTATACTCTCCAAAATTATTCATATATTATTATGAATATTCATATATTCATAAAAATCCCAATTTCCTAACTTTAATAACACCAAAGTTATGCAATTCCAATCGTTCAGTTATATGGCAGCTATAGAATATAGTCGGCCGATCCTTATGAAATTTGCTAGGTCGAATTAATTAGCCAAATATAAAACCCATAGAAAATCCCAACTTCCTAACTTAACAAACACCAAAGTTATGGCATTTCCGATCAATCAGTTATATGGCAGCTATAGGATATATTCGGCCGATCCCGGCCGTTCCGACTTATATACTGCGTGCAAAGGAATGAAGGGTGTGTGCAAAGTTTCAATTCGATATCTTTAAAACTGAGAAACAGAGAGAGACGTAGAAACAGACAGACGGACAGACGGACATGCTTATATCAACACATGAGTTGATAAATTACTTAATTAGAGTTCCTGAAATAACATACTGATATAAATCAGTTCACAGGTCGCATGATCAATCTTTTTAATGTATGTAACCCAATCACTGGAACTACAATAGCTAGAGATTTGGGAGAGTATGAATCGATTAAAAAACTATTTTGAGACCTGGTATAGGCCAGTTATTCGGCCAATAACTAACGACATTCCAAAAATGTTCTTCATAATCTATATGACATCTTAGATGTCTATGACTATACTGCATATTTGAATAACGGAATTCTTATATTTGAGAGAGCGAGGGATGCTGGGGTTGGAGATACTGGCGGCTTTCAGCTTGTAGCGTTCTCTCTTGTTTTAATTTCCTAACAAGAAAGGAAAGCTAACTTCGGGCGGAGCCGAAGTTGAAATACCCTTGCTGAATATTCTGTAAATTATACTCTCCAAAATTATTCATATATTATTATGAATATTCATATATTCATAAAAATCCCAATTTCCTAACTTTAATAACACCAAAGTTATGCAATTCCAATCGTTCAGTTATATGGCAGCTATAGAATATAGTCGGCCGATCCTTATGAAATTTGCTAGGTCGAATTAATTAGCCAAATATAAAACCCATAGAAAATCCCAACTTCCTAACTTAACAAACACCAAAGTTATGGCATTTCCGATCAATCAGTTATATGGCAGCTATAGGATATATTCGGCCGATCCCGGCCGTTCCGACTTATATACTGCGTGCAAAGGAATGAAGGGTGTGTGCAAAGTTTCAATTCGATATCTTTAAAACTGAGAAATAGAGAGAGACGTAGAAACAGACAGACGGACAGACGGACATGCTTATATCAACTCAGGAGGTGATCATGAGTTGATAAATTACTTAATTAGAGTTCCTGAAATAACATACTGATATAAATCAGTTCACAGGTCGCATGATCAATCTTTTTAAAGTATGTAACCCAATCACTGGAACTACAATAGCTAGAGATTTCGGAGAGTATGAATCGAGTAAAAAACTATTTTGAGACCTGGTATAGGCCAGTTATTCGGCCAATAACTAACGACATTCCAAAAATGTTCTTCATAATCTATATGACATCTTAGATGTCTATGACTATACTGCATATTTGAATAACGGAATTCTTATATTTGAGAGAGCGAGGGATGCTGGGGTTGGAGATACTGGCGGCTTTCAGCTTGTAGTGAAGGCACTGCAATTTGGACGGCATGTATGTGTTTAACACCTATAATTTTCGAAATTCTCTATCAGCGGGGGCATACTTAATTTTAAATTGGTTAACTGAGTAACAGGTATCGTATAGTCGATGCTCTTGATTAGAGCGTTCCTTCTTTTTAATTTTAAATACCGATATATATCGGTAGTTTGTCAGGCCTTGTAGTAAATTAAAATCATAAAAAACGGTTGAGAATGACATTTTTTATTAACTTTATTGTGTAACGGTGTAGTTGCATCTACTTATCTGAGTGCTTGGTCGACTTAGTTGTCTTTACTAAATGTTAAGCTAAAGCCAATGCGATAAAAGAATTGTTCTACTCGCCACATTGCATTAAAATGTTGTTTGGTTTTTAATTGCTTTTGTTTTTGATTGTTTACACATATAATATGTAATTCGTGTGCCTTTGTCTGGTATAAATACTTGTAATAAGCATCTTTTGTAGTGGTGCTTTTAACTTACTCTAGTCAAACGTTGTATATGATTTCTTCTCTAAATTTGCCACTTTGAGACTGTTCACGAAAATTATACAATATTGTGGGAAGAAGAGTAGTGTAGGGAGCCACATTTGGGAGTTTTTCGCATTAGACTCTACGTGTTTAGGTACAGTTTACTATTCGGAGGTATTACAATAGATGATTGCTCGCTTCTAGTTCATATTTAGCAGTTGTGTTTTTAAGTTCGCTCGATTGGAAGATATAGATATGAACGCTAGGCTTTCGTTATAGTTTCACAGGTGGGATTCTTGGAGAACATAAGACTAAACCTAAATACACAGTTAAAATACGAGTTTCTTTCTTAGTTTGCCTGCCTTCCGTTCACATAGATAATGTGTTTGTTTGCTTGTTGATAACTGAAAGCGATTGTTAATTAAAATTTGGCGTAAAGCTCCGCTTATTCGACTCGGAGTAAGCAGTTACATTTGGGATGATTGTTTGGCTCTGGGTTTACAAATACGTTATGCTCAGACTAAAGGTATTTCACTAGTTTAAGTAATTTAAATACGCAAATATGCTTAATCTACCAACGCTGGAGGTGTAATTCTGTAGCTGAAGCCGAGGACATGGCCGTGGTCGGGATTACTCCTTCTTTGGCAACTCACTATTCATTATGCTGAGTCGGCGAATGTTGGGCTTGTCGTAGTCCTCCATCGAGATGCCGCGCGACAGTCGGCGTGATCCGTTGGCGCCCTCGAAGGATCCGGAGCTGGCGGTGGAGAAGGCGCGACCGCGATCCACTCCTGGCATCACCACCGACGTGAGCAGTCCCTGACCCTTGCAGAACAGCAGTATGGATTGGGCCACCTTGCCGGGCTGCAAAAGGAATGGATTTTTAAAGACAGACGATCAAATTTGTTACCTGCTACACAGCAATAATAGCTGATAGGAATCAAAACTAATTTGATAATTCTAAATATTATTTTGAAACTAAACATTAAAAAAAACAAAATCGATAGATAAATAACAAACTTTCTTGACCAATCCAGATTACCATTGTAAAATACTACAAATTACAAAGACAATACTAACAGCATCGGCGAGAACATCTCCAGCCCGCTCGATCTTCAGTATAGTAACCCTTTCCTTCTCCACATCGCGGTGCAGTTTCTCGACCATTGAGGCGTAGGGACTCAGCATGCCTGTGATAAGGATGACGTCCACCTTGCAGCCTTTAAGCGTGAGGTCCTTGCGACTATGGTTACAGAAGTGCAGTTAATTGGGCAAGGCAACACCCAGCTCGGGGCTGGCAAACTTACTTCATAAATGCTTTGACATAGAGACCGATGTTTTTGCTGTTTAGGGATCGGTGCAAACGCTTCTGGTACTCGGCCACAATCTTGTCCTTGTCCGGATTCTCGCCTACGATTTGCTGTAAGGTTCGGTGGTTCACCGGGTTTTCGTGTGCAGAGTCGTAAGCAAAACATTGGCATGAGATGTACAGTCTATAAGTTAAAGCGATCTACGGCACTGAGCTACTAACTACGAAAAGTGCACTCATGCAAAAGATACAAAAGCAACGACAATAAAATGACAAATATGGAACTAAGCTTTTTGTGGATAATTAATTTTCTTTCCAATTTTTTTGTCACAGTTCTGCTGTATTGTGGTAATTTTTTGCCGGATGTATTGTGGGAAAACTATGTACATACCCAGTTCTAGAAGAAAATAACAAGAAATTTAACAAATAAATAAAAGAACAAACATGCCGCGAAACGGGGACCTAAAACTATGTCGGGGTTCGAATTTTAGCGAGCACTGTAGCACCAATTGAGCGAGGTATGCGGAGTAAAGTGGCTTAGGAAGAGACTTATTTAAGACACGTTTGATCTGTTTACCTCCATAACCTGAAAGCGCAGACGAACAGAGTTCGATTCGGCGGGTGGTTGTTAGGTTCAAACATAAAATAGAACAGAAGTCAAAGTGAGTACAACACTGAGATCAAACCAACGACAACACGCACTCCACGGCACAGCCAATGGCACATTTTAGCTCGGTGGGGACGAGTCCCTCCCCATCCGATTGCCACTACTTACATGTCCGAATTTGTGGTACATCAGAAAGCTCTCAGCCGACTGGGCTACCTCGTCGCTTTTCCAGCTAATGAACTGCAATGGTACAAAAGGGCAGGTTGATTAGTGTACGCCGGGGGTTCTAGACGAATCAATGTTGCCAATACATTTTAGACTTAAAAGTTGTTGATTATTCTTCTTTTTAAGTTACTCTATAAGTATCGGCAGAGTGTTAAAAAATGCAGCATATTGCTGCTATTACAGTTTTAATGAGCAAACAAAATTGCCTGGAACGTTTAACAGCGCGTATGAGTAATATTCGTAAGATTCGTAAGCGACACATTGATATCCCTAATACTGAACCTTAAGCATCGCGCAACTGAACTGTTTTTTCAATTTACTCAAGCTTTACTTGAAGATTATTATTAATAAACCAGAAAGAACAGCAAATGGATCTTTACCACGGTAATATACCCGTTTTTTAATCCGCTTACCGCAACAGAAATCTCCATATATGGAGATCTTCCTCAAACATTGTCTGACTTACAAAATTGTTGAATATTTGGGTAGATATAGAAACATTTCGCTTCCAAAACAAATGTGGCTTTTAACAATCCTTAACTGTCCAACAAAAACAGATTTAAAAATATAATTAAAGTAAGTTCCTTAGATGGGACTCTTTTGCTATGAAAACTCATTGAGACTCAAATTTCACTTGCAAAAAACATTTGTATGGCACACCGATTCAACATTGTGCTGACGACCCTGATTTTAATTATATGTTGAAATTTAAACAAATACAAATACTATATAATCCATGGTATTAAAATTATTTTAGATACATTTTCAAATCGGACCATTTTACAGGAACTTTTTAATGTTTTTGAAAAAACACCTTCCTCAATCAAGAAGCGGGTATTCTAAATCTTGGCCTCATATCGGGCACATGGCCCCGGAACCCGAGCACCGACAGATAAGTTAAACTGAAGTCTAGTAAGAAGCCTTAAGCTGAATGAAATTGCCACGTTTTAATGGTACAAGCCACTTCCCATCCCACTCACCTTGTTCTTGAAGGACTGCAGCACGCTGGCGGCGCTGCCCGTGGCGTTGATCAGGATGAGGCCCAGCGCCCGGCTGGGGTGGGCCAGCCCGAAGCGGGCCAGGACATTGGCACCCGCACCCTCGCCCAGGCCAATCACGTACTTGACGTGCAGGTAGTCCAGCACGGTGACCAGGTCCTCGCCCAGAGCCTGGAGCGAGGGGAACGGGAAGCCGTCGGCCAAGGCGTCGGCGTTGTCCGCGTGGCCCGGCACATCCACGTGGATGAAGCAGGAGCGCTCCTTGATCTCCGTCATGCAGGGGCTGCTCACGAACTCCTGGAAGGAATTGTCTGGGGGCGGACGCAATTAGTTAGCTGCCCGAGTGGCAATTAGTTCTCCCGGGAGCCGCCTACTTACGGTTGCAGCCCAGGTCGTGGACCGTGATGAATACGGCTCGCTTCTCCTGCTGCGACAGGTCGCCCTAAATCACAAGGAATAGACAACGTTAGGCTCTCGAAAAGGACGGGACCCGGACCGTGCTCACCTGCACTATAACAGTCAGATCCCCGCATTTCTCAGTGCTTATATTGTATTTCTGCAAGAACGATAATCAAAATATAAATTGAAGTGTGTGCTTGGAATGCGGTTATTTGTTGAAGGAGAACTTCAAAACGGGAAAACTTTGGCAAAGCAAAGTAAACGGCAAAATCATTTTCACGTTGCCATAAACACAAACTCAAGCGTGAAAAATGACGGGCATGAAATGACCAAAAAATGTGAAATGTTTTTGTCTGCATTTGACTTTGTGGGCGTTTGCTTTTGGCAGGTCCTTGATGTCCTCCCAGCCACGTGTCCATGGCCCTTGGATGCTGAGGCCCGGCTCGACTTGCCTTGTGTAATTTTTGAATTTGAATTTGCATTTCTCGCCCTGGCATGTAAAATATTTGTGTGTGCACTTAATATACCTATTCGTGCAACGGAATTCGGAATGGAAAATTTAAGGACATGCCTGAGCGACGAGCATCCTTAAACACACCAAACTGTTGAATGTTTGTGTTTTGCAACAAAAAGGAGCTTAGTTTCGAAGCTCCCAGAAATGTTCGCCAGTGAAAACTCCCTGGGGATTGTTTGATGAAAATTTCTAAATTGAATTGAGTGTCCGATTGGCTAAATTTGTTTTGATCCAGGAGGTTAGAAGTGGCTTACTTTAGCTTATAACAATTCTGTAAGTCTTTTTATAATCCCCAAAGGCAATAATACAGTGGTAAATATTTTATTTGGAGGTTTAAATTCGGTTTTAAAAATATGCCTAGCATAATATTTTCAGTAATTTCTAGAATTTTCCAAATTTAAATACCTTTTTCAAATTAAAAGCATGTCATAGACACGAGTCATCTTTAGATTATAATTAAACATTAAAATTTATAAATCTCCAAATGTGAATTAATTTGTGAATATATTTAAATTGGGTGTCTAGTTATCTTAAAATATTCAAGTGTATAAAATTAGCATTGCAAAAATTTACCAGAATGATTTAATAGCTAAATGGTAATTTATGATTTGGATTATTATCTAAGTCAAGTTTATCTTGACTAGCTTAAATATATTTGTAAATGTTTTCCATTTTGCTTTTTTGGCCCAAATCAGTCAGAAACTGAACTAGCTTGGCGCAGAAAGTTTCCATTTCCAGATATCGATTGCGGAAATTCCAACTGTGAGTAAGAGAATAGTGTATTGTGCAGGCCTATCAGTTTCAGACGGTTCTTCCTTGGGCAAAGCCCATTTCGAAATTTATTAAAGCGTAAAGCAAATAAGCCTGCAAAGCTCCTCGAATTGAGTCGGCAGGCTCTGCGGTCCTTTGTCAGCCATCCTGGGCATCCTTATCCACACGGACACACTCAAGGCCCTCAAACAACACACATATGTAGGTACGTTAGAGCCATCGAACACTTATTGAAATTGAGCGAAACTATACAAGTGTCAAAAGACCAGCAGGCCAAGAACCTCTTCCGGCCAAGAATTTGCCTAAGCCCTTTAATGTCTATTCGGCTAAACCGAACGCCCCACCCACCGGGGGTTTATGTGTAAGCCAGTAAATAGATAAATAAGCGGAATGGGTATTATGTAAATGCATTTGTTGAGTGCTCGCCGCATCTTTTGTTCGCCTTCGCTGGCGACAGACGAAATACGGCTGGATTTACCTGCGGGGATGTCAATAAAAAGTTTTGCATTCAAATTAAGAGCATAAATAAATCAGACAAATTGGCTATTTATGTAACTGCGTTTTATTTGCCGGCTGGTGGAGCCAATTTGCGTGGTCCAAGGCCAACTGGCCGCACAACGCGTAGCCAGGATGCAGGATGCAGGATGCAGGATCAGCCAGATGCAGTTGCCCTTGCAGCCATGATGGGAAAATGGCTGGGATGATTGCTTGCAATGGTTTCGAAAGGGCAGAATGGAATAATGGAAGGGAAAAACAACACGCCAGCAAACGGCGTGCTTGCCGTCACAAATCAATTGGCATTAATTGAGTGTGAATGGGCTGGTTAGGATGGGTGTCAGCTGGTATCCGCCAAGGACAAGAGCACACAGTGGAAATAAAATACCATATCTATTATCGGAATAGCCTTAAGTACCTGTTTAATTTATTATAACCGACATTATTTCGAGTTCTCTTAGCTGGTAATGGAATTTATTTCCCAAAAACTTTTATAAATTGAGTTCTTAAAATTCTCAATTTCCCTGATATATTTTCAGTTCACATACACAAATATTTCAGTTTATCTATTCGCCTGGAAATGGTATTTATTTCATATCCTATAACAACAGAAGTTCGATATCCAAACAATTTTGTAATGTGTACAATTTTCAACAACAAATACACAAGTGTTTTCTAGGGGGCGTGGGAGATTCATTTAGTGCTGAGTTCCACTCGAAGAATGACTGCTAAAAAGTGTTGACAATTGATGGCGAAAGAAGAGGGATTGTGTGTCAAGACCTAGGAAATTGTAGGGGAAAACTGTCGTCCGGAAAACTGTCGTCGAGCCAAGTGTGTCCATTCAGCAAACCTTTTGTGCACCTGTCCTCCCATGGGAATGATCAAATTTGAACGCACACAAGTCGGTGGTGCCATGAAAATCGCTTATAAATAATGAAATTGCCAATAAATTGCACACCCACAAACACACTATGTAGGTGAAGGTAGAAAAGTGGGTCTGATTGGGGGCGTAGGGTGTTGGTTGTGTCAGCCGTGACGGACTGCCGGGCTGCTTGGCTGGCTGCACTTTACGACCTGCCGATGCTCATTCATTCACCTTTCCCCCGGCGGAGTGCCTCGCCCGTCAGCCTTGCTCACATCACGGATGATGGATGTCTTGCGGTTGGCCTCAGCCAGAATTTTCACTGACTAACAGTCGAATTCTCCTGCACACGCTAACGTGCACTTAGGAAAATAGGAGTGCTTTACGCAGGAAAAAATAAAATTTTTCATAATAATAGGTGCATTAAAATGTTGTCCTTTTAATTAAAAATTTCTAATTTGCCAAGTAGCACTACTTTAGGTTATTAAAAACATAATTCCGAAAAATAATTTAAGGTCTTAATTAATTTAAACAGAATACTGTTATTTTTAGAACAGAACAGAAAATAAAAACGGATTTGGGTAATGATTTTATAATTACAATTATTACAATTTCCTATTTTCTACGTTTTTTACAGACATAACGCTGTAAATATACAATAACATACCTTAAAGTTTAATGCTTAAACAGAATACTGTTTTTCTTATACAGGACACTCGTAGTAAAATAATAAATGAAATAATAATTGTGGAACAAGTTATAATTAAATCCTTTTGTCAACTTATAATTTACTTATTTTAAAAAAGTGCAACATAACTAGTGTAGAAATAATGAATACAAATGTCTTGGCTTATTGTGGCACTGAAACTAAAAATATTTATGCTTATTAAATTCTATTTAAAAGACTCAAAGATTAGCTAACAAATTTAATAATATAAGCAAAATGAGATACAGTTGAGGGAACTGTCAATTTAATTTTTTATTCCATTTGAGGTATTTTCTTTTACTCAGCTCAACTGTAAAGCGAAGCGGCTTACCCATTTTTTGCGTCATAGAAACTTTTTAGCCCGTGTCAGTTGGCCGCTTGTTGGTTGCTTTTGCCATTGCCAGAGCCATCAGTCAATTAAAAAGTCATTTTGCTCAATCGTTTGATTTATGTTGAAAAGTCTAGCCCTGCCCTTCTGCTGATTTTTAGACTTTCTCAGATGCCCGTTCGCTCGTCGCACTTTAATTGACTTGCGATTGGGTCAATGTTTGTACTCTGCCTCAAATTTGCAGCCATGTGCTCGGGCATCTGAATACTTAATTGAGACATACGACTATATAGTCTTTGACTCGATTTTCCTGTGACGGAAACACATGTAAAGGGGCATTGATGGGAATTTACTTGCGGTGAAACAAGTTGGGGTCACTGCTTCAATTGACAACTGTCATCTGCTAGTTAATCAATTTATGTTTTTAGAGGTAAGGCAATTTTAAATTTCAAACAAATATATTTGTGCTCTGAACACATTTTAATTTGGTCTTGCCAGAATTTTTGAAACAGCTCAAAAATGTATTGCATTATTTTTATTTTCCTTTCGTTTTTGTACGAAAATGTTAAACAAATTCCTAAAGTCCTGTCTTTCGCATCGTCCCAAAAATATGTGGGAACGTTGGTAAACAACCTTCCTACTTGCCATCAACGAAGTAGAGCAATACAATATTTCGTCATACGAATTGCATTTTCTTGTCCATGAAGACCGACGTTTTCATTGGTATCTGTATCGGTATCTGTTGGCTATCAGTAGCAGATGCAGATGCAGATGCAGATGAGTTTTGGTATGCTAGACAGCAACCTGCATGTGTGTATGTACCCAAAACGAGTCCCTTTGTTGGGGAATGTGAGGAGTGAATGCCTGGAAAACATGCATAAAACTGTATCACTTGCTCTCCGCAGGATAACAAAAGGGGGAGCCGGGTGTTTCTACCCATTGCTGAGGCATTGCCCCCAAGCCATGCTGAAAGTTGCAGCTTGCCATCATGTTGCTGCCGAGTGTGTTGCTGTGCACGTGTCAACTCATTGACCTCCTTGCTGCTCTTCCGTGTTGCCACAGCTCTTGGCAACTCCCTCGACCCACATCCCCGACTCATATTTTCCCGATTTCGTTGACGTCGCCAGCTTTTCGCAGCTTTTCCCCTTCCTGCTGGATGACTGCGCTTTCACTTTTTCCGTTCAGCCTCGATCCCGCAATCCCATTTCACCCCGATTTCCCCTTTAATGTCGTAATCATGTGGCAGCGACCTAAGTGCCCATTACACACGGCAGCCCTGTTCCATCATACAACGTCATCTGCCATCCCATCCCATCCCATCCCAGCACATCGGTCCTTGCGTGACAGTTCACAGGAGCTGTCATTTGACTCAGCCGTATTGCTGATGTATTTCACAGTTGACGGCTTGATGGCTGATATACTGTGTTTAGCCAAATTAGACGAGTTTTAAGCTTTGTTTTTTTTGAAATTCCTAACTGGGTTCTCAACGGGTTATATTGGTAATGGAAAAAGTTTGTGATAACATTTTATATTATCAGGCTTTTCCATTCCAAACCATTCTTAATTAGGGATTCGGATTATGAATTTAATGTTTGCCAGGTATTATTTATTTTATTTGAAATAAAACCGACTTCTTGACACACCCCCATATAAGTAGCTTTGTTGTAATAAAATATAATAAAGAATGCTTATAATAGAGCTAACCTATCAAAAACAGCAGCTGCAAACAAAGTTTCCAAACTATATTTTAAGCGAGAAACGAGTAAACTTGCTTTTCAGAACTTCTACCCAAATTCAGATGGTATCTCAAAAAATCGTTAGACACAAGACGGAAAGTTTGAAAAGTTCGAAAATGGAATAGCTAGAACTTTGCACCTCAACTCAGGCCATTCAGCCCTAATTTCTTTGTACTTGTTTAATTACCCAGCAGCTACACACCTCCATTGGCTGCCACTGTTTCGCCGTTCCAGGTGGATTTGGGTCACCATTTATCTTTGATCCTGCCCCTGTCCTTCTCATCAGCAGTTCAGCTCATCAGCTTTGATGGGGAACACAAAACATCGGTGCAGAACAAAGCCGGGCCCACGTTAAGGGCTCTAGAGAGGCAAGTCTGCTGCAGAAGTGTTCGCCACTCGAACAGAAAGTTTATTTAACAAAGTGCTGGGCATTCAATCCTGGCCACAGTGCCCCTGAATCCTGAATCCCGCTGCCTCAGTCCTCTCTCCGTTTTCCCCTCGCAGCCTTGTCCTTTCCGCTAATCAGCATTTCCCTCGCCGGACACGCCTAACTCAATCGGCGGGATTTCTCCCTTGGCTACATTTATTGCATTCGTAATTTAAAGGCTCGTGACCGCCTTGACAAACAGATCCTGTCCGGGTTGTTTATGGACGGACCGAAGGCCTATTTGCCAGCCCAGCTTGGCCACTTCATTTCGGCCAAAAGCGAATTCAAGTGTAAATGGATTTCGGTTCATAACCGCACTTGCGCCGCAGCACTTTGGGGATCCCTCAGATCCCCATGCTGTGGATTTTATTCGTATCTGGTTAAGTGCTGTCATGTGTCGCCCTGCCACGCCCCCATTGGCAGTGTCCATTTACTCGACCTCCGGCTTATTCAATCGATGTTTCACTTTTTGTTGCCATTTTCCCGACCAGCATGCGTAATGGTAATGCAAATTTAATTATCAGCTGTGGTCCCTGGACTGCCGTATTTATGACATTTCCGGGCTCGCTCTATTGACGTCGCATTAATCTCAATTAATGTTCCGAATGGCCAACGGGCGGATGATGCGGGCCAAACATGTTTCAATTAGTAATTGCCCAATATGAATTTGGCAGGTGCATTGTGCATTCCACAACTTTGACATGATATTTGATTCTGAGCTGCATTTGCACACTAAAGCCTGATTATGGACACAAAATTGTTTCCAAATTAAAACTCGGTGAGCAATATAATTAAGTTTGTAGGAAATTAGCATTTTGATAGAATTTCCATTCAGAAAATAATTTAAAATGGAAACTTCTCTAAAACACAAAGTGCAGGTAGTACATTTTGGTATTTATCTTTGCAGCGTGTTTAATACTTTAATATTAAATGAATGGCTTCACATATACACATTTTTTGTATAGTTTTATGTTATCCCTGTTAAAGAGGCCTCAAAAAAAATGATATAAATTGTTAAAGAAATTATTATTATTTAAAAAGCTCAGTAAAGATAATTAATTCACTAAAATTAATTAATTCTTGTAAGGTAAGGAAAACAATCATATTTGATAAGTACTAATCTGGCCCTTTTTGGTTTCTCTAGCAGGACTATCTTAGGTAGCATCTAAGAGCTAAGGTTGCCCGAACTTTGACGTATACTTGATGCGATTTTCATGCCCCAACACTTGGCCAACAGCATGCGAAACCCATTAGGAAGGCGGTGGCAATCTCGGCGCTTAATGCTGCGCAGCACATTAAAAGTGTTTGGAATTTATGGAAAACTTTTGGGGGGAAAGTACAAAAGCGCAAGCCCCAAGTGATGCGAAAAGTTGTGCACAGAAAATTCCATCTCACTTTTCTGGCGGACGGTACCGCATTGCAAGAGAAAATTTTTAATAGACACAAACAAATAAGCTAGCATGTAGGCCGGTGCTAAAAGCCACCAATTAAATGTTGTTTAAGTTTGTGCCCGCAGCCGCAGGATTCGGTGTCGACGAGGTAACAGGGCGTATGCGCAACCTTGCCTTGAAACTTTGACACTTTGCCAATGGCAAAGTTATTACAGCACAGAGCCCAAAATAGTGTCATTACAAACACATTTTGCAAGCATCGCCGAGGATCCCAATTCCGGCAAGAAGGTGCAGGGAATTTCATTAAAAAAACAATTCGAAATACAATTATATAAACAAGAACGCATGTTTTTCGATGCCTTCGATGTCCTACGGCGAAGTCAACAAGTTTTTTCTAGGGACCAAGGGACACCAAACAAAGAAAATGGGAAATGCCAGATGCTCCGGCGAAAAGAAACTTGGAGGATGAATAAACTTTGTTGTGCGGGACATAAACTTTGCCGGAACGGGACTCCTTTCCCCAAGAAATGAGCAAGTGTGGGACAGCACAAATTACGGGATGTTTCCTCCAAGGCGGCGAATGGAAACCCCGCGGGCTACCTTTTTATTATTCATCTAAACGCCAGAGCAAAATGGAAAAAGCACTGGAAATAAGTTGGGCTTGGGACTGCAGCAAATCATGTATAATGCATAGACCTATATGGACAGCCGGCTCTCCATTATGCTTTTCCCTAATTAAATCCCATCGCATTCAGGCACCGCCTGAAGGGATAAGCGAACCCTGCGAAAAACGGAGAAACAAAGCGAATCAGGCAAGAATATATATCGCCGTGGTTTATGCCCAGCAAAGCCCCTTAGTCAGCATATTTGAATTGGGATTGCAATCCAGGACGAGCAGCGTGCATTGTGTGGTCTGGGTCGAAGCAGCGTAGCACACTTTGTGGATGGATTTGATGAGCTCAGTTGAGACGGAAAATGGGAAAATCATGAGCCAGACGGGAGGTGGTAAACGGAAAAGTACAAAAATGTTGGCAATAAACTTCATATCCAGAGATTCTGTTTTGGAATTTCCTCTAAAGATTGAACTGAAATATTACGTACTGCGCAAGTAAGTATATCAAACAACGTAATAAAAACACATTTAAAATTTAAATGAAAGCTAGGTAATTAATTGTTAATATAACATTTAAATTTTATTAATTCTCTATAGCTCATGCTATTGAATTTTCAATAACAAAACTGCATATTTTTTTTTAGATAATAAAAAAGGAGAAATTGTGTTGGTTTAAAAATGACATGTATACGAAAATATTATGATCTTTATGAATCGAAAAAGAATTTTTCTTACTTGCTGGACCAAATTTTTGACACTACAATTAGCAGCGTAATATAGAGGAAAATAGAACGTAATTAAGGACGAATGAACGCCATAATTTTGCCCATTTGAGCACCTACATTCGTTTTGGCCCGGTCTACGTAATTATTGTGTGCCAGATGCGACCTCAAATGGCACGTAAAAAGAAACATCCAGGCTAATGGTTGAGTTACCCACAGAATCGCACAAACAACCACATGCAGGACGACAATTATGCAATTTTTATGAGGCGCAAGTCAGAAAGTATGCTATGCCCTTTGAGCCCAGTTCACTGGGCATCACGGGCCAAGAAAATAAAAAGCAAATAGCTGCCAACTGAAAAAAGTAGCGCCTCCGCAGAGGGGAGTTCGAGGTCACACAATCCACCCGCATATGATTCCCTATTCCTTTTCGATCTTGGTGGAGCTTAGCTCAATTTTGTTGGGTTAAGCTAGATTAATTGAGAAAGAAAAAACCGAATTTTCGTGCTTATTATGCACAAAGCCGATGGTGTGATAATGAATTCCTTGCTGTTTAATATGTAACCTGTATTAAAACAACCATGTTATAACATAGTTATAAGCAAATTGTATGTACTAGATAAGATAAACTCTTTACTTATCTTCCAAATACCTAACCTTGTTTAAAAATTGTAGTGAAAATGTAAGAAGTTTTTGAAAGTTTATAGGCATTAAAATCAGATAAATATAAAAAAAACAAAACATAAATTTAACAAAAAGATTGGCTTGAATTTGAGTTCTTTCTGCTTGGTGGTGAGAAGTTTATTTAACACGAGAAAACAGTCGGCTTAGATTTAAAGTAAGGCTTAGACGCGACTTCATGCCAACACTCATTTTTTAAATAACATAATGCAGTCACTTAAGATGTTGAGGAAAACCATCGCACATGCAGCATAGAATATTACGTATACGCAGAGAGATAATTCTAGAAAAGCGCATTAGGGCTCTCGACAAGGAGAAAGTGACGCGGAACATGACGCCCTGCATCCGAAACCAGCCAAGATGCACTTGTCAAAAAGCTGTCTGACTCCGGAGCAATCTTGACGGTAAGCTGACGGACTTACGCTTATCTTCTCGGGAGCAGCGGCAGCTGAAGATGAGCCGACGCCGTGTTTTGGGGTTCCCGGCTTCGACATGGTTCGGTGGTTACACTTGGTTGCTCGCTCTTAACTTGGCTCGAAGGAACTGCGGGACACACAAACGTGTCTCGAACGGGATTCTATTAGGCGCACAGCAGCACTCGGAAAAGGAAACCGAAATCGGAAGCGAATTGGGTGGGACGCGTTTCTGGGATGCGCAATGTTCGAATGCCTGGCGACGACTGTGAAACTGGCTTATCACGGGCGAAACCCTCGCCATCGCCGGCGTGAAAAGCCGAGCTTTTCCGAAACCTAACGAAGCCGCGAGAAATGGGTAGCAAAACAAAATGATGGAAAGTGAATCGGCCAAGTGGGCCACCTGCCCACTTTCTCCCCCTTTTTAGCTCCATCTCTCTCGCTCTCGCAGGGATGCTGCTGTGGAGAAAGCAGGCGGTTGGGGGAGGAGCAAGTGTTGAAATGTTGCCGTAGGGCAGTTAGTTGGGAAGGTGTTGGACAAAGCGTGGCCAGATAGTTGGCCACAATCTACGCAGTTAAGAACGGACTGATGAAACATTTGTTATAATAGGGATAATTTTTCTGAGATTTAACAAGGCTTCAGTAAATTCGTTAGGCTGGATTCTTCATTAAGTGGAAATGCACTTTAGTGCATTAAAACGCTTTATTAGTCGTTTTATTTGAGAGGCTTTAAATAGAGGACTTTTCCGACATTAGATACAAAATATCAATGTTTCATATTTCACAAACAAAAATATCCCTTTCAAAAAGAATTGTAGCTTTTAACTATGACCGACAAAAAAATCAGTTAATTTCAGATAGTGGTTAAAGGATCTTCTTAAAAAAGTGTTATCTATGGTTTAAAATACTTAATATAAACATAAGTTAAGATTTGGAATAATTGAATCAAAAACCTACAATTTATTTCCCAAAGAAGTCTTTTCTAAGAAAGGTTTTTCCCATCTGGCAACGCTTATACTCGCCCACACATAAGCACTCACACACGCACCCACACACCCAACTTGTGCAGAGTGAATTCCGTTGCCTACTTTTAAGTGCGCTGAATTTTGGCGCCCACTCGCTGTTCGTGTGCGCGTGTGTGTGTGCTGGCTTATGTTTGTGCGAGTGTATTGCGTGGGTTTATGCAGAAAATTCCTTTTGTCTTACTTTGTTTTCGTGGGCATTGTTGAGCGGTCCGCTTTCGCAGGCCGTTCTTGTTGTAGCTGGGAGCCTTTTTGGTCTTTTTGTTTTGATGTGCTAATTTGTCAGCGCGCGGGAAATGCGCAAATCCGCCCCCTCCCCTTTTTAAACGAAATGCGCATTAAGAATATGCGTGTCCTAGGTCAAGCCGGCTGTGGTTAGCCTGCCAAAGAGGCGTCGTAGGCGTGGGCGTGGGCGTGGGCGTGGCACTCTGGTGAAACAATTTCTGATATGGATATGGAAAATGGCTGCAGGGCATGAATATTCATGGAAATCGAGAGCGGAGGTGATCCAGGCCACGATGATGAGATGGATGGTTATACCATCCGATTGTGCTGACATCGCCATCACGCCGAACTGTCATTGATGCGCTGATGCAGCACGAAAGTACTGAATAAAGTCAAAGTAATTTAAAGTTAGATGGGAAAGAGGACGAACAGCATGTCGGCAGCAGGGTGAACTGCAAACTGCTGCAAGCAATTAGGGGTAAGCCAAAAATAATGACAAAAACAAAAACCACGAGTCGAAAAGCCCTATAATTACATCTTTATACTAAAATTGGGTTGTAAACATTTCGAATGCTTCAAGTATTTATACTGGAAGAAGTATATAATGGAAACTATTTTAAAATTGTTATTATAAGTAGGGAAGAGCTATTTTATCTATATAAAAACATAATTCTTTAGCATTTATTTTATATATTTTGTTTAATATTGAGGGCAATAAATTAATAGGTAAACAAGTCATTCATTTGGTTGAGCTGGAATTATTTAATAGTTTATTAATGAACTGTTAATTTAAATTAAAAAATCTTGTATTTAAATTGATTCCATTAACACCTTTAATGGGAGGCGCTTGACAAGTGAACAGATTTAAAAAGAGTTAAGAACCCCATGGCGTATACGCAGCGTTGTACAATAGCGATTTCGTAAATTTTCTGATCTGCTCGCAGTTTTTATGCATTTCCCCCCAAGGCTATAAGCAGATAAATGTCATTACTTTTTGTGTTTCAATTTCGGCATGCGCTTTAATTAAACAAAAAGGGGATGATGATAAAAAGAGCATAAAGCCGCCAGACAGACAAAGAAATTAAGCAAAAAGCGAACGAAGGAATGGCGCTGCATGCACATAAACAACAAGACGACAACAAACACCATTGTCAGGTACAATTATCCAGGCAGGTGCTCAGAACCCACAACAAAAACGTGAATAACAACAACAGCAGCTTGGGGATTTATGTGCGAAGAAAAGCGTTGGAACAGGGAAGGCGAATGGGTACGAGATACGCGTTACTTAAGCGGTTAGCTGATGTTGTGGGTGTGGCGGACAATGGCAAAAGGTGCCATGAAGGAAGGGGTGGCTGCAATTGAAAGTCTGTAAGCCGATTGCCCAAGGCGGCAGCAGCGGAAAAACACAAGTTCAGGTGGGGCACACGGGGGATCGGGGGTTGGGGTCTGGGGAAGCGCAAAAATCCTATTTATGTCAATTCGCAAAGTTAAGTGGGGAAAGAAAAACTCGACTTCAAGGTTTTACCGAAACAGACGGAATGAAAGCGCACAGTTCTCAAAAGATAAACAGCGACTTGTCAGGAGTCAGCAAAACGAGAAAGTAAAATTATATTTGGTAAACAAATCCAATCAATTTTTGTGTGGCTTAAAATTGAGTTTACCCTGATACATAACCGGAGAAACAACTTTTATTTTTTAGATAAATAATGCACAATGAATTGGGAAATGACGTACAATTTGTTTTTCGAATGATTTGTTTGAAAATATGTTTCAAAATATAAACATTTGATTTTGTCATTTTAAATAATGTAACTATTTTATCGATACAACGCAATTAATTATCTAATGTTCAACATTTGTAAATAATATTTTGGTTTAATAAGTTTGAAAAATAGTTACCCTCAACATACCTTATCATATTGTTAATATAAATTCTTTACAATAAAATTCATCAATTCCATTAATGAATGAATGTAACTTTTCAAATAAAAGCGGAGAACTTTCAAGTCAAGGGTAATCATTGTTAAATGTTTTAAATGACTGGGCCCGCATTAAAGAGCTGCAACAGTTTAAATTGGCCCAGCAACTCCGGCCCCATCGGGATTGAAATGCAAGGACTTGAGGCCGAGGGAATTGTATGCAAACATTTGCACTGCCTGGGGGCTGGAGGAGCACATCCTGTGCGCAGGAATAAACCCTGCCAGCAGGATCAGGCAGGAACACTTAAGCCCAAATGGCAACACAAACACACGTCCTGGTAAGGCCAACAGCCGAAGGATGACAGCGCCGACACTTGAGCAAATGCGTTTGCCCGCCTCCTTCGTCATGCCACCTGCCACGCCCCTCTGTGTAGTGCCCCTGCCAAGTGGCAGGCAATCTATGAGACGAGTTTCGCCCCCCAGAAATGTCTCCTTCACGATATATATGCGCTCGATATTTACGCATTTATTTATGCTGCTCTTTATTAGCTTTTTATCGTTCATTTATTTTGCTCGTTATGTTCGCGTCGTCGTAGTCGCGATTCCCCACCTCCGCGGCTTATTTGCACTGCTATTTTTGGATTTCCCACCGCATTCGCTGGCGAAACGATAAGAGCGCCCTCAAATTGGAATCTCAAACACGAATGAATACATCTTGGGGAGAATAATGCCTACTTAAAGACATCGATCATCGTTCAGTGGGTGCTGGTTCAAGTGGAATGCAAATTAGCCTCTGGTCACCGAAATCCCCATGCTGATTGATAAGCGCCATCGCAATCATCGGCATCCAATTCCACTCTCCCAAATTGAAGTGCAAAGTGTAACCAAAGCCTTTCCATTTTTGACTGTCCCTCTGTTAAGCGAATTACGTGGCTCTCGGATGGCTCCAGTTTTACCCCCCTTTATTCCGACCCGAAATTCAATTAACATTTTTAATTCCCCCTCTTTGCACTTCTTAAAAAGGTCCGGCGGCTCCTTGCCCCTCAATTTACAAGCGTTTTTTTAGGAGGGGACTATCATTTAAACAGTCTAATTAAACAGACTATCATTTAGCTACAACAATATTATAATGAAAAGGTATGAAGGTCAATACTTTTGCTACTCTCAAAGATGCTTTGGTGGCGAATTTACCTTATCAACATCAAATTTAATTTAATCAGCATGCAGGAAGGGGTGGAAATCGATCGGAAATGGCATAACTTTTGTGTTTTTAAAGTTAGGAAGTTGGGATTTGTTATGAGTATTAAGAATGCATCATATCAATAATTTTGGAGAATATAATTTACAGAATATACTCCAAAGCTAACTTTTCTTTCCTGTTTTACTTGTGTTACAAACACACATGAAAAGTAATGTTTTGAACGATTAAAAGTTTTACCCTTTATTGAAAAGAAATTCAAATATTTGTATACCCTTGCAGAGGGTATTATAATTTCAGTCAAAAATTTTATCTGCATAAAGCTTTCCCAAAAGTTGTCTTTCTATTGAAGGTATTATACAAGTCGGAGCTATCCGGATCGGCCGACTATATCATAAAGCTCGCATAGGAACAATCGGAAAAAAATTTTAAGAAGTATAACTTTGTTGTTTTTAATTTTTCTTTTGTTCTTTGGGAGTTTGCAATATTTAAATACTATGTTATTACGGTTAGAATTAAATTAAAATCGAACACCTTTATCATTTAGAAGTATACCCATAAAAAAATAGAAAAAAATCGGAAGCGAAAAGAAACCATATGGCTAATTTTTATGTCAAACTACAATCAAATAATTTTGGAGAATATAATAACACGTGATTCCAGTAAAATAAAATACAAATATTTCATGCTTTATTTTACTGGAATCACTTGTTATCAGACATAAAAAGCCGGAAATAAACCGAATGCTGGCAAAAAAAACCTATTCTGCCAAAATATTCCATAAATTTAATCTCAAATTTTTTATGAAAGCGAAAAGAAACCATATGGTTAATTTTTATGTCAAATTACAATCAATTGGCCTGATAACAAGTGATTCCAGCAAAATAACTCTTCTGAAGTAAAAGCGAAGTGCTTATGTACATATACACATATATAATTCAAAAGTGACGGAGACATCTCCGACCCTATAAAGTATATATATTCATGATCAAGATCGCGCACTGAGTTGATATAAGCATGTCCGTCCGTCCGTCTGTTTCTACGGCATGCAACTGAACGATCGGAAATGACACAACTTTGGTGTTTTTAAGTTAGGAAGTCGATATTTTCTATGGGTTTTAATTTTGGCCAATCGATCCGACCTACCAAAGGATAAGGCTCGGCCGACTATATCCTATAGCTGCCATATAACAGAGCGATTGAAAATGCCATAACATTGGTGTTTTTAAAGTTAGGAAGTTGGAATGAGAATTAAGAATGCATCATATGAATAATTTTGGATTATAAAGTTTACAGGGTATATCAACTTCGAAGTTAGCTTTCCTTTCTTGTTAACGTTAATTTTGGTATGAGTGTATAATTGATAGAGCACATAAATTAATTAGTAAATCAGTTTTTTAAATTATCTCATCTAAGAGCTTTACTTTGAGAGGTCTGAACAAATGTATTCCAATGCTGCGATCAATTACTTTCAATATTTCTTTTTAAATTCTTATCAAAACGCAACTGATTTTGTTCTCTGTACTCGTGCCTCTTGGGACCCGTATATAAGTACAGAAATCAATTTGAAATGGGTCGCACAATGATCGTCTGTCCAATGAACTCTGTTTTTTTCGGTATATGTGCCTGGATAGAGCCTCTTAATTAAAGATGCAGCATTGCATGATATTAAATGAATTGCTTTCCATACTCCCATGTAACTCTTCACCGACTTTCAATTGCTTCCACTTCTGCCAACCGCTGACAAATTTGCCTGGGGTTATTTTTTGTATATTCCATTGTATTGCAATCCCACACAGATGCAGATGCAAATACACTTGCCCATAAACATTGCCGCAATGACCAAGCCGTTTGGGAAGGCTATTTGTTGGGACATTTATTTTTAGATCGCCAACGGAAGACAAGTCGGACAATGACTTTTTTATGCCCTGCACATGCGAATTTCGGGATGAACAAACTTAAAAATCCAAAATCTTAAGTTTATGCACACTGCTTTCATTCTTCCCTTAAATATTCAGTTAACATTAAAAGGGAAAAAACAGCTTTGGAAAACATTTAATTGATTTTGTGAATTCAAATAAATATTTTATGTCTTAATTAAAATAATTTAATAATCCCAATGACCATAATTAAAACGTTAAAGTGCATAAATTCTTTGGAAGAGACAAGGTCTTTCGTTCCTCCAAGAACTTCTTGTCAGCAGCACACATCCATGAAAGACCCATGCCCATTTCCCATTTCCCATTGCCCATTGCCCATAAGAGGCAATCAATCTTGTGATGGGGAGGAGGGGGATACTCTGGCGACCTTGATCCGAGCAGAATTTGGCCCCACTCATTAAGACTGTGTGTATAATGTACGAGTGTTTTAGATTAATTAAAGCAGTCGGGCCAAGCCAAATAGAATCAGCCGAGAACTGCGAACTGGGTGTCTGAACCGAGCCACCCACCCACTGCCATTCAGGTCTAATCAAACATATGTACATATAGGTGCTGCAGGGCGCTGGGGACTGTTGTTCTTGTGTTTTCGGTGTGGGAATGTGTGAAATACATTAAACGCCTCGAGCCATAATTTACGAGCCGTGCCAACGAATGCTGGCCAAATAAATCTGCATTAGGGAGCAAGCAAGCCACAACAACAAACAGCTAACAACAAACAAAATCGAAAATCGATCTCACGATCCGTGGTCACTTGATGCCGGTACCTCGTAAATGGTATTCATAACTCTCACCCGCTCCACCAGACTTTCGGCGCGGCGCGCGAAGGAGGCGCGTTTATCGGCGATGGACATGGTTGGGTTGGGGATCTGGAACTGGAATCTGGAAATGGAGTATCCGGACCGTGGGGATTATTCGGGAACCGACAAATCACTGGGGCCGAAATCACAGGCGAGCGCAGCTGGAACAAAAAGAAGGGAAAAGTTTTAACTAGCTGTTATCTAAGGCACTCGATCGATATGAGTTTTAGTTTGTAATATCTAGGCAAATATCACAAGGTACATACGTCGTCGTCTAAGACGAAGCATATGCAAATACAGTGGTAATCGATTATAAAGACAAACATTGACCATTCACTACCCAACTCACATAACTTATATATAAACCCACAAATTATATAATTTAAGCATAAGCTGGGTTTGTCATTATCACTTAACTTTTTAAACTTTATTAGTAATAAAGTGTGTTTTTTAGTTCTAATATCACTTTTTGTTTATGTAGGATATTTTTTTAATACAAATGAAGCACAAGCAAGTATAACTCTGGGTACTGAAGGCTGCCAACACGCGCCAAAATAAGCCCCTGACAAATCTGTTGTTTGAGGTCCCGGCCCCAAAACATTGAAAATTCGTTGTGTATTTTTAATATTTTTGGCGAACACACTAGAAGACAAGCAATAATCATCAACTTGGCGATGAAACGCAATTAATTTCTATGCGCAACTTAGTTTCTTGACATTCATGTGGGTCATTACCGTTAAGTCTTAGTCGAAATCAGAGCGGAATCAAATCTTTAGACCCGAAAATATCAATATTTACATAAAACTTATTATCAACTGGCATTAAAAAGGCAACTTTTGAACGGAAACGATCGCGGGCGAGAAGTGCGTCCAAGTCGGAGGAATACCGCCGTAGAACTGATGACACACACGGGCCGTATGCTCGACTTTTGTAGCGCGGCGAGCATAAAGAGAGTGCCAGTGAAAATACGAAATTCATTATTTTATTTTTAAATACCCGCTCTCGTCTCTTTCTCCATTGTTTTCCCTTTTTCTTGGCAGATTGATTTATGGATTTAAGTGCAACAGGTGCCACTCACACACACACGCGCTCGGAAATGCGACGCAAGACTGGCGGACACACCCACTATTGCCATTCTTGAACTGATTGAAGCACAAAGCTGGATGAAATTTGCATAATCATATCAAAAGAGCACTGAATTATGCTAAATTAGGCTTTGTAAAATTAGGAACTGCATTTATATTCAAAAGGTAATGTCCACAAATAGCTACTGAAAGAAAAGGCATCATTAAGTTTGTTCGTGACCTATACATATTGACATAAAAATATATTCTTAATCTATTGTTAAAAGGTTGGCTTTCTCAATGTGTATCGCATTAAAATGTGCGTTTAGATGCTTTTTAGTTTTTATACTTACATATATCCAAGTTAACAATATACATAATTGTTTGGAAGGAATTTTTGTACGATTTAAAAGTTTGTTTTTAAAACGAACTTCCACATTTCTCCTGGCAAAATCAACCATTTTTATCTGAGTATACCGCAAAGTAACAGCAATCAACAGTAAATATTAAGAATTTCTTTACGTATTTATAAATATTGTGTAGTATTCTCCAACAAACAAAAAATAGTTCAGATAATTTAATATATGTTAATATTTTTTTTTTTTTTAAAAAAAAAAAAAGAAAAATTTTTAAAAAATATGTTTCAAAAAAAAGATTCTACATATATTTGTATTTAATTCAATGTGAGTAGAGCACAAAATGCTAAAACAATTTACACGGTACCATAATGTAAACGGAAATGTAATGTACAAGTTTTTGATACAAACAATTATTTTTTTCTGTGTAGACCAAAAGATTCTTAAAGGTTCCACCAAAAATTTAACTTAATTAGTATTGAAAAATTAGCCCGTTTGTGACATGCGGAGAATTTTATAATTTTAGTCAAACGCTTAAATTGTATATCATGTATATCGATAGCCAAGAGAGTCGATCTATCCATTTATTTACGTCTGCCCGTACAGGTGTGAATAAACGCTGTCCGTCCGTCCGATTGTACGCCAAACCATTTTAATCCTATAGATTCTATCGGAACATTCAGAAAATTTAAACAAAGAAAGAAAAAGAGCTCAAAGAAGTTGAGTCGATCAAAATCGATTTTTATACCCGTTACTCGTAGAGTAAAAGGGTATATTGTATTCGTGCAAAAGTATGTAACAGCTAGAAGGAAGCGTTTCCGACCCTATATATATATATTCTTGTTCAGGATCACTAGCCGAGTCGATCTAGCCATGTCCGTCTGTCCGTCTGTCCGTCTGTCTGTCCGTCTGTCCGTCCGTTTGAACGCTGAGATCTGCTTGGAAACTTTCCAAAAGTTGCTTTCATGAAGATTGGCATTTTGCATGCAGATATCTAGGAGTTCCCATATAACGCAGCGCAAGTAAACTTTGGTGTTTTTAAAGTTAGGAAGTTGGCATTTTCTATGGGCCCTTTTTTGAATCAACGCCCACAAATCGCTTATATACGATTTTAAAAATTTAAATATTTCGGAAAAGTAAGAAATGGAGTTTTATTGTGTTTGATCAATGACCTATCGAAATGTCAGAAGAAATTTTAATCAACGATCGGAACCATAACTTGTTTTTTAAAGTTATGCGTGATCGAAGTTTCTATCTATAAAATCCATCATAAATCCCTTTGGACAATCCTAATTTACCTAGAGTAACGGGTATCTGATAGTCGGGGCACCCGACTATAGCGTTCTCTCTTGTTTTAATTTGAGAAACTTAGTCGTTTGCCTATTTTTTCCGAACTCCCTAAAAATTGCTAATTTGAACAAATTTAAGATGACCATGTCTGCTCATCAATAATTTTTAAAAAATCGACTGCTAACCTCTTAAAAATATTTTATTTTAACAAAAAAAAAGTTTGCCCACATCTTAAAAATAACATTTAATAAAAAAGTCGTTTGTCCTCCCCTTTAAATCGTTATTTCGCAAAAATAGTAAATGACCATGTTGGCAAACATATTTTTGTTAAAATAGTGCTATTTTACAAGAGCATATAAAATATTTAATTTTTATTTTACTACAATCACTTAATATCATAAAATATTCGATTAAAACCGAGGTAAATTTGATTGTTGTTTGATATAAGAATTAACCATATGGTTTCTCATCGTTTTCATAATGGCATGCGTATAGATTTCTACATTTGATTATAATTTAAAATAAACCAGATGACTATGCAAAACTTACTGTACCTGGAAATTCCTTAACAAACATTTTTTGCCCGCTCCATACAAATCATTATTTTGAATGCTTTCGCGTATAGATTTCTCCATTTGATTATAATTTAAAATAAACCAGATGACTATGCAAAACTTATTATACCTAAAAATTCCTTCTGATGGTTTTTGTTTAAGGATTAACTCGCATTAACTTTGCCTTCTGCTAACAAACAAAAAACATATTTTTTAAATATTTAACTCTTAACCTATTTTGGCGGCAAAGGCAAGCAGTGGCAACCCTGTATCATGGTCAAAGTCTTCGGTAAGGTGGGCGACCAATACTAGGTTCGAGTCGGCGATTATCCGAGTTAACTAAAGGTTTGAGTGTGCGATACGTAATACTATTTAGGGTATTTTAACCGTTTCTTTATAGTTTTTTAAAAGCCGCAGCCACGGTCACACTGGTGTGCACTTTTTTTGTGCAATTATTTATTAAAAATAAGCAACGACGTGTGACAACGAACCACGAACCCAACGAAATGGCAACGCGCGGCGGTCCAATGGTGGCGGGCACCGACGGCAACGATTTTGAGTTCAGGCAGCGCGTAGCTGGCACATATCAAATTAGGTTAATAACACTACATCAGCAGCTCTCTCCCACACACACGAAATTATCTAATTACTAGGCTGCCTGCGGCAGTAGGTGGCACACATGTGGCCCGCAGCCTGGGCGGAGGAGCACCCCCCACGTCCTGGAGCTCCCACCCACTTGCGGCTGCAGGGGGCGGGTGGGCAAAGTGCCAGCTGGGCAGCGCAGCTGTGGGGCATGTGCGCCCCAGTAATCAATCCATACAGATCCCCTACTGACCGACCGCTTTCTCTTTCAGCCTGCTGAACAAATCCAGGTTGAAGTTCTGCATCTTCTTTCACGCCCTGCTCTTCTTCGTAATGCTGGCCAAGCTCACGTCGGACATCCTGGACCGCCTGGACATCTTTGTGCTGGAGATTGAGGAGCTGGAGGTGCCGCCGCCGCTGTGGTGGGAGTACGTGTGGGCCGGATCGCTGCTCACCTCCTTCCTGGGCCTCTCGGCCGCCAGGGGCAACAAGGTGCGCGAGATGCAGAAGTACATGGTGGCCATCCTGCTGTTCGCCATCCTGCCGCTGTTCTACTGCTTCGCCTACTACTTTTCGGATGTGTGGGAGTTCGCCACGCTGGACAAGTCCGTGGAGCTGGACGAGACGGACATTTTCGTGTGGCGCGTATGTTGCTGCGACTGTGAATCCTTAAGGAGATCCTATTAATTTTGATTCCCTCCCCTACAGGGCTACCCGTACGGCGTTTTCTGGTACGCCTTCTGCTTCGTCGGCTTTCAGGTGCACGGATTCACGCTGTACTTCGCCTACAACCTGGTCAAGGCCTGGAAGGCCAGAACTGCCACGCGCAAGTTCCAGTAATCTAAATACTCGCCAAACTAGTAAACGCCGGAGAGCAGGGCTAGTTGTAAATAAATTGGAAACTTGAAACTAACTCAAAACACTAGTGCACAAAAGCGTAATGAAACTATGGTAAATCTAAAGTTATGCAGCTGTTAAGGTATCGCACACTTAGTCATACAGGAAGGGAAAACATATGGTCGAAACTAAACTAAAAGAAGCGTCGGCGTTAAAGTTATTGTTAGTTGAAAGTTAAACCGTTCAAAATGATTAAATAGACTCTTATCCATATACACATATATATAGACACACGCAGCCTTGTGAGGTCAACTAAAGACAAGAAGCAACTGAAGCCACCAAATTTCCCCGAGTCGGAATAAAAACCAAAAACCAACCTAGAGATCACTTCATTTTTGCTTACTTACATTTCGACGTGCCTCGTGTTTGTTAGAAACGTTTTATATATATTTACACATGAATATATGCATACATCAGTCTATGTTTACGTCTGCGGATGGGTACTTCCTCGCTTAGTTCTTAATTAGTTCTCTTTTTCTACAAAGTTCGAAACCGTTTCATTTTTCATGTATTTTAATTTTGAATTTAAATTGCACTGCACAGTGTCATACTTTGTGTCGTGTGTTGAACGTTTGAGATACTGCCCCAAACTATTTACAACTTTCTGTCACCGTTTACACATAACTATAATCAAGGGTTCAAATGCAATTTGAGTGTTAAAGCAAAGTTTATCCAATTTCTGATCGTCAATAATAAATATTGTGTAATGACAGGCAAGTCACCAAACTAAACTGAGAATTGAATTTTAATGTAATAATGTTTTTAAATCGTAATTTATTATTCGAATTTTTAAGTAGTTTTTAAAAATTGATCAATAAAGATGCATATATATTTGTTCTTCTGAGTGGGTTAAAAAGCGTATTTTAATTTGGTTTTGCCTTTGGAAGTTGTTAAATGTTTCTTACTTTAAATTACAAATTATTTTAGTTTTTATCAAATGAATTATTGTAGAATTGATATTATTTAAGTGTGTGCCTATCAATCAAACCAAATTAAAATGAATATTTTTTAAGATAATTAGTAATTCTTAACGAAACCTAAATAATTATTTAAAACTTCAGTTGCTGAGCTTTCCTACTTTAAAAAACACCACCAAAAGCGACCTTACCACCGCACAACACCACCCCCTGGTCGTTGCAATGCGGCTGGCAGGCCGAGTTGGCCACAACAATCCAGTTATTAGTGACCATTTGTGCATCGAGGCGAGTGGAGGAGCAACAGCAGGCGAAAATTGCGCAATTGTTTACAAATACCGACGGAGAGTCAGGAAACTGAAAGAGAGGAAAGCTGGGGAAGAGAGCCAGAGCTTTTTCGCAGCATCCTTGCCTTCTTCGCTCGCTCTCTTTCCCTCTTTCAATCCCCATTTCGATGTTGCCTGCGTGAGGAGCGGATGAAAAATTTTCCAACACACCATTTCGGACCAAAGTAAACAAGAAACTAACAAAAAACAATTGTAAAAAATTCAAAATTCTTCGGAAATTTAAAACAATTAACGGATCAGGATGCGGGGCGAGGAGACAACCTACAGGCGCACCACGCGCGAGAAGATTGTGCTGCGAGGAAACACAACCATACGCACCGTGGACTCCACTTCCACATACCTGCCCGTGATGAGTCCTGCGGGGTGAGTGTTTCGCGGGGGGCGGTCGAAGGGGTAGCAATTAGAGGCGCAAGGCGAGCCGAGACACTTGAGCGTTCCATGACTGTCGCCTCGAAATCGATTTTTATCTCAGGCTGCAGCTGATTTTCAGATAGAGATACATATACTATATGTGCGCACCCAAAACGGCCTTCGTTTGTGGCTTTCCGCTGTTATTTCGGATTGTGCTCACGTCGTTGACAATCCACTCAAGGCCCCCTCATTGGGGGCTCTCAAATGTATGCTATAGTTTTCGGGATCCCCGATTGCATACCACTTTGAGGACCGGCTTTCGCCGCCCGCATGCAAGCCCGCCATTAAATTACATTGCCGGCAAATTATTAAGAATCCGCTGCCATTTGAGTAAATACACGGGCATACATAAGTGAGTGTAACGCCTTGCTTTCCCCAGAAATCGATGGAATCTTGGGCCAGCAACTAGCGTGCATTGACCACAGTCCGCGGCATTGGGTAACACAAGGAGTTGAAAAAATAGTACGGTCAAATCGAAGCATGAATGTCCCTTAAATATGTTATTATTTACTTTTGGTCTTGGAAAAATAAGAATGGTGCTAGTTTACTAACTAAGAACATTGGTTATTGGGAAAGAAATTAATTATTTAAAAAATGATAGTGGGAAAAAACGTAAGGTTTCTAAAAGAAGTTATTTCTTCTTCAAGATAACTAAAAATCCCTTACGGACTACAAATAGGAAAGAATTTAAAGATTAAAATAATAAATATAACAAAGTTACCTATTTGCATTTACAAAAATTAGCGTTTTACCCTGTAGAGATCCCGAAATTTGTTTCATATTGTAAATTACTGTGAGCCTAGGTCCTAACAAGATTTACCTCCAGTAACTATGTATATAATTGAAATAGATATAAAAGCCTTTATAACCAAAAAAAGCAAACGGTCAATCTGATCATTACATTTCGGTGTTCTTTCTTAAAGTGATGGTACCCTTTCCCTGTAAATTACCATGATTGAAACCGCCCCCAAGCAGCGCCCAGGCAAAACTTCCTTTAACCTCAATTCGCATTCACATAGACGCACACAAGTCTACTTGGAAAACTACCCGATGTGGAATGTGTGTGGTGGTCGCCTTTGTTGTGGACGCTTCGTCCAGTCGAGCGGTCAGTTGGTCTGCAACCCTTGAGTCGTCAGGTGGACGGCTCCTCTCCTCGGGTCGCGTTTTCGAGTTTATACTAGAGGCCAATCGAAGGGTCGGGGTGTGGACTGTCAGTGAGCCAAGTTTCCGCTCGAGCATAATCGCGTGTGTTTTTAAATTCAAAGTGAAGTGTCTGTCTCGTCATTATCCGTCTGACGCGGCCCCACTGCCATGTTCAACACCAATACCCAGAATTGGTTCGGCATGGGCCAGACCTCGGTGGCTCCGGCCGGCGGTGTTGCCCAGTTGCTCAACAACAACTCGAATCTCTACAATCAGCCGCAGCAGACGGCCCCGCATCCGTTCATGCGCCAACGATCGCTGACCAGCTCCAATCCCGCCCTGGAGCGCTCCACTGCCATTTCCGTGCGGCCACAGTCGCCGCCCAACGTCCAGGTGGAGTACGAGATGGCCGTGCCCTTCGTCTCCGCCTATCGGCACACCCCATACCACTCGCTGTGGGATCTGCACCAGTGGTAAGGGCTAGACGGATCTGCGGATCTAGAAAACAATTTGTCCTCCATAAAACTTCAACCTTCCCCAAGTGAAGTTCAACAAAATAATACCCATCTATTTGTATTTATCTGTAAGTCACCTGAATAGAATCAATCTAAGGTATTGCGACTAGAAAAATGGTTTATCTTCACATTTTTTTTTAATTTAACTTTTAGTGATATGTTTTCCCAAACATTATATGCAAATTGGTTTTAAAAAATTTTGAAAGTACTAATAACAAAGAAAAATGGAATTTTAATATTCAAGCCCTCAATAATTCAGCAAATCACAAGCTAATTTTTTCCTTTTAAAAGTATTGAAAAACAGTTTGGTTCAAATAGTGGGCCTTAAATTCCTTCACCTGACAATCAAATAAAGAAGTTCCTTAATTAATACACCTTGACTCAAGTAGTTCCCCAAAACTAAAGTGACCGCCCTGAGCCCATCCAATTTTCTTCGTGCTGGTTCGTAAATGTATTTCTGCCAGTCATAATTGCCATTTTCTGTAATTTGCATAGAGCAAAACGTGGCTTTATCGAGTGGAAATTAGCATAAACACCTCTTGGTGACACGAATTTTAAAGAGACCATCATAACTAATAGCACAAGGATGTCCGCCATTATTGGACTTTCCCATGCCTGGTTTTTTTCCACGCTCGTGCCGGCCTTGTAACACTTTGCCAATCAATCAATGGATCAATTAAAATGCAAGTAGTTCCTAGATTAAGGCCCGTTGATTCTTGAATATTATATATAGGACAAATAAGCACTGGCCTAGTTAGTCCCTCGGCCAATCATTCCCATCAGAAATCAGAAATCGTGGGCGAGCACATAGGAAACATTAACCCAAATTCGAACGAGCACGGCACACACAATATAAATACCAAGCGGATGTGCCAGGAGCCGAGCAATATGGCCGGGAATTATGTCCGTGCTGCTGCTGCCAACTTAATTAGTCCGGCGTAAAATATATTGCGGCACACTTCTCAGATCGAGATTTACAATGTTGCCGTCGGAATGCCCGTAGGGGCTTTAACGACGTGGGATGACGCATGCAAATGCCAAAAAAACAATTCGAATGCGAATACAAAAGTTAACAATTGTCGCCGGCACGTCAATAACCTGGCCGAGAGCCAGCGAGTTTATTGAACCCACCTGCCGTACGAACAGCCGGCCCCCTTGGGAGGCACCCGAACTCTTTATTTCCTGGAAATTCCCGAGCATTGTCTGCACGGGGCAGGGAAGGACCTCCGCTAGGGCTAGCTAATATTAGACGGCTAGACACGAGGAATCCACCGATATATGTGTATGCACACACCAGGACACGCAAAGCACTTGTCCGCGGCTGATAAAGCAAATGACCTTTGCGACATGGCCAAGTTGAATGGCGGGCGCCATGGAGCTACACCAAAAGTTATGGATAGTAAACCATAAGTTTTAAAAATGGCCGCTTGGGGACATTACTTAGCCTGCATTAAGGTGGATTTAAAAAGCAACTTTGTTTGGCGTTTTCGAGGGTTGTTTTAATCTTTTTACAGAAATACCCTTTGTTAAAAATAAGATTGTCCATGTCTTAAGATTTATAAACTAAATCCAAACACGTAATTTATTGATTACTGTCATTTTGCATTTTTTATAGATTGTTTAAATCTGCCTCCTAATATTTTCTAAACTTTTTAAATTGGTCTTTATATTAGTTATAACTTGTAACTACAAATCTATCTAAAGATAAATACGATAAACCCGAGAGAGTCAATTGGTTCTAACAGCTTACTAGTAATATCATATCATCATATCTCAGAATCATCAGAAGAAAGCAAGTGCTATTCAAAATAGTTATCTATTCTTGACCTAT
This sequence comes from Drosophila fuyamai, assembly GCA_018153365.1. Lineage (NCBI taxonomy): Eukaryota > Metazoa > Arthropoda > Insecta > Diptera > Drosophilidae > Drosophila > Drosophila fuyamai. The sequence goes on along the minus strand of JAECXW010000042.1, from coordinate 117,115 downwards.
GTGGTGCCTTAAATCTTGTTTTATATTTGATCTTAAGGGCTTTCAAGATAAAATTACCTTATCTGATTATGTTCCTATATTTTCCAGCTCATCCACACCTCCAACAAGCTTATCGCACATGGCGCGTATGATGGACTCCCTTATCCTGGACTCTCTGTCCCCATTTGCCTTCACCAAGATCACAGCCACCAGTCGACCCTCTCGGAATGCCAGCTTGAAGAAGAGTTCGGATGGCGGACACTCCTCGACCGCGGAGCGCCACCGGCCAATAAACAACTTGGGCTCGAATGCACCAGGAGGGTTGGGCATTGGCGGAAGTGTTCCATTGCGCAGCAAACAGCGACTGCCCACACAAGGTTAGTGCTCCGGGATGCGGGGTTTATTATATAATCATTAATAAAATGCAGTCTCCGCCGCAGAAGTGGCACCTCAGCCGCGACCCAGTCAGGCGGCCCAGATGCCGTTTCCATCGCAGCAGCAGGACAACCGATGGGTGTCCTCCTTGAGGCGTCGTGATCCCGAGCTCCAACCCACACTGCCCTCCATCAGCAGCAATGCGAACAGCAGCACCCTGGGACAGAGCCACCATGGCAGCGCCGGCAACGTCGGATTGGCGGGCACTGGAGCACCCACTCCCGTCACCAGTATGGGCGCCATGCGACTGGGGAGGCCAGCAAGGGCATCCGCCATGACCGCCGCCTTGAGGAAGAGTCGGTCCGTGGAGCGCCTGCGAGCCAGGAAGCTGAGCACCAACACCCAGCTGACTCTGAAGCACAAGCCGGTGAAGAAGAACTCACTGGACGAGAACTCCAACTCGGATGACCAGGATGCCACCACATCGCTGGAGGACAACTCGCACGCCCAGTCCCTATCCACCAGCCACAACACGCCCAAGTGCTCGCCGAAGACCAAGGCCAAGCACTTTTCGCCGCTGGGCTACGAGGCTCATCTGGTGGACACCCTCGAGAAGGACATCCTGCAGCGACATCCCTGCATCAAGTGGACCGATGTGGCCGGACTCAATGAGGCCAAGACCATACTGCAGGTGAGCTTGGTGACAAGAAGATTTAAAAACCACAATTACAATTTTATACACGTTACTCGTAGAGATAAAAATGTATATGGTATTCGTTGGAAAGTAATAGGTAGAAGGAAGCTTTTCCAATTTTTTATTTTATTATTTTTACCAACTTTTGCTAAGCCACAAGAATTTTCTTTCGAGCCGACTTGTTGGCGATTGTAGCGTTGATGTAAACAACAAATACAGATAATAACAAGAGAGAACGCTATAGTCGGGTGCCTCGACTATCAGATACCCGTTACTCAGGTAAAAGGAGTGCGAGGGAGATGGAGATAGAAACTTTGATCACGCATAACTTTTTAACGAATGGTCCGATTTGAAAAATTTCTTCTACATTTCGATAGGTATTGAGAAACACAATAAAACTGCATTTTTACTTTTCCGAAATATTTAAATTTTTAAAATCGTATATAAGCGATTGTGGGCGTTAACGGGGGCGTGGCACCTTTTTGAAACAAACTTGCGCTGCGTAGGAACTCCTAGAATCTGCATGCAAAATGCCAATCTTCTAGCTTTTATAGTTTCCGAGATCTCAGCGTTCATACGGACAGACAGACAGACGGACAGACGGACATGGCTAGATCGACTCGGCTAGTGATCCTGAACAAGAATATATATACTTTATAGGGTCGGAAACGCTTCCTTCTAGCTGTTACATACTTTTGCACGAAAACAATATACCCTTTTACTCTACGAGTAACGGGTATAATAAATTTAACAAGAAAGGAAAGCTAACTTCGGGCGAAGCCGAAGTTGATTACTCCTTGCAGAATATTCTGTAAATTATATTCTCCAAAATGATTCATATAATGCATTCTTAACTCATAAAAAATTTTAAACTTCCTAACTTTAAAAACACTTTTAAAATTTGGTAGGTCGGATTGATTGGCCAAATATAATATAATATAATATAAATAAAATATTATATAATATAAAATAAAACCCATAGAAACCAAACCTTTATCCCGCCACTGTATATTAATTCTGACTTAGCAAAAATCCTTGCATCCTTGCACCCCATGGCTTATTTGATTTTCTTTTTACCGATACAGGAAGCGGTGGTTCTTCCGGTCATCATGCCGGAATTCTTTAAGGGGATCCGCCGGCCGTGGCGCGGAGTATTGATGGTGGGTCCGCCAGGCACAGGCAAAACGATGCTGGCCAAGGCTGTGGCTACAGAATGTGGCACCACCTTCTTCAATGTGTCCTCATCGACCCTGACCTCCAAATATCGAGGCGAGAGCGAGAAGTTGGTGCGGCTTCTCTTTGAGATGGCTCGCTTCTATGCCCCCAGCACTATCTTTATCGACGAGATCGACGCCCTGTGCGCCTCCAGGGGCAGCGATTCGGAGCACGAGGCCAGTCGGCGGTTCAAGGCCGAATTGCTCATCCAGATGGACGGACTTAATGCCAGCATGCAGGAGGAGAAGGTGATCATGGTGCTGGCGGCCACGAATCACCCGTGGGACATCGATGAGGCCTTCCGAAGACGCTTCGAGAAGCGGATCTACATTCCGCTCCCAAACGGTAAGATCCTTTATATTGGTCTCTTAAAGAATGACTTCGTTTTGAATGCTTATGTATGTACATATGTATGTATTATCGTCAACCTTAATTGATTAACAACCGAAAATGTTCAAATATAATATTATTTCCAGAGGACACCCGCTCCGCTCTACTCAATCTCTGCCTGAAGGACGTTTGCCTGTCTCCCAGCCTAAACACCGGAATGATCGGCGACGAACTGCAGGGCTACTCGGGGTCGGACATAAGCAACGTCTGTCGAGACGCCTCCATGATGGCCATGCGTCGCCTCATCTCGGGCCGCACTCCCGACCAAATCAAGCAGATCCGCCGCGAGGAGGTGGACCAACCGATCACGCTGCAAGACTTCCAGGACGCCCGCCAGCGCACCAAGAAGTCTGTGTCCGCCGACGACGTGGCCCGCTTCGAGAAGTGGATGGAGGAGTACGGGTCCTGCTAGTTGTACGGGCTGCTGGCCCAGCACACCCGATGATTGTATCCCAAGCGTACTTCCAAGTCTCAATTGCAATACTTTTCAATCTGTATAAATCGTACTCGTTAGCCGTAATGTTTTGTGTTTCTTTTAAGCTTAACTGCTCAAGTGCCCCACGCCCAGCATTGCCCCTCTACGTACGTGCACACGGTAATCTGATATCTTATAAATACATGATATATACACTAGAACCATATGTAATTTTTAATATTTATTCAAAAGAATCCTATTATAGGCTTATAGCAACATAATGTATTTTGTAATCAACATATTTGAAAACGGAAAAACGAAATAAATTACTCAACACCCCTTGGATCCACAGACCCTACAAGGCTTTTAGTTTGGCAATGGTGCTCTGGTAGTCTTGCTCGACCACACTGTACTCCTCCTGCAGCTGCTCCATGCGTTGTTTCACCGTTGGCAGGCGAGCCCGCAGCATCTCTGTGTCCATCTTGAAGCGCTCCATTTTCTTCAAATCTTTCAGCTGCTTGTAATAGACTGCATTAAGTCGTTTCTTAACTTCCAGTCGATATGCACGGTACTCTTTTTCATCCTTCACATTAATATAGAAGAGCCGGAGAAGCTCGTACACTTTCCGCACTTGGCGGGGATTAAGCTTCAGGGCTTCACGAGCTTCTCGCACCATTTCTTTGTTGAAACCCTTGACAATCTCGACACGGGCAAAGGATTTTAGTTCCTTGCAGGATCGAGCGTCCACAAAGTTGCGCAATCGCTGGAAATCCTCGGATGGATCCTCTACGGTGATGTCCACCACATTCTTCTGCGATTGATAAAACTTGTAAATGGTCTCCACAACCTGGGTGGCCAGGCCCAGTTTCTGGAAGGGCGGTAATATCAGCATCTGGCTTATCCTCGGACGCTTATTTTGAGGATAGGCGTAGTACTCGTACACGGTGGTGTAGCCAGCAGTGGCGTACTGCCACTGTCCATCGTTATTCTTGTACTTTTCATAGCTAAAAGAGAGTACAAGTTAAAGAAAAGATTTGGAATCAAAGCGAAAAAAAGCCAAAACATGTACATATAACACGCAAAATAATTTGTTTCTTCGCAAGGACCATTATTCATTATTTCCATAAAAAGAGGAGTAAATTAAAGAAAGTAAAGTAAAGAAAGAGTAAAAGAAAGTAAAGTTAAAGATAAGATTTGGAATAAAAGCGAAAAAAATAATTTGTTTCTTCGCAGGGGACCGGGTATTAACTTGCTACTTGCTAAATTATTATTTCCATAAAAGGAGAAGGTTTAAGAGCAACTTAGACATTAAAAAGTGACCGAACGCTCGATATAAAATGAGTACCACGATAGAATGTTCTAAGTAATGTAATGTTCTAAGTTTCAGTAAAACGATAAACAAGCACGAACAAATCCCTTTTATGTATATAATTGAACATTTAATGCTACCATATATAGTTTTAAAATTCTAAAGAAATATGAGTATGAGAGTCAAATAGAGACAAAAGTCGCTGTACGCCATTGCCTTTTATTGGAAATTGGAGTTCAAAAAGCTCGACTTATTAAAGTCCAACAAGTGTGGTCGGTTGGCATAGACTTGAAAATCTATATAACATTCTTTGCTAGTTTACTTACCACAAGAAATAGCACCATTGTGGATCATCGGTGTCGATGTAGGAGGCAGCGTCCACGAACCACAAGATAAAGGTCTGAAGCCGAGCAAAGAACTTTAGGAACGACGAGCTCTTGTAGTCGCACTGGTAGATCTCGAAGACCCGTTCGCTGCCATCGTCTGATGTTCGGGTATATTCGCTGATCTTCTCGCCGAACGGCTGGAACTTATCCGCCTTGTCCAGAGTCTTCAGGAACTCATCGAGATTTATAAAGTAGCAGCCGTCCGGTAGACTCTGGGCGATGGTGCTCACCACGTCGTCGGCCTTGATCTCTCCGCCGGAAATCTCGTTCACCCGTTTGCCGTACTCCACGCCCAGGTAAATGTGCAAAGGTCCTGCCGTGTACATGACACGCACGTGCAAATCCTGGTAGCCAAAGATGGTTTCAGACTCGCCAAAAATTTGATGGGCCATCGCGGGGTGGAACGTCAGGGCGTCGTTATTGATGTCTCCCTTGTCCCGAACTGAAAGCATGGACCTTGTAGGGTTATCTCAGATCAAATCGAAGCCACTTACTCAGCTTAAAGTCCACCACTTCGAGTGCATCGATTACCAAGTCCTGATACTCCTCAATTTGTGCCATTTTGTTATAACTCAAAAGCCGCCAACAAACTTACTTCTACAAATAGTAGCGCAGATCTTTTCGGGACTTGTTAAATGTGACAGTTAAGTTAAATCCAACAAATGTATTAATTTTAAAAGTTGTCCAAAGGCACGTTTTATACAAAATTAATCGGCATTAGCGGGTATTTTAGCGTAATTTTCGCGGCTAAACAAAGACCGATGCCAGTAGTGTTGGACAATACAATCAGCCACCCCACTAATAGGGCTGTCAAGTTTTTTGACAAACTATCGTTTAGTCTCGTCGTGAGAAACTGACAATGGAATTGATAACAATATATAAAGTTTTTCTATTAAATTATTTTATTTCGTTATTTAATATTAGTTTTTGTGTTATTTGTGGTAAGCAGAAAATCAGCTCTTTCGATATTTTAATATATTTTTTAATAAAAAGTTTTCTATATTTATATTTATTATCTGCAAATTTGTTTGAATGTGACGTTTCAATTGATATGTTTATTTCAAAATCAAAATTCCCTCGTCTGGCAAACACTTTTCAACACTACCAAACTCGCGCAACCAACTTAACACAGCATTTGTAAGCAGAATTTGTGCAGAGAATTATTATTACAAAAAAGCCGCTTTTGCATCAAACAACATAAGAAAAAACGGCAGGCGAACCATCCAGCTTGCAAACAAGACGGAGTTCAGCATATCTCCAAAAGAAAACTAGTGTCATTAGATTCCACGTGAGGACAAAGACGAAGCGACGTAAGTGGGGAAAACTGCTTCGTCATAGCGGTAAAAATACAACTAAACTGAATTTTAGAGCACAATGGACACCTATTTGTTTGATGGCGGCCGCATCACCAAGATGGAGGTGGACTACGAGCCGGCCTGCAACGAAAAAATACCCCTGGCGAAGGAGCTGGCCAGGAAGAACCCGGATGCCTTTCACGAAGCCATTGAGATGATGCTTCAGCTGGAGAAGCAGACGCGCTTGGGCGCCGACATGGTCTCCTGCTCCCGCGTTTTGGTGGCCATTTGCCAGATTTGCTTCGACGCATCCAACTGGAATGCCCTCAACGAGTATGTGTCGCTGCTGGTGCGCCGGCGCTCACAACTAAAACAGGCCGTGGTCAAGATGATCCAGGAGTGCGTCACGTACGTGGACAAGACACCTGACAAGGAGACCAAGCTAAAATTGATTGACACCCTGCGCTCCGTCACCGAGGGCAAAATCTATGTGGAGATCGAGCGAGCCCGGCTCACCAAGATCCTGGCCGATATCAAGGAGGCAGATGGCGATGTTGCCGCAGCTGCCACAGTCATGGAGGAGCTGCAGGTTGAGACCTACGGCTCGATGGACAAACGCGAGAAGGTGGAACTCATCCTGGAGCAGATGCGCCTCTGTCTGCTGAAGGAGGACTACGTGTCCACGCAGATTATTGCCAAGAAGATTAGCATTAAGTTCTTCGATGATCCGGCGCAGCACGATCTCAAGCTAAAGTTCTACTACCTGATGATACAGCTTAACAGGGAAACTTCCTTCCTAAAGACTTCACGCCATTACCAGGCCATTGCGGAGCCACCGCGCAAGAAGACTGGCCTCACACCCGTGGACTCTGCTACATCCACGGACGACCCAAAAAAGAAGGACGAGGACAAGAAGAAGAAGGAGGACGAGGACAAAGATAAGAAGCCAGAAGTCGCCCCAGAGCCCGATGTTGAGGTTGAGCTGACCGAGGAACAGAAGAAGGAGCTCACGGAAAAGCTGGTTTGTGCCGTCCTGTATTGTGTTTTGGCACCCTTTGACAACGAACAAAGCGACATGATGGCCCACCTCTCAAAGAACAAGAAGCTGGAAGAAGTGCAAGCATACAAGTACGAATATCTCGAATCCAATCAAAGGCAGATCTTATCTTATTAACTTATTTCACAGAGAAATTCTGCGCTTATTTATGTCCAAGGAGCTGATTAACTTCGACACATTTAATGCAGACTTTGGGCTTGTGCTGGCCGAGAATGACATGTTCAAGGACAGCACAAAACACGGCAAGAAGTGCATCACAGAGCTCAAAGATCGTCTTATAGAACATGTAAGCATACGGTTGGAGATTTCCCTGCCTTTTCGATACTATAAATATAATACACCCACAGAACATTCGCATTATTGCCATGTACTACTCCCGTCTTCATTTGGCACGTATGAGCGAGCTGCTAAACCTGCCTGCAGGCCGCTGCGAGGAGTACCTTTCGAAGCTGGCGAACAGCGACACCATCCGCGTGAAGATCGACCGTCCCGCCGGCATTATTTACTTCACCCAGAAAAAGACCGCCTCCGACATCCTGAACAACTGGGCCACCGACGTGAACCAACTGATGTCCCTGGTCAACAAGACCTGTCACCTGATCAACAAGGAGGAGTGCGTCTACTCGGTCATGTGCGCTGTTGAGGATTAGTCCTGTTTCCAAATGGCTGCTTAGAATAGTGTTTTTCCTTTGAAACGCCTGCCCATATGCAACTATAACTGTACTAACCACCCAACCATCAACATTTCGATTCTCTTCGCAAAGTTTGTATTCATTGAATGAACTACAATAATTAAAAGAAAACACTAAATATCTATTGCAATTAGGTGCACTTTTATGCCAGTCACCGGCACTTTCTGACGGCATTTCGCAACACTCAAATGCTTTTTGGGGGCGGGTCGGTATTCTTCTTCTTGAACGGGAAAATGCATGGGCGTAGGGTGGAACATTAGTTTCAAATTAAGTAAACAGAAATAATGAAAGAGCTTTTATTTATTTAAGCGGTAATAAAAAAAGGTCAGGACATTAAGACTGAAAGGGCACAGTTTGATAAAGTTTTACCGGAAAAACCGGTAGGCACTCCTACTCAAAAAATCGTAAGCCAATATTGTTAAAAATATTTTTTATTTAAGAAAGTATTTTAAATTTCTTCAAACGATCCTACTTTCATCTTACCATTGGGACGAGAAGGCTGCTAGTTGCAGAAGATTTAATCACAGCATCCATCTGCTTGAGCTTTAACTTAACAGAACTTCCTCGTTAAAATAATTAAAGACATCGAGACATTTGCTTTTACGACATGGTAATTTGGTGTTTAATTTTTTACAATAAATAGCTATGAACTTTGACAACTAAGCGAGAAACCGGCCCCTTAGTAAAACATTTTTTTCTCCCGACCTTAGCGATCCACTCGCACCCCTTACGAACTTTTGACGGCGCCCCTGAGACCGTGTTATTCTTGTTAATTGTACCAAACCGCACGTATCGCGAAAATTGTTTATATTTTGAAATCGAGAATGCCAAAAGAGGATTGCAAATACTGGGAGAAGTGCTATCAGCGTAATCCTGCCCATTTGTCCAAATATAATCATCCAGAGAAGCTAGACGAGAAAAAAGAACAAAGCGCAGAAGATAGAAAATTGGCGCCAAAAAGAAGTGCATCCTCCCAGGCGAAGGAAAAGGAGAAGGATAAGCCCACGAAGACGGAGGAAAAAGAAAAGGATAAGCCCGCGCAGTCGGAGGAAAAGGATAAACCCAACACAAGTAACTCCAGTGGTGACATGGAAGACAAAGAGGAGGCCAAGGGAAGCTATGAATCCGAAACAGCGGAGCTTCACAAGGAAGCTATGAACAACATATCCGGAAAGAACTATATGGAGATCCTTGAGAAGCGCATACGACTTTCCGTTCAAAAGGAATACGACAATCTTTGCGAATCGAACGAGTTCATTAGGCACAAATTCCTTGTTGAAATGCCGCCAGACTTCTATGAATTTTGGAATTTTGTAGGAAGCCTTAAAAACGATTCCTCAAAGCCCAAGGACGCGGGTCTAGTCCACCTGGATAAAGTCTTCCAACTGCAACTGGTGGGTCCCTTTGAGTTCCTGGCCGGCAAATTTCACGGAGCTAAATTAGGCGAACCGGGGGACTACTTGCGCCACTGGCGCTTTTACTACGATCCACCAGAGTTCCAGACGATCTTCGTGCGCCGGGGCACAGGGATTCATTACGGCTACTGGCGAGATGTGCCGCAGGATAAGGAGAATCTCTTAATAGCCCGCACCGACTCGTCCAAAGGCTGCGAGTTTCAGTTCGTGGCTGGAAATGCCTTCGATGCGTTCCTCTACTTCCTGGAGCATGACTTTGTAGCCAGCCCTTTCTCAGCTGGCCAGTTAAACGGAACAAAAAAGGCGGTGCCGAAGTACTTGAGCGACAATTCCCTGGAACTGGCTCAGCTGGACCGACTGCAGCGGGAGCGCAACAAGCGGGTGGTGGCCAAGACGTTTCACCGTGCAGGTATTGTAGTGCCTTTTGACCGGAAGACGCAAGTAGGCTACCGCCCTTTACCAGTCAGTGATGCCGAGCTCAAGAAGATGCTGGCCATGCTGGAGCGCAAGGATGTCGATAATGGAGCCGCCAAGCAGGCTGTGCTGGAGAAGCTGCAACCGGTGGCCAATGCTGCCAATATAGCCGTGGATGAATCGGATTTTGGCAGCGCCCTAGAACTGGGAATCGACTTGTTCAGTAGTGGGCACAAGGAGCTGCACATGCTGACTTCCTCTTTGTTAGTTCCCGCCTATTCGATGCTATCCCGACCCCAGTTCATCGCCATTGCCAAAGCGCACATGGAGCAGCGTCGGCGAGAGGTGAACCTCAGCATGTTTGAAGTACTAAAGTAATTCGATTTTTTATTCCGCAACCGCAACATTTTTACAAGCATTAAAACTAGGAAGAACACAGCCGAAAGTAGTTTTACATGTACAAGTAGGAGTTCTCCTTGCGGGGTGGGGTGTAGCCGGAGCTGCACGACACGCCCAAGCTTTGAAGCAGCTTGATCACTGGCTGGGCCGCCGTAGAGTCCAAGGGCAGCTTGTCGGTGTAGATAACGAAGGAGCTCACTGGCAACTCCTCCTGATCCCTCCAAGTGGCAACTAAAAACGAGGCGGAAATGGTTATATATGCACGTAAAATCCTGTTGCGACCAAGACCACTTACCTCCTGCCGCCACTCCGGCTATGAAGTTGGGAGCCTCCAATTCGGTGACATCCTTCTGGTTCACACCTACGCCACGCACAATAGCAATGTGGTCCCGGTAAAACTGGATATTCTCACTCTTAAACTCGACCTTTGGTTTTAGCGTAAGGGTGATGACTTTCTTGGCCAGCTTGGCGTAGGGCAATAGAAGTTCAGTGATCTCGCCGCTGCTGGACAGGTCTTCCTCCAAGACGGCAAGCAGCTGTTTGGTCGAAGGACTCCAGTGCAAGGATGAGGTCTTGGCAGGAATACCGCAAACGAGTTTAGAATCTTTTGCCAGCGCAGAGGTGCCGAAATGGGTGACGTGGACGCCCTCAATGACCACTAAGAGATCACTCTCCAAGGGGGCTTCTTCTCCAGACGATTCGCCACCGAATTTGAGCTGCAGTCTGTAAGTCCTATAGATTAACACAAGGTAAACAAGGCAAAATCACGCACTTCTCCACCGGCTTCAGGTTCTCAAACTCATCCTCCTCGCAGTCGTCCCAAAAGGCGCGTGAGGACGGTATGTTCAGTTCCCCAAATCCTGGACAGCTCATCGTGTCTTTCGTAAGTTAATTTATGGAAAAAACTAATGTGACGAGTTTAATTCCGGCCACTATGTTTTTTTCAAGTCATCAGTGTGACCATGTGCTAAACGCCAAAATATGTACCTTTCCTCATTCAAATCAAAACAGATTTTCAGACATTTTTAATATTTTCTGAATATATAGGGAGTGTACCAATAATCAAGAAGTTTACTCAATCAACTAAAATGGGAAAACTTTTTTTTAATTTTCCCACTCATTAGAAGTACTTTTTTTAAATTTGTTTATTAACTATACATCATTATTTGTTTCGAGACCATCATTAAATTTTGGGACAAGCTGTCTCAAATTATTATTATTTACAAAAACTATTAGAGTTTATTATTTTCCATTTGCTTTTAAAAATTAGGGGTTGACAATGATATAACAAGTTAATGTGTCTTAATAAACCTTCACGCCAAATCATTATATTTTAATCGTTCTAAAAATAATACTGATAGCCTTTTACACTTGATAATTTGATAATACTCAACATTTTACCAGCGCTCCAGCAACGGTCACACTGAATACAAAAAATGCAAGATGCAGGCCCATATTCGAATTGGAAAACCTCTTTGATCGCGTATTAGAAACTAATTGGAAGCCGCACGTGGCTTAAATAATCCGAAAGGCAGTGCGCTTGGATTGTACAAGAATTCGGTCAGCAGAAGCAGGCGTTGACGCGGAAACCAGCGCCATGAGGAAGCGCAGCTCGCGCTGCAACTCGGACACTTACAAGGAGGAGCAGATGGACCACAACGGTGACGACATCAGCCTGCTGCAGCGCCCACTGCGCACCGCCCATACGGGATTTGAGGAGGCGCGCCGGGCTTACGAGGATGGCACTAGCGAGGTGAGTCTTTCCCGAGTGGAGTACGTGACTCAGCTTTGGTCTGCAATGGCGGAGGCTCCTTCGGCCCAGATTTTAGGAATTCCCCGGATAACCCCCTCTTTTCCGCAGGTGCGTCAGTTGCTCAGTCTGGAGTGCAGCCTGATCTACGAGTGCAACGTGTGCCGCAACATGTTTCGCAGCCTGGCCAATTTCATCAGCCACAAGCGTGTCTTTTGCTGCGTCAGCGCTCGATCCGCCAACGGCAGTGGATACACAGTGAGTGGGCAGTAAAGACAACCCCATGACATGGACTTAAAAAACCTAGGGAACTTCATCAATCCGTATAAATTCGCTTTGCAGGATCACAACTCAACGATGATCATTCAGAAAGGTGCCGGTCCGTCGCCGCAGGACATTGAACATATGCTGCGCAGCAGGAGCACCGGCTGTTCGCCAGTTCCCCGAGAAGTGCGTCCCATGCGAGGAGGAGGAGGCGTCGGAATGCGGGACCTGAGTGGGGTCATCGAGCGTCTGCGACGGGAAAAGGCTCCGTCGCAGGCCAGGCGGAACTCCCCCACCGTTCTCCAGCTGGAGTCAGTGCCCACCTCCAGTCAGGCCGTCTATCAGACCATCAAGGTGGACCAGGAGGACAGCATAAGGACAGAGCTTGACGAGGTGCACCGCATGCTGAATCCGGCTGAAACCATTGTGGGACCCGACGGCAAAGCCGTCACCACCGTCAAGTTAGAGCGCAACGGGGGCAGCGACTCTGGTGAAACCGGCGAGCAGTCCATCAGCGACGAAACGGATACGATCATCTATTGCAAGCTCTGTAAGGGTACCCATCCGAATAGGCCTTGAAATCAATTAGTGACTGGTTTATTGCCTATTTTCGTTTACAGGCAACCTGACTTTTCAGACGCACAAAACCCTAGAGCTGCACATTCAGAGATATCATTCGTCGCGGGCATTTGTTTTTCAGTGTCCAGCCTGTTCGTTGACCTTTATGCAAGCCGCTGCAGTTATTCGTCATTTGTCCAAGGACCACAAGTATGTAGAACTGCTACAAAAACTAACCGAATCTTTTTACGCAAATTTTGTGAAACTGAAATTTCCATATAATCTTTAATAGATTTTTAATGCAAACGTGGCCTTATGTCTTAAGCTTTATATATGCACTCTTCATTATTTAATTCAACTATTTGAATTTATTTTTAGTTATTTAGAAACTATATTGTTTCAAATGAGATTTCAAAACATTTGGGAAGACGAGTTATGGCAACTCTTTCATTTATTTACTCTTTAACATGTCAAACAATCAAATTATACAATTCTTTTTATTACTTCATCCGGTTTTAGCTAGCTCTATGGCGCTATAAGAGTTCAATTGCAGGTTTATTGCTCCTTTAGTCTGCTTTCTTTCTCATTTTTTATATTTTCCGCAGCACTATGAACCGAAATTAAATAGTTCTGTTTTTGGAAACATTACTTTCAGGAAACCAACTCGACGCATTCGCATGATGCGGAACTCTATCCTCAAGCGCCGCGTCCAGCAAGGAGATATTCAGCCCAAGGGTCCCTGCCGTGAACTTAAGCGCCTGCAGCTCTCCGACGACGTGGTGGGCTATGTCCCGGAGGTATTGGATGCCAGCGGTGAGCAACGTAAGATCATGTCTTTGTGTATCTACTGCGAAAAGTCCTTTGAGCGTCGCGCTGCTCTGTCAACACACCTGCTCAACTGTCGAGCAAAACAAGAGGCGTTGGCCAAGCCGGCTCCTTCCGTCAAAAAACTTAAGGTTAAGAGCAATGATTCCAGTCTTGATGCGGCTGATGAGGACCCGAACGCCTCTATAGATCTGCCAAAAAATGAACCGATTAAAAAAGAGGAGATTACTCTTAATGAGATGTTTGCCGATCTACAGGAGCCAAACGATTCTTTCGCTTCTGGCCTGCATACAGTGTCGTTGGACCAGCTTAATCTCGGCCATGAAAGTGACTCTGCTAGCGATGAGGCCTCTAACACCGACGAAGAGCACGAGCTTGGACTTGGGGCCGGTCCTGAATCCACTGCAGATCCGGATGATGCCAAGGGCAAGGCCAAGAAGAAGCGCAGTGTCCCAGCAGAGAAGCAGCTTCGTTGCCGCTGCAAGATCTGCCACAAGCAGTTCAATGCCCTCGGCAACCTTCGTCGTCACATATCCATGTTCCACTACCGCGCACGCCGCTTCGGCTGCAATTTGTGCGAATATCGCGCCTTTAGGCGCTACGATATTGTTAATCACTTGGGTTTTACCCACAAGATAGAAGGAGACCGAGACCAGCTGACGGAGCAGTATGTGTCCACCCACGAGTGCGAATACTCCCGCGACGATGTAGACGGGGATATCATTTTGCTGGACAAGGAGGAGGAGGTGGTAGCGACGGAGAAGGAGTCTAAGCCTCCCATTAAAACGTACGAAAGACGTTTGAAGCGTATTAAAACCATAACAGAATCTGCGGGAGAAGTTAAAACCAAATCACCAACGGCCATTATAAAGGAGGAACCCGGCCAGGAGCCGATGGAATCCACTCCCACGCCTAGCAAAAAACGTCGTAAGTCTCGCACTCAAATCTCACCCGAATCTGGCGAGTACTCTCAGGAGAAGCGTCCCATCCGCAAACGGGTTAAGGCGGTCAACAAAGACTTTGTCTACGATATGGTCAGTTTTAAGCCAGATGGATCGGGACAGCAAACACCTGCCGCGCTGGCCGTGGAGTCCATGCGGGCAAAGCTGCGTCGCCAGCCGACGGGTGGCAATGATGAAACCAAACCGAAACAGTTTGAGGCCTACATAACCGAGGCCAAGAAGCCTCTGATTTTGGGTATCACACAACGCATCATGTTGGAACTTGTGAGTCAGGGTCTGGCGGTGTCAGCTACTTTGCCGGAATTGCCCTCAGAGCGACCACAGATTCGACCGCGCCTAATTTCGCATACACGCAGCGAGGGCGGTCAGCAGCAACAGAATGTGATGGAGACCTCCGTGAATCCTGCTCCGGAAACCGAAAGTTTCATCGAAAAGATTGCGAAGCGTACGGCAGCAGCTGGAAAGGACGCCGCTGTCATCAGCAACCTGTTGAACAAGGTCAACACTGCGATTGCCCAGCAGCAGCAGCTGAAGCAGGAACGGGACCATGACCAGGACCATGAGCAAGAAAGCCAGCCAGAGGAAAAACCGAAATCCGAAATGGAAAAATCATCAAGCCCCCTGCCCACGCCACCCTCGCCGCCCAGCAAGTGCCACGCCCCCGTGTCCGAAACGGCAACCACTGGTATGGAATGCCTGGGCGGCAAGAGCAGTCAAGCGGGAGCACCGACAATGTTTCCGGCCCTGCCCAAGCCGCCATCCGTTCTGCAGGCAGCTGCCAATGGGACCATCCAGCTCACCTTGGACAGTCTCCTCCGAGCCGCGCTGCAGAACTAAACGGAACCGGAAATGGAAGCCACCACCACCACGACCATCGTCGCTACTTTTACAACGTTCGTTGTCTTTCCTACTGGATTTTCCTCAAAGTTTCGACTGGTCGCGTTTCCATCACCCCTTTTGAATGTAATTCACTAGTGTCCTTATTGTAAAACCAACTAAATAAGAAACCAAGAAGAATCAAACCAAGAATCCCTAGATGATAAATACGCTTTGAGTATTACGCGGTAAAAACAACCAAAACGAATTGAAAATCGTAGCATAATTTTCGGCTATTAGCAAATGTTTGTTGTTTGTGTGAAATGAAAAAGTACAGATTTTTTAAAATGTTATAGTTAATACTGTATATGTACCTAATTTTATAGCCCCACATAAAGTAAGTCACGCAAGTGTATACGGTTGATGTACATACGTACAAATGTGCAGCAGACTTCCTTGTCTGGACTTAAATCATATCTTATATTTTTTTCGAATCGTGGCCAATCTTCTTTGTGTACTTTAAAAAAAAAAGTATTGAGGTGGACCGATATAAACAGATTATAAAATGTTTCAAAACCATAATTTGTATAACTTTAAGATGTAGGCTTTAAATTATTTTTATTAAACTCACACTTATACAAAATATGTCAGTTTGGTCAATGCGTTACGTTTTACGTTGCATCTTCAAAACACCGAGCGAATCGGCACACCCTAATAAATATTAAGGAGATGAGGAGGTCTTTGGATATTAAGTTTGTTGACGCTTCGTCTTGCCATCTATCATACAAATCCATCGGCCCACCAGCCACCTAATTAGCATTATTATATTCAGGAACATCACAGCTGATGAACCGAGAACACGACGACTTCTGCATGATGCTGCATAAATTTGTTACTCAAAATGTTAATTGCAAACTAAGCGAAAGTCAGGCGAAAGTTGTACAAGGCAGTCTGCTGTACATACGCAACCCAGATACATGTTTATATATATTTTATACATACGCAACGTTGACTCGGCAAGTATTTTGCCAAACACAACAGACACACAAAAGATAGAATCACTCGCATACATTCAAAGAAGTCCTGATCTAAGCGAGTAGTTCAATGTATTTATATGTATGTATATCATTGTAATGTACAAGGTAGAGCCTTAAATCAATTCACCAAAAGATAATAAATCCTACGATAATCACCAACATGTGAATTGATACGAGCAAGGCCAACAAGTGTCCGATTTCCGAAGGCAAGCACCTGTTTGCCCTGTTTTTAGGCCAAGTCAAGAAGTGTTTTGGGGCCCCAGCTGGATGGAGTATCCGTGAACTAGAGCAGGTCACCAGCTAGCCAGCTATGTACCCCTGGATGCTGTTGCTCTTGCTGCCATTACTGCGGATGCCCGACAGTGGAAATTGTGTCACGGTCAGGAGTATGGGCGTGGACACGGGGATTTAGGCTAGGACTAGGGATGGGTTGGGCTAGGACTTTGGCTTGGGCCTGGGCCTGGAGTGGTGGAAATCCGAAACCGGGCCACACTTTAAAGCTAAGCGTGTGCGTATCTGTGTCCGTGTCGGAAAACAGAGAGAGACAAGGAGCGTGAGAGAGCGAGCTGGCGAAGCGCGACTGTGTGTAATTGGAAACCGAAAGTGAAAACGCCCAGGCCTTGAAATCCTCGATAGGGGCTGCATGGATATGAAATCGAAATTTATTTACAGTCCCCAGGCCACGCAAATTCAGTGGTTCTTAATTTTAATATATAATATTTTTACAGAAAACATCTCTTTGGTTAAATTTATAAAATTAAGTTCAGGAGGTCATTTCAACCAGAAAAAAAATTAAAATAGATTATTTTATGCAGACTATGTGGATATTTGGAGTTTAGACAACGAAAGTCAGTTTTTAAAGTAAAGTAAAGATGTCTTTGCCTATATTAACTATTAATTATCAGTATTAAGAGTCGAGTCAACATAGCCATTTGATGTTTTGGTTAATTTGTATTATCAAAATAAAAGCATTTCAAACGTTAAGCAATTCCTTAAACAAAATATGGAATTAAATCCTGTTAAAGGATCTTCTAAAAACCCCCTGTGCCTTTTAGTTTGTTTTCTTTCCGTCAGAAACCACACAAAATTTAAAAACATTTTAGGAAATTAGATAACACAAAATTAAATCGTTTTTATTAAATTCCATTAATGCAGCTGGTAAGAGCAAAGTAGACATGAAGCAGCATCAAATTAATGCCACTTACAAAGGCATCACGTTCGAATAGAACTGCGAGCGCCGGAGCAAATGCAAAAGCAATGCAAAACACCAATACCAAAACCAAGCCCACTTCGCCTGGGCAAATTTGCGCTGCATAAACTGATTAAGTGATTTCAGGTTCAGGTGCAGGTGCAGGTGCAGGTTCAGGAGGAGGTTGAGTTGGGGGATGGATGGGTCTTCAGCAGGCGGCACATGCAAAGCATCCACACAGAGCACAGGAGTGGGAGCCTCAACAAAGCTGGTATTGAAGGGCGACAAAGCCATTCTCGTATACCATATCGTATATACACTGTGCGTACAGAGCAGGTGCTGGCAGGTGTAACGAGATCCCTTTTCCACGGATAGAAGTGCTGGGCCATAAAGCCCCCATCCAACACACGCCCTGAGCCACTGCAGTTGCAAAGGGAAACCAGGACAGCAAAGTACCAGAAATGAAGGCGCTGAGATTGCTTTTAAGGAGCTTATGGCTTATGGTCAATAAATGCGGGTAACTTGCTGGCAAACAACAGTTGCCGTTTATTGCGCAGCGGAGAGTGATGTTTGAGGGAGCGACTCACAGCTGATGGGACTGCTGCTCGACAAACACATAAGTAGTGTTATTGACAATTTAATTAAAAAATTAATTGACAATTCTGGGATAGCCTTGGGACCGTAGAAGATTGCTGAACAACCATAGCTTGCAGTGGCTTCCCATTAATGATACTTTGGTCGCGATATGGCACAGAAATGGTTTTGGTGGGATAATTATACACATTTTTTTATCTCTGCCATTTTGAATGATTGTTGAGAAACTTATCAAAACCGAACACATTACATAGTTAAAATATTAAAAATCACAAATTTATTTTAAGGGTATGACCAGCCTTTAAACTATTCTAGGTAATTTGTTTTTAACAAATTATCATTTAAGGTTTTAAACATGACCCTTGCTTAAACATTTGGAAAATATGACCTAAGTGTTTGGCAATATTGACTATTGGCCTATAGTTACTTTTTAAGAAAGTATATATCATTCAGAAAAGAACAAAAAATATTACATTAGCCAACAATCATTTCATTTTGACTCACAAACAACTGGATTATCTTCTTATCTAGCTTGAATGATAAAAACATGTGTAATATGTTTTGCAGTACTGCACTATCACACACATTACCCATACGCCATGTGGTACGAGTCACTTTGGTTCCCCGTTGGGCGCAACTTAAAATCAAATTAAGATAATTAAATCGCCGTCGTGCAGCCTGAATAGATTTCAATTTGGGTCACCCAGTAACCGTTCGGAGCTTCCCCTCCCCCGGCTCCGCTTTCACCCAAGGGATTGGGTGGACACCATCCCGACTCGACTCCCGCCACAATCTCTTTCCGCGCGCGGCAGCTGCGTCCTGTAAAATTTTCGGGGCTCAGCAAGTGTTCAAACTGTACTAAGTACTGTTTATTTACTCGCCGCCCATTTGAATAGTGGCGAAGCGCATTATTACCGATTATCACCGAGCGGAGCAGATGCTGCCGCCCCATCCGGAGTCGCAGTGGGTTGTCGTTGCCAAATAAGCGATGATGGGGGTTGTAGGTGGGTGGTGGGTGGTGGGTGGACGGGTAACCTACTATCACGGACGCACCACTAAGAGACGGAGAGAGAGAAAGAGAGAGCGCGTAAAAAGTATGAAAAAAGCTCGGGAGAAAGTTGGGAAGATGAGTGAAAGCCTGTCATCTGTTGGCGTTGGCGGGTTCGCTGCTGTTGTTGTTGCCGTAGGACGTTGAAGGACACGACCAGGAGCAGCTTCACCGCCTGCGTCTGGCGCTCGAGTGTTGTCCTAGTCCTAGCCGAAAGCTCTCGGCTGGCGGTGCTCGGCTCCGAGCTTCGCTGGCTCGGCGAGACCCGCCAGTCGAGTTTCGGCCGTCTAACCCAGCAGAGGTGTGCAGCGGACAGCACAGCATAACCACCGCCTTCCACATACAACATCCGCAGCAGCAGCATCAGACTAAATAATTGCGGCCACAAAGGACCAGAAGTCCTGCCCTTTGACGCCACTGCAACTGTATCAGCGACTGCGACTGCGACTGCAACAACTGCCATGTGGGACTGGCACTGACCCAGCAGCAACCGACCAGCAGTGACCAGTGGCCGACTGACGACGGACCATCCCCGCCCATTTCACACCGCCCCCGAGACCAGTCCATGTCCGTTGTCCACTCGCAGGACGCGGATGTGGGGGAGCAGCGGCCTCAGGCAACGAGCATTGGAAATCTAATTAGCGACGTCAGTGTCAGGATCGCAAATCCATTAATTTCGAGCCATCAACCACTTCTGGGCAAAAAGGCGTAGCTGCAGCCCAAAAGGCAGAAAACAGGCAGGAAAATCGGGAAAAATTAGCACAGAAAAAAGGGAAAGCACTTTCGTTTCGCTGTGTGTGTCGGTGTGTCCGTGTGTCGGTGTGCCGCTGTGCGTGCGTGTGTGTGCGAGTGCTGATAACGCGAGCCTGGCGCTGACATCACTTTCACTTGGAAACCCGACTCGGGAACCCAACCTGGCCCAGGCCCCCACCGCCGCGCCCGGGAAGCTGCCTATCTAGGCGCACGGCAACAAAATCAATTAAACTACCAATACGACAACCGCCACAACAAGAGCAACAACAAAGCTGCCAAGAGCCAATTATCGGGGAAAAGAAGAGACCAGAGACCTCCAAACCAGCCCAGCCAAGCCCAGCCAAGATGTTCTCCATGTGCACCAAGGTGAAATCGCGGAGTGCGGACGCGGATGCCTCGTTCATGCACCACTCGCAGCAGATGCAGCTGCAACAGCCCCAGGCGATGGGTGAGTAGGAAGAGCAGGAAGAGCGGGGAGAAAGTGAAACTGCTACTGAAACTGGGGCTGAAACCGAAACTGCGCCCCCGAAAGGCAGTCGGTGTGGCCTCATTTGGCGGAAAACCCTTGAACTCGTTTTTGCTGCCCCACCCGAGATGCCCCGCCCCTCTCCCCCGCCCCGCTTTCAGCCCCATCCGGCTGCCTATTTTTCTCAATGAATTCGCACACAGGCGCAGCTGCGCGTCTGTCTGATACTTTCTCTTTCACAGCCCAACATCCCTCCGTCCGTCCCACTTCCTGGCCCACACCAGCGTTTCACTTATCAAGCGGAATCCAGGATGCGGTTTCATTATGCTGCAATTGTTGACAGTGCCACGCCCATTGCCCAGCACATGTGTGTGCCCGTGTGTAGGTGCCCTGCATTAAATCATTAAGCAGAGACAACACAGCCCCATATCACGCTAAACACGGCGTGGGCGTAGCTGTGTATTTGCTAGGGATTCAGCTGGAAATGAGTTGCGACTGGCTACGGTTACAGCTGCTTGCTGCAGTGCGACCCATGCATAAATCATATGTGTGCACTTGCAAGAAATCTTTGTCAACTCCACAAAAAAAAATCAAACAGTTCAGCTTGGATTTTTACTGTAATTCCCAACTGGTTCTAGCGGTGCTACAAGGTTATTTGAAATCGTATGATAGAGGATGGCCATTTTGAAATAAAAGAAACTTGTAAATATCAAGAGGTTTCTTATAGCTTATTAAAATTGAAATAAAATTTATTTCTTTAATTTTCTAAAAAAGCTCATGGTTATGAGTTAATAATAACTTATTCCTTCTTCTAACAATTAAATTTTTTATATTCAATGGAAAACCTAGCCATATGATCATCATTTCCTAATTTCAAGGAAGTAAAGCTCTTGTATGTAATTTTTTTTGAGTGTGTTTACGTTCATATACATATATCCCAGCCCTTTATCCACTCTCCACTCTATCTAGCCAGGCCAGCAATTATGTCTGTACACGTTTGTCGTTGTCTTCGCCTTCCGATTCGTCTTTGCCCCAGTGCGACCGGGATTCGAAGGTGGGGATGGGTTGGTTGTCTGTGGCAGCCACTTGCAATTCTAGCTGATTTGTCATGTGGATGTGGATGTAAGGATGCCAGAGTGCGAGGATGCATGTGAGGATGTGTGTGTGCGTGGGCATGGCTGCATGCGGCTGTGTGCGTGCAGTGAAGTGGCTCACATGATGTCCGCTGCCTTGCGTTCTTATACAAGCGAGGCAGTGTCCTTCGACGAGCTTGTTCTCTCATCAACCCCCAAAGCAACATATATGCAGCACCAGCTCATCCTTTCATCATCTCCGTCGACACTTGGGTTGCGACTATCGTTGTCGTCTGCATTTCGTTTGGTCTCTGGGTACACTTATAAAGTTTCTCCATATTAAAGAATGTTGCCCTAAAGTTGGACTTTTATGACATATATTTTAAGACATTTGTACTACGTTTTAGATTTTTTCGTAAAATCTATATATTTTTAAATTACGCCATATCGACTCAAAATATTTTAGGAAATACAAAATTGCCAAAATAGTCTGTCCTACGATTGTTCAATATCAAGAATATACCAAGACTTTGCATAACTAATACGATAATTAAATTATAAACCCTCTTGAGTAATCACTGCCTACGTTAATTTCATAAAAGAAATCAATGAAATTGTAGTTCTAGAAATTTGGTCTCGTTTGAGATTCCTGTGTTATGAATGATAGAACAATAAAATAAATGACAGAGGGCATAGAAAAAGCAGGCCAAAACCTGACCATTTGACGGCAAGCGACGTTTTTAACCTTGCCGAGCCTCAAGCGATTTGAAATGCTGTGCGAGCTCATCGCATCCCATAATCAGTCTAAGCAAATAGTCACCAGCCACTCTGACCGACATCAATTTGCTGCAACGGCAACTTTTCGAGTGTTCGAGTGCGGCAACGACTACTAGATGGTTCTTCAATTTCGAAATTAGAGGAATTTTTCTTAAGGCACAATTAATCGCTTATTAGTTGCTCGGAATATTATAAGTCCTGATGTCTTGGTACAATATCAATCTTATTTAACACTGATTTAATTTTTTATTTGATTAAACAGATTTAAATAAAATTATAAGAACGAGAAGTTCATTAATTTGTCTATAAAGGTAAATTGTTTTTTTAAATTTTTCTTTTTCCAAATATCCTTTTTTATAATTTTTAGTAAAGGGTTCTGTTTGTTTTAACGATCTGTATGTTGGGACAGTACACATTCTCAAATTTTTATACCCGTTACTCGTAGAGTAAAAGGGATATTATTGTCAAAGTAGTAACAGGTAGAAGAAGCGTTTCCGACCCTATAAAGTATATATATCTGATCAGGGTCACTAGCCGAGTCGATATAGCCATGTCCGTCTGTCCGTCTGTCCGTCCTCCGTCTGTCCGTCGTCCGTCTGTCTGTCTGTCCGTATGAACGCTGAGATCTCGGAAACTATAAAAGCTAGAAGATTGGCATTTGCTGCAGATTTAAGGAGTTCACGCAGCGCAAGTTTGTTTCAAAAAGGTGCCACGCCCCCTTTAACGCCCACAATCGCTTATATACGATTTTAAAAATTTAAATATTTCGGAAAAGTAAAAATGCAGTTTTATTGTGTTTATCAATACCTATCGAAATGTAGAAGAAATTTTCAAATCCACCATTCGTTAAAAAGTTATGCGTGATCAAAGTTTCATCTCCATCTCCCTCGCACTCCCTTTACCTGAGTAACGGGTATCTGATAGTCGGGGCACCCGACTATAGCGTTCTCTCTTGTTTCAACTAAAAATTTAATTTTTGGTTGCTTTTTAGTGACTAGAAAAGGAGTTTTAAGCGAATCTCAATACAGATTTTTGTCTATGCGTAAACTTTTTTTTTTACATTTTTCAATGGTCAATAAAAAATCAATGACATAAATTAATTTGGTTGCAGAATAGTAACATAAATGTGCTACTTCTTTCTTATCCACATTGTTCCAAAAAAAAATAGCTATACATTTATATAAAAATGTGTATTTTCTTAATTGCTTTAAACGACAGAATAAAATCAAAGGGCTCTTAGGTCGATTTTAAAATCAATGTCCCAACATACAGCTTTTTATTTCAATTCGTCCAATTTTGCATTTTAGGAAAAATTGAAATTTCGCATTTTCCAAAAAGAAAACATTTTTTTTTTTATTATTATTTATTAAACTTCGTAACATTATTTAAGTACAAGTTAATGACCAAATATTAATTCTCTGCTTTAATTTCGGATTTAGTCAAATTTACTATTTTCCTGTCCATTAAAGTTACAAATTTGTGGTAATAACTTAAAACGTGTACACAAAAGTAATAAATTTTGAATTAGGGACATACGGAAAATAGCAACCATTACTTCTAGTCTAAATTAAATTTCAACAACTGCCACACATTCCATGAGAGTAGCCACAGACAGGAAAGGTGTGAAATGGCTCCGTTGCCTTGGCCATCTTTATTGAAATAATTAATTCAGTCCACCGCAAGCGTCGTGTTTGCCACTGCCCCAAATCCTGCTGCAGTCCTCCACTCCGCTCCTCCACGCCTCGACTTTCGACTCCCGACACTGGACCAAATAAATGGGATGCCAGTGGTAATGAATTTGAAATGAGAGACTAGGCCAGCAGGGCAACTGCAGCAGCGGCGGGCTGGCTGATTGAGTTGCTACGGGTGCAATTCCGAGGGAATTGCTAAATGAAATTCCGTGTTTCGTTTTACGCCATTCGTTATCCGTCGAATCCAGTCGCTTCGCACCTCCACTGCACCTGGATTCGCTTACAGTTCAAATTTGCAACTCCAGTTTCGATGCGTTGGCATTGGCGGACGGCGGATGTCGGACGAAAAGGGAAGAAGTCCTTGAATGGGAAATAGCTATGGCTGCAGCATTGGATTCCTGTTCAATTAGTGGCATCGTGTGACTGGGACTGGGCACTGGGCAGCGGATGTGGACTAGATGAGATTCGTAGGCGGACATGTCCCCACTTGTCACTCACTCCCCGTTCCGTCTTCTCCTCTTTTCACAGGAACTGGCGGCAAACAAATCAAGGGTGGCTATCTGCTTCGCTACAAAAGTGAGTATACATATTAGGCTACTAGTCTTAAGTTTTTAACACCGAAAAAGTAACACCAAAAATAATAGGTAGATCTTTAAAAATAAAAACCTGAGAAAAATTCACAAAATTGTAATTTTATGATTCGAATAATATAAGAAGCGAAAAGGAAAAAAAAGAGTTAATACCATCCTTTATTTCAGATTAAAGAAAAGCTTATTCCGTTTCAAGAAGGTGTCTAGAATTTTATCAATATATATTGGTGAAATATAATTCCTTATATGAATTTTAGTATAACCATAAACTGACCAAATCCATTTATTTAATTTTGGGTACCCAAATCACCAAATTTGTAGTCTAACTCAATCCTTATGCCACATTTGCAAAGGTTTTTTAACGTCGACTATTCAGGAAAATATTTTTTTCTTATACAATCTTGAAGCATTTAAACCAAAATTATTACTAAGTTCACAATTTGTTCTTTAAAACTGAAAATTATTCGAACTCGAACTTGAGCATTCGCATATTTCCTGCGAAATATACCCATTCGTAGGCAACTGACAATGAATTCGCGTGCAAGGGAATCAGTCGCTGGGCAATTGCCCAGAAATGGACCCTCAACGCAACGTCCTTGAAAGGACGGTCCGAATCAGACCTTTTCCTCTGCCTGTCAGCACAGAAGGCTTGGTCCGCCCAGGGACGAACAGAAACCTCTCTGAAGAGTCGACAATCTGTCAAATCAGCACAACAGTAACAGCCAGGCTCAACAGGATGACGCAGCATCCATGGACGAGGTAGATGGATGAGGATGAGGACACTGCGGTCCTTTGAATGAGGGAATGGGGTATAATCATTTCGGGGTCACATTCAAGTGTAATTACTCATGATTTGGCAGAGCTGTGGATGCGTCATTGTCATGCTTGCCGGGCCGGATTGAAAATCATGGTCTACACAATTTGTGTTGAGCCCTTGTTGCAGATTACCATAGAAAAATATAAAAACGTGAAAAAGCTAGATATACCAAACAGATGTTTTAAAAACATCACTAATGCTACGATCAGTGTTACCCAACTCATTCAATTAATGTGTATAAATAAAACAAGAGAGATCGCTATAGTCGGGTGCCCCGACTATCAGATACCCGTTACTCAGGTAAAAGGAGTGCGAGGGAGATGGAGATAGAAACTTTGATCACGCATAACTTTTTAACGAATGGTCCGATTTGAAAAATTTCTTCTACATTTCGATAGGTATTGATAAACACAATAAAACTGCATTTTTACTTTTCCGAAATATTTAAGTTTTTAAAATCGTATATAAGCGATTGTGGGCGTTAAAGGGGGCGTGGCACCTTTTTGAAACAAACTTGCGCTGCGTAGGAACTTCTAGAATCTGCATGCAAAATGCCAATCTTCTAGCTTTTATAGTTTCCGAGATCTCAGCGTTCATACGGACGGACAGACGGACAGACGGACATGGCTATATCGACTCGGCTACTGACCCTGATCAAGAATATATATACTTTATAGGTTCGGAAACGCTTCCTTCTACCTGTTACATACTTTTGCACGAATACTCTACGAGTAACGGGTATAAACACGGACTCGATTATTACGATTTTTTATATCTCAATATAATACAATACTTTGCGTTAAAATTTATTATGCTAGTATTTAAAAAGTTTAAAAATGCTTACAAATATCTTAATTTAAACAAGAAAGGAAGCAAACTTCAAAAAGCCGATTTTTATATACCCTTGCAGTTATTACAAAAAGACTACATTTGCGGTTTGCCATCGTTTCTAAGGCAGCTATATGATATTGTTCTCCTATTTTGACAAAAATATCTCAAAGGAATATTTTGATAAATAAAAAAACAGCAAAATAAAATATTTTTTTTTTCAATTTTTGTTTAATTTTTCGATTTTCCTGTGTTTTATGATATAGTCGCCCGATCCGACTCTTACCTGCCAAATAAAGACAAATTTTGGTAAAGTTTCAAGCAGATAGCTTTAGAACTGACTGCGTAGCAAACCTTTGACTGAAATTATACATTATATAATACTCTCTGCAAGGGTATACAAATTTTCAAGAAAAAATTGTGATTTAATAGATTTTTTATTGTAAAAAACTGGTATTGTATTATACATCTTTGCAATACCAGCTGAACTTTAAGAAATAAGTAAACCCTCGTGGGGAAAGTTATCCAATCTGATTCCATGTCCGTCTTCACAGAGCAAATGTTCTGGAACCGCTGGGCGGAGGAGTGGGTGGTGCTGTACGACGACTCGACCATGGCCTGGTTCACGGAGCCAGGGCGTTCCTCGCCGACGGGCAAGATCCTGGTCAAGGAGGCGCCCGAGATGCTGGCCATCGCCCACTGGACCGGCCAGATCCCACGTCGTCCGCCGCTGCCCGCGGGCGTGAATGTGTCCCAGCTGATTGCCCTCGGATCGCAGCGCAAGCGGTCGAAGGTCTACTGGATGCTGGCCAAGTCGGAGCAGGAGGTGAGCGACTGGATCGATGCGATTACCAAGACCCTGCCTCCGCCGCCCCAAATCGAGCTGGTGGTGGACAAGCCGCACCTGATGAACGTGCTCCGACGTCCTCTGGTGCGCATTAGACGTGAGTAAAGTCCCCCTAAACATGTTTAATCCCTCCGCTTAAATCCCCTTCGGAAGATGGTGTTGTTGACTCAAAACCTTGAGGTTTGTAAATGCTCGACAGTTTTTATTGTAAGGAATCCGAAAATATTTATGTTCAACCATTTAAAAAAGCTTTCCTTAAAATTGTACAAATGTATTACCAATTTCAATAATTAATTAAAAAATAATTTAAAATACAAATTACAAAACAACTAAGCATAATGCCGCTATAGGATACAATCATCCTATTTCTATTACATTTCAATGTGCCTTTAAAAAAATTTTGATGTGAGATATTTAGGAATAGCAAATGTAGTATATTTATTTACCACATCGAAACTTAAATAAATGATTATATCGACTTGCCTAAAGATGTCAGCCAAGAATTTGTTGATGTTCTCAATGCAAATTCTGTCCAGAGCTATAAAGAGGGTATAATAGTTGGGATAAAAAACATACTGGACTGTCAACACCAAAAAGTAATGGCGGATATGATAGGTTATATTAAGAAAAGATGCCTAAATATATTTATTATTGCTTTTTAATGGTTGTAACCATATTATATGCTTCGGTTTTTTAACCCATTTTGTTATATTTGGGCTTCCATTTATGCAGCTGCCACCCAGTCGGAGGTGAAGCAGCGCAAGGCAGCGTCCCACGGAGCCAGCGGCAGTAAACACCACCGCTGCTCCTCGGCGATGACCACGAAGCTGTACAGGCAGACCCAGGATCCGCTGGTGAAGAGCGACGCGGCGGTGGCCATTCTCAGCAAGAAGCCGGACTCGAAGGCCTCGCTGGCCTGCGCCCTGCCCTGGGGCCACGGCTGGGGATGGGCCACGCTGCCCAACGGGGTGTGGAGCGGGGGACTCACCTGGTCGCAGTGCGAGGACACCTTCACCCTGCACGCCCTGCCCACCACCCACTGCACCAACCTGATCGACACCTCCTGCAGCGGGGCGGTCTACCACACGGACATCGGCGGCTTCGACTTTCACTCTTCGGGCGTGGACGACATTGGGGGCGAGGACTTCGACTACGCCATGGACTGCGGCGACTTCATATTCTAAGCTCGAAACCCTCCAGCACACATTCAACCAGCCACCCACCCGCGGGCAGGACCCATTCGTCCTTGTCTCGCTGATTTGGTCTTCGATTGGAAGGAGCTGAGCAACTGGTAGTCGCTTGGGTAGTATTTAATATTTAACCGTGCTTTCGTTAGCTTCTGAGTGTTAGGTGTTGCTAAAGGGAAAGTGAACTTCCTAGCGTTGCGTATACGCCCCATTGTCCTTGTCCCATTCCGGTTCACTATCCCGCTGTCTAACCCATTAGCGTGTTTAACTTCGTGTATTGCCCTAATTGCATTAAGCAGTTAAACTGCCAATACATACAAAATACGCGCGAGTGTTTCCCCATTTCCCTCAGTGTGCTAAAATACATATATACAAATACCTGCGGCCAATCAAATAGTTGTGACATCTTGCAACATTGTATGATGTGAGTTCTGCAAATGATTACCTTTTTAAGCAAGCTTGCTGTCCATAAAGTTGACGAGCACATCACGAAAAAATGTCTGAAGAGAATTCCGGAAATTAAAAGTCAAGTTTGCTCCAAAGTTTGAATTTTAGATGGTGAAGTTGTCAGTTAAAAAATACCAGTCAGTTTCGGGGATTCTTAAAAGCAGCGATTTAAATTGGAACTTTTTCAAATATTTATGTGAGAAAATCTGATTTAAAATATTACGACACTGGGCAACATACCAGATGTACCTTTTTTGAAAACAAAATTGACTGCAACGCTCTTTTTGTACAAAAAGTTATTTTAATGCCACAATTATTGTGACCGCCGCTGTAGTTGCCTTTCAACTATCTGGCAGATACACGTGTGTCTATTTATCCACCAATATATGTATATATGTTAAGCCGCACACTCGCCAACCTCCAACCCACAACCCACCCACCACAGCACCCCCCAAACCGCATTCAGCCATCGCAGTCGCAGTTGCAACCACAAGCATTTGAAATGCGAAAATATTTTTGCATCGCGCATATAAGTAGGCTACAACATATTTTTGCACTCGACAAGCGAACAAATTACAATAAATAATGCAGACGAGACGAAACGACATATAAAATTAAAAACGAGAAAAATAACCGCAAGAGATTGAAATACTTTTGTGTATTTTGAGACTTTTGAAATTTATATTGATGCAATTTGTAATGGAAACACTTTCCAAATTGTTTTGCCATGATTTTCTAGAATTTTTGAAATCGATAGTATTTAACCGCAAACCCAAAACCTGAATAACCCCGAAACCCAAGCGTCCCCCGCAAAAACCCATTTTTGTGTGCAAATTTTTGAAACATTTATACAGATACAGCGCGCTTAAATTAAGCAAGTCAAAAAATCGATACAAGTTTAATATAATTGTGTAAAGGCAAAAACAAATGCGGAAAATCCAACGCAGAATTTTAAAGTGGAGCATAGCAATTTTTATATAGCATGTTAAACAGAAATGACAGTAAACAGGACAACCAGGTAAATAACAAGTAATTAAAAGAGGTAAAAACGAACTCTAGTCGTAATAAAACGCATTCACCCGCAACACACACACACAGCCAACACACAACCACAACCACAACCCCTAGTGTTAGTGTTAGCACTTAAGATATGGCATCCAAATGTCAGTTTAGTTTACGAAACTAACTCACTCAGATCGACATACCCACCCGTACTGATGTAAAGTTTATAAAACAAAAAAATCAAGCGAAACCACAAAAACAAGTTAGCAACCCAGGAAAAATCACAGAGTATAAAGCCAAAGACGTGTATACACATGTACGAGTAATTAGCAGTTAAGAACACATTCGAAATCACAGGCATTGCATGGCAGAACCGAACCGAATGAAAGGTAACACTGCTCACATTCATCCCACATCGATTCGATTTTGAATTTGATTTTGAGGAACTTTCGCCACAATATGTGAGGAAGGGAAACGCCGCTACGGACACCTTGAGAAAACTGTAACTGTAACTGTAACTGTAACTGTACGATTAGGCATATATAGTAACTAGGCTAAGTCGGAGCGCCCGTTTAGTTATATGTATATGTACGATAAATGTATGAACCGTAAGATTGTGCAGGTTTTCAAAATGTTGCATGCCGCGAATATGCATAGAGCTAGAATATAGAATCGCGAAATATTATGTAAAATACGGGTAACAGGACTCACCAAGTCCCTACGCATCTGTTGCATGTCCTTGTACGCGCGTGTATACTTATATATTACAATACTTATGTACAACAATAACCAAGAGCAAAGCTACACGAATCGAAACCCTTAAACCTGAGCCCACAGCCTTAGCTATCACACCCCCACGCCCACCACTCGCCACCAGCCCCATATGTAATACCCATAGCCACTATATAGTCGGGAGACGCGACGAACTGCAGGAGCAGGAGCATTAGCAGGAGCAGCAGATAGTTGGGCATCGTGGCAACACATACATACTCGTATAGAACCCGCCACGTAACGTAATTGAAATGTAGACTAAAAGACTTAAGCAATTGTCGTTTAGACGTTAAATTAGAGCGCATTGAATGTTGGCTTTTAGTTCTAGACACAGAGCGATGTGCGGAGCGATGTTTAGGTACATATTTAAGGATATCCTCACCACAATGTTTTAGTCTGAAGCCTAGCCCGAATAAATCGAAATCGAAATCGAAATTTGTTAGCGAGCGAGTATAAAATCGAGTCGAAAATGCGAAAACCAAACTAAAAACCTAATGAAAAACGAAAATAAACGTAAAAGTAAAATCAACCTTGGACAATCACGCATACGCATGTAGGAAAACGGGATTAAATAATGTATGTAAATTGTTTAAGCCTTGGGTCGGCAGCAACAAAGGACCGGCGATAGCTTGTGTGGCATAGTCTTAGCACGTCCAGCACGGGGTCCTCATGGGCTCTGTGAACTCAACTAATCTAAACAAACGGAAACAAAACACACACACAATGCGATTCGATTGAGGGCTCGAGTTGGGCCAAGCTTCAATTAAGTGTCAATCCCCCACGCTCTTCAGTTGAACCGAGAAGTATTTTTGTAAACTTTATTAAGAACACCGAAATCGCTAACGAAACCGAAACTAAATAGAAATACAAAGGGAAAAGAAATAAGAAAAATTAAAAACAAAACATGAACATGAACATTGATGTTTTAAAACCGAAATAAGCAAATGTAAAACAAAAGTATACTTTAGAGGCAAATTTTTGTAGTATAATTGTACACTTAAACTGCATTTCCGATGTTAGCTGAACAACCATATATGTATAGTGTATACAGACACCCACTTATAAGTGTATAGCGAGCGCGAATCGAGCGAGATACTCGCACACCCGTTTTTATTGTGCTGCGCATTTTCAGCGGGCGGCTGAACTGTGAATAGTACCTTAGGTAGCGTGGCATAGCGTGTAAGCCGCATTTGATGTAACCAAATTATGAAATTGTAGAACCAGCGCCCGAGAGGAAATCGGTGGCAGGTCGTTATGAAATGATCCGTGAGATGGGCAGATGGGCAGATGGGCAGCCCAAGGGAGCGGGCGACGAGTAACCGGAAGCGGAAGCAGGCTTCCATCCGGCCATCTTGGCAGGCGTTGCGTATACGCCCCGGCGGTCCCAGCTGCAACTCACATTAGGCTAGTAAGTTCGCGTTGTTTGTTATCAGTGTCGTTGATGTTGATGTTGAAATTGCCGTGTCATTGTTAAACGTATTCAAGTTGTAATCCGACGGCGTTCGGAATTAGCTGTTTTTGGGAACCAGAGAGCGCAGGAAGCGGTTAAGCGGTTAAGCAGTTAAGCAGTTTAGCAGGGCGGCACTCATCGACCCACGCAGAAGATTATACAAATTATACAAGCTAGCATATATACATTACATACATACATAGGTGTGCATAGTACCCGTACCCACATATATACATTGGTGTGAAACTCTTCAGACGAGGCTTAAAACTCGTCGAACCAACCCCAAATGTCAAGAAGTTGAAATCCACTAGCCGATTCGGGCGTACCGAATCCGGCGCGCAGCCTTGCCAAAGACTCTTCCAAATCCCTCGAGTTTCCCCCCGAACAGTAATTAGCGAAGTAACTACGTAATTCTATAGATGTGTATGTGTCTATAAATATATTTTGTAGACGTTCACTCGCCAGACGCCGCCAAGTTGGAGGAAATTTAAAATCTAAAGCCAACCCAGGAAGCCATCGGCCAGAAACCAAAAGATCTTTTCGTGTGGCAGGCTCAGGTTCAACCAACTCAAGCCGGGAGCCCAGAGCCCAGAGCCAAGAGCCAAGAGCAAGTGCTGCCACTCTCCTGGCCAACTTAACAAGTTAAGAGAGGAGCCGAGTACGCTCTCAAATGGTTTCAAAACCGCAGCCCAAAACAAGCGAACAATGTACGAATAATTATTATGAAAACGATGAGCAAATGGACGCTAAGCGAACAGCAAAGAAGTCATCAAATGAATCAGCCAACGAGCAACTAGCAAAGCTCAAATGCCCTACTCAAATATAATTTGGCTTTCGATAAAATAAATCGTCACATAGTTTATCAGTTCATCATATGAAAATAGTTCAGTTATTTACTGAAAGAATACAATCTGTTAGTACTTAACTATTAACTATTGGTATCCCATAAATAATTCATCGCAAAATAATAAAATATATGATTTATATTTGTTGGAGATCATTATTATTATTTTGCATAATTTGATTTATTTTTGGGAATGTTGGATGCCCTATATTTAATTTTATTAAGCTCAAAAATATTTTAAATGCCCCGTGACTATTGTATTGTTAAGAATATTTTTAAGTGCCACCAAACCGCGCTCAATTATGATTTATTAATATTTGGCAATGAAATCGCTAAAAATATAAAGTTTTGATTCGATGACTTCAAAAGGGGTTGATGAAGAGTAGAAGGCGGAAAACATCTGCGAAGCGTCAGCGTTGATAAATGTAAAACAAAAGCAAATAAAGTTTAGCAACAACATCTGAGAGAAAGAAAAAAACAGCCATTGAGCGATAAATACATTTTTCTCTTCGCGTGCACGCACATATGTGTACGTGTACTGGGTTTCTGGGAAGGGGCGATATAGAGGGGTCTTACCCGATAACTTGACTCACCCGACACGCCATCATCCGCAGATCAGTTGGCGGTGCAACACTCGATGTCGCCAACTTCGCAACTTGTTCGGGCCGGTCATCGGTGTGGTGTGTGGTTTGTGGATTTGGATTCGGAATCGGAATCGGCGGCGGCGGCGGAATGGAATCTTGTCTCAGTTAGCGCGCAAACTTCTAAGCAAACAGTCGACAGCGCGAGGCTCCTCGAAATCAGAAAACGGAATACCAAATCGAAGCCCTAAGTCCTCGAGACACACGCGGCGTATGCGTAATTACAGTCCATTAACAGCTGGCCAGTTGCCCACAGAGGAGCCGCCACCTATCCTTCGGTGACCCACTTAGAGGTCCGGCTCTAAAGTTCAATCCTCGTTTGAGTGCCTCCTTTGTGTGTCAATAAACTCGCGTGCCCAGTGTCCACTCCCCACAACCTGCCCCCCAGGTCAACAGCGCCCACTCCCAACTGCTCCAGTCTGGAGGTATTTCTCCATAAAGCGGGTAAGTTCATTTCGGCAGTGTATGCAAATCGCAGCTCCAAACACAAACAATGCCGGCGGAGAGTTGGAATTAGTCAGCGAGAAACGACGTGTGCCAAAAAGCCGAAAAATACATAAATTAATGGTATTGTTAGGGAGCGGAGCGAGAAGAAGTGCGGCAAAGTAGTTATTGTACACCCTAGACTCAGACAAAGAACTGATAAAAATTAAAGCTTATGTCGGGAAAAGAATTTAAAAAGCTGGTATGCAAAAAGTTTTTATTTAAAGATTACAAGTAACATTAACTATTTTACACACTTATTCTAACTAAATTCACTTTTACTAATAAAATTTGTATTAGGTAGAAGTAATTACAATAATGCTTTCTAATAAGACTTTCATTTGCGTATCGTATCCAGTTGTCAGATGGGTCCAACTTTTTTAGTCATTTTCTGCTCAAATGTCTGGATACTGTCAAGACCAGTGTATTTGTAAAACAAAAATGCTATTCATTTCACTAAAATTATTTTATTTTTAATTCCATTATTTTTAATAAATGATAATCTTAATTTTTAATATTTTTAAATACGACTTTCACTCAGTATAAATATATATTTAGCACTTAAAGAAAGAAGATGTTTTAAATTTTAATTGAGAAATTGTTAAAATACCTACAAGAAACATTAACATTTAAGTAGACACTGCATATATTAAGTCGGATACCCACAGAAGTACAAGCTCCCTGACTATCTAGTCTGTTGGGTTTCTCTGTCATTGTTGAGTTGTCAGTGAGGCAAAATTCCATTTCATCGTATGAAAGCATTTCAGATTTTCGGCAGCATATTGTGTGTTTAAGATCTACTGATAAATTTCAAACGTGCGGTCTTACCTTTTCGAGTTTTTTTTCGGTTCAGATTTGTAGTTTTATAAATACACGAAGAGATAACCGTTTGCTTTCATCAAAGTTTATACGTTTTTGGCGAGTCAAAGTGAATTCAATTGGATTGGTTTGTTCATTGATCGCACCTTATTAGGAGTGGCCGTCGGCCCACAATTGTCGGTCTGGGTCTGGGTCTGGGACTTGATCTGGGCACGGTTTTAACGGCTTCCACATCCACTTCCACTTCCAGATCGGCACCCACGTACATCCACTGACGCCTCCTGGCGACATTTATCGGCCTGTTGCTGCTGCCGTTTGTGTTTACTTTGTGCCAAATCGCGTGACTCACCCGAGAGTCTGAGCCGGGTCTGTGGTAACCAAACACTTTGAGCCAAGCTCTGTCGCGTCATCACCTTGGCCGGAGCCCACACACGAACATCACATCAAATCGCATCGAATTCAACCGACTGAAATCGAATAGACTCTATTTGGCGATGGCGTCAATAGGTTCCGGAGAGACGAAGACTTCAAGGCTGGCGCAAA
Organism: Drosophila fuyamai; assembly: GCA_018153365.1. NCBI lineage: Eukaryota > Metazoa > Arthropoda > Insecta > Diptera > Drosophilidae > Drosophila > Drosophila fuyamai. The sequence continues at coordinate 82,008 of JAECXW010000042.1, read as the reverse complement.
TGCAGGTGAGATCTAGAATGAAACAGAGAAAGTGCGCTGTTTTTAAAAGAATCCAAATTTATAAGTAAAATTTATATATGTTTTGTTTAAACGTTGCATTGACGCCGATAGTCACAAACCAGTTCTCTTGATAAAAAATATTTCTTAAAGAAATACCAAATCTCTTGGAAGTTACAATAACTTGAAGAATGAGCGCAGTGCAGTTAGAATTTTTTACTTCTGCGAGACCGACATTTATTTTGCTAAATGTAGCTCCAACATAAGCCTGGTATCTACTTTAATTTCCGTGATGTACCATAAATGGCCCGATGCTTTGATGGAGTTCTATTTCGGGTTCTCTCGCTGAAGTTTCCCAGCGAACTGCCAGCTAATTAATTTGTATTTGCCGTTGCTCAAATTTGGTAATGGGAACATTGGTCGCCCCCACAATGAAACAAAAGGCGCTCCTTGACGGCCATACATGTATGTTTGCGGCGAGCAGAGGCGTCGAAAGTGCAGATGGGGTACAACAAATTCCCTTCAATTAGCTGTAATTAGTGTTAGCCAAACTACGTCACTGTATTAGCCACTTAATATCCAAAAAGGGTTGACATTTAGAACGCAAACATGCGCGTGTGCACTGGGAGAAATCTGAGAAAGTAATGTAAGCAAGTAAATTTCACTATAGTCCAAGCTTAATTTTTAAATGTAGTTTGAATCATAATATTTTAGAGTTAAAACTATCAGTCCTCTTCTGGCTTTCACTTTCGAATGCATCACTCGAATTCAATTTAAGGATGCATCAGTTTTTTATCCTACTTAGCAAACTTTGGCAATAATGTTTTATAACTTCAAAGGGTAAAGAAATGCAATAAATTAGGAAGGGTACATTTAAATAGACTTAATCTTAAGTAGCCGCAGTAGACTTCGGCAAACCAAAACTGATAAAAAATTAAATGATCAATATTTTGATGTAAGACGATCTGGTCTGTTTAGTTAGAAACGGACAGGCGGACGGACGGGTATGACTGGCCGGTTATGCTGATCAAGAATAGATATACTTTATGGTGGTTATGGGGTTTAATTGAAAGTATAATATGCTCTGCAAGGATATAAATATCAATTTTACCTATCTTGAAACACTGGTTAGTGTTTGACAAGAGCTGAATGCTGTAAGAAATACTTCCTTAGAACATGAAAGATATGTATTTAATATTCGAATTAGAAAATACTATATATTGTGACATATATTATGGGCATGTTTGCAATAGTCTAGAATAGTCTTTCGGGTCTATAATAATATAGGTTTTAAAATTTCATTTATTTATTGTCTTCATATTTTTCTTTAAGTGCCTATTCACCGAAGTATAATAATTCATCAATCGAAAAATTTACCCAGTAAAATAGTTGAGCGAGATTTTATCGTTGAAAGGGCGGGCGGGTAAAGGACAATACTGAGGTCCTTTGTCACCTGTTCGCCGCTCTTCCTTGGCGGCATTCAACAATTGCTGAGCCCTAGGGTGGGTGGGTCGGTGGCGGGTGTGTATATCCCATGTGGCCCGTGTCATGGCAACGTTGCAGTCATTGATTTTTTGTTGTTATTGCTGCATGCCAATAACAACAAAAACAATCGCCTGGCTAAACAAAAGGACAGCCAGCTAGGATTTCTCGAGGTCCGATATACAGAAAGGACTTGCATTTTTTTTTGCTTCGGACGACTTGCCAGGTGGCCATGGCTGAGTTCGAAGGCCACTACCAGGACACCAGAGACAGAAGACAAGCGCACTAGAAGGAGGCACTTCGAGGGACATGAATGGGAGGAGCATGCCCACAACCGCGTCCACACCCACACCAACACCCGTGCCTGCTACCCATTCCCGGGTTCGGGATAAGGTTTCCTTTGCACAGGCGGGTCGTGTGGCAAGGGGTTTTATGTACTGGCGGCACGTAAGTGGGCACGGATTTATTCGCAGGGGTCGGTGTGAGGGGTGAGGGGTGTGACACCTCCTCATCGCCAGAATAGACAAGCAAACAAAGCACAAACACACACCGAAACCTGTGCACCTAATGACTCCACTCGGGGGAAATGGGCGCGCTAATGTCCAGTTCCCGGTCGCTCAGTTGACACGCGCTCTCCGGCCCGGAATGTTGCAGTCGGCGGACGGGGACGAGGACGGAGACTACCTCCAGTACGACTTGGAGTCGCTGCTCGGCCAGGATCACATTCTGCCCCTGAAGCTTAACGAGTCCTGGGCGGCCAGGCGCCTCATGGAGGCACTGAGTCACCTGCCACCGAGTGGCAATGGCAACAGTAACTCTGCACCAGTAAGGCAATTACGAGAATATTATCTCAAACTAATATTGAATATTAAAAATCCTTTGATTGGGCTGCTCGTAAGATATAGTATGCTATTGTGTTGCGCTTTTCCAAAGATTCAATTAAATACATATACATATGTACATACATATACATACATAGGTAAATAAATAGATACAAAAAAAAAATTGTGAAACTTAAATAGTTAAATAAATAGACCCAAAGAAATTTATGAAACTTTTTATAAATTTCATAATCCCTACAAAGAAATATGAAATACAGTTATTATTTAAATTTGAAAAATCCACAAGCTTAACTGGTTTTCGATTACTCTAGGAGAAAGAACAAGTAGATGATAATAATAATATCTATTATTTTCAAAAACTAATTTTTAATACTGTAATTTCACCTTCAGATGCGTTTTCAGCAGCGGACACAGCAGGAGCAGGAGGTGCGACGGCGGGAGCTATTAGGGACGAAGACGAGTGTCGAGAACCTGGCCATAGCAGCGCCCAGTGCCGCCTCCACAAGGGTGATCGGCAATGGAAAAGTGCGCCAGATGTTCGATGAGCGTCGTCGAGGAGCGGGCATAGACCGCAGCAATCCCCTCAAGCCGATCGGAACCCTGCCCTCGCCGCCCGCTCCAGCGAAAACCCGCCCCCAGCAACCGATGCAGCGGCTCATCAAGGGGGTGTCCGACATGAATCTGAGGGAGCCTCCCAACGCGAGCAAGCGCATTACCAGCGACAGCAACAACAACAAGTTCGCCACACCGCGAGGTGTGAATCGAAACCTGAAACCGGTGGTCACCCGGAAGACGCCGCCTGCCCAGGAGGCATCGCTCCCACAACGATCCGTGTCCTCGCCGCTGCGCAGTCCCAGGATGCCGACATCAAGTCGGTTACCCGGGGGTGCAACCCCGCAAGCCATTCGTCTTTCGCCGCCAACGACTCGACGGGTAAGTGAAATCAACATGCCTCCCCTTTATCACTCACTTTTAAAGACTATATTACATGCGTTTCCCTGCTTAGTCAGAGCCTAAATCCCCAGTGAAAAAGGTCAACATGGTGAGTTTTGCAGACCAGTTGGGAAAAGCAGAGATGAACTGAAGTTGTCCCTTCTTTCCAGACTACCACGTCGACAGCCCCGGAGGGCACCGCCCTGTGCCGGTTCTGCGGACGCCACTTCAACACGGATCGGTTGCAGAAGCACGAGACGGTGTGCCAGCGCATGGTGAGCACCAAACGCAAGATCTTCGACGCCTCCAAGCAGCGCGTCGTGGGCACCGAAGCCGAGAGTTTTAACAAGAAGTCGAAGGGAAACCGCTCGAAATCCACCTACACTAGTGCTGCCCAGCAGAAGGGTCTGACCACCGGGGTGAAGAAGAACAACTGGCGCCAAAAGCACGAGGAGTTCATCCAATCGATAAGGGCCGCCAAACAGGTTCAGTTGCACTTAGCGCGCGGCGGCAAGCTGAGCGACCTGCCTCCGCCTCCGCCTTCAGAGAATCCCGACTACATCCAGTGCCCGCACTGTGGACGTCGATTCAACCAACAGGCCGCCGAGCGGCACATCCCCAAGTGCGTCAACATGGTGCATAATAAACCCCGGAACGGCCCCCCGCCAAAGAAGCGTTGAGTGGTGTTTGGGACTCGGTAATCGCTGATCTCTGGTTGATAACAGTGAGCGTGCCCATACTTTTACTTGTGATAAAGAAGTTTGATGATTGGAACGAATCTAAAGTGGCCTATAACTAGGGTGGGTCGCGTATGGGGATGCTAGTCGGACAGCACCTCCACGTCGTTATCGGGTGCAGATGGCACGGCTGGGACGGCAATAGATCCTGACTTTTCGCGTTCAATTATGGCCTTTACCGCTTCGGCAGCCTTGTTCATCTCTAATCCTTCGAGCATGTAAGCCCAGTTGTCCAAAGTGGCGTCATCGTCATCTGAGATCCAGTTGGTCAGCATTTGGACGCAGGCCACGTTGGCCGTAGAGTGCTCCATTTGGAAGAAGAGCAGCTCGTCGTTGGTGAACCCAATCTTCTTGCCAACCTTCATCCAGGGCTCCCCTATCAAGGGCGCCACCTCTTGGATGTGCTCTTTGGTAACCATAAGCGGCTTCTCGTGGGCTGGCACTTCATCCACCTCCTCCACCACCGGCTCGTTGTCCTCTACTTCGAGATCCTGCTCTGGTTCGGGGTCTTGGAGAGCCACTGTAGCATCCTGATCCCCCTCCGCATGAGCATGGTTTACTGTCAGGCCAAAATTGTTCTCCGTAGAGTTGCTGGATAACAGAGCTGCAGGCTTGGGCTCCTTGTCCCGGATCAGAACGTTTCCGCACCTGCTCCAGATAATCGGAGATCTTGCTCGATGGTTGAGAGAGCGACGTAAAAAAGTGTGGTGTCTGGCGGGCTAGCAAACGTAGTGCTCGCCATTCAAAGGCGGGGTCAATTTTCTCATGTGGAGTCTCCAAATATGTCTCTAACAGCGGCAAGAAGTTGCGCTGCTCGCTCTTGCAGGCCTGCAGGTTGTCCGGGGAGTAGTTCCACAAACGGGTTAGATTATCACTAAGAAGGTGTTACTTTAGGAATCTGATTTGTGTATGACTCATAAAAACTTACTTTCCCAAAAAGAATTTCCCATTGCGAGCAGCATCCCGCAGCGCATCGCCCAATGGACGTCTCGGTCTCTTAGTCGGTGGTGGCTTTATGTCCTCCTCGTTGGGGGTTGGCTCCTCCGGCTTTTTGAACTCCTTGCAGCCCTCGTTTTTCCAGTTATTCCACATCTCCTCGCGCACCAGCATGTGGTGTACAGTTCGAGCAAAACGCTTGCCGTATGGCGGTGTTTCCTCTAGCAACTTATATACCCGAGACTCTGTTTCCTTGATAAAGTCCGCCTGGTCTGCGGTTAAGGTGTAAATATCCCTAAAAGTACAGGCATAATTTAATTACTTTTTAATTTGAATTACTTTGGGTTATTTTTTTACTCACATTTTAAATTTTACACTGACTTGAAGGTACTGAAAGAGGATCAGAAATTGCACTAGGACAGCGCGACGAAAATTAGCGTCAGAGAGCTGCAGTGCAAGGAGCTTTGGATTGGTTAGAAACTTGGCGAAGAAGTGATTCGCCTTGATCACGGCAGTCACCGCCGCGGCATCAACAGCCTCTTCGTCCACCTCCATTGCTTGGCCCGCCTCACTGGCGTTGTCGCTGCCACTCTGCCGCACATCCTCTAGCTTGAAGCTCGAGAAGGACTGCAGTATATTTTCGGCGTGCTAAAAAGGAAGTATAAATAAATTATATGATTAATTTTATTAAAGGTACTCACCATCTGGAACATCTTCCACTGCGGCTTGTTGTAGCACTGATTTGGATTGCGAAAGAAGTCCTGCAGTGACCAGAACTTGCAGTATAGGTCGTAGTCGATCTTTAAGGGGATATCCTCAGCGGTGTCCTCGAGCTCTTTGTTGTCGCTTTCGTCATGATCTTTGCTGTCAAGCCCGTACTCCGTGAAGTTGTCCAAGTTGAACTCGGAAACAATGTTAAGACCAGAACGCTCTGAGAAGGGGAAAAACTTGGAAAGGAAGAGCAAAATGCGCCCGCAGAAGACGGTGTTCTGGGTGCGAGAAAGGCGACGCAGCAGGTCGTTACACATGCGCAGAATGTTGTTCTTGCACGAGGCGAAGAATATCTCCTCCTTCCACACTTCCACCAGTTCCTCGACGAAACGGAAGATCTCCTGGCACTTGTCCAGCGTTACCACGTCGAAGGTGTCGATGAGCAGCACCACGGGAATGGTGTTAGACACGATCTCGGCACGCGTGGCATCCACGGAGAGGCGCACCAAGTCGCCAATGCGCTGCACCTCGTCCTCTAGCCGTTTCATTAGGAGTACCCGGAACGCGTGGTCCATGGGCAGGCGCTTATCAAGTTCCGTGTTGGCGGTGAAGCTGTTGTACTCCTTAACCAGCAGATCCACATTTCCGTCGGTAATGGCCAGTTCCAGGGCTTTCTATAATTATAATAATATCAGAGCCTTTCATTGCCGGTTTCGGAGCTAGCTTTCGCACCATTTCTTACCTCAAACGCCGTCTGCAACGCAAAGTAGTTGGCCAACTTCCCTGTAGCCTTGCTGGCCACATCTACAGCGGTGCTCATTTTGTTGTAAACAGTAAATGCAGCGACAACAGAAGGACAAAATTGGAAATTGTATGTTTTTTAACTTGAAAAACCCGACCAGTGCTGCAAAATGCTTTGCCTAATCTTAAGTATTGGACACTTCAGAACTATATACTACGAAAATACTAAACTATCGATATCAATTCGATTTATTATGCGGCGGGAAATTTTAGTTTCTAGTCGAGTTCAAAAATATTGTATTTAACAAGATCAAATTATAGAATTTTGTTTCAATATTCCTAGTATAGATATATGATATATTATTGCTACCAAAAAGTTTTAGAAATACTTGTTGGCCTGTAAAAAAAGTAAAAGTTATTATTTTATAGAAGTAAATTAAATTAAAATCCCATCATTCGATATACCTTCTTAGGGGCTATCTCATATATTATTTATATATTTTAGATGATATTATATTAGTTCTACGAAACAAAAATACATAAATTAACAGATGTATGTATGAATTAAAAATTGCAAGGTTTCTTCCTATCAACAGCCTTGTACCGAGGCACTCAAATCTGTTATCAGCCTCTCGGGCAAATCAAAATATATTTGAGATTCCAATTACTTTCCCGCTTCGTGCAAGGTTACGGAAGTGCCATAAGTAGGTCAGCTTAATCCAATGCAAATCGTCTATGTTGTTATTCCAAATCTTAATCTTGGACAAAGTGGTTATGGGCAAGTCGATCTACTACGTGCTGCTGTGGGTTCTGGCACTAAACGGGCTTAGCTGCCAGTCTGGGTTTTACAAACTATTCCCGGGCTACAATTATCCACCTGTTCCTGCGACTCCTTCTTATTCTGGCTACTATGAAAGCGGCTACAGACCACATCATCAAGCTAGACCACGAGAACCTAAGCGATCCTACAAAGAAATCTGCCAAGTGGTTAACGCAAACGGATTCACTAACCCAGGCGGACTTCCCAAGTGTTTTTAGGCTAGAAATGACTATATTTTACACAATAGTTTGTAAAGTTTATTTAAATATAAGGCATTATTTTATATAATCAAATATGAATTTACTATTTGAAAATTATATCAAATAAATATAACCTGGTGTCCTACCAACCTGCACTGTATTTTATACGATTTAAACCACATTTACATACATGCTTACAACGTGAATAATTCACTAAATATATTAAATAGGAGCGGTGCTTACAAGTTATGGTCATGTGCTAAGCTTAAAATATCTAATTCCTAGACAACAAAACCAACAATCTTAAGCTAGGCAGGGAAGGGGGACTCCTCCCGGCGATCTAGAAGAGCCGCTTCTGGACGATGTAGAATACACAGACGAGGAACAAGCAAAAGGCGAAGAAGAGCAGCATCTTGTCGGTGCACTCGCGTCGTCCGTATTTCTTGAGAAGCTTGCCGGACATGGTTATGCTACCGGCCGTGTTCTGCAACTCGTCGCTGGTAGCTTCCACGTTCTGGGATGAGGCCACCAGTGTCTCCAGGGTGACAGCACTCTTCTGGGTGGTCTCCGACAGATGCCGGGATATGGCCAGCATCTTCTCGGTAACATCGTTCTCCTGGGAGACCAGGCTGCCCTGGTTGTGACGTGCCCGCGCTGTCGATCGCTGGCGCAGCTCGCTCTCGCCGGTAATGGCCATCAGCTCCTCGCGGTTGGCCTTCTCGATCTCGAGCATCGTGGATACGTTGGCTTTTCGGAAGGCCTGCAGTGTTTTTGAGAACTGGTCGCGGTGGGAGTCGACCTCTTTGGTCAGCGCCGCGTCTGCCGTGTCCCGAGCCCAGTCGTCCAGGCGTTCGATGCTTCTCCTGATAGCCGACAGCTTAGAGCGCCCCGCTTCGTTCAGCTCCTCAAGTTCGGCGATTGAGGTGCGACTGTTCAGGATGTCCTGGAATGGAGAGCTCGGAATTTGGATTCCCTTTTTTGCGGGTGAGCGCTTACCTGTATAATCGCTTTGGCCTGCAGGTTGTTGTCGATCAGGTCCTGTCGGATGGACTGCAGCGTGAACGTGTCCTTGTCCATGGCACCAGGGAATCCTGTTTGTTTTGTTTAAAAAAACAATTTATATTCCTTGGCTGTGGTGACGTGCCGTGCATTGACCAACACTAGCACGACACGGTTAACATCGATTTCGACTAAAAACTATCGAATTAAAATTAAGTTAGGCAGGCTTCACACTGGATCGAGTTAGTTTTATAGGTTATTTATTTATGCTTATTTATGGTGTATTAAATTATAAGTTAAATGTAAAAAATAGTATAATTAGGTTAAGTGTGCCAAGACATTTGTGTCACGAAATAAGTTCACTTTTATTTAAAATTAAAATAGCTTTAAAACCGTTATAGAAAATTAAAAATTAATAGTGCCTTTCAAATAAAAAATCTTAACCAATTAAATAAAAATGGAATCATTAAAAATTCCACACGTGTTACTTTCTGTCCGCAGAGGAGGAAGATTTTTTTGACCTCCCCTTATATAAAAAAATTTATTAATAAATCCCAAGGATATAGAAAAACACTGCGCCTATCGATACAATGTTGTTTTCCTGCATTGGTTTCAAGTTCCATCCCAAATCAGCGTTCTGGCCGCGTAAATTGCGCAAAAAATTGGCAACTACTCTAATAATCCGAAAACAGATGACATAAATCTAGTAACATCTGCCTCTTGTATCATTTGGGAGCTATTGGGAGCTCTGAGTAGTTTTATTTTGAAGAATGTCAGATCGAGATTTTAGCTCTTTAGTAAGTTATTTCCCAGACCTTCAAAAGGGTTATTTAGATATAAACTTTTTCTATTTAATAGGACTCAAGCGCAGAACTTTCACGATATTCAACAATCAGCGAAGCATCCAGCGTCGGCTCTATATCTAATTCTACCGTCAACTCTGTCTCTAATTCTACCGCCAACTCTGCTTTCAATTCTATCTTTGGCTTCGATACTACAGCCGACTCTATCTCTAATTCAACCGTAGGCTCTGTCTCCAATTCTAGCGCCAGCTCTGGCTTCAATTCTAGCTCCAGCTTGGGATCCTCGGACAACGAAATTAGCTCATACATACCGGGGCTATATAATATGAGCCACGATGAATCCCACTCTCCGTCCAACTTGTCCGCCTCGATTGACGATGTGCCCTCGCAGCTTAGAGAACTCTCCGCCAATGTGACCCAGATGGAAGCCGAATTAGATAGCAGTAGGTCAACGCTGGCTCCTAGTGCTTAAAACACATTCCTAACATTAATTTATATTTAAGTCAATCGCTATTGCGAGGAGGTTGTGTCCCAGATGGCCAATGGCAACCCACCCACGTCTACCTCAACGCCAACAATAGTGCGTGGTAACCGCCGCAGAAGTGATGGTAAGTGCAAGTCAAGACCAACCCACATCCTGGTTTTCACGCTTTAATTCAATATAATTATTTTACAATATTAAAAGTGTTATTATCAACACTATTTACACAAAAGTTTATATTTTTTACGTTTATTTTTGGTAGTTGCGGTTACCTTTACTTAATGAAAATGTCGCAAAAAAAAGGTTGTCATACTAAACGTACGAGTTAGAATGTTAAAATATTTATATTTCTAAAACATTTAAAAATCTTTAGTCTAACAAACACTGATTCTTGTATTTTTAGTAAGTCCGGTGGAAGTTATAGATCTGTCCCATCTGGAGTTTATACCTCCGTTGCGATCCGCCCGGAACCGTGCTCCCGACGCTGTCATCGACTTGTGCACTCCGGATGGACCAAGAAGTCGTTCAGTGAACCTCACGACCGAAGATTCTTATAGCGGTCCTAGTCGACGCCGCAACTTTGCTCAGTCGACCGGAGCTCCTGTAGTAGTGGATGTCGACGATGTGTCGCCACCCAAACGTATCCAACGCGATCTCGAGCTGTCCCAGAAGGAGGACTCCTACAAGTGTCCGGTCTGCATGGACAGTGTGACCAAGCGCGAGCCGGTGTCAACCAAATGTGGACACGTTTTCTGCCGGGAATGCATCCAAACTGCCATAAGCTCGACGCACAAGTGCCCGATGTGTAACAAAAAGCTAACAGCGCGTCAATATTTTCGCATTTATTTGTAAGATCCTTAATTTATGTTTGAATCGCTCTGTGAGCCACCTTTGAATTTCCTACCATTGTATTATTATATAAAGTTTGATCGAAAAAAAACTCTTAAAGACGGCAAAGAATGTCTGCTCTTGTGATTTATATAGTTTTTTTTGCTTTTTTTTTATCAAAAAAAAAACGTATTAATATGTAAAGGTACAAAAATAAATACTAAATTGAACCATTATAAGGTGAAAAGTGTATGAGTCGACTTTTCCCGGATGGCTTTAAATGAAGAAATTATATGATTTGTTTATTAAACCATGTTTAATAATGTAAATATTTTTTGATAAAATTGTCACATCTACAAATAATGTAGGGTTCATACCTAAAAATGGTAAGCTTTTTATTTTTGAAGGATTTATTGTTGGTAACTCTTCCTTTTCTAGTGTGACAGACGTCAGATACCTTATTGGAATCCTCAGAATTTCACAAGCAGAGTTCCGAGAAGCATATAATTAAAAAAAAATATGAGTGAAAACCGGAAGGACGATCCACAGCAAGGGGCTGGATTAATTCCACTTGGCTCCAACCAGGAGACTGCCGAAGTTGCAGGTACCGTGGGTGTTAGTCAATATAATTAAACAATTACATCTCGAAATGTTTCAGCTGAGCCGGAGACTCCGTCCGAGAACTCGGAGAATGGGTCGGCAGCTTCTGTAGATGTCGGATGCTCCATGTGTGAAATTTGCGGTGCTCATGTCACTGAATCATTGGATTTGGGCCATTTGCGTAATCGCAGCGATCACCTATTATTACCCAATGAGCCTTCCGATCATCAGCAGTCTACGTCTTCTGTTGAGGTCAATATCAACATCAGCATATCTGTGTCGCCAACCGGTGCAGCACCAATTACAATAGGAACTGCTGGTGGGTACTACAAAAAGATTGCTTGGAAATATATATACAAAGTTAAATAATTAGATGAAACTGCGTAATTTCTTGTTGGATAAATTTTAATTTATAACTAGTTTAATAATTAACTAGTCAGAATATAAAATGGTAGATTTTGATTATTATTTTTTGTTTTTTAGGTGGTCAGTTGACCGTTAGTCAAACACCCATTTCTTGCAACTTATTCAATGGCCATTCAACCAACGTCTTCGTTCAGATTCAGCCGAGTGGTTTTGCTGGTGGGTTCAGTTTTTTGAAATATCCATAAATTTTGATATTTTAATTTTCTATCTTTTCGTATAGCTGAGCCAGCGCATTCAACCAGCTCCAATGAGCTCGTTTGCTCCGAAAGTGTACTGCGGTGCCCCATCTGCCTCCGCTCGGCCAACAATCCGCGTGCCACCAGTTGTGGCCACGTCTTTTGCGCCTCGTGTCTGCATCGTGCCCTCGGCATCCGTTGCATTTGCCCCGTTTGCGGTGTGCCCCAAGAATACCGCAATTCCCTCCAAATCTTTCCATGAATCTTTTGTTATATAGATTTATTGTGAATAAACTTGGAAAGCGTTTGGATTTCTAGATATGGCTTTTCATGTACATACATACATGGGTTTTATCAATTGCAAGGCTGAACGTGAAAGAACTCTCGAAAAAACCAATTGGAGATTACAGCTTTGGTTAAGTTATCGCTTAATGCCACCTTAACTTTTAATATTCTTAAAAATATTTTTAAAACTAAAATACTACCAAAATAATGCTTGAACACACAATTTCTTCACGGTTAAAATATAGTGGGTGTATCTTCATTTCTAGGGATTAATAGTCCTGGCCCACAATTTGGGGTAACTAACGAATTATTAAATTATCCATCAGTTTTTTTAATGATTTAAATGATTTCTACTTCTGATCATTCGAGGCTTACTGATTTGCCTAAAATAATAAACATTGTTTAGATCGGAGTAAGCTGTGAAACCCCGTCTAAATGTTCTGAATAGCGTTGGAAACTTTAAAAATGAGCCAAAGTAGCCAAGCTGGACAGTCGGAGGGAAGTGGTGGGGAGCAGCAGCGCCATGTGGATCTTCCGGTTTACCCGAAGCCGCTGCCAGAACGGGACATAAGCTACAGACCCGATGAAAACCAGTTCACAACGGTGGAGAAGGCATCTCTGCGCAACGCCTGGCGTTTTATTGAGCCATTCCAGCGGCGATTTGGCAAGGACAATTTCTACAGGTAGCACTTACTGATCAAAGTTTTATGTCCGAATTTACGCTTAACCCATGTGTTTGGTTCAGCTTCCTGACTCAGCACGAGGACCTAATCAACTTCTTCAGACGAGACGGCAAAATCAACCTGAGCAAGCTTCATGGTCACTCGCTGGCAATGATGAGGCTGATGTCGAGGCTGGTCCAAACATTGGATAACAATTTGGACTTCCGCTTGGCCTTGGACGAAAATCTTCCCACACATCTGAAGAACGGCATCGATCCCGATTACATGAGGGTGAGTGGCACAAAGCCCCTTTTTTTTTGTGGACACAAATTCACTTCTTGGGAGGTTTATTACAGAGCTCCAAACTTTTTTCAAACTAATCGGTTTTTTAAGGTTTTAAAACATATAATTAACAATAAAATAAAATGGATTTTTGTCACCTCTTAACGAGGTATGCCATCCTCTTAGTTAAAGCGATATCTTTCGATCGGTATATCACTCGTTCATTACAGCATTACTCTAGAAGTTTGAGTGGTCTCTACGTGATCTTGCTTAAGCCAACTCTTCCCAAAACCATTGGACAATTGTCTTAAAATATAAAATTTAAAACAATTCTAATAAAATCTATTTCCTTGATTCCTTCTTATTATTGACTAGATGCTGGCCACTGCCCTAAAGAGATACATTCTTCAGTCCTCTGTGATCGAAAATCATAATTCCTGTACACTAACAAACGCCCTGACCCGATTGGTGCAGATCGTCGGGGAGTACGCCCTTGTGGAAGTGGCCAGAAAACGAGCCATGTCGACTGCCCTCAGGACCACTTTTGATGATTCCGGAAATCGCATCACGAAGATTGTTACCTGAACGAAATATTTCCAATACCCTAGTATGCCATGGAAAAGCTTGCGGAATATGAAATGAAAATTAAATTGTGAATTTATTTTATTAGTTTACCATACACTTGTTGTGCTCTTTATTTATTTTTGGTTAACGTTCACTTTCTGTTCGATTCCACCACACATATCAAGGAAATAATCGAAATTTCAGAATGAGCAACGAAAGAATTGCGAAGCAGATCTCCAGTATAGCAAGCCTCATCTACCCAAAGCGAATACCGCAGTTAAAAGTTGGTCCTGTTAAGGACGACTTGGGATTCACGCTCAGCGAGAGATTAGCCCTCAGGCAGGCATGGAATTTGATCAAACCCTTTGAGCGGCGCTATGGACAGGAGGTGTTCTACAGGTAACAAGTTTATTATTGTCTTGGTAATGTTAAAAACAAATATTCGATAGCTTCTTAAATGATTTCTATTGGGGCATTTATAAGTTCAGGGAGGGAGGTGACCTCAACCTGAGGGCTCTGCACATGCATGCGGCGATGTTTATCCACTTTTTTGGACTCCTAATCGATGAGGAGAACCCAGTAATGTTTCAGCTGATGATTACCGAAAACAACCTCACCCACAGCCGCTGCAATGTGGGATCCGATTATATTGGGGTGAGTTATATTTTGGGAAAACTTTCTAGGACGTGATTCACAGCCAATTGTTTAAAAGAAAGTGTACATATTTTTAAAACAAACAATTTTTTCCATGTTTCACAGTGAAGATAAATATGTTTTTTTTTATAATTTGTCATCACATTAATATTATTTTTACTTGGTATTGTGTTAATAGAGTGCAACAAAAATTAAATGTATATTATAGTATTAAATATAACAAAAAATATAGTTTCTAATTATTCTCCTTTTTTTCTATAAAAATGTACAGCTTGGGAATATATGGATATGGATTCAATTCCTTTCTTCAACAGCCTATATTAATCCAATCCGGTAAAAATCATAAAAATAAACAGTTATGTCAGAAATTAAAAATGTTTTTTTTTTCTTTTGGTATAGCTTATAAATTTACTAAAAGACAAAATTAATTTTTGACGAAAATGTTAGAAAAAATGTTAAAAAGTATAAAACTGTATTATTTTGATAAAGAATATAAATCAAGTTTTTTAAACTCATTTTCTGTAAGATTTAAGAACATAAGGTTCATAAAATTGTCTAAACTGCCATATTCAAATCTAATTAAGCTTTTAATGTTAGTATCGCAACACAGGTTAAATTTTCCATTCCGTCCAAAATCTTTCTTAAAATGTTGACGTTCCTTATAAGCACGAGTTTTTATTTAATTGGCGAAAAGAATTAATTGCCAAATAGGGAATTTAAAAGAAAAACCAACTGATTAGAAACCGTGGGAGCTCATTGAACGTGTTTTAAGGAATCGAGTTTTACACAGATTCAGCATGAATACAACATTTCATGAGTCTTGGATATGATAGTTTGAGCTAGGTGTCTTTTATTTTACAAATCGTCTTCTTAATCACATTTTCAGCCTAGAGCCCCAGATCCAACGATCCCCAGATAAAACCCCCAGATTGCGGGCAGCACTGCATATAGATCCACTCCGGCTGCCCCACTCGTGGCCTTGCCCTGCAGCCTGTAGAACATGGCAGAGATGCCCAGGGGAAGGGCCACCTCCAGCTCGCTGTCGAACTCCAGGTCGTGCCGCTGGCCCAAAATGAGGAGGCTGCTCTGCAGGACTCGCTGATGAGGGGCTCTGCCCTCCAGCAAGGCCAGATCTGCCACGTGGAACTCGTAGGCAACGCTTAGGAATATGTTCCGGCAGCTCAGGCTCTGCGTTGCTTCGTTGAAGACTGCCAGCACGGGTGGCGGCATCTCATTGGGGCTCTCCGGGTATTGCAGTTGCAGGGGCAACCACTTTCCCGGCTCGGGTCTGCCCAGCTGCGAGACGAACACCTTGCCGACGTCATCCAGCTGGCCGCCATCGTGGGGCAACAGCTGGCTCCAGATCTGGGCCTGCAAGCCCTGGCAGTATTCGGTGTGGTTGGCGTCCTTCTGGAGCAGGGGCCCCGCTTGGTGCAGCTGACACCGGGTGAGGATGTCCACGCCGAAGCGCAGAATCTTCTTGTGGTCCAGTGAGCGTTGGCAGCTGCTTCCTGGAAGTTTCCTAGAGGGCAGGGGAAGCCAGTGGAAATCCCCGGGATTTCGGTTAGCACTAAAATAGCTCAATTGGCGTTCGTCTTCGCTGTTGTTCTGTGGCAACATGCTGGAGAGGATCAGGGGGGAGCCAGGCAGGTATCCCAGTGGACCCGAAGTGGGCTTAGCCAGCGAAGCGTTTAGGGTGATGAACCTAACTATGCAGTGCAGCCAAACTGAGTCGTTGTCATCGCCTGCCACGTTTTCCTCCTCCAACAAAATCTTCGCCTCCAAAATATTTGTGAAATTGTGAATTAGAAGAAGTTCCACTTTGTCCACTATAATATCCAGTTGGGTGTCGTTTCCTCGCTCCAGGCAACGGAATGCCTTGTCGTCTCCTCTCTGACAGACCTGTATGGCTAGTCCCTCCACTTCCTGTTCCTCTGGATCGTAGGGCTTGCCCAGCAATTGGTAGGTGGAAGTTAGATTGAGCATGCCCCAGAGGGTCTCCTGCAGCTGGGAGGAGTCCTTCATCTTGCAGCGGCTCCTGAGGGGCTGCAGATGCATAATCGATTGCTTCAGCTGACAATGGGAGCTCTCGTAGGAGGCAGGCAACTCGAAAGTGGTCAATTGCCTGGTCTCAGGCTGCCACAATTGCAAAGGCTGTCCGAACTTGTAGTGGGATGATGGGGACGACCGAGACTGTCCCGAGTCAGATTCATAGGCCTCCAAGTAGTCCGTCCATTTGTAACGCTGCGAAGTGTCGAAATTCGTGTTCTGCGGTCGAGTCCTGGCCGGCTTTGTATTGCTTCGGAAAACGCACAGCCACCCGTCGTTGATCTGACAGGAGGGTAAGCCATGGTTGTACTGGAAGTCCTCCAATCGGGATTGCAGCTCCGGGAAGGAGGAACCGGACATGCAGTTGAACACCTGAAGGGTCTCGGAAGGGCAGTCGGAGTCACAGCAGCAGTTGAGATCACATATGCCTTGTTGCAGATCGCAGGAGCAGTAGTCGAGAATGTGGGTATTCCTGGGTAGCGGGAAAGTGGCAGTCGCATCAGTGGCATTCAAAAGCTGAGCTCCCGCTGGAGGAGCCGGCGAAGTGGTTGGTGGCACTGCTGTAACCTTGGGCTTCTGTTGCAGACGAGGTGGAAATGTGTTTCCTGAAGTGCTGGCCACCTCCTGCAATGGGCTAATAGTGCTGCTCGCTCCATTGCTCGACGAAACAGTAGTGGCTGGGGATTCCGTGGTAGTGGGCGGGATCGGTGATTCAGTGCTATTGTAGTTGTGCGAAATTCCTATCTTAATCGAGCATGTCTGGTGAGTGGCCAGTAACAGCACGGGTAGAAACCAAAGCCCGCGCATGACTACTTGAACTCCACTCCGTATTCCTCGAACTTTCTAAAAATTAGATTCAGTTCCACGATGACTTTTCCCGAACTCAGGGTTTGCAGCTTGTAACTAGAAGAAAAAAAACAATACATTTAGGAAGTAAAACAAAACCTCCATTTGCTAGTTTCCCCTTAAAAATTAGGATGCCAAAAAAAACTTCCCTTTTCTTAAATATACTTAAATCCCAATATTTGGCTGCTATTTCTGATCAAGAATATTTATAATTTATAATATTTATGTTATAATGTCTGACAGGCTTTTTTTCTCTCTTTAAAAAGAAATTGGTAACTACACTGTGGAACACAAGAAATTTCCCGGAATGCGATATAATAGATTTCGTTGTACTGAATCCAAATCAGCCCATTTCAAATTTACCTTGAAACTCAGAATAATAGGCAAACGGAATTGTTCTATCTAAATTCAAAATAATATATCAAAATAATAATCCAATAAAACAACTTTTGCCTTAAAGTACATTGACTCTACTGCGCGATAACCAAAAAATGTTGAAAATAAGACTGGGCTTCCTTCTGTTTGAGGTTTATAATTGTATGAAAAAATCATTTTTCCACAATTGAGACTTTTGCTGACTGATTTATATTCAACAAGCCCATGACAAATGACATTTTTTATTGATATCAAATGATTTTCAAATGCTGCCTTGCAAATGCACTGCAGTGAACTTGGATCTTACCGCTCAACTCCCGAGTAGAGGAGATCCGCCTTGCTCAGGGCCGCTCCCCCGCCTCCGAAGCGCTCCCGGAGCGACTGCCACAGGCCGTTGGGCGCAACCTTCCAGGTGCTGATCTCCAGGCGATGCGATCCGGGAGTGGAAGGGACGTGGACGAAGCCGTAGCCGACGGGCCAGGACTGCTGGAGGACGTTCACGGCGTACACCTCCACCAGCAGACGGGGCCAGCCTTGGACGGAGGCGGAGCTCAGGTGGACGTCCAGGGGCTGGGCGAAGTCCGAGCAGTGCTGCAGGCGGTGCGATGCCACGGGACTCTGACCCTGCACCTCGCCCTGGACCAAGCGCCAGGCGTTTCCTGCGGAGGAGAGGACACTCGGGTTTTTGAACTCGGCTGGTGTATTCGCCACGTCGCACTTACCGCTCTGCAGGCTCCACTTGCAGTACAGGTGCGGCTCGGCAAAGTCAACTGCTTTCGATATCTGTCCAATTATGTGCACCTCCGCCATCAATTCATTGATCTCTTTTTTAGTAACCTGTTTCTCGTTATTCGTTTGATTATGCCCTTTATATCCACTAAAGTGTCCGTCAGACTGCAGTTTTCGGTTTTCAGTTATTTGTTTTGGCAGTTGACCGTTGTCAAAGTAACATATAATAGGGTGAGTGCTGTCAATTCAGGTGGAACGCCAAAGGAACTGGTTCGCATTTTTTTAACAAGCGTTTCGACCCTGTTACTAGGGGAAGTATTAGAGAAATATTATTTTACGTATTAAATTATTATTTGATTTTTATTTAATAAATCTGAACAAAAGGTTTTTTAAAAGTCATTAATAGCCGTTTCCAATGTTTCAGAAAAGGCCTTCAAAAACTTTGCCATCTCAGGGTTTTTGAATTTGATTTAATTCGAAATAAATACATTTTTTATTCTCTTGGTGGTATTATAATTTCAGTCAAAAGTTTGCAACGCAGTGACCCTATAAAGTATATTTATTCTTGATCAGTCTCACCAGGAGAGTCGATTTAGCCATCTCAGTCTGTCCGTCCGTCTGTTTCTACGCAAAACGATAAAGTTCCCATAGGAAAATCTTAAAATTAAAAAAAATAAGATGAAATAAAATTTTTATTTTGCTGTTTTTCTGTTTATTAAAATATTCCTTTGAGAAATAGAAATAGAAATCAAAATATTTTTTAATAACTGCAAGGGTATATAAACTTCGGCTTGCCGAAGTTTGCTTCCTTTCTTGTTATACCCTTGCAGAGGGTATTATAATTTTGGTCAAAAGTGTGCAACGCAGTGAAGGAGACATCTCCGACCCTATAAAGTATATATATTCTTGATCAGGATCACCTCCTGAGTTGATATAGCCATGTCCGTCTGTCCGTCTGTCCGTCTGTCCGTCTGTCCGTCTGTCTGTTTCTACGCGAACTAGTCTCTCAGTTTTAAAGCTATCGAATTGAAACTTTGCACACACCCTTCTTTCCTTTGCACGCAGTATATAAGTCGGAACGGCCGGGATCGGCCGACTATATCCTATAGCTGCCATATAACTGAACGATAGGAAATGCCATAACTCTGCTGTTTGTAAAGTTAGGAAGTTGGGATTTTCTATGGCTTCTTTATTTGGCCAATCAATTCGACCTACCAAATTTCATAAGGATCGGCCGACTATATCCTATAGCTCCCATATAACGATAGGAAATAGCATAACTTTGGTGTTTTTAGAGTTAGGAAGTTGGGATTTTCTATGGGTTTTATATTTGGCCAATCAATCCGACCTACCAAATTTTATAGGGATCGGCCGACTATATCCTATAGCTGCCATATAACTGAACGATTGAAATTGCCATAACTTTGGTGTTTTTAAAGTTAGGAAGTTGGGATTTTTATTTGTATTAAGAATGCATCATATGAATAATTTTGGAGAATATTATTTACAGAATATTCTGCAAGGGTATATCAACTTCGGCTCCGCCCGAAGTTAGCTTTCCTTTCTTGTTTAATCTACCACAAACGGGTAAAAAAGGTATTAAAACCAAAGTCGTAAGCTGATAATATTTTGTCAATGACTATTTTTAAGAGTATTCATTCAGTTCAAGACTCTCGAAGATGTATGATAAGTAATGACAACAAGAAATTAACCATGTATCATGTTTACACATAAACGAGTTGGAAGAAAATGTAATCATTTATGTAGATTAAAATACTTATTAATAAACAAGAAAGGAAAGCTAACTTCGGGCGGAGCCGAAGTTGATATACCCTTGCAGAATATTCTGTAAATAATATTCTCCAAAATTATTCATATGATGCATTCTTAATACTAATAAAAATCCCAACTTCCTAACTTTAAAAACACCAAAGTTATGGCAATTTCAATCGTTCAGTTATATGGCAGCTATAGGATATAGTCGGCCGATCCCTATAAAATTTGGTAGGTCGGATTGATTGGCCAAATATAAAACCCATAGAAAATCTCAACTTCCTAACTCTAAAAACACCAAAGTTATGCTATTTCCTATCGTTATATGGGAGCTATAGGATATAGTCGGCCGATCCTTATGAAATTTGGTAGGTCGAATTGATTGGCCAAATAAAGAAGCCATAGAAAATCCCAACTTCCTAACTTTACAAACAGCAGAGTTATGGCATTTCCTATCGTTCAGTTATATGGCAGCTATAGGATATAGTCGGTCGATCCCGGCCGTTCCGACTTATATACTGCGTGCAAAGGAAAGAAGGGTGTGTGCAAAGTTTCAATTCGATAGCTTTAAAACTGAGAGACTAGTTCGCGTAGAAACAGACAGACGGACAGACGGACAGACGGACATGGCTATATCAACTCAGGAGGTGATCCTGATCAAGAATATATTTACTTTATAGGGTCGGAGATGTCTCCTTCACTGCGTTGCACACTTTTGACCAAAATTATAATACCCTCTGCAAGGGTATAAAAATGAATCAGAATATATGACAAAACAGACTTTAGAGCTTAAAATATTGTTTTATCTGTTGCTGAGTAATTGTTTACATATGAAAAAGTTTTTAAAAAATCAATATTTAGGAAAAAATGAATACGCAAGGGTAAGGACATTTCGGCAGGATTTTTGTAGAATTAGTTGACATTGGAGTAAAAACAAGAAAGGAAAGCTAACTTCGGGCGGAGCCGAAGTGATAACCCTTGCAGAATATTCTGTAAATAATATTCTCCAAAATTATTCATATAATGCATTCTAAATACTCATAAAACTCCCAACTTCCTAACTTTACAAACACCAGAGTTATGGCATTTCCTATCGTTCAGTTATATGGCAGCTATAGGATATAGTCGGCCGATCCCGGCCGTTCCGACTTATATACTGCGTGCAAAGGAAAGAAGGGTGTGTGCAAAGTTTCAATTCGATATCTTTAAAACTGAGAGACTAGTTCGCGTAGAAACAGACAGACGGACAGACAGACGGACATGCTTATATCAACTCAGGTCGGAGATGTCTCCTTCACTGCGTTGCACACTTTTGACCAAAATTATAATACCCTCTGCAAGGGTATAAAAACTAAAAGGTGGGCAAACAATTAGGCTATTCAAATTTCTAAAATTCGATTTAGCTCTTTGAGCTAAAACTAATGAAACTAATAAAACTAATGATAAATAGAAAAACAGCTTAATACAATTTTTTCATTTTTTTTTTCGATTTTACTACGGGAGCTATATGATATAGATGTTCGATTTTAATTTAATTAATACCGTAATTCCCTAGTATTTAATTATTACCAAATCCTAAAAAAACAAAAAAAAAATTAAAAACAAGAAAGGAAAGCTAACTTCGGGCGGAGCCGAAGTTGATATACCCTTGCAGAATATTCTGTAAATAATATTCTCCAAAATTATTCATATGATGCATTCTTAACACTCATAAAAAATCCCAACTTTCTATCTTTAAAAACACCAAAGTTATGGCATTTTTAATCGTTCAGTTATATGGCAGCTATAGGATATAGTCGGCCGATCCCTATAAAATTTGGTAGGTCGGATTGATTGGCCAAATATAAAACCCATAGAAAATCCCAACTTCCTAACTCTAAAAACACCAAAGTTATGCTATTTCCTATCGTTATATGGGAGCTATAGGATATAGTCGGCCGATCCTTATGAAATTTGGTAGGTCGAATTGATTGGCCAAATAAAGAAGCCATAGAAAATCCCAACTTCCTAACTTTACAAACAGCAGAGTTATGGCATTTCCTATCGTTCAGTTATATGGCAGCTATAGGATATAGTCGGCCGATCCCGGCCGTTCCGACTTATATACTGCGTGCAAAGGAAAGAAGGGTGTGTGCAAAGTTTCAATTCGATAGCTTTAAAACTGAGAGACTAGTTCGCGTAGAAACAGACAGACGGACAGACAGACGGACAGACAGACGGACAGACGGACAGACGGACAGACGGACAGACGGACAGACGGACAGACGGACAGACGGACATGGCTATATCAACTCAGGAGGTGATCCTGATCAAGAATATATATACTTTATAGGGTCGGAGATGTCTCCTTCACTGCGTTGCACACTTTTGACCAAAATTATAATACCCTCTGCAAGGGTATAACAAGAAAGGAAAGCTAACTTCGGGCGGAGCCGAAGTTGATATACCCTTGCAGAATATTCTGTAAATAATATTCTCCAAAATTATTCATATGATGCATTCTTAATACAAATGAAAATCCCAACTTCCTAACTTTAAAAACACCAAAGTTATGGCAATTTCAATCGTTCAGTTATATGGCAGCTATAGGATATAGTCGGCCGATCCCTATAAAATTTGGTAGGTCGGATTGATTGGCCAAATATAAAACCCATAGAAAATCCCAACTTCCTAACTCTAAAAACACCAAAGTTATGCTATTTCCTATCGTTATATGGGAGCTATAGGATATAGTCGGCCGATCCTTATGAAATTTGGTAGGTCGAATTGATTGGCCAAATAAAGAAGCCATAGAAAATCCCAAACTTTACAAACAGCAGAGTTATGGCATTTCCTATCGTTCAGTTATATGGCAGCTATAGGATATAGTCGGCCGATCCCGGCCGTTCCGACTTATATACTGCGTGCAAAGGAAAGAAGGGTGTGTGCAAAGTTTCAATTCGATAGCTTTAAAACTGAGAGACTAGTTCGCGTAGAAACAGACAGACGGACAGACGGACAGACGGACATGGCTATATCAACTCAGGAGGTGATCCTGATCAAGAATATATATACTTTATAGGGTCGGAGATGTCTCCTTCACTGCGTTGCACACTTTTGACCAAAATTATAATACCCTCTGCAAGGGTATAACAATTCAATTGGATTGAAAGGGACTTATTTTTGTCTTTTGTATGAATTACATTTTTATACCCTTGCAAAGGGTATTATAATTCCAGTCAAAAGTTTGCAACGCAGTGAAGGAGACATCTCCGACCCTATAAAGTATATATATTCTTGATCAGGATCACCTCCTGAGTTGATATAGCCATGTCCGTCTGTCCGTCTGTCCGTCTGTCTGTTTCTACGCGAACTAGTCTCTCAGTTTTAAAGCTATCGAATTGAAACTTTGCACACACCCTTCTTTCCTTTGCACGCAGTATATAAGTCGGAACGGCCGGGATCGGCCGACTATATCCTATAGCTGCCATATAACTGAACGATAGGAAATGCCATAACTCTGCTGTTTGTAAAGTTAGGAAGTTGGGATTTTCTATGGCTTCTTTATTTGGCCAATCAATTCGACCTACCAAATTCATAATTCCTTATATAACTGAACGATTGAAATTGCCATAACTTTGGTGTTTTTAAAGTTAGGAAGTTGGGATTTTTATTAGTATTAAGAATGCATCATATGAATAATTTTGGAGAATATTATTTACAGAATATTCTGCAAGGGTATATCAACTTCGGCTCCGCCCGAAGTTAGCTTTCCTTTCTTGTTTTTTTTTTAATTTTCCTGTGAGTGAAAACCCCTTTCGAAAATAATAGGTTTAAACAACAATAAAAATGAAAAAATGTTTTTTTTTAATTATCAACTCCTAATTAAATAAATAATTAGTTGCATAATAATTTTCAAGTAGATGTCTAAAAAATAGTAAATTGTCTTAAGGATTTTCGATAAAATTCATAATCGATTTCGAAGCAGTAGAATAGCATATTGGTAATTCTAGTGCTGCACACAGCAATTCAAATCCTTTTAATGCTATTAAAAACTATATATTTTCCACACAAAACAGCTTTTTCAACTCTTCTGTACGATTAACTATTTTATTCTGAAATATCCAAATAATGATTGCTATTTATTTATTTACGTTGCATCCTTTAGAACCTGGCCCAGGCCCTGGTGGACTTTGTGCTGAAGGTATTCCACAAGGTCAGCTCCCCCTCGCTAGAACGGGGCTTGAGGAAAATCGTGGATAAGTTCCAAGTCTCCCAGGACCACCAGACGGTTACCACCGCCTATAATCGCCTGAGCAAGGCCAGAATTAACTAGACGCTTACTGGAATCCTGAGTAATCACTTCCTGATCCGTACATTTATGATGAGCATTGAGGGTTACGAAGCTCCCAGTGGAAATCCAGTGCATGAATCGAACTTATATCGGGCTGCCTCTGCCACTGCGATATCAGCCTCTAGTATCAGCCTCTGTCGCAGTCGCAGTCTCAGTCGCCGTCGCAGTCGCCGCTAATTTCGCTTAGCTGCTAAGCGATTCCCTTGGAGAAATTCAGTTCAGCCCGGACGCTCATCGCGCCCATCCACACGTTTCGATAGTTAAAGCCTCTACAAAATTGTAACTGATCAGCAAAGTGCCACCATAATAAAATAAAAACCAATAAACCGAATATATAAACTCGCAAAGGCGGGAAGAATATTTTAAAAGTGGTTATTTCAAAGGAATCACTTGCAACATGGTGGCTACCGAGGAACTAAAGAAGGTAATTGAAGTAGCTTATTTAAGAAGTTTAGTTTTAGTGCTCCAACAAACAAATTTAAATTTCGAATTTCGTTTGTTTTAGTTTTAGTGTAGGCTACAAAATGATTTGAAAAGTTTCAGTAAGCGTGGTAACATTTAAGTTGAAAATATCAATTTAAAAATACAGAGCAAATTATAAGTATATAGAAATTTTTATATTCTAGCATTAATGTTTGATTAGGAAAAAACCCATTTTATGGGCCTAAACATTATTAAAGAAAAAGTTTAAAAAGTATTGAAATTACTTTAGATGTATATTTCTTGTTAGGCTGTTCAAAAAAAAAAGAAAATACATGCTAAAACTATAAGTTATGATGCGGGGACGAGTTAGGTGCTCACCTTTTTATTATAAATTTCATTCACAAATTTATTACTCAAAAATATAAAAAATTGGTGAACTTTTGTCGCCAACCTCCAGAAATTTTATTCACATTATTTTTAGAAATCCATTGAGCTTTGTTCTCAATTACTTAATTACTGTATATAAAATTGGGCTACCTGTTTAATTGGCCACTTAAATTTGCATTTATTGTCACAATCTTGCCCTCAATCAAAGAAATAATTTATTAGGTACTAATTGTGAAACAATTTCCAAGAGGCAAGCAGAAATATCTAATCGAAATACACCTCCTTCTGAAGAAGTTTACGCCAAACTCAAGATTTATAAAGGCATCAGCTTGAACAGTTTTGTTTACGTGTTCTCATAGGAGGTTGTCAAGCTAACTTGGTGGTTATCGGGGGTCATAAAGCAAAGATTAGAGCTGGCTTAGGGCCACAGGATCGAGAGTTTTGTACTTGGGGGGTGGCACACAGCGCTATCGCGCCCTTGACAGTGGACAGACTTTTACGCCGATCGATTACGCTTGCCACTCGACAAGGTCTTTGAAGTGGCTCTTACCGAACGATTCGATGGGGCATTAGGAAGTCGTATACCCGTAATTGAGCTCGGGGCCGAAAGGCGGTTATCGGAGATGGATGGGTCTTACCAAGATTCGGAGGGAGCAGCAGCTACGATCGGCGTGCGGTTCACGCAGCCACAAACTGTTTTCGATAATGGCCAATTAACTGTCCACCTTTGAGCGTGACGCTGTGCTCTTTCATTTCAGATTTTTTAAGAACGATTTCTAGTCGTCCAAATGATTCATTTGCAGCCAGCCTGGTGATAAGGCGCAAAATGTTGGTTAATTTTTTCGGCAAGTGCTCTACAGAACGACCGTTTTATCAAATCGAAGCAGTAAAACAATAATCGTGGCAGCAATATAATACAATATACATAATTTCAGTCGCGTGCCAATCACTTGTTGATGTTTATGTTCACTGGCATATTTATTTACCCCCAGTTTATCTCACTAGCACTGTACTGCCGAGCAATTTGCAGGGCAAAATAATAATATTTACAAATCGATAACTTATGACAATTCATGGCCGACCGCATCCGGTAAAATGTGATTTGTAAAATTGCAAGCATTTACGAGCGATATTTATTGTCTTTAATGTAAAATTAACATTTCGCTTGGTTGGAAATATAATTAAATTATGCAAAGCCTTTAGTCAGCCAAGTCCCTTCTATATGATAAGCGCAGACACTAAGCAAAAGTTGTCTTTGTATTAAGAAATGAATCATTCAAATTATACGCAGTTAAACATAATAATAGCTATTAGTAATAATTAAAAATGGGCAACTTATTTTTTCAAAATTTTTGTATATTTAACATTAGAGGAGTCCAAGTCCGGTCCATTTTTCGGTTTATTTTTTAAACCATTATCTGAAATGGAGCAAAATTTGGCGTAATTATTAATTCAATCAAATTCAAAAAAATAATTTAATTCAATAAAAGGTAGAAAAATAAATACAAAATTAAACCGAATAAAAAGTGTTCCAGCCCTAGGTCTGAATTTATATGACTCGAGGGCCCTGGTTTCAGGTCTACCATAATTTTGACAGTTAAAAATTGTTCTCCATTTGACAAAATGAGAGATACATATGTCAACATATAACGAAAAATTAACCCATTTTTCGGTTTAAATCGATGTAATATAAAAACAAGAGAGAACGCTATAGTCGGGTGCCCGGACTATTAGATACCCGTTACTCAGGTAAAGGGAGTGCGAGGGAGATGGAGATAGAAACTTTGATCACGCATAACTTTTTAACGAATGGTCCGATTTGAAAAATTTCTTCTACATTTCGATAGGTATTGATAAACACAATAAAACTGCATTTTTACTTTTCCGAAATATTAAAATTTTTAAAATCGTATATAAGCGATTGTGGGCGTTAAAGGGGGCGTGGCACCTTTTTGAAACAAACTTGCGCTGCGTAGGAACTCCTAGAATCTGCATGCAAAATGTCAATCTTCTAGCTTTTATAGTTTCCGAGATCTCAGCGTTCATACGGACAGACAGACAGACGGACAGACGGACAGACGGACAGACGGACAGACGGACAGACGGACATGGCTATATCGACTCGGCTAGTGACCCTGATCAAGAATATATATACTTTATAGGGTCGGAAACGCTTCCTTCTACCTGTTACATACTTTTGCACGAATACAATATACCCTTTTACTCTACGAGTAACGGGTATAAATATAAAACCATTGTAGGAATTGAGAAAAAACTAAGCACTACGAACAAAAAAGAGATAAAAAAACATTTCTGCGTACTAATAAATTTGTGAAATTTTTGTATGTACAGGGTTGGAGGGAATAACCCCAACATTTGGTTGTGTATAAATATGCAATGATCCCTAAAAATATCATGCCTATTCAAGTCGTCTACCAAAAAAAAAGCTAAATACAAAATGACTTTAAAACCTCAAAATAAGTTATTTCCTTGTCCGCTAATAACTTTAAGCCAAACAAAAATTAACTTAATGACACAATATATAACCGTAGGATGAACTTCTCTTTTGCCAAATAACACTCTTCGACTGACAACGACAAGCTGTAAGCCCATAAGCCACTTAAAAAGATAGTTTATTGCGGTCTGGTCATTTTCATAGTCTATATTTAGGAGCATTTAAATGCCCAGCACACCTTGAAACAGAAGCGGAAGCCAAGGGTAAACAATACCGCGCTGCAATATCGCTTTAATTACCGCATGGGCAATGGACTTGAGCGAATTAAGGGAATTGCGTCAATAAAAGAAATTGTCTATCGACTGAGTGAGCTGTGATGGCACGGGCCACAATAGAGCCAAGGAAAATGTGGGCGTGTAGGCGGAAACTTTGAACATAAAAGCCCTCGTACTTTTACGATGCTCGGAAATCGGGGGCAGGTGCTCAGGAACAGGCCTCCCGAATGCAAAACAAACGCTGCACATGGCACAAGGCACTCGCTGAACTTGACATCGGAAAAACAGCGAAAGGCGGCTGCACAAACATAGTAAACAGAGCAAAGCAAACGATGCAAACTAATTAGCACATGATGTTGATGAGCGCCCCTATTTGTGCACTGGAGAAAAAATCTGTACCGAAATGTACACAAAAGTCTCACTAAAATATCCCAAATTTGGAAGAAGTTTCTATAGGGGAATGGTTTTGGAGAATACTTTACGGCACCTACAAATTTTCGATTTTACACATATGAAATATTTATAAGAATCCAAAGCTCTTGGATGCTCCATCAAACTTAATAGGTTGAGCGCTATTATTTAAACCATTTTAAAAATGTATTAAAATAGTTTACCAAGAAAAAAGAATACCCAGCAATAAGAACTTTTTTGCAGTGTTTGGTGGGTGTGTCTGCCGCATCGTTCTGACACCCTCTTGCTATCTCTGTCGCACTCTATGGGCCTCTCGCTCGCTCCTCCGGCGACTGTTCGTCTTGTTTGGGTGTGAATGCGGCGACAGGTTTCTTTTGGCATGCACTTGACGCCATTAAGATGTACGTGATTTATTTTATAATTAGACATTCCGTTTTAATAACATTTTAAACGGGCGATTGCACATCCATCAAGGAATCGGTTTCATAAGGAGCGATTTAATGTTGTTGTCATCTGTTCGGAGACAAGATTCTATTTACGGGCGGAGAATACCCGATGAATGTGGTTTCGATTCTCGATGCCGGCACTTGGCAAGTGCATTGCAAACGCACCGAAATGCATTTAGCAATTTAATTTTAGCCGGCGCAATGTCGGAAGTATTTGCTGGCTCGGACTTTGTTCGACTCAGGTGCGGTGGCGTATGCGTAATATCTGCGTGGCTTCACTTAGGAAATCACTTCAAATTGATTTCAATTGTTTAGCAATAAATATGGCAATGAAAGTTAGATTTAGATAGATTTTATAGGGGCATATATTGATTATAAAGATTATTGATTTTTATGGGGGACCAAAGGAAAAATGATTCTTCATTTGAAAACTCCTTTCAACAGGTTCCCCACTGAACACAATATTGGTTTATAAATGTGCAATCCATTTGTTTCTGACGTAAAACAAAAGATTCGACTGCATCTGATGCGCGTAATCTGCTGGCAATCCAACGAAATGCCAACACAAGCGCCAGATAAAATAAAAGTTCTATGCACAATAGAGGAATTTTCGCCAAGATTCGAGATGAAAATACGTTTTTTCGAAGAGACCAACGTTTCAGTCGACTCGAGGTGTTCGCACGAGACAATCCACTGCCCCCGAGGCAGACACCAAAATAAGCGGAAAGATCAAAACAAGAATATATTTATATATATGAACGCGCTTCTAAGATAATTAATGAGAACCGATATAAATAAGTGAAATATATAAGCCAATATATACAAACAATAAAAAGTGTTCAGACCAACAAAGCGTCATCAAATTTGGCACAGTGCGTTGTTTATGCGATCGTCTTATATAAGGCGTTGTTAAAGAACGCGGAAATCGCCGAATCTCGAATGGATTCGGAAAAAGTGGTCCGCGCAATGGCACGTTGGTGGCAGGTAAATTCATATTGGTAGCAAAATACAAAATCTATTGAATCTGGGATGTTTAAGGACAAATGTGTCAATATAGTGTAAGACGTGCTAAGTGCTTTGCTTTTTGGAAACAAAAGAGTCATACAGTTTTGTTAGCTAAAAGTTATTGTATGAAGTTAATTTTAAATTTGTGAAACGGAAATACGATAACTTAGAAGCAATGGCTAAATTTTCTAGTTATTTTTTTAATAAAAAAAGAAGCTGCAAAATAAATTAGGTTTTCAAACATTTTTTTTATATTTTCTTATTAAAACTTTAATTTATTAAAATTATTTAGTACCTGAAATTATGAATAACTTTATCTTTTGTCAGGTTTTTAGAATTTTTGTTTTTTAATAATATTAGTTTGGAACCCTTTCCTATTGGAAATGAAAGAAAACTCTTAGGTCGACATATTAAGTTGTCACCGATCAAAGGTTAGAGAAGAACGAATTAACTTTAAAGTAGACTGGTTTGACTATTAACGTGGTTTTTGTGTTCTTTTTTCGTTTTAGTTTAAAAAGTGCTACAACGCTTGATATTGTTTTGTTTTCACATTAAACTCTTGCTGAAGCCAACATATATTTTATTCATATGAATACGTTTTTCAAGATCTATTTATCTTTTCCTTTAGTTTAGTTTGGACTTTGCCAATCGACATCTCTTTAAATTGAGTCTTAACATCGCTAAATGTCGGAATTTTCTTTAAGGATCTAGCTATTTTTATACTAGTATGAATTGATTTTACCAAAGTCCAAAGAATCATAAGCAATTTGGCTATTATCGTAACTAGGCCAGCAAGGAAACCAAACAGAGCAGCAATTGTAATCATTATGAATAAAGTGCTCGATCAAAAGAAATTTTAAGATAATTTATATTAGAGGCAATTGCTCAAGACCGTCTTTTTCCCTTTACAGACTGTCAGTCAAGAGGATGGTGATCAGAATTCTCGCGATCCGATGAACTACGATCTCCTCCAGGAAGGCGTGGGGAGGACTTCGAAGAGCCGCCAATATCTTGCGGCCATGATAAGTGAGAAGAACGGAATTATTTAATACGACGTGGTCTTCAAGGTGCACTTATTAAATAATTACAGTTTGCTTGGGAGCGGTGGCTGCCGGAACTGCTCTAGCCTGGACGAGTCCTGTTTTTCCGCAAATCACTCCTAATAATTCAACAGCCGGAAACTCCACAACAAATGCAAATAGTTCGACTTCCAGTGGTAGTGACATTATACTGACCAAATCGCAAGGTGAGCCATTTACTTATACGATTTCTTTAATGGTCTATAACAAGTGTTCTTAAACTGCATTGATAACACTCTTTATTCTTAAAATGTATTGGTTTATTAAGCAACAAAGCAATAAGTAAAGAAGTACACTTAAAAAAACACCAAGTCTTATGATGATTATTTAATGTTCAAAACTTTGAGCAAAACATATAGAGCAACGAATAAAATAATTTCTAAGTATTAGTGCTTACTTAGAAATTATTTTATTCGCAAAACAAATATATTTAAATAAAATTTATGGACCAATTTAAAATTCAACGTCTTAAAACACAGCTAGTTTGAAAGTCACAATGAACTTAAAGTTGTAATTTAATTTGTTTTGGATCCTTCGGGGGTATTTGTCGGTCAAATGTTTTTGTTTATTCATTTAAGCCTTAAGCCCTCAAAATAGAGTACGGAGATATTAGCTGCATGGTCGTTACAAGTGGTTAATAGATAGATGTAGATAATACTGATAATAAAATCCGAACGGGGAGACCATACGTCATTGATACGGAAAAAGCTTCACCGAACTTTTGTGTGGTCGCTTAGCTGTGGGTTGTTTAATGAGTTCGAAACATAAAGATTATCTAATAATGCTTGTTTTTGCAGAAACATGGGTGAGCTCCCTGCTGCCAGCAGGTGCTCTTTTCGGAGCCCTGCCCTCCGGATTTATAGCTGATACGATCGGCAGACGCTATACCGCCATGGTCATGGACGTGCCCTTCATTTTGGCCTGGATTTCGATCAGCTTCGGTCAGTCGGTCGGCTGGTTATATGTGGGAAGGTTTTTGATCGGTAGGTGAAGGATCTTGCATTGTTGGAACCGCATTCATACCGTCCTCATCCTAGGTATCTCCACTGGCAGCTTCTGCGTGGTGGCTCCCATGTACATCTCGGAGATCGCGGAGACCAGCATCCGCGGCAGCCTGGGCACTCTGTTCCAGCTGCTCCTGACTATCGGCATCCTGTTCGTATATGTGGTGGGGGCTGTGGTTTCGTGGACAACTCTGAGCACGCTCTGTCTTTTCATACCAATCCTGCTCTTGGTCGGCCTAATTTTCCTGCCCGAAACTCCAGTCTATCTGCTTAAAAGGGTAAGTGGGCCGGGAAAAAATCAATTAAAAAATTTCGAATAACTCCTAAAAAATGGTGATCGTCTAATTAAAAACACAGGAACACAAAATCGAACTTCTTAAAATGTCCACGAACCATTTTGTTCCATCATTTATTTAATAATTATAATCTACCCATATCAAAAATAGAAAAAGCAAGCTAATCAATTTATAAATGCATAAATTTTTTAAAGACAGGTTTCCCTGACTTTTTTCAAATTGGATACAAAATAGTTTTCAAGATAAGCGTAGAGATCGAAGAACTTGTGTGAAACCAAAGATTTTTACATATTACAAGCTAGTTTCAATGGTCTTCATTAATTCAAAACATAGGACTTTCCTAGTTTTAGTTATACTACGGAATCTGCGGTCTGTCCATCTATCTACCTTGAGTAATCTACAAAAATGTCTGCTAAAAATATAGCTTAATATTTGTTTTACTTTCTGTCGATCTGAGGATTAGATGTTTTATTGATTTCATATCCTAATAATTTATTTCTTCTGACTTTCCAGGGTGATCGCACCAAGGCCACCAGCTCCTTGAAATGGTTGTGGGGCAACTACTGCGACACCAATTCCGCCATCCAGGTGATCCAGCTCGATCTGGACAAGTCTGGTGAGGATGCCTCGATCATGGATCTGTTCAGCAATCGCGCCTCCCGCAATGGTCTGGTGATCTCGGTACTCCTGATGGTCTTCCAGCAGTTCTCCGGCATCAACGCGGTGATATTCTACACGAACCAGATCTTTAAGTCGGCGGGCAGCACCCTGGACCCCAACATCTGCACCATAATCGTGGGCGTGGTGCAGGTGGTCATGACCTTGGCCTCCTCCCTGCTGATCGATAAGTCCGGGCGCAAGATACTGCTGGTCGCCAGCAGTGCGATCATGACCATCTGCCTGGCCATGCTGGGAGCCTACTTCACGATAAAGGCAAACGGAGGGGCCGCGTCCATTGGCTGGTTGCCCCTGCTCTGCGTGGTGCTCTTCATCGTCAGCTTCTCGGTGGGCTACGGTCCCATTCCCTGGATGATGATGGGCGAGCTCTTCCTGCCGGACGTGAAGGGCACCGCCGTCTCCCTGACCGTCATGGTGAACTGGGTGTGTGTGTTCGTCGTGACCTGGTGCTTCGGCTCGCTGCAGTCCTTCGGGGACGACGTGCCCTTCTGGTTCTTCAGCGGCTGGATGGCGGTGGCCACAGTGTACGTGGTCATCTCCTTGCAGGAGACGAAGGGCAAGAGTGCCAGCCAGATCCAGAGCTGGCTGAGTGGTCGCTAGGGGATTCCTTCAAGATCCTGCCTTGTAGTTTATTCTAGCTAAATGCCAAAAAGTAATGTAGGACTTTGGAGGGCTTGGTATAATACCTTTGCAAAAGAGTTAAGTTACAACGCATAACATAAGAAGATTCGCCCAATTGATGTTCATTTATAAAAACTCAACTCACACAAGAGATTAATCATTAAGCTAAAGTTATTCTTATTAATTTCTACATGAAATAAAACAATATTTTGTTTTTGAATATATATATGACTTATTCCATTAAAATCGGAAGTATACAGAGAGAATAATATTTTGCAAAGGTAACCATTTTTGTCTAAAAACAATAATGCGACAAATGTACAACTTAACTTGGTAATGTTCCGCAATGTTCATAGTGTTTAAATTGACTTCGAAGCCTAAATTTAGTTAGTTCAACTAGTTTCTAAGTACTCATGGCCCCCGTAATAATCTAAGGTGCGACGAAGTTTCAACCTTTTTTATAAACTTCCTGCTGTACGTCAATGTACGCGAAGATGTCAAAGACATATACTTACATGTACTAATTATAATAAATGTACATATATTTGATAATAAACATATGCTATAAAAACGAAGTGTTTGCGGGTCAGATTGGATGTGATAACCAGAGGGACCGGGTACGCCCCTTAATGTGCGAAAATAAACCACTATCAGGCGGTTGCAGTTTACCCGCTGGACGTTGGCGACAGGCCACGCCCACTCGTGGCGCCAGAGCTCGACGAGATTCCACCCCCTCCCCATCTCCGCCCCTCGTCATGGTCAGTGTGAAGGTCATCGTCGGTTGATTGATTGATCGACAACGGAATCGCCAGATCGACGCACAAAATGCAAATTGAAATCGTGCCAACCATAGTTGCGGCTATCCCACTTTGCTCGATTGCCGGCATTTCTAGGCAAATATTTAACGCAATTACAGGAAGCCCATCGAAGTTTGTATTTGCTTGGATACTCGTATTTGCCCACATGCTCAACAGGTTGTCCACAAATGGCAAATATCACAGGGGGTGCAAATGTGAAATTGATACTGCCGCTGCAGATCATTAGGCATTCGTAGTTTACAGCTATTGCCGATAATTTCAATTGAGTGTCTGGTAAATAAATCGGTTTGATTGATAGGTTAGGGATTAGCTGATACAAAACAAAGTCAATAAACATAACGTAAACCATTGTAAAAACTATTCTTTAGATAGATTATACATACTAAAGAAAACCAAGAATAATTTTAAAAGTAAATTATCCAACCACTTAATTTTTATGCAATTAGTATTTCGAATTTTGAGAAATTTATATTTAGATTGAATTAAAGGTTGGCTGCTGCTCAGTTTATTATACCCTTGCAGAGGGTATTATAATTTTGGTCAAAAGTGTGCAACGCAGTGAAGGAGACATCTCCGACCCTATAAAGTATAATACTGATCAGACACCCCGAGTGATATAGCCATGCCGTCGTCCGTCGTCCGTCCGTCCGTCTGTCGTCCGTCGTCGTCCGTCTGTCTGTCCGTCTGTCTGTCCGTCTGTCTGTCCGTCTGTCTGTTCGCAGCTCCCAGTTTTAAAGCTATCGAATTGAAACTTTGCAAAATAAAACCACTACTATCCTTTAACGATAGAAACAATAACTCTGCTGTTTGTAAATTGAATTATTTCCACAGATATTTTCTTTCATAGGAAACAAAGGTGTAAAACAAATTTTAGAGTTAGTATTTTATGGGTTTATATTTGGCCAATCAATCCGACCTACCAAATTTTATAGGAACAACCTATAGCCATATAACAACATTGAAATTGCCATAACTTTGTTGTTTTAAAGTTAGGAAGTTGGGATTTTTATTTTATAAGAATGCATCATATGAATAATTTTGGACAATATTATTTACAGAATATTCTGCAATATACAACTTCGATTTGACCAGTTTTTAATAAATAAAACCACTACTATTTTTATCAATAATTCCACAGACTATTTTCTGAAACAAAGTGTAAAAAAATTCTAATTATATTTGAAGAAAAAGAGTCAAACAATTACCACTAAAAACCCGATTTGACCTTTTAATAAATAATAATATTTTTTTTAATGCCTATGCATTAAAAATACTAATTTATTTGCAGACATCCTATCACTACATCACTAATAAAAGTTTTAGATTGCGCAAAAAATTTCCTGACTTTTTTCAATCAAACAACAATAAGGTTATTATCAATGTATATTACATGTTTGCACTATTTATTTTGTTATCAAAGCGCTATAAACGCTTTACCACTTTATGTGGCTACTTGTATTGATGATAGAATTATCAATTTATGGTCAGTTTATTTTTAACACTAGGGGCTATATTCGTTTGGTTAAGCGATAAAAATATTATTATACATATTAAATCATCATATGCAAGCCAATTTGTAACTCATATTGGTTATAACTTTAATAAGGAGAATGTTCTTAAAATGGTAATTGACCAAATGCAACTTACTTCCGAATTGGAAACAAAACGAGCCTCTCGTTTTTCCATTTACATAGTGCAACAAATCATTAATCACATTAAAATTTTGTCCAGACCTGATAACCAGTTTTGTAAAAAATGCTACTGCTGCTTTATCATTATTCAAGCCCCCAAATGAAATTCACTTTCGCGATTTAAATTTAGCAGAGTGTCGTAAATAAACGCACTGACTTCTGGCCCGT
This sequence comes from Drosophila fuyamai, assembly GCA_018153365.1. Lineage (NCBI taxonomy): Eukaryota > Metazoa > Arthropoda > Insecta > Diptera > Drosophilidae > Drosophila > Drosophila fuyamai. Next base: position 45,987 of record JAECXW010000042.1, on the reverse strand, counting down.
AATTCCCATGTATATCATGTTGCCTGTTCCGGATGGTGTTAACCAGAATCCCCACGTCGATATAAGGCACTTAATGTGCCTACACCGGGAGACATTTTAATTAGCAGATGTGTGGGGCACGCACGATACTTGCCGACTAGCCAGGCCACTTAATTGTGTATGTACTAACTGTACCGATAGGCCATCGGAATAAGTCAATCCCCCGAATCGGGTCCGGTGCATGCTAATTAACTTCCTCAACGCTGACTCACTCCGGCGGCGGGAGATACCGATCGGCCAAATTACTCTAAAGTTTTCCACACCATTGTCCGGAACTAGAGGTCTGTGAACACCTTAACTGAACTTAAATGTGTTTTTTATAGCTCTGTTTACTTTTCTATGTCAAAAAAGGCTGCGTGAGCAGCGTCCAATTGCCGACTAGGCAGACAAAGCGTTGATAAAAATCGCAAAAATTCCGAGCTCGACTCTCCCAGTCGAGCTTGGTTCAACGGTCTCGTTTAATTCGGTGTGATAGTTGTCCATGTCTGCGATAAGTCTGGCTCTCTACAATGCGGAGTGTGTGAGTGAGCTTCCTGCTCAGTGCTTCATACAGAATGTATTATCTAGCCTCACTTGCGACTAAGTACGAGTATAAATGCGTCTGTCATAATTTTTGCATGCCCAACACAAAAGCGTCAAAACACCCGCGATTCGACATCATTTCAATTCCGGCAGCCAGCCAAACAGTTAGCTCTGATCTCTGTGGAGTCCGCTTACTGAATTACTACTAAATTAATTCTCACATTACGTATACGCCGAGTACTACAGCCAGACAGTGTTTCATTGATTGCCCACTAATTGTTAATTTCGGCTTCAAAATGGGTGAGTCGGACGACCTAGTTAATAAGTGTATCACCAAAGTGTTTGTTTTTGGTCGCCATTGATTTGTTACCCCGCTGCCGAGTGCTGATAAATTGATCATGAAGTGTCGCCTTGAATTATTATAAATATCAAATATGATAATAGCATGTGCTCTGATTAGTGCCCATACCAAACGCATTATCGCAGTAAACGTGAACGAAGTTTCTGTGATAATGTTCCCTTAAATAATTTTGTTAGTTTCCATCTGATTCTGTAGTGATCAGTCCACAGTTTGTCGTTAACCTGTCCTTAAGGAACAAGGAATATCCTTTATCGTAGGTAAACCTGATTTAAATTCTAAGTTTTATTTTAAATATAAATATATTTAATATCTTTAGGAATTAAAATCTTTCGAGCAATTAAAGAAAAAAGATAAAGTGTTCAAAGATTATGCTTCCCCATTTATGTGTATCTATTAATGCCAGCCCTTTTTGTGTATATAGCCAACACTTGAAATAGTATCTCTATCTACTCATTCGACGAAAACAGCACCTAATTTTGGCGGCGGTGAAATAGTGTCTTATCAAATTGATTCTAATTAAATTTTTGAAATGTCTGTCTCGTCACTAAATAGTGATTTGTTTCAAAGTGTTAATACGTTTACAGAACATTTTAATTACTTTATTTATTATTTATAGGCTTAGGTATAGAAAGTAGTCTGTCTAGTATGTCAGCTTGAAGCTTAGCTGTAATTTCACCCTGATAACAAGAACGCCCATTTTTTTTGTTCGACAATAAACATTTAAAAATCAACAATATTAAAAGAACAATACTGTTTAAAACACATTTGCTTAGCGAGTACACCTAAATAAACACATAAAAACTGTAGTGTCACAACGGAAAGTTTTTGTCTTAAACGCACAGCAGCAAAAAACTTACTTCCGTGGGTAGCAGATTGGTAAAATGGTTTGTTTTCCTTCAGGGGAAGAAGTTCATAAACTTATGTGTCCGAATTATTTGAAAAGCTTATCAGAAGCCGGTCAATGCAGGTAAAAACAACACATATCTGGGGACTTTAACAATTTTAGAGATTAAATAAATCTATTTGAGTTATGGTTAAACCCCCAACGAAGGAATTTACTCAATCAAGGTCTATAAATTAACGGCGCACAATATTAATTCATTATAATTTTTTGGTATTCAACTACAACTACTTCGTGCTATCGCTAACACTCGTCAGGAAGAGTTTAAAATAATTATACATTTACGCAATAATTACGACACTTGTTGATGAGAGGATAGCTTTTACGGTGACAGGATCGATCTCAAGTGTTTTATTTGGCTAGTCCAGGTGTTTCTTGACCAATAACTTGTCGAGATACCACCCAAGAAGATATGACAATCGGCGCTATTCCGAGTGCCTTTCACACCCCCTGCCCGTGTCTCGCTTGACTCTGAGAAATTGTGTCACCACCTTCGATCTGGAAATAGCTAAATAAATCCAAGGACAGTGGCGTTAAAGTGCATCGGAAATTACTCAATAATCGAATCATAATCAAAACCCTATTTACGCAATGGATGACATTTGATTTTATTTAGGAATAGGGTGGGTTGCGTTATGTGAGTAAAAAAGGTACTTGTAGATTAATATGTTTTTGTTTTTTTTGCCCTATAGGGACATATACTAAAATATGCGTGATATTTAAAAAAAAATTAATTTTCTTTTCCATTTTAAAATAAATCTTAATAGTCTCAATTTCACAATAGGAAACACATAAAGTTTAATTCCATTCCTTTTGGAGTACCGAAATCGGCTAATATTGGGAGGAACCTAGATATATTGACTATTCCCCCAACATACTTTTATAGGGTGAATTCCTAGTAAATTAGCCGGTTTTTTTTGTAGTATGCCAGGACTGAAGTGGGACGGTCGCCCTTTTGCCGGCAGGTCGGCCAAGCAAACAAATTGAGATTGGGGCACAGTTTTCGCTGCGCCTTATCACATTACATATGGGCCAGTTCAAGTGCAATTCCGACCAAAACAAGCAGCTTAATATATATTGAGATTCCGATCCGATTGCAATGACAGAGAGAGTATTGATCGGGAGAATGTAGCTTCGATGATACTACACCATTCGCCTACAGCCTGTAGCCTACAGATGGGTTTGCCGTGGAACGGGAGGCGCTTCCCTGATAAGATAATGCACATGTAAGAGCACTCGTCAAGTCGAGTGTCGGTGAACATTATTGGACGTGTATTGATTTCGAATGCCTGCCATATAAGGCGGAAAATCTTTAAATTCGCGCGATTCGGCGATTCGAGTAGCATTACAGTTCTCCAGGGAGACGCAATCGGTTTCAATTTTAATTAAGGATCCTGCTCGAGTGGGACTTGCTTCGCTTTGAAGGTTTTTTTTCTGTAAGGATGTGCAAAGGATGTGAAAAATCAATAATTATAATCTCCCAGAAATATAGTGACTAAATTCCTCTGATAATGACTTAGTGCCATAATCATTACACAAATCTGCGAAAAGTGTCAACCGTGATTACATAAGCAACTACAAACTACAAAACAAAATAAATTAATTAGCAACAAAAAAAACTACAGAAATAAATGTATGAGCTTTGTTCATACAGCAATTAAAATAATTTGGTAATTTATCGCATTAAATAATGAACCGACTGCAGTTCCGCCTTCGTTTAACTTTTTGCTACATTATTAACTCCAAATGATGTGTATAGATGTTGGTGGCTAATAATTCGATAACGTGTTGATTTCAAAATTGGCAGATAATGTGACAAACTTTTGTTGAACGGAGTGTAACGGAATGAAAGGAATGTGTTTGGCCTTCTCTCACATATGGTTGCATGAGTCATGGCCTCCAAGAAATCAGAACAGTGCCCAATTCTTACCATTTCCACTCACGCCCAATTGAATTACAAATGGGGCCAGCATCATTAATCCAAGTCAACTGAATTGCTAATGACGACTTTCGTTTTTTCACTCTTACGCTCTTGCAGCTGCTTCTGTACACATTAAGTCGGCCAGATGTCCTCAATAACCCGGGACGAGGTGAGCGGAGTGCAGTATTCCTACACGGAAGTCAGTACGTTTCAGATAAGCGAAGGCAACACTCGAAATATGTCACCCGAGCCGGTCAAGTCCGGCCGTATTTTTCTGGCTGCAGTGGCAGGTGAGTTATATATTTTGTAGGAATAATAGATTTGCGAATTAAGTGCTAATTATTACACATGGTTAGTTAAATTAAAAATATAAATTTAAAAAAAAATGTATTACATTTTGTGATTGGTTCATAAAATAACTGAAATATTTATTTATTTGTTTCCAAAATAATTTGCGAATTTTGAAATGAAAAAAAGGTAAAAGAAATTAACTATTAATATAAATAGGTAATATAGGCAAAACACTTTATCTTTCATGAAACCAATTTTTTATTTCTGTGTGGTCTTGAAAACTTAGTATAATTCATTTGAATATTACAGCTCCGATATATTTTTTTCTTCAAAGCAGTAAATTTTTAGCTTGTATTACGCAAGTATAAAACATTTAAAAAAGAATTAATAAACATGAAATGTAAGTGAAAACCATAGAAAAAATAAATTAATATTGGTATATATTCCTTTATTATGTTATAAGGTGTCTTGTAACTCTTTTAATTATTCAATTTGGATTTTTTTTTGCTAGCCAACTTATCCGCCTTTGTCGTGGGCACCACCCTTGGATGGACATCTCCGATCGGGCCCAAGCTGAAGGCCGAAGACACCTCAGACTCGCCGCTGAGCAGGCCCATCACATCCGAGGAAGATGCCTGGATCTCCTCCCTGATTGCCATCGGAGCCCTGGTGGCTCCTTTCGTGGCTGGTCCAATGGCCGACCGCATTGGCCGGAAGTGGGTGCTCCTGTCCAGCAGCCTCTTCTTCGTCCTGGCCTTCGGCCTAAACATGGTGGCCTCCGAGGTGTGGATCCTCTACCTGTCCAGACTGATTCAGGGTTTTGGCGTCGGCTTCGTCATGACCGTGCAGCCAATGTATGTGGGTGAGATTTCCACGGACAATGTGCGAGGTGCCACCGGATCCCTGATGCAGCTCTTCATTGTGGGTGAGTCGATTAATTGGGAAAAGGATTCGGAGAGTTAGACTGCAATATTAATATATCTAAAACGGGCTTAAATATAACTACAAAATTGTTAAGATAGAGCAATTCCAAGGTCTTTGGGATAGATCTTGGCAGCAAATTTCATTCCTAATTGTATTATTTTTAAAAAAGCTATTTTAATGTTCAAACGGTCAAAATATTACAAAAAAATATATATATATATATAAATTATCTTTTAAATATTATAATATGTTTCAAAGTAAAATTTAAATTTTCGACATGAAACATAATCCATTGGTTGCACATATACGTTTCCTCACAAAATTACTATATTGATTGCAGTTTTTATAGGTCTGTCGTAAAGTAGAAAGCCGAAATAGTTATATGACCTAAAAATGTGTCTACAGCTGCCACGGTTTATTTTGTAGAAATGAAGAGAGTAGTTAAGAGTTATCGTTTGTACGAACCACACCATTAATTGAATAATGTCTTGTCTATCTCAGCTGGCATTCTGTATGTCTACGCCATTGGACCGTTTGTTTCCTACCAGGCTCTGCAGTGGTGCTGCATTGTGGTGCCCGTGGTGTTCGACCTTGTTTTCTACCTGATGCCGGAGAGTCCGTACTTCTTCGCAGGAAAGGGTCGCAAAACGGAGGCCCTGAAGTCGCTGCAGTTCCTCCGCGGCCAGAGTGCCGAGGGCGTGCACGACGAGATGGCCGAGATTCAGGCCAACGTGGAGGAGGCGATGGCCAACAAGGGCACCATGATGGATCTGTTCAAAAACGCTGGCAACCGGAGGGCATTGTTCATCTGCGCGGGCCTGATCTCCTTCCAGCAATTGTCAGGAATCAATGTGGTGCTCTTCAACAGCCAGTCGATCTTTGCTAGTGCCGACACCGGGCTGGACCCGGCCATTGCCACCATCATCATCGGATGTGTCCAGGTGGGATCTTCGGCCCTGACGCCTTTGGTGGCCGATCGCCTAGGCCGGAAGGTGATGCTGCTGACGTCCTCCAGTGTGATGTCCATCGGACTGGCGGCCCTGGAGGATTCTTCTACATGCAGCTGGTCGTTAAGGACATCTCCAGTGTGGTTTGGATGCCAGTTCCCGCTCTGATCATCTACAACATTGTCTACTGCACGGGCTTTGGTCCGCTGCCGTGGGCGGTGCTCGGCGAGATGTTCCCGGCCAACATCAAGTCGGTGGCCTCCTCCGTGGTGGCCAGCACCTGCTGGACTCTGGGCTTCCTGGTGACCTTCTTCTACCCCTCCCTCGATGCCCTCGGTTCCTACTACGCCTTCTGGCTCTTTGCCGTCTTCATGGTGGTGGCCTTCTTCTTCGTGCTCTTCGTGGTGATGGAGACGAAGGGGCTCAGCCTGCAGGAGATCCAGGATCGACTCAACGGCAAGCGAGACTAGGGAGCAGATCCTGCATTTGTTTCTGCATTTGCGGGTCTGATTCCATAACGATCTTTAACGTACGTCTAAGGTCGATGTGCAAGTATTTTATTGGTTAGTGTTGTAAGCCTACACTCAATTGTTACATGTTTTTCCTGTTAATTGTAAAACAAAACAAAAATTTAGCAATAATAATTATGATAAAACGTTAAATGAAATGACTTTCACTGGGGTGTAAGAAGTTCCAAGAAATTTATTTCAGTGAGACATTATTTTTGGAGCAAAAGCTTGGAAATAAGAAGCTTGTTTAAGTTTTGACACGCGCCAGTATATTGTAATTTAGTCTCTGACATATGTGTATTAAAGTTGCATAAAGCAAGAAAAGAATAAAACTTTTAAAGAAAAAATGTGTACATCCTTGCAGCTATATACAAAATAAATAAATATAATGAATAAATAATTAAGAATATAATAAGAATTGAGAATAAAAGTAATTTTTAAAATAATTCAAAAATTAATAATTAAAAAAATGTAAAAACTTTTTTTCAGTGAGAAAAAGGCCCTAAACTAAATTAGAACGTTAAATTGACTGTTTTTTGGAGAACTTTCAAAGCGATTCCTTGATTGTTCGTCCCACCGAGCGGTTGCAGGACCCGAAAAGCTCAAGTCAACTCTAAGGAATTAATTTGATTTTTTCAAGAAACAAATGACCATTAAATTTTAAAACAATTCCCTTGTTTTAAGAAATATTATTTCACGTTGTAAGGTCAATGCAAAAAAATTCTTGATTAAAGAAGCAATATTTCTTCTATCATCATCTATTAAAAGCAGTATTTTTTCAAATTAGGTGATTAGATTTTAAGTCGAAAATGATGTTTTTTATGAGTGGAGTCGACCCCTTTCTTATCTTTAGTCTCCAAGGTACGCTATGGAACCATTAGCGTCCGTTTTTGATAATGAATAAGGATATCTACAAGTCCTGTGTCGCTGATTCCAAGTCTCGCTTGGTTATACTTCTTATTATACGAATAATAATAACGAGTAACCCAAAAGTATGCAATGATATATACATATATATATGAAAATTATAGATGAATTCGCCGTAAAACATTATTTCTGTGGGCGGTCCCAATTTATACGACTTTTTATACCCGTTACTCGTAGAGTAAAAGGGTATATTGTATTCGTGCAAAAGTATGTAACAGGTAGAAGGAAGCGTTTCCGACCCTATAAAGTATATATATTCTTGTTCAGGATCACTAGCCGAGTCGATCTAGCCATGTCCGTCTGTCCGTCGGTCTGTCCGTCTGTCCGTCTGTCTGTCCGTATGAACGCTGAGATCTCGGAAACTATAAAAGCTAGAGGATTGGTATTTTGCATGTAGATTTTAGGAGTTCCTACGCAGCGCAAGTTTGTTTCAAAATGGTGCCACGCCCCCTCTGACGCCCACAAGCCACAAGCTGTGGCCACAGTTTTGATGCTATTATGAAAATTTTTTTTGATATGTATTTGTTTCGTCAATACCTTTCGATTGGCCAAATAAAAGTTTGCCACGCCCACTCTAACGCCCAAAAACCCATTAAACGCTTAAGCCTGGTTAGCGCCTACATTTCTGCCTTTCATGGCCGCAATAGTGCAATAGCGCCATCTAACGGATGACTTTGGAACAGCTGGCCAAGGCGCTCAACAGAGTCAACGTTAATTCTCGATAAGGATTATTAAAGGAAATTGCGATGGCTTTCATTTGTCAATACCGAACTATATCCCAAGAACTATGCAAATCAAGTCAAGTTAGCCATAATGGAGGTCTGAGTCAGACAATGGCGTATGTGTGTATGTTTGTAAGCATATACATATGTATGTATTTACATTGTACACAGTTGCAATTGCCCTGCAAAGAAGGCATATTTATATTAAGTTGTTTAGCTGACTAACGGGTATCTAATAGTCGAGGCACTCGACTATAGCGTTCTCTCTTGTTTTAATATAATATACTTCAATAGCTTTTACTATGCAAATTTTCTACCACACGAATTTTTTTTAGATAAATGAGGACTACACTTTGGATTCAAGTTCCAAGTTTTAAGTGACATACGTTTGGTATGAGTTCTATTATGCGCCTAAAATGTAAATGTAGCTTCAACAGAATATTTTTTTTTAATTTTTACGAGGAAAATAAAAAATCAAAATTATCCGGTCATGGATAAGGTATCTAAATAAATAGATTCAAAGCAAAAATGTAACATATTAAATGTTGAGAGTAAGGTTTTATTTTCATTATAGTGAGCCGTCCTAGGGCACCTGATTTTAAACCTTTTTATATTCCCTAGATACCTTGTACGTCGGTATACAATAAACGAGTAGCATTCACAATACTGATTTATAGTTAAGTACATAGTAGCTTGGCATAACACAATCTTGGTTATTGCCAACAAACGATTTGTTTGGATCACTTAGAAACACAGAAACACAAAAATACGTAAAACTATTTTTCTGCAATGGCTTCAAAAACGCAAGATGCCATGTTGGCCGAAATGGACTTAATCTTTCTGGACACAATACTTCCAAGGTGCTGCAAGGATATCACCACCACCCAGGCATTCTTCAAGGATTACAGTGCCGAGAAGCCGAAGAGAACGGTTACAGCGTTTCGCTACCAAACGGATCCCTCCCTTATTTCAGGCCATTATGCAAACAATCTGAGGGTACGCAAGCAGGAGCTGAAGACAAGGACATGGCCACGATCCATGGACTGGCGCGAGGAGTATGCGCAGTTCGTCAAGCGAAACAAGTGGTGCAACGAGGAGATCTACAAACTCTTCTTCGTGCATCCGCCCATCGATTATATTCAAATAAAGGAGTATCTTCAGGACCTGCTTAAAACCACTTATATCTCAGATTACTCTCCCAAAGAATACGTGTCCCTTAGAAGTCAGCGCAGGCAGAAGGTTGATCCGAATACTGACAACATTGACTATCAGACGACCTATGGCAATTATCACAATCGCATTCAGGAGGAGAATCCCTTCAAGTCGAACCTTTTTTCAGAACCACAAGCAGTCGTTAAGAGTATGGACATAGGACATTTTGCCAAAGAGATGCGCAAACTGTTCACCAAGTACAATCTTACAACCTATTACGATACCATCTGTCTCCCAGCATTGATAAAGGCCAAGGATGGTATTATGCCATCGGGACCAATCGATCGCTACACTCTTCGCAAGTACTAAATGGCATCTGAATGAACGTATCTTCGAGACTTCAAACAAATATATATAAACGTGCTTTTAGACCTGTAGTTTCTTCGCCAATATTGATTAGAGTTTTGTATAGAATGCATTTCGGATGTATAAAAATTGACCCACTCGTACATTCGTACGAACATTGTGATAAATAGCTTTTCCCTACACTCTTCGCAAGCACTAAATGCCTCTGAATAAACGTATCTTCGTGACTTCAGAAAAATTTATAGTTTTTCCATAGTTTTTCGCCAATTGATTAGAATTCTATATAAAATGTAAATCGACCCATTCGTACATATTTACGAACATTGTAATAAATAGATTTTTGGTGATCGAGGGACCTTTTGCTATATCGTTTAGCAAAAAGGTCCCTCGATCACCAAAAATCTATTTATTACAATGTTCGTAAATATGTACGAATGGGTCGATTGGATTTTTGCAAATAATAGTAGTATGAAGAATTTTTGACTTCTTAATTTTGGGTACTAAATATTTACTAAATTATATTTTCATTTAATTTAAAGTATTTTCAAAAAAAGATGTATAATATACATATGTAAATAAAATAAAATATTTTAAATTTATTTCGAATTTGTTGGTATTTCGGTACCAATATTCAGGTAAGAATTAAATGGAATATGTAAATTGTATTGATAAAGCTGGTTTTTGTTAAAAACAAAACCTCCACTTTAATTAACGATTAATTATAGTTTTAAATAAAAATATTTTTTTACATTAACATAAATAAATTTGAAAATCTCTTCTGACCCTAACAAGTTTGTATATTCTATTATATATATACAGTTTCACTTTCTGTCTACACAGGTATTTTTTTTAAATGAATTGATTTATTAACTAATAAGTGATAATTCGATAATTCCCTTGCTTACTTAAGAAATTTTTGTGTCATTAAACTGGCTTAGCATTGTTTTTTTATTCAAATAAGCTGACCATGTTAATTATTAAGATTTTAAATGGGTTGCATCTTTTAACACTCAATAACTCCCGAACCTGAATTTTTAGAAAAAAATGTTTTATATATAAAAAGTTAAGTAAAAAGTTAAAAGATAGCACAAGATTTGAAAGAAATTTCCTTCTTAAACAAATGTTTATAACGGGAGCACAGAAACTAATTTTTGACTTTAGTTCCGTAATTTTGACTTCGAGAACAAGTGTGAAAAAATAAATCGGCCCTTAAATACCTTTGTACCGATATGTACCACGTATCTGTAATTTAAAACATATAGAAAGTAGCGGCGCTAAAAATCGAGGGAAAAAGGCCAAGTTTCTGATTCAACAAGAATGCAACTAGACATTTAATCCACCGGCCCCAACAGATTTAGACTTAAAGACTTGGTATGTAATGCCCTTATTTAAAGCGATACCTTTCGGTCAAAATATCATACCTATAGGATCTCCTCATTCTTTAGGAAATCGTTAAGTTGATGTTCGCACCAAAAAAAAAAGCTTTGGGAGAGTCTTTTTTGGGTAGGTCATGTAACATCAGAATGACTTGTCATTTATATATTCATTAATTTAAGCTTGCTCTCTCTGGGCAAAACAATTACAATATACTGAGAAATAAATAATTTGCCAAGTATAAATAAATCACAAAATGATTAAATTAAACATTATTTAATATTTTTATTTATTAAATTGGCTAAATGACATTACCGCAACCTTAAATAATTATAAAAAAGCATGTATATTTTTAACTAAAAAAATGAAAACTAAAAACCAAGAAGAACAATTTACCCGACTACTGGAAACCAGGAACAAAAAGTGTTTCATGCCCCTGGGCGTCAAAATATATTTTGCAAGTAACTTTATAATACAAATTTGTAAGAATCTCAACAGATTTTTTTAATAATTATAAAATATATTTATTTAGCTAAACTATCAGCACACTTAAAATTGCTTGTTTATTATCTATTTGGGGCTTCCTGATTTTTATGTGTTAACTTCTATTCTCACGATGACCAGCTATGATCTGATCAAGTGATTTTGAAAACAAGGCAAGGCAACCGACTCTCTCTGACATCAGCGAGTAAAAGTTTAGTCTTCGTATGCATTTGCAACCCGAAAGTCTTGTGGAGAAAAATAATACCGGTTGAAATAAATCGTTGGTCAAATCTTGTTGCTATTGTACGCTCAAAAGTAAAATGCAAAATTAGTATCAGGATGGAAAGCGGATACCACACAATTCTGGATTGATGAAAGAAAGAAAGCTAAGCTTGTAGCAAACAGACAGAAAATAAATAAAGATATTACGAATATGAAAACATTTGATGCCCATAAACACTCATTGATTTTCAGTATTTTCATTTTGTATAAATAAATAGCTATAGTTTTCAATTACAATAATATTCCTTAGAATATGTTTAAAGTGCTGTACAAGAAACATTTATTAAATTTATTAAATCACTTCAACACCCAAATTCAATGACGAAAGTAAAGAGCCTTTTAGTACAACACTACTTTTGTATACTAAATAAAATCTTAATAAACTTAACTTAGTGATTGCATACACATAATACCTTTGTTATTAAGTTCCCACATAAGAATTTTCATTCTTTTTGTCCATACGCATCTATTATTTATAGAAACTGATTTTAGACTTATATTGATAAGGATTGTTTGTATAATGCATTCCCCAAGACTTGTCTGTTCTTTCGGGTCTATAAAAACATCCCACTCTTATGTATATACAGTGATAAGTCGATTTTCGGCGTTAAGGGGACCTTGTTGCTGTAACTATTAAAGATAAGAAACCGATAGTGTTTAAAGAACATATTTTTTTACAGAGTAAAATGACTACTCATCGATTTATTTTAAATACATTTACATTACAGTAAATGTAAAACATTAATCGATGTTATTGTTCACGGTTGTACCAATATACGTTACAGACATCTAAGAGAGCTTGGGAAATCGTTGTTGTGGTGACACTCGCCCCAAAACTTTAATAAATCTTTAAGAAAGTCCTTTTTTATAAAGCAATTTAAGCTCCCTCTCTCTCAGTAAACCAAGATAATTGACTAAGAATTAAAATCTTCGATTAATATAAATAAATCACAAAATTATTAAATTAAACGTTATCTATAATATTGAGGTGGGCTCTTATATTTTATTTAATATTATTATTTTGATTTAATTTTTGTATATCTTTTAAACAAAACTACCTTTAAACAATGGCATGGTATTGCCGATTTGTAATAGATTTGTTGTGTGTTTTCCATTAAAAAAAATATTTTTTGGGCGCCTAGTTTACGTTTTACAACACACTTAAAATTTTTTATTTTGGTTTGTTACGTAGCACAACTTTTTTCCTGTATCGGTGTATAAGAAGTGCCTTTCGACTTTTATATTGGCTTTTAATTAATCATTCTAAGCCTAGGTTGCCCTTAAAACTTTTTCAAGCCGCCTATTATTTTTAAATCAACTGGAAACAGATGCTGCCAATGTTATAGGAGGCCTTTTAATAAAAAGAATGTGTCTGATTTGGTTTTAGAAATTGAAAGGTCGTAGAATCTGCCATGATTATTCGTCGACTTGGTAAAGTTAACCGTAAAACATTTCTTTCCATAGCAAAGCATTCATTTTAACATATATTTATACCCGTTACTCGTAGAGTAAAAGGGTATATTGTATTCGTGCAAAAGTATGTAACAGGTAGAAGGAAGCGTTTCCGACCCTATAAAGTATATATATTCTTGTTCAGGATCACTAGCCGAGTCGATCTAGCCATGTCCGTCTGTCCGTCTGTCCGTCCGTATGAACGCTGAGATCTCGGAAACTATAAAAGCTAGAAGATTGGCATTTTGCATGCAGATTTTAGGAGTTCCTACGCAGCGCAAGTTTGTTTCAAAAAGGTGCCCCGCCCCCTTTAACGCCCACAATCGCTTATATACGATTTTATTTAAATATAAATTTAAATATTTCGGAAAAGTAAAAATGCAGTTTTATTGTGTTTATCAATACCTATCGAAATGTAGAAGAAATTTTTCAAATCGGACCATTCGTTTAAAAGTTATGCGTGATCAAAGTTTCTATCTCCATCTCCCTCGCACTCCTTTTACCTGAGTAACGGGTATCTGATAGTCGGGGCACCCGACTATAGCGTTCTCTCTTGTTTTTTGTTTAACCCTCTGCATTTCGAGTTTGTATATCCGTTACTCGTAGAGTAAAAGGGTATATTGTATTCGTGCAAAAGTATGTAACAGGTAGAAGAAACCGTTTCCGACCCTATAAAGTATATATATTCTTGTTCAGGATGACTAGCCGAGTCGATCTAGCCATGTCCGTCTGTCCGTCTGTCTGTCTGTCCGTATGAACGCTGTGATCTCGGAAACTATAAAAGCTAGAAGATTGGCATTTTGCAAGTAGATTTTAGGAGTTCCTACGCAGCGCAAGTTTGTTTCAAAATGGTGCCACGCCCCCTCTGACGCCCACAAGCCACAAGCTGTGGCCACAGTTTTGATGCTTTTATGAAAATTTTAATTGATATGTGTTTGTTTCGTCAATACCTATCGATTGGCCTAATAAAAGTTTGCCACGCCCACTCTAACGCCTAAAAACCCATTAAACGTTTAACACTGACCAGCGCCTACATTTCCGCCTTTCATGGCCCGTGGTACCAATGCTTTGGGGTAGATGGCGCCATACAATAGCGCCATAAAAATCGGGAGCTAATTCGAGCGGCGAAAAACATACAGAAGGCATAAGTTTTTTAGCTGAGTAACAGGTATCTAATAGTCGAGACACTCGACTATAGCGTTCTCTCTTGTTATACCCGTTACTCGTAGAGTAAAAGGGTATATTATATTCGTGCAAAAGTATGTAACAGGTAGAAGGAAGCGTTTCCGACCCTATAAAGTATATATATTCTTGTTCAGGATCACTAGCCGAGTCGATCTAGCCATGTCCGTCTGTCCGTCTGTCCGTCTGTCTGTCTGTCTGTCCGTATGAACGCTGAGATCTCGGAAACTATAAAAGCTAAAAGATTGGCATTTTGCATGTAGATTTTAGGAGTTCCTACGCAGCGCAAGTTTGTTTCAAAATGGTGCCACGCCCCCTCTGACGCCCACAAGTCACAAGCTGTGGCCACAGTTTTGATGCTATTATGAAAATTTTTTTTGATATGTATTTGTTTCGTCAATACCTATCGATTGGCCAAATAAAAGTTTGCCACGCCCGCTCTAACGCCCAAAAACCCATTAAACGCTTAAGCCTGGCTAGCAAGTACATTTCCGCCTTTCATGGCGTATACAATAGCGCCATCTAACGGATGACTTTGGAACAGCTGGCCAAGGTGCTCAACAGAGTCAACGTTAATTCTCGAAAAGGATTTATATTAAAGGAAAATGCGATGGCTTTCATTTGTCAATACCGAACTATATCCCAAGAACTATGCAAATCAAATCAAGATAGCCAAATTGGAGGTGTTCTCTGGGTACCGATTTTAACATACAAATCGGGAGCTGATTCGAGCGGCGAAAAACATACAAGAAGGCATACATATTTATATTAAGTTGTTTAGCTGAGTAACGGGTATCTAATAGTCGAGGCACTCGACTATAGCGTTCTCTCTTGTTATACCCGTTACTCGTAGAGTAAAAGGGTATATTGTATTCGTGCAAAAGTATGTAACAGGTAGAAGGAAGCGTTTCCGACCCTATAAAGTATATATATTCTTGATCAGGGTCACTAGCTGAGTCGATATAGCCATGTCCGTCTGTCCGTCTGTCTGTCCGTCTGTCCGTCCGTATGAACGCTGAGATCTCGGAAACTATAAAAGCTAGAAGATTGGCATTTTGCATGCAGATTCTAGAAGTTCCTACGCAGCGCAAGTTTGTTTCAAAAAGGTGCCACGCCCCCTTTAACGCCCACAATCGCTTATATACGATTTTAAAACTTAAATATTTCGGAAAAGTAAAAATGCAGTTTTATTGTGTTTATCAATACCTATCAAATCGGACCATTCGTTAAAAAGTTATGCGTGATCAAAGTTTCTATCTCCATCTCCCTCGCACTCCCTTTACCTGAGTAACGGGTATCTGATAGTCGGGGCACCCGACTATAGCGTTCTCTCTTGTTATACCCGTTACTCGTAGAGTAAAAGGGTATATTGTATTCGTGCAAAAGTATGTAACAGGTAGAAGGAAGCGTTTCCGACCCTATAAAGTATATATATTCTTGTTCAGGATCACTAGCCGAGTCGATCTAGCCATGTCCGTCTGTCCGTCTGTACGTCTGTCCGTCTGTCCGTCTGTCCGTCCGTATGAACGCTGAGATCTCGGAAACTATAAAAGCTAGAAGATTGGCATTTTGCATGCAGATTTTAGGAGTTTCAACTTACATTAAACTATTCAAACCGAATGTTTATAATAAATTCCGCTGTAAATAGATTACGTTTCTATATTTTTCTATCCAAAGAACTTTTGTACACATTTAGCCATTTCGTTTGAAGAGCAGAAAAATATCGTTTTTATTATTTTTTCCAACACTGTATATGTACATATTTTTCAATTAAACAAAAAATATTTAATTTGTATTCTCACGATGACCGGTGATTTGCAAAACAACCGACTCTCGTAAAACTTATACTTTCATGAGCGAAAGCTTTTAGAGCAAAATAAGCTCCTTATAACTAGTATAAATTGTAAAACATCTGCGAGAGAATGTTCAGTCTTCACGTCAATTTCCAACCAGAAGGTCTTACGGAGAAATAAATACAATATCGGCTGAAATGGATCGTTGGCTAAGTCGAGTTGCTGTTGTTACAGGCGCCAGTTCTGGCATCGGCTCGGCCTGTTGCAAGGACCTGGTGGCCAAGGGCATGGTTGTCGTGGGATTGGCCCGTCGGGAGGAGCGTTTAAAGCAGCTGAAGGAATCTTTGCCAGCAGATCAACAGGCCCGCTTCCATGCCTACAAGTGTGACGTCAGCGTGGAGCAGCAGGTGGTCGACGCTTTCGCATGGGTGGACGAGACCCTCGGCGGAGCGGACGTATTGGTTAATAATGCGGGAATTACCACCGGTTCCCTGCTCACGGATGCCGGCAATGCCGCTGACATGCGTTCCGTTCTGGACACCAACGTCCTGGGATTCGTCTGGTGCGCCCGAGAGGCTTTCAAATCGCAGCAGATGCGCAATGTCACCGATGGCCATGTGGTGGTCATTAACAGCGTTGTGGGCCACAAAATTCCCCACATAACGGGATTTAACTTCAAGATGTATGCTCCATCCAAGTTCGCTGTCACCGCTATGGTGGAGGTCCTGCGACAGGAGTTCCAGCAGAAGAAGACACAGACAAAGATTACCGTGAGTTTGGAACGCGTTCTTTTTATTCGAGTAATCTCACAGATCGTCCATCCATTTATAGTTTATCAGTGGTATATCTATTAAACGCTTTACTCACATTATCTATTTAATTTCAATCAAGCCGTTATCTGAACTTAAACCCTAACAAAACACCAATGAAATTGCAAAACTTTTAAATTTGTTATCTTTTGATTACGGGTAAAATTTAAGTCGTCGAAAACTAATTGTGGTCAAATTCGGAAAACTCCTTCTATTCACGAAATTCGTTCCTCTTTTTTATAATTTTGGTCAAAAGTGTGCAATGCAGTGAAGGAGACATCTCCGACCCTATAAAGTACATATATTCTTGATCAGGATCACCTCCTGAGTTGATATAAGCATGTCCGTCTGTCCGTCTGTCCGTCTGTCTGTTTCTACGCGAACTAGTCTCTCAGTTTTAAAGATATCGTATTGAATCTTTGCAAACACTCTTCTTTTCTTTGCACGCAGTATATAAGTCGGAACGGCCGGGATCGGCCGACTATATCCTATAGCTGCCATATAACTGATTGATCGGAAATGTCATAACTGTGGTCTTTGTTAAGTTAGGAACTTGGGAATTTCTGCGAGATTTATTTTTTGGTGTTTTTAAAGTTGGGAAGTTGGGATTTTTTATGAGTGTTAAGAATGCATCATATGAATAATTTTGGAGAATATAATTTACAGAATATTCTGCAAGGGTATTTCAACTTCGGCTCCGCCCGAAGTTAGCTTTCCTTTCTTGTTTTTTTTCGGTTTTATTGTAGTCTTAATTACACCAGTTAAACGATATACTAATTAAAATATCTCCTTTCGTAGAGCATAAGTCCCGGAGCTGTCGACACAGAGATCATTGATGAAAAAATCAAGGAGATTATGCCAAACTTCCCAATGTTGCGTGCTGAGGATGTTGCAGATGCAGTTTCCTATTGTATCCAGACTCCCCCCAATGTGCAAATCCATGAGCTGACCATCAAACCAATCGGCGAAGGGTTTTAGATGATACTTTAACGGAATTGGACTTTTTAAGAGCTCCAACGCGAGTAATTTTCATCATGAGTATCAGAATGGAAAGTGGATACCACACCAATCCGAATTGATGTAAATACAAAGAACTAAGCTTGTGGTATACAGACAGAAAATGAATAAAGATATTACCAATATACAAACATTTGATTCCCATAAACACTCCTTGATTTTCAGTATTTCCATGAAGAGTAAAAAAGATACCAGTTTTCAAATGCTGTAATTTTCTTTAGAGTACGTTGTAAAGTGTTTTACAAGTAAGTGGTTTCACCCAGTATAATCTTACAACTTATTACGATACCACAAACGGAATCTTTATTTTTATAAAGAAAAATCTAAGCCGCAATTATTATTATAAAATAAATCGGTCGCGTTTCTATATTTTTTCTATTCAAAAAAAATGTGTACACAATTATTATTTGCATATGGAGTTCAAAAGAAAATGTGGTTTATATTATTTTTTCCACCAATGTAAAAAAAATAAAGTGATCATTTAATTTGTATTCAAACGATGACTATCTTTAATCAAATGATATGCAAAACAAACCCACTCTCTTAAAACGTACACTTTTTGAGCGAAAGCTTTTAGTGTAAAATAAACTACTGCTGGCTAATAAACATCTGAGAGCAAAAGTTCAGTCTTCGCGTAAATTTCCATCACGAAAGTCTTGCGGAAAAATAATTACTATATGGTCTGAAATGAATCGTTGGTTGAACCGCGTTGCTGTTGTTACAGGCGCCAGTTCTGGCATCGGCTCGGCCTGTTGCAAGGACCTGGTGGCCAAGGGCATGGTTGTCGTGGGATTGGACCGTCGGCATGAGCGTTTGGAGCAGCTCAAAGAATCCCTGCCGACGGATCAACAGGTTCGCTTTCATACCCACAAGTGTGACGTCAGCGTGGAGCAGCAGGTGGTCGACGCTTTCGCCTGGGTGGACGAGATCCTCGGAGGAGCCGACGTTTTGGTGAATAGTGCGGGAATTATCACCGGCTCTTTGCTCACGGATGCCAACAACGGCGCTGACGTGCGTTCCGTCGTGGACACTAATGTCCTGGGATTCCTTTGGTGCGCCATGTGGTGGTCATTAACAGCGTTGTGGGCCACAAAATTCCCCACATACCGGGATTTGGCTACAAGATGTATGCTCCATCCAAGTTTGCTGTCACCGCTATGGTGGAGGTCCTGCGACAGGAGTTCCAGCAAAAGAAGACACAGACAAAGATTACCGTGAGTTTGGAACGCGTTCTATAAGATGCAAGTAATCTAATCTAATCCATTCAATGTTTTATCAGAGGTAAATCTATTAATATAACATTTACGGTACCTGGCTTACATACACAATTTTTCTCCTTAGTGTTCTTTTGGTACTAGGGACGAAAATATAAGTGAATTCATTTTAAAAGCCCTTTAATATAAAATGAATAAACAATCCATAAGTAGGCAGAAATATGTTTTTATGCCATTACAGTTATTGTTAGACTTTTATTTTATTTCTTAAAAAATTAAAACACTATCTAAGACTTTTATTTGTTTCTAAAAAATAACTTTAATTAATTGTATCGCAATAATGTTTTTTATTTCATTTTACGGGTTCTTAGCAAGAAATTTGAAAACGGTTTTTTGACAATTAAAAACGAAGTCTTAATAACGAATTATTCTTAATTTTGAAAAAATTAAAAAAAATAACATTTGCTAAAAATTATGCACTGCTTAATACCTGTATACTCAATAGTTTAAATTTCACGCCTTTTTAGACTTGCCGCATCATTGTCGAATATGCAAGAAATTATGCAGAAGTTTAAGTACAGACACTTTATAAAAAAAAGTTACTAGGCCGATTCTAATTACAAAAATAAAACAATCAATAAATTTTAGAAAATAAAAAGACCTAATTGACCTGATTTTAAGTGTGGCACATGTAGATCGTAACAAAACTTTTAAATGGATTCAATAGCGACAAGTGATCGCAGGTAGCCAACATAATTTTAATCGAATTTGAATGGAACTTTGTTAAGCATTTTGAGTGGAAGAGATTCGGTTATTTTTTTTTTTTTAATTTTTTAAATTTAACATATTTTAAGATGTTTATTTAATTTAAGTAATAATTATATTGTTTTAGTTTAAACTCATTGCTCACGTCTCTTAGAAAGACAACCTATTTCTAAACTTGGCAGGTAATAGCCAATTCCACGGAATTTTGGTTGTGATTTTTGACTTTTCATATTACTATTTAATGGAAATGTAGTCATTTTCTGAAATTAAACACTAACCCAATTAAATTTCATTACTTTTAAGCTAGTAAAAAAATTGTTTTGACGAAATTCCTCCTTTTTTACTTTATTGTAAGCCACATTGCAACTATACGCTTAATTTAATTACCCCTTTTCGTAGAGTATCAGTCCCGGACGGGTCGACACCGAGTTCATTGATGAAAAAATCAAGATGATGCCAAACCTTCCAATGTTGCGTGCCGAGGATGTTGCCGATACAGTTTCCTATTGTATCCAGACGCCTCCCAATGTGCAGATCCATGAGCTGACCATCAAACCAATTGGTGAAGCGATTTAGATGATACTTTATCGGAATTGGACTTTTTAAGAACTCTAAAGCGAGTCTTATGCATTGTGGGTATCAGGATGGAAAGTGGAAACCACACCAATCCGGATTGATATAAATAAAGAAATGTAAGCTTGTGGTAATCAGAGAGAAAATAAATGAAGATGTTACCAATATGGAAACATGTTATACCCATAAACACTTACTGATTTTCAGTATTTGCGTAAATAAATAGCTCGAGTTTTCAATAGCAATAATTTTCTTTGGAGTACATTTAAAGTGGTTTACAAGTAACATTTATTAAATCACTTCAACACACAAGTTCAATGAAGGAAGTACAGGGCCTTTTAGTTGCAGGTAATTACAATACGTCATGGTTTAGGTTATAACACTACGTCTGTATAAACATCGATTTCTTTAAGTTTCTCACCTTATGTATCACAGTTACATGGTTATTACAAACGTGAGTGTGTGTATGTTTGTTTTGAGTTTTTGTTTTGAACGCATACAACTAGGATAGACAACACATATCTCCGCTCACATAACTATCATATAAAGTAACTACATCTTGCTGACGCCAACAATGCGGCCCAACTTAACATCTAATAAAAATCCAGAGTATAAATAGTTTTGATTACAGTTAAGTACATAAACAGCGCTGAAACGTTTGGCTAAAAACTAATAATACCGTCATCGTACAGTCCTACCGACAAAGACGTACCCAGTACTTCCGCTAATTGCTTCAGTTTACAAATTGTATTCACTTGGCTGGAGCATCAAACGTGCAATAACAAAAATAATAAAAGCATATTGCAGCCGTCTGAAGTCTTGTGGAAATAGCACACTAAGGAGAGTTTACAAGATTTCGCTTTGCTTAAATCTACCAAGTACAGTTACACATATATCTAGAGTATATCAATGTAGAACTCACACAACGTACATATGCCTCGGCCTGCATATTTTAAAACGAAATATGCCGACACACGGTTTGTATATGTATATATAAATGATCTCGGGCCGGCTTCAGAGCCGTCGTACCCTGTATAAAAATGCAGTTGCCTGATTCTCCCTGGCAACAACAACGCGGGTTGGCCGGCAATAGTAACTAACTCAATTGGATGTAGACGGATACGTTTGATATTTGCACTCGCGCAGCGTCTGGAATGAGTGCTCAAAGTCCCTCGGCAGCGAGGATAGGCCGTGAGCGCTTTCGGTGCCCGAAATAGTTTTAATTAGGCTGTTGGAGTTCAGTGACTCCAGCTCGTGCGTCTCAGAATTGGCTAGTTCCACAATGGCCGAGCTGGTGGGGGTCAACAGCTGCTCGCTGGCGATCACCTGGCTGGGTTTTCTGCGGAGAAATAAAAATAAAATAATTTAGCAGATAATTGATGTGATTCTGCAAAATATTATCAACAGGCCCAATAAAATTAAAATCTCTCACCTCTCGTAAAACTTGCTGCTGCCACTGTTCCGCTTGTTCCACAACGGCCACTTAAGCTCCAGAAAACCGTTCTGAGGACCGGCAATGCGCAGAAGACTCATCAGGAAAAAAGTGGCGTAGAACCAGCTTACGATCATGACCACGACCAGAAAGACGCCGATCTGTATGTAGGGTAATATATTGGATGCCATCATGATGCCGCCGGCCAGACCCGTCGTGGTGGCCGCCATCACCGTGGGTCCAATGATCCGGGATAGTACAAACTGTGTGGCTGCCAATCTCTCCTTGACCGGGGACATCCGGTAGTGAATGCCGTAATGCAGACTGAAGTCCACAGCCAGTCCAATGGCCGTGCTCACCGCAATGCTTTCCAAAATGTTAAGTTGCCAGCCAAGCAGGATGAGCACCGCAACAGTGTTAAAAATGCTCAGAGATACGGTTAATACGGCGTAGATGGAAATCAATATGTTGACAGTAAAGCATAGCAGTACGACAAGCGATGCAGCCATGGCTAGGCAAATGGCAACCAAAGTGTCATGTGAAAGTGTGTCCTGCACATTGTAGAATTTTAGGTCGCTGGTGAACCATCCACCTTGCAGTTCCGGCGGTGCCGTGGCCAACTGCTGCTGAAACCAGTTTTCAACAGACTCGTAGAACTGTTTAATATTTGCGTAGATAGTACTGTAGGCCACATTGGACTCGAACTCGATGACTATGGCTTTGACCAAGAGCGATGAACGTGATCCGTTAGTACTGTACTCTGCACTATCATTTCCACCCAGGTAATCTTCTGTGTCCAGTCGAGGGGCATCAGCAAACTTGGGCCCTGCAACGCCAGGCCGAAAAAATGTGGTGTCGTACATGTTGGAAATACTCTGTGGCAAGCAATATTCGAAAACGTGAGGATCGAAGGGGAACTGGGCGTCGCAGCATGGTGAACGATCTTTCCGGGTACTGTCCATATCATCGATGCATCTGAAACACACAAAATGTTATTGTTTTCAAATTAATCTAAATGTGTATTAAAGGTAATGGTAAAAAATTAAATATATACATATTGGATTAAATATAGTTTGAAAATAATGTCTGTTATTTGTATACTAGACAAAAGTAACATGCATTAATAACAGATAACAAAAGATCAGTAAGAGCCATCAAATTATTTTTTGGACCCAAATCTGCTGCGTTGACCTTTATCTAAGTGTACCAAAATCTTTAGAAAAAAACACTAATAGGATTATCTGCTCACCTGCGCTTCATATAATCGATGAGATTTTCAATGAAACAATTGGGCAAAAGCATGCCCAGAGTCTCTTTGTAAAAGGGTTGCTGGCGCACGCTCTGGCAAAAGTCGAGGATCCAGAGCTGCGCTGGCCTGGTGGATGCATTAAAATTATTGTCATAGTGTAGGTTGCCGTAGGAATTTGGGTTCGTGTAGTCGCCATCGTCAACTGCCTGAATGCCCCAGACAAAATGCATGTGCATCTTGAAGTTCTCGTACGCCTGCAACGGCTTCTCAAACCAGAACTGCTGCTTAAGACTAGAATACATCTCAAACGGATGCTTTGAGACAAAGAGCTGAAAGTGCGATTTCTCCGGCAACTGGAGACCTGGATACCAGAACACAATGACGGCACTGGACACGCCTAGAGCACCAAATATCAGCAGCCACAGATAGGCGTAGTTCATGATACCGTGCGTTATGCACCCCTCAAACATCTGACAAAATCTGTTAATTGACTTCTTGCAGGCGTGGATCAGTTTCTGGGACGTCGGATTGTGGCAGGATATCCTGGTGGCAAAGAGCCGTTCCATTATGGATACAGAAGCGGGAAGCCAGGTGATCATGAGCAAATAGTTGGTCACCACGACAGTTCCCGCAAAGATCCTAAAAAGATTTAAAGCAATTGGATTTTTTATTTAAATGGTCTATCTTTTAGAACTGATTTAAATATTTAGTAAACGTACCCAAAGCACTTAATAGCCGTTATGGAGCTGCTGTAGGAGGCGTAAAAGGCGCCGGCGGTGGTGAGCGATGTAACGAACATGGAGGCAGCAGCGTGTCGCATGGTCAGCGCCATGATGTTCTCCAACGACTCGGTGTGATCGCTGAGCTCCAGGGGCGTTGGAAGCGCACTTTGGGACTGAGGGGTCAAGGTGCAGCGGCTGCTGAACCTCTCGGCCAGCACACATTGCCAGATTTTTAGAAATAAAAAAACATCGTCTGCTCCAATGCCAATTATCACCACAACGGCCAGAAGGTTCATGTAGGGGAAGAACTCGAACTCCAGAACGATTGCATAGAAAAAGTACGCTAGTCCCAGCGAGAAGAAGATGGCGATACAGGACATCAATGTGATGAATGCCGATCCCGTATACAACCAAACGCTGGCCATGACGAATGCTCCTCCTAAGGAAACCAGCCAAACATCTGTTAGCAATAGCTCGTTAAATAGCTCGTTCTCAAGGCCCAGATCCATCGCAATAACTTCCACAAGCTCGTTGCTAAGCTCCCTGCAAAATCAGTCAGAAGTTTATTACCAAATAGAAAATACAAAAAAAATAAAATATATAAAAAAAAAATGTTAAAAAAAATGGATTCAGTGCAGCGAGAAAAGGATTTGATTAAAATGGAGATGCCAAGGACCAGGATGCTCGTAACCACCAGCAGAGCGGACTACGTGGACCATACTGGAAAGGCTGTTCACATTCCATCTATCAAACAAAATCAAGAAGACCCCTCGCTTATAACTGGCCACAATTGGGCGAATCTGAAGGTTTCTGGTATAGAAAATAAAACGAAGACATGGCCCCACTCTATGGACTGGCGTGAGGACTACGCACAGTTCATTAAAAGAAACAAATGGTGCAACGAGGAGATCTACAAACTGTTATTCCTGTTTCCGCCCGTGGATTTCCAAGTTCTTAAGGACTTTGTTAGGGATCTGCGCAAGACAGTTTATATGTACGACTACTCGAGAGATGACTTCGTTTCTTTTGTGAGTCGGCGACGCGTTCGCAACATAAAACGCTTTGCCTCCGACGGTGGGGACTATCTGACCACTTATGGGTGCTTCTACAATCGCTTGCAGGAAATGGAGCCATTCAAGAGCTCCCTATATCCGGAACGTATGCTAAAGGACCCAAATCTATATAGGGTCGCCACAGATCTGCGCAAATTGTTCACTAAGTACAATATGACGACTTATTTCGACACTATATGCGTCCCAGCTTTAATGAAGGCTAAGAATGGCATAATGCCATTGGCACCTATCGATCGGTATCAAAATCGAAAGTACTAAGGGTCCGTACTTACACTTCTTCCCACTCGTGAAACAGCGGCAGCAGGCGATTAGATTGCGCTACCGGCACAAATATCATGGCGTATTTCAAATAAACATTGGTGTCCTAAAAAAATAAATATTGCATGAGATTGAAAAAAACTCAATATTATACTAAAAATGTTTACTCAACTCACATTGGTCTTGATGAAACTAAAGTCCGTGAGGAAATTCAGGACGTTAAAGACAATATTTAACCGCTTGCACTCCTCAGGAGCACGACAGTGCGGTATTTCATTGCAGTGGTTGTCCATCTTCAGGTCGTGGAAGTACTCGTAGCAACCGGAGAGCAGCGTCTGCAGCGAAGTAACATCCTCTGCAGTGAGGTCAAAGCAGGAACTTTTGTTGGCTAGCATGGCTGCGTAGTTGGGCAGCGACCACGGCCTGCAGCATTCGGTGGTGAGCATTTCGGGCTCGCAGAAGGCCCGATAGCTGGGCACCTCGGTGATCTGGTCTTGGAGCTGGCACATTGCCAGCAGGCCGTTCAAGTCGAACAGCGAATCGGTGGCGTTCGGCCCGATCCGCTGAACCACAAAATGGGAGTACTCCTTTCGTGGCGATGAGTCGCAAAAGAAGCCTTCGATGGGCTGGCGACGATGTGCGTCCGCCCAACCGTCGGTAGGCAGGGTGGCGGCTTGTTTCAGAAGCCGCCAAGTGCTCTTTTTTGTCTGCACCCGCTCCCGATGCTCGTCCTCATCTACTGAGGTGGTATTGTGCCCATACTCGATCTGCTCAGTGCGTCGGGTGGGTTCCAAAGAGGAGGAAGCGCTGTTGTTTGTGATCTCGTAGTCGCGAAACACTCCGCTGTCACCCATCCAGGTGTCGACAGCAAAATTTGCGGATGGAGCACTCGTAGCCTTCAGTCGCTTCTTAAACTGCATCATCTTCTGGGCCACATCGTGATGTTCGTGATTGCTCTGATTTTGTTCCTTACGTCTCTTGTTTTTGTTTCGGTTTCTATGCTTGTTCTTGCGTCGCCTGTGATTCGGATGCAGCCGGGTCTCAACATAGCCCTGTTCCACGCGCCTCTTCTCCCATAGATCCGAAGGATTCGAGAAAAGCACTCCATGGTGGTCAGTCTCCTGCATCAGGTTGTACCAAGCTGTCAGGCGTTGACCTATCTTGGTACCGCGCGTTTCGAAGCCCTGAAATGGAAGTGGATAAGCGGGTATGTTTCAATTCAAATTTTATTCATTTATATCTGAAAAATAATATAAGATTGACTAAGAAGCTGGGCTATTAAAAATAATAACGTTTGTGAGCTAATTAACTCAAGCTGATAAGCTAAGTTCTTTGAGATTACTTGTGCAAAGCTATATTCTGTTTCTCAAATTGTGAATAATTACTAGTTTTAAAGGTAATAAGTTCACAACGGATTATATGCAATACATTTGGATTCGACACAAATTCAAAGGTAGGATATGTTGTCACTATTCGATAACAATGAAATATAGCTATTATTTTGGGTTTGGCACTAAAATTTAAGAGTACTTGTAAAATGCATATTATTCCAGTCCAATTTAACTGCAATTTTTTGTTGGCAGAAGGTGGGTTTAAGTTTAAGTTAACCTTAACCTATACCTTGAACCTTAATCTTCGTGATTTAACTGATTTAGTTTTAGAAGTCATTCATTAATCGTTAGTTATTTCGGTAACTAATTCTATATATGTATATATGTATCTACATACGTACCAAGGTGGGATCGCTGAAGTCGGGCAGCTTATTCAGTATGAGGGCCACGATGATGCAGGCCATGCAGTACACGGCTATGGAGACGACCACCAGGTAGGGACGCCTGGCCAGGACATGGTAGTACCAGTTCATCCTCTCTGAGTCGAAGCACAGC
The DNA here is from genome assembly GCA_018153365.1 of Drosophila fuyamai. Lineage (NCBI taxonomy): Eukaryota > Metazoa > Arthropoda > Insecta > Diptera > Drosophilidae > Drosophila > Drosophila fuyamai. Next base: position 18,841 of record JAECXW010000042.1, on the reverse strand, counting down.
ATGGCAGTCGAATAAAGTAGCTCAATCTACTTTAGTATCTTCGCATAGTGGTAAACAACCTCTCCTTGAGTTTCGTTTTCAGTGCATCTTTAGCGGCTGGAAAAGTCTCAATTAACCTTGGGCTGGTGGGTGCTCCTTGGGACGGTGCCAGATTCTATTGTTTTGCTTCTATTATAGATACTGCCTGATAATCAGGCTTCATCCGCGGAGTTCCACTTGTTGGATTGCATTTTCATGGGAGTGTGCACCCGTGCTAATAACTCAGGGTTCGGAACTAACTAAAACAACACAAAAACAACCAAAAACTATGCGAATAAGGATAATGCAGAAAACGGTGAAATAACAACAAAAAAGCAGCACAAAGGATACACTGAGGAGTGAGCCAGTGTTGAGCAATCCGACCAGGAGTGCTGGCTGGCTATAAGCAACTTAACCAGCTGATTCTGGGTAACGAATTTTTTAGAAGACAATCAAATAATGTTCAATAACGATTTGGTTATCTATATGAACTTTATTTGAATTAATTTTGTGGGATTATATTCAAATTACTTTTATTAAGTTTTTATAATATGAAGATTAATAAAAGATATTAATCAAATTCGCGCTATCATAACATAGCCAAATTGGGCAGATAGCAAGGTACTCAGCCAGCACCACTGAAACATATGTTCAAGCAGTAGTGTTGCAAAACGCGAACTAGTTCCGCCGAGCCACAGACTTGTGCAATGTTTTGTAATCGTATTTACAAAATACGTTAAACCAAAATTCATAAATAAGAAATGCTGCGGCGCGTGCAATGCTTGGTGCGACTGCACAGCAATGGACGCCAGGCACTGGCCAGCCGCCTTCGATGCTACTCCACGGATGAGGGGAATCCCAAGCCGAACCAGAACTCCAATCCCAATCCCAGAGCTCAGAAACCCGGCACCAAAAACCTGCCGGCTGTAAGGAATCCCTTTGCAGCGGCGCAAGACAGAACGAAAGACACCTACCTGACCATGGTAGATATCTTCCAGGAGCGCGATGTTCACCGACGGAATCATGTGGAATTCATCTACGCGGCGCTCAAGAATATGGCGGATTTCGGGGTGGAAAGAGATCTGGAGGTCTACAAGGCTTTGATCAACGTGATGCCCAAGGGCAAGTTCATACCCACCAACCTGTTCCAGGCCGAGTTCATGCACTATCCCAAGCAGCAGCAGTGCATCATTGACCTCCTAGAGCAGATGGAGGATTTCGGGGTAATGCCGGATCACGAGATGGAGGCGATGCTGTTAAATGTCTTTGGAAGACAAGGACACCCACTCCGCAAGTACTGGCGCATGATGTATTGGATGCCCAAGTTCAAGAACCTGTCACCGTGGCCTCTGCCAGATCCTGTGCCGGATGATACCCTGGAAATGGCCAAGCTGGCGCTGGAACGCATGTGCACAGTTGACCTGCGATCCAAGATCTCGGTGTTCGAGACCAGTGAGCTAAAGGATGCCATCGACCAGACGTGGATCGTCAGCGGGATGAGTCCCGAGCAGGAGAAACTGCTGAGGGAACACTCCCGCCAGAAGGCCCTGTACATTGAGGGACCCTTCCACATATGGCTAAGGAATCGTCGAATCAACTACTTCACCCTGCGCGCCGATCCGGACCCCCAGTTCCTGTCCCAGTTGGATGAGCGGCAGCTGGACGAGGACGACGTCTCCCACATTGAGGTGCCCTTCTTTGGTCGCGCTCCACCAAGAAGGCACAACCAGGTGGGAAAATTGCGCTCTGTCCACCAGCAAGACGATGGCACCATATTGGCCATCTGTGCCACAGGCACCTCCACCAAGGACTCCCTGCTCTCGTGGATTCGCCTTCTGGAGGCAAACGGAAACCGCTCCATAGGAGAGGTACCCGTGCTCTTCCGGTTCACATCCGAAGTTCCCGCCAAAGCTGAGGAGATCGAAAGTGGTGCCAGTGTCCCAGCAACAAGTGATAACAGGAGCAGTAGTCAAGATGAGCAACCAAGCAGTAAAAGGGAATAAAAAAATTGTTATGCAAGCTTCTTTGTTTCTTTTGTGGATTAGACTAAACCACCCGTTTCACTATTCCTCAATCTTCGAAACATAAATCGTCCTGACCATTTACTACAATTAATATTGTATTTTGGTGTCGCCTTTTAATAAAGTAAAAGTAATTAAGGAGGATAACACACAATTTCCGATTGTGAGCCGATCTTAAACGAAAAATCACAGAATCCGAAACTAAGTGTACAGAAGATCTGCCTAGGATTTAACGCCTCTCTTTAACCGCTAATTAAGTATATGTACATGTCATCTGTGTTTGAGATATAAAGTTATGTCATTGGAACTATCCAGTTGGCCTGCTTCCTGTCGGGGCTTCTCTACTTTACACCGGTCTTGTTAACGGGGAACACTTGCGTGACAACTCCGATGCCTTTGCTGGTGCCCTCGCGGAACAGAATGCGCATCCCAGGACGCACGTACTCCGGGTGGCCGACGAACTCGAACATCACCGAAGCACAATCGTTGGTGCCCAGTCGCTCACCGCCCATGATTCCTCGGATAACTGCCGTCTGGCGAATGCTTCCAATGTGCACCGTGGTTTGGAAGCCGACATAGATCGCTGTGGCGTGGAACAGAACGGATACTTTGGCCTGTAAAAAAAGGAGAAAAGCATTAATAAAAGTTGCAATTGTTTAAAAAATTTGAAAAATTCATTATAATAACCTAAACCATATACTTAAACAGTTTAATATTTACTATATTTTTTACAAATTCAGTATTGAAATAACTTAGTTTACCTTATGCTCATTCTGGCATCGGAAAATATATTAGTAAGAACAAATTGTAGGATTAAAAAAAAAATAATAATATTTGCGGTATGTGTTTATATTATTTTTTCCCCTTAAGCTTTTTGTAGATTTATATTAGAACTAATGCTAATCTACCGAACATTATTCTAAATTTTATTTATAATGCCACCAATAATTCTAATACTGTTAGAAATATTTCCATTAAGTCAATATGTCAACTTACCTGAAAGAAATAGGTTCCGTAGGGCTCATCCAGACTGTTTCCAACATCACCCAGAAGCACCATGCCACTTCGCAGAGTGGGCAGATCCTGATCCAAGGCAAACGACAGCGAGGCACTCTGACCAGCTCGAACTACCCGGCAGGGAGCTTTATTTCGATGAATGGTATTAACGTTCACGGGATGGAAGCTTCCATCCGGCAGCGGGCCAATCTTCATGGGCATGTTCTCAGTGAGCACGCCCTGGACCAGGAGACCACCCACCACTGGACCGACGTCAGCGACCCTGAAGATTTCATCTACCTGGAACTCGCAGGACTCCTGCTCGAGGCGATCCTTCTCGGCATTGCTGATGCCCGGCGACAGGACGTAAAGAAACTTAGTGACTAGATTCAGGCCAGTGCCCGTGACATTCGACACGCAGAAAATGGGCACGATGTTCTCGGAGATCTGGTTTGATCCGGCGGAAATAGCCTCATCCGTGTTGGTCACCACGAAGGGAACCTTTCGGCAGCCGATGGTAGTGAGCAGGTTGCACAACTCCTGCACCGTGGCATCTGGCGATGTGATGTCCGTTTTGGTGACCAGTACGAAAAACGGCATGTCCAGTGCCCGGACAATGGCCAAATGCTCCTCGGTGGTGTCGTTGCAGCCGCTGCCCGCCGATACCACCAGCATGGCGTAGTGGGGCGAGTAGCCACTCAACGCCTGCACAGTGGTGCGCATGTAGCGCCGGTGGCCGGCCAAATCCATGAAGGTCACCAGCTTGCTGGAACGGTCACTGATCTCCTCCGCCGTCATCATCTCATTGTATTTGTAGTTGACCACATTGCCCAGAGCATCGAAGCCCAAGGTCTCATGTGAGATGCAAGAGGTGCGACCTGAAAAGAATCAGGAAAGTTGATTGTTTGTAGAGAAAATTTGCATTTAGGTTTGGTAATTTGCAATTAAATACTTTTTTACATGTTTTTTATAATAGGTTGGATCAAATAAGTATTTACATATGTACATATGTGTGATATTTGAATATTCTATTGAGTGAGAAATCTTTACTTTGGAGTGTTTCCGGAAAAACTCCAAGATAAAACAATCATCAAAGGTTGCTAACAACAAAATTACATAAATCTTTTCTATCAAAACTCCTGACAAGCTCTTACCCGACTGGATCTCGTGCATGTGGCGGAACATGTTGAGCCGGGCACGGCCGTGTCCGTTGTCCAACTCATCTTGCGTTAGCACGCCCAGCAGCGTGGACTTGCCGGCATCAGCTCCTCCGAGCACCGCCACCCGCACCTCGATGTTGTGTTGGTCGTCGGGGATCTTCCGGACCAACACCTCGGCTACGGCCCGTCGTGAGGCGATGGTCTTCCGCCGAAGCACCGAGGTACTGGCTCCTAGGCTGTGGGCCATCTGCTTGAGGGTCGTGAGCGACGCATTCATGTCCTTTTCACTGAGACCCTGCAGATAGCCGGCATCGGATACGCCTATTTCGTAGATAGCCTCTCCGTTTCCCTCCCGGAGCCGCCACTTCATTTGGGTGACCAAGTGCTCGAATCGCTGCTTCGACGGGTTCACCAGCTTCAGCTTGTACTCGACATTGCCAAGCTGTGGCTCCGGCGGCAGCATTCCCTGCTCGAAGTCGAATATCAGGTTGCCCCGCTCGGTGGGTATTCCACCGCCCAGGTGGCTCAGGCTGCTCTCGTTGGCATTGGCATCCATCTCATAGTCGCTGCTGCTGCTACCGCCTCCGCTGCTGTTGCCATTTAGCTCTGGCTCCTCTTCGAAGCCGTCGTCCTGATTGGGATCGAAGAGACTCAGGAATGACTCCATACTGTGTGGCTGGAATTGAACATTCTAATTAATGATGTTTTTTTAAACGAGAGAGTAAACGAAATTTATTTTTTCCCAAACAAAGAAACGCTTTTTTTTTGAGATCACATATTTTCCGCCAATTGCGACATTGAAATACAAACAGAAATACACAAACAGATTTTTGAACAGCTGTGGCTGAAATAATAGCGTTAAGATATAAAGGGGGAAATATACTTTAATGCCATAAATAAACGTTTAAGTATAAATAAATCTAACAAACGGTAATTTTTTTAATCAAAAAAATAATATTTGGTTTAATTTGATGGATATTGAAAACCGAAAATAGTTTAACATTTTTAAACCTAATCAACCTATTGCAAAATATTAATTTTACCATTAAATTAGCATTTTTTATTTTAAGCAAAATCAGTGGGCTGTTTATAACCACTATATATTAAAAAAAATATATTTGCTTTGCTATTTTTTAAACGAAACAGTTCGCTTATGTGTATACACAAACTCAAATTTTCTTCGTTTGTTTTTTTTCCGTTCTCTTTGACTTGCAGCGACCTTGAAACGCTTGTTTATGTTTGCCACGACTTTTGCCTTTGTTTGGACACACACGAATGGGGGATAGACAACAGATAATACGCCAAATTCCATATCCAATCTTACCAGATATTCTATAGATTCGGCTTACTGGTCGAACCGAACGGTTTGAAATTATTCGTGATATTAAACGCAAAAACAGTTCCTATTTGCGCGCGACGCTGGCACAAATTATCGATTTTGGCTGCGCTTTTCATTTGCCCAGGTCGAATTTGTTATTCGGCTATCTGGGTTCTGGGTGCTGTGTACTTGTGCTTTCCGTTTTTGGCTGCCTTTCGATTTGTTTATAACCTGCTCCGCTTTGTTTAGAGCGAACGAATGAGTGCGCGAACCAAAGCACAAACCAAAAGGCCCAAGTACATAAATAATTTGAAAAGCTTTTGCAATACCCTACAGCTGGGGCGTTTTGGTGAATCAGCCAAGTAAACGACGGTACATTCCACTTGGTTAGCTACATATTCGTATCTCTAAGATTGCCTGCGATCTACTTTTGAAAACAATATTTATTAATACACTTTGTATACTCATAAATTTGCTAAGTTATCTGATGAGGCTTTAAAGTTTTGAATGAACATTTTTTTAGACTTATACTTCCTAAGTGATGATTCATACATATATGGTCAGACAATGCCCAAGCTTCTAATAAAAATGGAAATCATTTGAAATTTAAATTGCTTTATATACGTATATTTATTGAAAAAGATTCTTAAGAATATCTTCATTTGAAACTTTAACCTTAGATACATTTTCAACATTAAAGAGAATTTCACTTTTGACGGTTGCAGAAATTTTTTCATTATCAGAGGTATAGAATTTATATATTTCAAATACAACTAGTTCGAAATACTATACATAATATCTTGTTAATGAAAACACTAGCTCTTTATGGGGATTGTAAAATCCACCATTTAACGCTCAAAACATACCGTTAAATTTATCTTTATTTTATAGGCTTTACGAAGCGGATGTACAGGTCGACCAGACCCACCCGTTTTTGGCCCGTATTTTAGTCAGCTTTTCGCGTCTTGTCTTCGCAGCGTTTGTTTCACATCTGATTTTCTACACACGCGTTTTTGTTTTGATCAGATCAGCTGCGAATGACGCTATATCACGAAATTGATTGAAAGCTCTTTTCCGTTTGAATTGCGGGGAATAACTGCCGAGCAAGTCAGCAACAAACAAACAGGCGGAAAGTGAGAATTCCAGCCGAGGGAGGGATTTCACCAGAAACATATACACATGATTCGCATAGCGATTTCATCAGCCAAACCAAAACCATGTCAATGCACTCTAACTCACTTTTTAAAATCGGTCCGAGGAACTCGTTTCTGATGCAATAATGTGCAATTGCGTGCGACGATCTTCGAAGGTCTTCTGCGTGTTTTTGTTTTCCACATTCAATTCACGTTGCCATGGCAATTTTGTACTTTTGTATGGTTGAGCACTGTCAACAGACTCTAATAACAAGGGTGGGCGCCGAAAAAAGCCCGCAAACAAACAAGTTAGCACACCAATAATACTCCTACATTTTTGTGGTACCGACTAACAGATGTTTATGCTGGCCACGCGTTAGTACTTTTTAGAAACTGCTTTATCCAGATATCGCGCACGCTTTCCAACACTGTTTGGCGCCGTCCACTATTGTGAACTGCAATTATTTAAATTTAAATCTGAACTGCTGGTTAAAAATTTAAGTTAAATATATAACAAATTAAATTATTTAGTTGAAAACGTTCGAACTATTACATTTTGCTGCAAATAAATATTTGTTGTGGTTTTTTCAAAGTCTATTTTTGCTAGGAATAACCGAACTAAATTTAAACCTTTTCTTTATAAAATCAATGTTCCTTAATTACTTTGTTTTACCCAATTAAAAATTATAATTTGTTTACAGTTGAATTAACAATTTCAACCCGGGCTTATGCATATTTTAATTCAATTCAATTCACTTTTTCTTCATCTTTTGTTTTTTTACTTTAAGTTTACGTTTTCCATTTCGAAATAAATATAACTTTAACAAGAAAGGAAAGCTAACTTCGGGCGGAGCCGAATTTGATATACCCTTGCAGAATATTCTGTAAATTATATTCTCCAAAATTATTCATATAATGCATTCTTAATACTCATACAAATCCCAACTTCCTAACTTTAAAAACACCAAAGTTATGGCATTTTCAATCGTTCAGTTATATGGCAGCTATAGGATATAGTCGGCCGATCCCTATAAAATTTGGTAGGTCGGATTGATTGGGCAAATATAAAACCCATAGAAAATCCCAACTTTTTAACTTTAAAAACACCAGAGTTATGGCATTTCCTATCGTTCAGTTATATGGCAGCTATAAGATATAGTCGACCGATCCGTATAAAATTTGGTAGGTCGAATTGATAGGCCAAATTAGAAAGCCATAGAAAATCCCAACTTCCTAACTTTACAAACACCAGAGTTATGGCATTTCCTATCGTTCAGTTATATGGCAGCTATAGGATATAGTCGGCCGATCCCGGCCGTTCCGACTTATATACTGCGTGCAAAGGAAAGAAGGGTGTGCAAAGTTTCAATTCGATATCTTTAAAACTGAGAGACTAGTTCGCGTAGAAACAGACAGACGGACAGACGGACAGACGGACATGGCTATATCAACTCAGGAGGTGATCCTGATCAAGAATATATATACTTTATAGGGTCGGAGATGTCTCCTTCACTGCGTTGCACACTTTTGACCAAAATTATAATACCCTCTGCAAGGGTATAAAAAGAGGTTTTGAAAAAACGTATTTAATGTTTGGTTATATTTTTATACATAATCATAAAAAAAAATTATTGGTGTAATATTTCAAGTGTTTTTTTTTTATGATCCTAATGCTATTCGCCAATGACTTATATTGATGATTTTATTAAATCATATTAAACTTTTGTTAATGATTATATACAAAAAAAAGGAATTAAAAAATATGTACGTATACAATATTAGAATTTAAGTAAATATATAATAATACGGTTGGCTCTATTTTAAAAATAAAGGTGAAGATAATAACGGAATAAAATACATTTAAGAACTAAATAACCAATTTATGATAAACCTTGTCTGACCCATCTCTGAAATAAATAATTCGAATTGTTTTAATTCAAACTCATTGTATTTTCATTAATACGTTTACGTTTTATTTCTTATTATTAACGTTATTACTTTATCACAAATATTTTAAGCATTTTTACATATGTAGTTAGTTACAATGATGTGTATATGTCTGTTTTTTGGGGGCTGCCTATATGCATGTATGTACAACGTTGGCCTCTTTGAGGCTCATAAAATAGTATTTGCTGATCTCGACATAGGGGCGTGGTGCTACAGGTTTTGGGGTTGGGTTTAAAATTTCCACTACTCGCACTCGTTTTTGGATATCTACAGCGGGGACCTTTGCCTATGCATAAACTTGGAGGAAGTTTACGATTTGCTCTATCAGTTTGCCTGGAATACTATAACTTTTATATTTAAACATTGTGACATTACATTGACTTTACTAAACGCTATTGATGATTTTATCTTAACTATTTTTTTGTTGTTTTTCATTACCGTTTTCGTTAGAAATTCAAGACGTACATATATAGAAAAGAATCGCCCAACTGATATGACAAACGTTTGAACACTTATAGTCGCTTAGCCCTTGTCTATGATATAGTTTCTCTAGCATTATGTTCTGGTTGCTCTCAATACGAATTTCTGATATGCTAATGCCTTGATAACAATTGCCAATGAATAGTACGATAATCGAAGGAGGTTCGCCCCTATTTGAACTGCCCGAAAGAGGCCCATTAATAACATTTAAGAATACATTCGTTGTGTGCTCAGGTCCAACTGGTTAATAAGGTGTCGGAAGTGACCAAAATCGGGCTCATCAAATCGCCATCGACTGGAGCTCCGTGCCGTTTATCCCGGCTCGACCCGCATAAATCATTTTATTAGCTTATTAAAAACTTTTCCATTTATTGTCATCGTTTTGCGCTATCGTGCGCACAAATCCGTGCCCAGTTCTTGTGCTCCTCCACTTTTATTGTGCTCTATACCCATTCAATCGCTCGTGAGCTTATTATCGGGGTCGGGGGACTGCGGGTCTCGCATTTCGGATTTCGGATTGGGATGGCCGTCGCATATTTTTCTAAACTTTTCTTTATTGCTCACTTGTTGGCTGCCGCCACTGCTAATGGCAGTGGGATACTGGCGGGGCGGAGCGGGGAGCGGGGAGCGGAGCTGGGACCATTAAATTCAAATCTGCTGCTGTTTTTGGCGCGTGTTTAAAAGTTAAATAATGACCAGCACTGGGCACGCAATGGCGCAAGACGTGTCCAATATAACTTTTCCTTTTTTCGGGTCGGCCTGTCTTTGATCTCGGCCTGCGATGGCAGTTCAAATAGTTGCGGCTTGGTTTTTCGGCTTGGACAGGAGGGGATATGTTTCTAAGGATATGCTCCTCTTACTTTAGCCGGGACAAACAGATTTAACAACGAGTTCTGTGGCAAAGCCCTGCCCCAAGCATCTCAGAGAGTTCAGGGCTTGGAAGATTAGTTTCACCTTGTGGGGAGAGCCCCTTAAATTAACAGCTGAACTCGATGCTCGGCGCTGGGAGCAGGCTCCAATTACACCACTCAAAGTATATAGTATACAAGTACAACTACGGATACACTTAGCTTAAACATTTACAAACGAACGGAGACACAGACACACGCATTACATATACATATTCGTACTTTAGCTACTCCTCTAGGTCTAATAATTACTTCTAAACGACGTCGCCGAACAGGGTTTCCATATACAGTTGCGGTCAAATTAATAGTAGCTGCTGTGTGGCTTCCAAAAAAAATTCATCGAAATTTTAAAACATACAATTTATATTTCAACCGATAAGTTTAAGGTATATTTTAAAACTTTTTTCTAGTTCATTACCTAATTTTTATTACTAAAACATTTTTTTTTATAATTTATCATTTTTTTTACTTAATTAATGTCTTAAAAGTTTTCGTTATTGATCAATAATTGTCGTATAAATTGAATAATTGTAATTTAAAAGTTTGTTTTAGAGAACTCAAAATGGTTTAACAATTTAAATCAACTCAATTTTATCTCTTTTAAAAGAATAAACTATTTAAAACAGTATTATTATTTTTAAATAGCATGTTTTTATTCTTACATAGGTAAGTGGTTAATTTCCACTATTTCTTTCTAGTCTGAAGTATCAGTTGTCTTATAAAGCAACTAATGCCATAAAAACAATATACTTTGTAAGCCCTGCCTAAAAATCCTATCTACTATTAATTTGACCGCAACTTCACATAACTAGTTAGTAGTTCGCTGTCACTTTGATTCGGCTGTGTTTGGGCTACTGCTGTGCGCCAGTCTTTTGTTTGGATGCCGGGTTGCCAGGATGACGGGATGAGCTCGGAGACCTTATGCTTAGACGCAGCTTTCGGGACCGGGCAATGTGTCGGTGATGATGTGGTTGCGTCCTGCCGCCGACTTGTGCGTGATGGTGTTGAGCTGCGACGGCGACAGGCTCGTGCCGGCGGCCATTGCGGATCCCATTCCCACTCCCATGCCCAGTCCCGCTCCAGGACCCATGCCCACGCCCACGCCCACGCCCATCCCCAGGCCCAATCCCATGCCCTTGGGCAGCGTCATGTGCGCGGCGGGCGGCTTGTTGAGGCCGTAGTCTATGAGGCTGCTGGTGGTCAGGTAGTCGGCCAGGTTGAGCGGATCGTGGCCCCGCTGCGGGGCCAGGTTGTGGGGCAGCGTGTGGTGCAGGTGGGCGGCATAGCCACCTCCCCCGGCTGCTCCGTTGCCGGCCATTGCGTTGCTCACAGTGCTGCCGGCGGAGCTCAGTGTGCTGCTGCTGCCCCCTGTTCCCGCCGCTCCGGCGGAGTAGCTGGCCATGCTCAGGCCCAGCTGCTCGTAGCGACTCAGCGTGGGCATGGCGTCGTAGAGGAGTGGGGGGCCGTTCCCGCCCCGGGCACCGCCGCCGGCACCCCCGCCACCCGCCGCCGCGGGGTCACTCTCCAGCTTCAAGGTGCTGGATTGCGAGGGCGGGCTGTTCAGGTGCGGCGCATTCGCGTCCTGCAAGAAGGAATGGGTTAGCAAGCTATACACACGACTTAAAGCTGGGATGTAACCGGTACGCAGTAGTTTTGAAGATATAATTAATTTACTTAAGAGCAGAAACTATTAAGAGAACATTTTTTATATTTATGACATCTTTTCTTCTAATGAAAATATGTTTTAAGAAATCTAAAAACAAGTCTAACTATTATCTACAGTCTTTTTAAAATAACATTGTTTTATTTTTGAACCATATTTGATGAATATAAGAAGTAAGTCGATAATACCTATATTATTAAAATATATAATTTATATAAATGGTATTTAAAAAGCGATTTAATTAAACACGTTGGCTCCTAGCCTCAAAAATAAATCCTTTTCCCAGTTTCCTTCAATAAAATTAAGAAAAATATATTTAAAATAGAAATCCTAAAAATATGCTAACTTGAAGCTATATGATTTTTTAAATAACATCCTATTCGATGAACGTAGGAAGTATGACCATAATACCTCTATTAAAATGTATTCACTTCAATAGATATTTCAATAGCAATTTAATAAGGCAAATGAATTGTTTCCTCTATATTTAGTAGTTTATATTTGTTTAGTCTTGCTAACATAGCACGTACCGGCCACATAAATGACACGGTCGGAGGACAACGCCTCCTCCTGTCTACTGGCACTTACATAGTCCGTGGTCTTGTGGCTTCCAGCGATGCCGGCCATGGGAGCGGCGGATGCCCCACATGCCCCTCCTCCGCCGGCGAACAGACCACTCGGCCGATTTCCCAGCGGCGACGAGGCGTCACCGCCAGTCGCGGCGCTCTTCTGGGCGCTCAATATGTCCGGCTGCTTCTCGATGCCCTGCTTCAGGGTGTAGGCCACCACCAGCCGCTGGTGGCCCGCTCCCGTTTCCAGCGGCGCCGTCACAGTCACATCCATGCCTGTCAGGAGAATGAAACATTAGCAAATGGATCGAAGGGGTTGGCCTGGGGTCTAGAGCTTTTGAATACCCTTCGGGGTATTACTTCGACCAATTTAGCCATCTTGACAATCTTGTCTGAGTCGAGTGTTATTATATTCTTTGTTATTATATTTTTAAAATTCTTTGAAAATCGGACTTAGTGCAACTAAAAAAATCATTGGGTTCTGTTAATATCAGCATCAAGTACAGATTCTCTGAATACGTTGTAAAAGACAAGATTATAAGGTTAAATCAACTAACATCTATAAAGGTCCTTTGATAGAGTCAAAATGACTTATGGCTTAAATTGTGTGAAATGAAGTCTGATAAAGGCCCTTTTGCTAAAAAAAAGGGAGTACCAACAGTCATTCTTGATATAACAATTCGCCATATTTTATAACTCCAGAATAGGCTTTTTGAGCACAAAGAAAGATTAGTCTACCGCATTTGGAATTTTGCTGAGGCCAGACGGACGATAGATTTAGTTATAGGAAAGTGTTATGTACATATCGGATCTATTTATGACGAACAATTATTTTATTTATGAGTGCCCTGATAAGTTTGTCAGACTTTTGGAAGAGTATTTGAACCATCTCCATCAGCATTTAGCCAGGCGTATGTTTTAGTGACTCACCCAGGTGCTTGTCCTTGTCATCGCACATGTTTCTAGCGCCTTGGCCACGACGTCTGCGAACGGCGATGACCACCACGGATAGAACTGCTATGCCCACGGTGAACAATGTACCGGCAAGGAGAGCAGCCAGCGGCAAAATCGAAAGGCCCATGCGACCATCTGTAAAAAACAGGGAAGAAATGCGGAAAGGATTAGAACATTGCTGCGAAAGATGGGTTTAGATTGCTGTAATTTTCCAGATTTTACAGATGTATTTAATTGACTAAATGTTAGAATTAGACAACACTGAGGATCATAAAAAATATGTGTTCCAAAAATATATCAGCCTTTCCATAAAATGAAAATTATTATGTCTACTCCAAAAAAAAGGAATTATTTAAGTAATCAAGTTTTTCTGTATTATTATCAATAATATTATATTTGTGGTATATCGATTTAAAACCAACCGGTAAAATCCAAAAATGTTTTCTAGATTTTGATGAATAATTTTATTTTTTCTTTGTCGTATTTACTGCGCAAACTGGTAAATATTAAATTTTTCTTAGTTTAGTTTTTTTTCTAATACCTTAACAGTGTAGTACTCTAATTTTAGTCAAAATGCAGGGCACTAAAAGAGCCATTTCCGACCCTAAAATGTATATATACTTGATCGGCAGTATTCATTAAATACAAAAGTGATTTAATCGAAAATCTGACACTTAAAACACAATTTGTAAAATACAACACATGTAAGTAGCACGTGTGCCCGGTTTTTTTCCGGATTCTGATGATGAAAGCAATATGGCAGTTCTTTGTCTGACTGAATTCGATAAATAGCCATTGGTCGTCGAGGGTCCAATAAACTGGATGCGGCGTTGGCCACTTGACTGCTGCTCGCCCAGCTCTTTTTCAGCCGAGCCAGCAGCCATCCCATCGCCTGGCCCACTCTTCTATATCTCCCATATCGGCCGATATATTCCCGGCGCTCGCGTCTGCCCCATAAAACGCACGTCGCATGTCAAGTGGCTGCCACAGGCAGCGGTCCTTCAGCCCGTCGTTCGCTTAGTTTGTTGTATTTGCGATGGCTTTAACGTCAGCGCTAAGCATTTCAATTAAAATCCCTTTGCCAGCTGGATTTTCGGGCTATCGGGGAAATCGTAATTGAATATGCATTACAAGGCCGCACACACTGCGTATACGCAATCTAAGCGATGCGACGCGAAGCCCGCTTTTGTATACTATGTATATTCGACATTCAACAAATCGTGCGCGCCTGCGGATATGCAACACAGAATTTCAATAAGCAAACATAAGAGCAGGCGAAACCAGGAAACAGAACTACAGTGAGAACTTAATAAGAAAAACATGTAGGAAACCCAGAGAACACGGTATGGATATGAAATCGAATTTGATTATTATTAAAATTATTTAAAAACAAATATTTATTCCCTAAAAAAACAAAAAATGCAATCCTTTAACTGAATTGATTCTTATTTTTTATTTTTCTTGCATACATTTTTTCAATGGGTTTTTGAACCAAAAGTAAACTATTATTTAAATGCTAAAATATTCGTTTAAAAATAAACATTTTAATTATTGGTATTATTTTTAATAAAATTAAGTTCATAAAATTAAAAAATGTTGTGCCTAGTTATTTTTTAAATTGGTAGAAAAATTTAACAAAGGTTTCTATTGGGTTTATTTTTTTTAAGTTTTACTTGTGCAAAATAATCAGACATTAAGGAATCATTGTGCTATTAAAGTTGGTTAAAGCATAGTGATGGCGCTAGAAAGAAGCAGCTGCAATTTAAACATTTTTAAGCATTATCAGTAAACGATAGCTGCAATAAATCCTTATAATGTCAAATTGTATGCGGTATTAACTGTAATAACCAAAGGACATGCTACCAACAGGCAGTAATGGAAAGGTAATGGATGGGTGGTGCAGACTGTTGCTAATTTATAAACCTGCGCTTGTTGTCAGCCAAACGCCAAAGTTGCAAATCAATAAATATTCTTTGGCTGCTGTGCCAAATGTTGACGAAACTGCGCCGCTGGCGAAATTGCTCATTTATGCATGGCTGCGTCTAAGCGAACACATCCGCACAAAATACATACTCTAACTGCCGCCCACACACCCACTAGCCATCGCTTATGTCCAATTTGTACGTGGGTTGTAATTGCTGGTACATGACTTAAAAAAGGAAAATATATGTTTGTGGCTGTGTGTTCAGCCATACACTACGTTCAAAAAGTTAAAAGTTTTTAGTATTTCGATTTGTACAGTTTACACATAGAGATTTACCAAGCGAAAAAGCATTTTAGGCATGCTTCGGTTTTGATGCGGTTTTAAATTGCCCAGGATGCAATTTAACATGAGAGTTCAATTTTTGCAAAGAACTAACACATTTTGTTTTAGTCTCAGATTTAAATTTTTAAAAAAATTTATTGTTAATCTCTTAATATTGAATTAGTAAAACAATTATATTTAAAACTCTTTCAGTATATGTTATGGTAACTAATATAATTTGATATATTTATAAATAAATATTATCTGAGTCACCTTTTAAAATGACCAAAACAGTTAACTCCTGGTTTTAGAGTTTATGTTTCACTGAAAGAGTTATAAACTTTTGCAACTTGCTGTATTTGAATTGAACTCTTCCAAAAACTAAGGGAAAGTGGGACGAAGGGAGATTAGCTAACAAGCTGACGTATAACATTTTTAATTTTAATTAGATCGGGCTAAAAGCCTGGCAATTGCACCCGGCAAACGAATTCTGATTTAGGAGACGGTATTAATCACGGAACCTATTTGCATGGCCCGAATTCAAATCGGTAAACTAAATTTTGTTGCGCTACCTAAATAAGTTTTAAAATACTGGTTGTTCTATTCATTCCTTAACGCTCATCCGAGCAAATAAATAAAGCGTTATTTAATTTCGGTATGCTCATGTAGCGATTAAATGATTTATGAATCGATGCGCAGATTGGCGAGCGAGTGAATTAAATTAAATGCGAAATTTATTCATTTTATTCAATGTCATGCCAGTGTGAGAATAATTCATTATAAATTCATCATTCCGTTTGACACGCAGCCAAAAGATACCACATGGCGGATACGTAATTTACTATCTCATTTACGGCTGCATGTGAGGAATTGGCACTAAGACTGAAACACCTTTTGCTTGTGAGCGGTAACATTTTCAAATTATCCACTTCGGCATATATGCATACATATCCTCCATCCGCTCTTCCGGCGACAAATCCCCAATCGCATCAGCAAACCCAACACAAAGGGCATAAAGGAATAAAAAACCGAATCGAGCAATCGCTTGCCAAATAAAATGTATATTTGGCAACCAGGAAGAGGGCACTTGAAACAGAAACTGAAACTGAAACTGAAACGGGGACCGACGACTCGACACGACACACAAGACGAGATGCCAAAAGAAAAAGAAATTTAATTTAAATATAAGCACACTGGCGTAATGAAATTTTCACACTTGTGCAAATATTTACCAATAAAACCACCTGGAATGGTGTGCCAACCAACTGGTGCCGTACTCTATGCACCTGCCCCGACTTAAGCAGATAAGCCAGACAACCAACCAAAGAGCCATCGAGCGAGTCACTTCGTGTGGGAACCAGGAGCTCAGTTGCTCCGGTCCAAGGCAGCCGTATCGCATCATCCGACCACCAGGATTCGGAGCAGGAGCAGGTCCTGCGTGCCGCTCATAAGCCAATTGTTTGCATGGGTTTCATTTGGATGAGTGCAGGACCTGGCTATCCTCCTTCCGGCTGCCTCCTCTCATAAGCTTAATTCGATTTAATGCTCCCGTTTGAGATATAAATGATTCGATGAGATGATGAAAAAGGAGATTGGTTAAAATGTATTGGGAATACGGAGAGCACTGAGAGAAATGAAATGCTAAGGCAATTTTCTATTAAACGATTTTTATAATTATTTGACAACGCCAAGGATTTAATCGGATTGATAAACGAATTTTATATTTCATCGCATAGCTCCTTTTAACAACCTTATTCATTTCTTTTCAAAATGCATTATCTTTTTCAAATAATGACTTCTTTGTTATTACATAGATAAGTTTAAGGACTTTTAAAATATCAGAAATAATTCATTATACTATATTGTATTTAAGTTGGATTCGAATGGGTTGAAGACGAAAAACGTAAAATGTATCGTAAGAATACAAAAATGAAAATGTGAATAAATATATTAAGTGTTATGTTGTAATCTATAAATAATGCAGAGAGCAAACGTAGAATCCCAAAAACTGTGCAAGGTCCGCTTATTTTCTACCAGTGTATGGCAACGTGCCCGTGTGGGTTTTAAGGCAGGAATGCGTTTACACAAAGTAAGCATAAATAAAGAAGCGCTGTCTGCGTCTGGCGCTCCATTTCAAGGAAACGAGGCAGACAGCGGTACAAAAGTGGCGAGGAAAGGCGCTGGCTGTCATCTATTGCAATGGCGGTCACATTTCCCTGCCGCCCGCTCTTCGATACGCCGTAACATATAATTTTATTTCATTTTACTTCACTTTCTGCACCGTTGTCTTTTGGGATATCGTATTCAGATAAGACATGTTTAATGTATTTTTCCTTGTCGTACAGTAATCGTTTATATTTTGTGCGCCTGGGCTTTGGGCCCGAGCTCAGCATGGAGCAGTATCAGAAGCTATCGCTATAGCTCCGGTGTCTGTTCGGTTTCCGTTGCTGCTTTTGATACCTTGTTACCTTGCGACCACAGAGTGGGTGTGTGTACTCGTGGATGTGTGTGCACTGAGAGAACAGTCGTACAGAGTTAGTCGCTGCTAACAGTAAGCCCAAACTATTCAAAAAATACAGTTGTAAATTACAAATGTAAACGTTTGTTCAGCCGGAATTAAGAATGTGGCTTTGCCTTAGCCATATTTCAGAACCAACGACTTGTTATAGTTAGCTAAGAAAGATTAATCCTTAAGAAAAGGAAAAACATAGTTTGGTTTATTCATCTTGAAGACAAAATTCAATTGTAAAGTATAAGAAAGCTTTAGTAAGAGGACAACAATTTCTGTTCCTTAACATTTTTTTTTTCAGTGCATGTCAGTGTATGCTTGTGGAATAATGTAACTCCTGGGGAATCTCTGTGTGTCAGTTTAGCATAACAAGATATTTCTTTTCTCTGTTGGGGTTTTACGTTGCCATCGCTTTTTTGGCTAAAACATGAAATTGATTATATTTACATTAATGTGGCGTCAAGTGTTGGCATTGTAAAATGTTTCTGCCCACCCATCTATCCCCCTGACCGATTTTATTCGGCTGTTGGCAGAAAAGCTCTCAGATTTAGCAAGGTGCAAATATTGACACTTGGCGTAGGTGGATTGCAGGCCCACGTACGGGCAGTGCATGTTCCAAAAATTAAGTCGCCCACACACAGGAGTGATATGTAACCGAGCTGTGATATAATACGTCGGATAAGTTGGCCGGCACCCAATCTATCCCACACCCAGATAATGGCCATCTGCCGGAGCCTTCTCCGTGGGCCGGCTTGTGTGTCTGGAGCGCATTAGGGAGATGATTGAGTGGATTTGTTGTCCATGGCGATTGGCAGCCCAAGCGTTCAAATATGCAATTGTGCAGATAAACATTATTGGCTGACCAAGTGCGGACAGTATTTGGAACATAAGTAATACATAACTCTCCGTGCGGTGCGTTT